>CM056785.1:23600886-24326886 GCA_029852875.1 Mythimna loreyi
CATCCAGATCCGTCCAGCCGTTTTGGCGTGATTGAGTAACAAACTTCCAAACATCGTTACTTTCGCAATCATAATATTAGTAAGATTAACTTAAAAATTTGACTTTTTCACTGCTTCAAGGGACAGCAGACTTGAGTACATATTTGTTATTTTAACTTGATATCTCCACGCGTTTCTAAGATCTTGGTAGACAGACAGATGGCCAACAAAGTAATCCTATAAGGGATCCATGTTGTTCTTTATTCGGTCCGGAAATCTATAAATACGTATATAAAACTATTTTTGCAAGTATTTTTATGGATCTATTGTCTTCTGTACTTCTTTCAAGCCTTACAGACATTTGTCAGCCATCATCCTGTCCATGATCAAGTGGATGATACACTATGGTCGTATGAACGTCAGTACCTACTAATAGTTAGATTGCGGTTCCCGGTCATCCATCTGGAGTAATTGCGACATTGACCTCTGAACCGCCATGTGATGTTGTTATGAATTTAATACATTAACCTCGTGATAGAATGTTGACAGATCTATATTTTTATTATCATCGTTGTTTTAGTTGTATTTTAAATCAAATATTGTTCAGTGTTCCATTTATCTTCAAACTCAAACTCAAACTCAAACTCATTTATTTCAAATAGACCATTTACAGGCACTTTTGAAATGTCAAAATTGAAGCTAGTTTGCACGTCTCACGTCTTATAGTGTTTATTAATTATATTCTAATTTGGCTTTAATGACCATTTATTAAATTTATCTTAAGGCATCACTGTGCTATTTTATATTTATAATTTTTAATTGCCTAGTTTGGTTATCACTTACTATATTGTCAACTAAAAACATCATGAAGAAACCGGCATGTCCTAGAACCAAAAATTCGAAGAAATGTGACATCCACCAATCCGCATTGGGCCCGCGTGGTGGATTACGGCCCATTCCCTCTCCTAGAGAGGAGGCCTGTGTCCCAGTAGTGGGAACATAAAAAAAAAAACTTTTTACAAAAAAAAAAACCGCCTTCAAAAAAAGCCAAACGACAAAAGTTCCTACACTAAAAAGTTAAAAATAAAAATTTGAATTGCTGTAAAGAAACTTAATTTATAGGTAAACTTATTTGACATTAATATTTTGCAAATATTCAAAATTTATTACTTCTTTTTGGAGTCGGTGCCATCATTTTTATTGTTGAAACTTAATGTTAGGTAGCTTTGCTTGTGCTTGCAATGCTTAAACATTTTCAATGTACTTAAAATGTTGCAGAAGGTTTTTGTAAGTATATATTTTTTATTTAAAAAAAAATGTGCAAATCGGATGATTTTTTTAGAGAAGTCTAATATGTATTTATGTCTTAGTTAAGTATTATATATTTGAGTATGCAAATAGGTACTAAGTAGTTTTATAGTTAAGTTAGAGGTAGTTTTTCAAGGGATTGTTGCCCATTCGTAATTCCTTGCCTTGGCTGGCACCGACTCCAAAAAGAAGTAATAAATTTTGAATATTTGCAAAATATTAATGTCAAATAAGTTTACCTATAAATTAAGTTTCTTTACAGCAATTCAAATTTTTATTTTTAACTTTTTAGTGTAGGAACTTTTGTCGTTTGGCTTTTTTTGAAGGCGGTTTTTTTTTGTAAAAAGTTTTTTTTATTTGTAGCCGTTTAGTGTTTTTTTTTTATAATGTGTTATGGCAACGAAGTCAATATCGTTCCTACATTTCTTTTGAAAATGTTACCAATGTCATATCAGTAGGAATACATATATTGTTACAGTGTAATCGTTTTGATCTCGTGGAGAGATGATATGATGCATGAAATACTTATGATTCATCTCATGAGTACATCTTATGACAGCTCTCATAATCATCATCATTTCAGCCAGAAAACGTCCACTGTTGGACATAGACCTCCCCCAAGCGTCGCTACAACGACCATTTCTGTGCGACTCGCATCCATCGCGTTCCCGTGATTCTCACCAGGTCATCGGTCCACCTTGTGGGAGGCCTTCCAAAGCTGCGTCTGTTGGTGCGCGGTCGCCACTTTAGAACCTTTCGGCCCCATCAGCCATCTGTTCTACGAGCAATGTGCCCTGCCCACTGCCACTTAAGTTTGGCAATTCTTCGGGCTATGTCGGTGACCTTGGTTCTCCTGCGCATTTCTTCATTTCTGATTCGAACACGCAAGGAAATTCCGAGCATAGCCCTTTCCATTGCCCTTGACAGCATTGCCCATGACAGCTCTAATAAGCTCAAAAAATGCTAGGATACATTATTTTACTTTGAAGTTCCCATGCCGACCTTCCACCTTCCAGCTTCATCATCACATCAGTTCAATAGTATCTTACAGCCAAAGTGCATCTTATGACAATTCTAACAAGCCCAAACACGGCTAGGATATATTAATTAGTTACGCAGTTCCAGTGCCTACCTTCCAGCTCCATCATCATCATCAGATCAGTTCGATGATAACATTTTCAACATAATTATTTAAGATCATTGGTTTATAGTGCATTTTCAAAGTTGCTTAACTACCTTAATTGTGATATCTATGCGAGTGTCAAGTTTCGTTAGCCATTTTCTGATCTTCTTCACCAGTTCCACCTCATCAAATGTTACTTTTTGACTGTAAATGCTTGAGTTCTCGATGAAAATATAAAAAAAACTATATAGTTGCCTATAATATTTGAGGAGTTCCCTCGATTTCTCATGGATCCCATCATCAAAACTCAATTTTGAAAAAAATGGGACCAATCTGGAAGCATATCCTTTCAAGTACAAAAAAAAATTTGCAAATCCATCCATAAACAACGGAGTTCTGAGGTAACAAACATAAAAAAAAAAAAAAAAAAAAAAAAATACAATCGAATTGAGAACCTCCTCCTTTTTTTGAAGTCGGTTAAAAAGGCTGATGATGATGATATTGTCAACTTACCTTAGCAATTTTTGGTGCACTTCCAATAAATAAAAACATGAGCGTTTGACGGAAACTGAAGGTAGCAGTCGCTTTGCCCATTAGGTAAAACTCATTGTCTTCGTTTTGAGAGTCTACCTTCAAACCGAAGGCACAGGAAGCTATCACGTCGTTGGCATAGCGGGTCGTCAGGTCCTTGCACTCTATGTCTATGTATCCAGCTGCAAAAGTTCTTTAGAATAAATATTAATTTATCTTTGGAAGATTTGGGAGGTAGGAAAGAGGGTAGAATATTTAAATAATGGGCTTGATTGTTCTATAAAAATATTTTAAACAGTATTATGTTGATGTCTTAAACAAAACCGTTGTTAAAAAAACCCGTCACGGTAATCAGGAAAAGATCTTTCTAAAACAAAACTTACATTTGGATTCTTTGATCTTCTTTTGAAGCGAACTCATCATCTGATCACCAACCTCCACCATGAAAGGCACCATCAGACGCATTTTGGAACTTGTGAACGCTGGACTCAATGTAGAGCGCATGTCTTTCCATTCCTGACCTGTGAATGATTTAGACATTATCAAATCAAACATCAATTGTGTCACTTAATAATATTTCTCAAAAAAAAAAATATTATAAAAAATTGTAAAATTACTGTATATTATAATTAACCTTTTGAAATACCATAATTAGTGACATAAAAGAAAGACAGAAGGTATGTGAGGCTCAAGAGCATAAACCAGATATTATCAGGTAGACTATTTTGATACTTCATTGATACCTTGTAAAGAAAACAAATTTCTGGCGAAAAAGGAGTCACTTGCACTGAAAATGGACCGATGATCAAGGAAGTACTCGAAGTCTTTAATACAGATTTTCTTTACCAGCTCGATGTCACGAATCATAACCATTTCAGTGGTGAATTCAAATCTTCCCACGAATCTGAAGAACAACATGTTTAATTAAACACTGATGGACAAAATTGACAGAACATCGAATATTTTGGTAAAAGATAGAAAGTTAATACAAATTATTATAAGTATAGTTCCTTACTTTTCTTCAGGAAAGCTGTTATACAGTTCCGTGGCATTATCAGCTAAGTGAACCCTTCGAAACAGGACCCCAGTTATGTTACCCAGCAAGGGGACAGGTCTTAAATGCTTGACACCATAGCGACTGAAGCTGGAGTAGATTTGTCGCAGGTATAATACTAGAACCGCGATCAAAACCACCACCCAGATGAGGAGAATTATCATGATCTGAAAATATAACAAAGCAAGTTTTGGATGATAAATTTCTTTAATTAAGAAGATTATTTGGTTGTCGAGTATTTTGGTTGTGGCTGATTTTTTGTTACAGTGGTGCCTTTTTCTCATGATCTTGAGTATCTATAAGTTGTCTAGACATTCAAACTCTATTATAATTCGATTGATTTTGCATTGCTATATTTTGCGTAACTACTTATTCCCCAGTCAATTTATTCTCACTCACACGCAGTGTAGTAAAAAAATATTTCTGTATTAGTTATAGCTGTATTTACTTTGATGAATATGTACTGATATAAATTGACCATTACACCACAAGTGGCATTGGCATTTAACATGATAGTCATGAGCACATGTCATGTCATTGTTAGGTGAACTTGAACTTCTACTCTGTCCAGTATATTTACTTTGTCCAATATTAGTTTATCGCCCTCACAGGTTATATCAGCATATAAATATTAGTCGTCATTAAACAAATATTTATTAACAAAATTATCATAATCATAGTTCTCCTCGCATAACAGACCTATGTGATAATAGGTCAACAAATAGTTGTTTTTAAATTATGATAAGTTAACTATCTACATATTTTTAGGGACCACACATAAGTAGATTTGTCTAAGTAGGTACGTATTTAATCAAATAGGGCTACGTTTGGTGTACTGCTTAATGCCTTGATCACACGTACCTAGAAAACGGGTGAGACAGTGCTCTCGGTCGAATACTCGATACGTATGAACACAGTGCCGAGCGCTTATCTCTACAAGCGCATAAATTTTTATTTATTAGAACTTGAAGCACTGACAAAAACACTGTACAAAGATGGACTTAATGCGTTAGATGTTTTCTACCAGTTAATTTTAAGGCGATGCAGAAACATGATATGACAACAAAAAAATAATAAGTACACAATACAAAACAACAAAGAATCAAAATGTGAAAAAACATATCCAACCAATCAATACTGCTACCAACTTCATCCGAATCTATCCACTCTAAAGGAGAACCAACTGTTAATCAGAATGAGTACATTTCAAAGAGACATCGTCTAGACTAAAAAAGAGTAGTAATTTGATAAAATCAGAGTGGTGTGCGAGATCGTTAAAGAAGATTGATTACTTAAGGACTAAAAAAACTACAAAAAAAACTTTTTAGTGTTCGCAAAGCAAAAAATTGAATTTTTAAAGTCAATAAGCATGAAAAGAGGGGTCTACGCTGACAAATGTGTAATTTGTACGGCCTAGTGATGTTTGTTCCCGGTCTGGATGTGTAAACAAGTCTAAAATGGACTTCTCTCATTGAAACAATTGTTGATCTTATGAAAAAGTAAAAAATATGTAATGACTTACTGCGTAGTCACCAGTAACACAACACTATTTTGTAAGTAAACTGTACACAAAACACGTCTTAGTACTGAAATTTTGGTACTTACACATGAAATCAGTATATTTTTTTTAGACCTATGATCTAAACTGTAATATGTTTGGATTGACTTGGAATGATAAGTTCTAATATACTTTATATTAAATAGATTAACGTACCTTTAATTAATATAAAATTTCTTTGAACTAAATTACAGTTTAAAGTAGCTCGTTTAAAAAAATACTATTTTCTTATGTAAGCACCTTAAATTTTTAAACGTGTTGCTCGAAGCAGGAACAAATTGCCTATGAGCGTACAATTTGGTACAATCACAGGCTAAGTGTATATTATTTAGAGGTATTATGTCATGTTATCTTGCGTGTTATTTGTTTTTAAATAGTTAAAAATAATTGTAGTACGTGTTATTGTCACAGATAATTTTCATTATCAATTTTCGAACCCCGATTTCAGCTTTTATAAAAATATATAGAATCATGGTTGGTGAAAATTGCTTTATATATCCTACGAAATGTTCTTCGTTGCTAAAAATGTAGCTGAAAATGAATTGTGATGTGAATCTTCGTTGTGAATCGCTGGATATTGGGACAGCAGTAAGTTAATTTCGGACAATTGCATGTGATCCAATCCCGCTGAAAACTTTAAGAGCGCTTGTAGACGTCCGTTTTTTTCACCGGATAACGAACCGTGTTTTTTGCCGGATTCGCGGTGGTGTATGATTTATAATGAGTATGTGTACATGCACCGGACATCGGTCCGGCGAACAATTTACGCCGGATGCACCACCGCTTCCCCTCGGCGCGCCGCTAATGGCTGCTGTATGGGAAAACGTGCAAATATGTGATCAATACAGGAATTAGTGATTAAATTATTTTTAGTTTCAATTCGGGTGTAATCTGTTATTCCAAACAACAATCCATGTTCGCTAAGTGTTCTTAAATATGAATCTTTGTATGTTGAGCTTTCTTTCAGATTAATGTTCGTATCACCAATGAGAAGTAAGTTTTGTTTTAAATCAAATTTAGTAATGTGATTAGCAAAGTCCGAAACAAATACTTTTTTATTTGTAGACGGTGGTCTATAAATTGCAGAGACAACTGCGTTATGTAAATCTATTTTTAGGTAGCCTGTAAGGTTTACAAAGTAGTAGTTTTTTGTTCAATTAATGTAAACTTATTATGATTTCGTACATACATTATAATGCCACCGCCTTTTCGGTTTGGACGTAATTGTGAGTACATTTTGTAGCCTGGTAAGCTAATATTGATATGAAATTGTGGAAGTAAATTTGTAAAAATAAAGTTAGTCTGCACTGATCAACCGATTCGTTTACTTTAAGACTGATGCTATACTTACTTATGTTTGTACTTAAGTGGACTCAAAATACAGGAGATAACCTAACATAGATTATTTATTTTATTGAAAAAAAAAAATTTCAAAAGTCGCCCACGGTTGAACGGCAACTGTAATTAGTTTAGAGAGTAATAAATATACAATTTAACTTATACGTACACTTTACGTGATAGGATAGTGATCCTAGTGATAGTAATGAAAATTATTACTTCTTGTTAACAGTGGTTAACAAGAAGTAATAATTTTCATTACTTTATTAGTTATTCTTAGGTCTTGGCCGTCCCCGTCGAATGTGACCTCACCAAACCTGACGCAACGTCAGGTTCGGTCTGGTCAGGATTGATTTGGCAAAAGCGACAAGCACCATAATGATTGGCGCCAAGAAGCCTAAAACTCAAGATGAATACTGAAGACACCCTCTTCTCCATCTAGGGGGCATACGATATTAAATTAAGTCAAGCAAATCGGAATCCAACTTAAAAAATCTTATCAGTTTTACGTTAGATTCTAACTGTTGTTATAACAACACCGCCCTCTGACTCCAACAGCTGTTGATAAAAAAAGTATGTAAACATATACGTACTGTGACCCAAGAAAGGTGATTTTAATCAGTGCAATAACTGGAGAGAATAAAATAGAATAAACTTTATTGTATTCCAAAAAGTAACAGAACTTATACATAAGCTTAGAACTATGGGTACAATATGACGAGATTATGCTGGACGGTGGTGAGAGGAATTACATTGATGTCAATTCTCTTAAAACTGTTCTACAAGATTATCCTGGACAGGCTGTCGAGGGCAGTGAGTCTGTAAGATTATCCTGGACAGGCTGTCGAGGGCAGTGAGTCTGTAAGATTATCGTGGACAGGCTGTCGAGGGCAGTGAGTCTGTAAGATTATCGTGGACAGGCTGTCGAGGGCAGTGAGTCTGTAAGATTATCCTGGACAGGCTGTCGAGGGCAGTGAGTCTGTAAGATTATCCTGGACAGGCTGTCGAGGGCAGTGAGTCTGCAAGATTATCCTGGACAGGCTGTCGAGGGTAGTGGGTCTGTAAGGTTATCCTGGACAGGCTGTCGAGGGCAGTTGGTCCTCCTGGTGTCTGTTCTAACCTCTCACACACGAATCTGATCAACACTCTCCATTATCATACTCGTGCAGGCATCAGAATGGTAGAGGGAGATGTATCTAACTTTTGCTGACTTCAAAAAAACCCTTGATATTAGAGAGTTTTCGTACGTATAAATATTCTGGATGTTGTCTATAGGAAGTGTTCTTGCTTAGTAAAGCACATGGCTTTATCTCCGATAACATCGGAGTACAGTCCACACTAGTTTCCGCCCGGGCTGCCTACTTCTCTTTCTTGTTGTTTTGGTTTGTTAACGTAAAAACTGCTGAATATGAGTTATTCTCAGCACACAGGCTTGGTTTCCGTTCTCACCACTCAAGCACGAACCAGATCAACACTAGTAGATGTCTCGCACCATCTGGGCCATAAAATTTCCCTGCGGTTTATTGTCTCATAGTAGACATGTACAGGGTCCATTGGAGTACGCAAGTCCTACAATTACTTCATCGCAGAGATACGGAGATTTGTTTATTATTATCATTGCAGTTATTTAGAGATTTTAAAATCTTGAAAGGAATATAATTTTCTGTAATTATCATTACATATTATAAAACAAAGTTTGCTTTTCCTATGTATGCTTAGATCTTTAAAAGTACGCAACGGATTTTAATGCAGTGTTTTTTAATAGATATAGTGATTCAAGCGGAAGGTTTATGTGTATAATACATGCATAATATCTACATTGCACTCGTGTGAAGCTGGGGCGGGTCGCTCGTGAAATATAAACTAAACTTAACCATGTACATATCATACTAAAACACAAAATACACTCAGTCATCGAAGTACTCCTCCACATCGCAGTAATCTGAAAACGTGCCCAGAAGAATTGCCATTTAACGTTAATTCTTTGGGCAAAGAATGAGGCAGCCCTCTGGTCACGCTGTTTCGATTACATGGTGTGAAAAGAAATATAATTATATGTATATATGTAAAATACATGTATGAAGTCTACATTTCTGAATTTGTCAATAAAAGAAAAAAAAACTTTGTACTGTTTTAATGTTTTTACTATCATAACTGTCTGAGTAGAATATTAATTTCTTGGTCTAAATCTTAGCCAATGGCCTCCTTCTAATTTTAGATTAAAAGTCTTTCTGTCAAGCTTAGCCGGGATTGTGGTCTTTTCACAAGGTGAGACTTCAAAGTGAAGAAGGATCTGGTATGCCATCACTTTCATCTCGCTGAGAGCAAATCTTGACCCTGTGAAATTATAATTTAGGATTAAAAATATATTCTTAAACTCACTTAAAACTACTTTAGGGATATTTTAGCTCCTAACTGACGTAGCAATCTCATTGTATCTTTTGGCTTTGAGATAATACAGTAACAATTGCTTGTCCATTTTTCGCTCAGAGAAGAGTTTTTATAGTTTAGTTCATTTGTTTTTCATCATCAGGATCTCAATTCTTTTCTTTAGGCCATATTTTTCCATTTGTAAAAAATAGTAAATAGTGAACTCACCAATACAATTTCTTGGTCCAATACCAAAAGGCATGTAAGCGGATGCCTGGAATTTATGCTTGTTAGTATCAGAAAAGCGCTCGGGATCGAACTTGTCAGGGTTGGGGAAGTACTGCGGGTCACGGTGGATAGCAAGTACAGGCACGAAAACAGGTGTACCTTTGGGAATCTGGAAAAAAAAGATTTTTTGATCCGTTCAAATACAATGGTTGGTTTCTTAGCTGTAGTAGTAAATTTACTACTACATAATAGCTTCTTCATTCAATATAGCAATGAATGCAAAAATAATTATTGTTGACTCACAATGACATCTTTTTCAGCATTTTCATTAGGTTTTCCTAAATTGTAATCTTTCGTGCAAATCCTATCCAGAGACAGACCAGGTGGCCACATTCGCAATGACTCTGCAATATGAAAAAAAAATTGCAATAAAACAGTAGATCAGATGTATTTATATGTAAGGGTCTACCTTTTAAAGCAGAACTATTTCGTCATATTTTTGTTTTGCATAACAACGCATAGCATAATCTTCATTTCGCAGAAAGTGGTTTGGCATACACTCACTTATTATAAAATCGAAAATCATAATTTTGTTAGTCCGAATAATCATAAGGCATAAATTTCATGTCCATAATAATTGCATAGCAGAACCATCATATCGCAGAAAATTCGCAGTCAATGTATTTCTTTATTAGCAGGCATGCAGCATGTAAGCAGGCATGCAGTAAGCATGCAAGCAGGCGTGCAGCATGCAAGCAGGCATGCAGCTTGCAAGCATGCAAGCAGGCATGCAGTATACAAGCAGGCATGCAGCAGGAAAGCAGGCATGCAGAATACAGCGAGCATCGTTTCTGTCACGGCTCCGGCGCTGCGGGGTTTGGGCGGCCCCACGCGAGCTTATCGTCGCAGATGGTTTCAACGCTCACCACCGCAGCTTCGACGGGCCTTCAAACCACCTGCTCCTCAGCTTGCGGGCCGCCCTACCCCTATGCGCCTACGCGATTTTAAATTACACTCTAGAGGTAGGGCAGACAAGACTACGGAAAGTCGGTTTTGTGGCGATTCGTTTCTGTCAATAAATTTTTAGCATAGCACATTGACAGTTCATGATATTATTTTGTAACATATGTCAAGTATGTCTATAGCAAAAAGGACGTCGGCCATAAGTGAGATTTCGGTAAAATGAAATTCAAGGAAAAAAATACCGGCTCCTTAAATATCACCATTCCTCTAAATAAACATAATGTTAAACGAAACTATGTGTAATATTAAATGATAATATGACAATCATAATTATGCCAAATAAAATTCTGCCATGTTAAAAGTATGCCGTTGCAAATTCGGACATGTAAACGTTCTGCCAATCAATCAATATATTATGCTAACTAATTTTTACGCCTTAAAAATATTCGACGAAAGAAGATTCTGCCAAGTGTGTTATGCCAAATAAAATTCGGACTATCAAGATTCTGCCAGATCGATGGAACCCTATATGTAAGTTTAATTTTGCTTTAAAAAATAACCAAAGTCTTACCAGAGATAACCATGTCCATGTAAGGCATGTGCTGAATGGTGTTGAAGTGTAATTTGCCGCTGTTCTTAGTGTCAGTCTCTTTGATCTCTTGCGCCAGTCGCTCCTGGATGTCAGGATTCAGGGCCAATTCGTAGAGCAGGAACGACAAACCAGATGAGACAGTTTCAAAACCAGCAATAAAGAACATCACTGCTTGGGCGACGAGGTCGTCATCACTCCACACTGTAAGCCAAAAATAGAGTAGTTGGAAGTGGATTAAAATTTATTTCAAATTGGTTTACCTCAATACCTGATTTAGATACGCGCATCTGAATTCGATAATGGGCCACTTGTGGTAATTGATTATAATCAACGCTTTCACAACACTAAAGCGTCCAGAATTGAGGTAAAATGCTTATGAGTCTGTTTTTATACTGCTAGATTTAGCAAAACAGAAAAATATCCTATTATATTTCCATGGACGTGCTACTTACAAAACAGCAATACTGCGACAGATTACTGGAACAACTTGTTGTTACCAGTGTTTGTTTTTAACTTGACGAGATTTTAATCATAACGTTATTAATTCAAAGTTTGGTAAATATTCAATTCTTGTTAATTTCACTCACCTCTATTAATTTTTTTCTGACCAACAGCAGATTCTTCAACGGTTGCGAATCCAGCAGCTTCATCACTGGATTTGTTGTCTTCGTGGGTCAGTTTACCTAAAATAGCATTTTTTATTATTATCGTTTTGCAAAAATTACTTTACATTCAGGTTTGAACATACTCTATTATACCTTTCTTAGCTTCCATAAGTAAATGAATCATATCAGGTCTGATAATATTGTTCTTTTCGCGATTTGCTATTGTGTCCAGAATTATTGTTCTGAAAAATTTCTTCGACTCCCCCGTAAAGATTTCCACTTTTAAAGCCTGTGAAATAAGCCAAATTTTGTATATGTATATAATACAGGATATCATCGTAAAAAAAATATTGTGGAACGGATTTTTGTAAATTTTAATTTGGATCTATAATTTTCAGTATTTATCGCAAAACATACAAATGTTTCTCTGTACACATATCTGCATACACTAAGACCAGAAGTTGCCGCGTAAGTTCGATCGTATTAGAGGTTCTCATGTAAATCATTACTGTTTTTTAGCTAGGTGTCTTGTTTTTTTTTTAATTACATTAGAGTAGCTTTGGATCCAAAAAGGTAAGATTTATGAAATGGTTTTTACAAAAGTTTTATAAATGTCAGTACTACAATATTCTTCAACATAACTGCGATGTTGACTTATAAATGTTTGGTTGGGAAATCATTAATTAACGCTTCCCATTCTGAGCAAAGCGCAAATACAAATTTAACATGGTTTATAAGACTACTTAATAATATGGAATTTCTTGCACATTTTATTTCATAGGGCTATGAGCTATATGCTTTGGAGTGCTCCAAAGCATATATATGATTACATAATCAGCACTACTTTTCCAATTCCCTTCTTGTCACATCAAAAGTGCCTGTAAATAATTTGTTTGCAATAAATGCTTGGGCGGCTTCAAATTTATGGATTGAATGAGTGTCAGACTTTTACTGACTAAATTCCGTCTGTGTTGCGGCCATCGTAATGTTTTCAAACAATCCCATAGTAATATTGATCTTAGAATCTTTCATCTTTATATTTGCAGGCAGTGTTTTTTTATTATGATTTATTTCTTTGCTTATGATCGTTGTATAGTTTTGATCGTTCTTAACTCTTGTAAAAATTGACTAAGACATGATTTTCAAAAAGTTCCTGATATTAAATTATTGGTCTCTACTACTGTCAATTATTTATCGTATTTTTGTCAGATATCCGCATAGTATTTACAAGGACTACATTGATTGTATTTCACAAAAACTTCTAAACAGTTTATTCCTGTCATCTTCTATAATGTCAACTTACCTTAGCAAGTTGTGGCATAGTACCACTGAAGATGGATTTCAGCGTTTGACGGAAGTTAAAGGTGGCAGCCACATTGCCCATTGCGTAAAACTCATTGTCTACATCGTTGTGAGAATCTACCTTCAGGCCGAAGGCACAGGAAGCTATCACGTCATTGGTATAACGAGTTGTCAGATCTTTGCACTCTATGTCTATGTATCCAGCTGCAAATAAACTTTGGCTTATTGATACACCTTTAAAAGACTTGACAAATAAATGAAAATTTTGTAAATCTTTTGGTACAAGCTGAGATTGACAGAAAAATAAAGAGTGAAATATTGTAAAGTTGATCTGTATTTTATTTAGAATCATAGCTAGCTGTTGATGCGAACATGTTCATCAATGATAATTTAAAATTGTTTTCACTATATTATTTTGAAATCTAAAAATTAGATGAAAACCGTCAAATCGATCAACAAACTTAATATATTTTTTGAAAACCAAACTTACATTCAGAATTTTTTATCTTCTTTTGAATTGAACCAATCATCCGATCACCAACCTCCACCATGAAAGGCACCATCATACGCATTTTGGAACTTGTGAACGCTGGGCTCAATGAGGAGCGCATGTCTTTCCATTCTTGACCTGTGAATTATTAAATCGAAGGTTTATTACGTTTCCTAGCAGTTTTATAAAAGAATAATACTGTCTTGCATTACAAATTGGCAGGTATTGTGTTTTAAGTATATCAAACGATGTATTTAGATTCAGATATTATTCAAGTAGGGAACCATAATCTCATTATATTTATAGATACCTTCTAAAGCAAACAAGATTCTGGAGAGGATCGTGTCACTTGAGCTGAAAATGGGCCGATGATCTAGGAAGTGCTCGAAGTCTTTAACTCCGATCTTCTTTATCAGATCAATGTCACGGAGCAAAATAGACTCCAAGATGAACATGTAGCTCCCCACAAATCTGGTGAAAAAGATATTTTAAGCTTTGAATAATTAGAGACATAATTAGAGACATAATAATAATAATTTTATACTGCGACTTTTCTCATATTTAATTTTAATTTGTGACTTGACTTTGATTCATTTGTATTCTTATATATTATTTTATTTGTTTGACATGTGTATTCAATTATTATTATTTATCTTAAATTATGTATTATTTGACATTCAATTTTGATTAATTTGGAATTTGTTAACATTATTGTATTAGTTTGTACCATAGTTTGTACCTTTATGACTTGTAAGAATCCCTTACCAATAAAAAACTATGACTATAATAGAAATGCTTTGCTTAGGGCTCCAGAGCTTAATAAACACTGACGAACAATACTTATATGACACCAATTAGTTGTAGTAGTTAAACCATGTAACAATAATTATTTTTCTTATTTCTTACCTTTCTTTTGGAAAGCTGTTATACTGTAATGATATATCTTCAGCAAAGTGTCTAGAACGAATCAAGATCCCCGCCATGTTGCCCAACAAGGGGACGGGTTTGAGATGCTTAATGCCTTTGCGACTGAAGCTGGAGTAGACTTGCCGGAGGTATAACGCTAGAACGGCGATCAGAACCGCCACCCAGATGAGAACTATCATGATCTGAAAAAACCACAAATCAATATGTTAAATAGTTTAATGGTATAAAGGAACTTGTACATTTCTATTCGTATTCTTAGTTTTTGTGTTTGGAGTTCCTATTTAAAGGTTTAGTAAATACTAGCTTTTGCCCGTGGCTTCGCCCGCATGGTATTGGGGTTGGGGTTTCCGGGATAAAAAGTAGCCTATGTCCTATTATTCCGGCCTATGTCCTATGCCTGTGCCAAATTTCATCCAGATCCGTCCAGCCGTTTTGGCGCGATTGAGTAACAAACATCCAAACATCGTAACTTTCGCATTTATAATACCTACGAGTAATAGTGAGATTAGCGCAAGAACTCGCCGCCAACGTCCCCACAGATTCTACGGGCCCTAACTGCTATGACGGGGGTCATTGGTTCAATTCTCAGCCATGAAAAATATTTGTGTAATGAGCACGACCAGTTGTCATTTGTCTGGGTGTTATTAATCTATAATATGTATTTGTATTTAGAATAATGTATTTTTTTTATTTCTGTAGTAATCATAGCACTAACTCTGTGCAGTTTGACACTAGATGGCGCTGTGTGAAAGTTGAAGAATATTCTTGTTTTTTTATTTCCAAGGGCCGAGCAAAAATGTTGTCAACTCAACGTCTTCGTAGGTACTAGTATCATCAATTACAAATCTTTTTTATCTTATCTTCAGATTATGGTTTCCGCACTTAGTCTATGATGGACGATTGTACGTATTTGTTCACTGTCACGTTTGCTAAGCGTGTTAAACTATAATTGAGATATTTAATCATGTAATTTGGAGTCCTCACACATACGTTAGTATTTAAGTCAGACAATGTATCAATTGCTTCTCAATGTTTTTTTTTTATTGATAGTTTTTATCTGTGTAAATGAGTATGTTAAAGTCGTGCTAGTCTACGAATTTGTTGTTGTGATATTAAGGATTCTTGTGGAATCCTCGTTTTTTTTTAACGGTATAGCAATAGTATTATATCCTAAATTTTCAATTTTACCTCTATTGTATCTATAAAGAGCACTTTAATTAATTATTTTTAGTTTTTTTATAGCTGGCCCTCGAGGATTCATCCACCAAATCTTTAGTTACTGCTCCACTCTTCCTCATGGAACCGTGATTACTGCCAACCCATTACTTTTCTCAATACACTGTTACATTTTGGTCGTTTTATACCCGAGGAGGGTCAATCTGGTACATGATACACTCGATTCGTAAAGATAAAATTAAAAATTAAAGTACTTTTTTTCTAAAACCGAAATTAATTTACGCCTATACGAAATTCATTTCTTTAAGTAAACGACAGCTGAGCGGGTTCAATCACCATAGTTTTGTGTTAATGGTGTTGTATGTACAAGGTGTGTCGGTCGTTGCGTACTAACAACCTACGGTCATTGAACTCGAAACAAATGCTGAGCGGAGTGGTTTTTCAAAATTTAACGGTGTATATTAGGTTATCCTTTACTAAAATAATTTTCAGTTTTTTGTTGTTTTTTCTGACACAAACGCGTTCAAACAAAGAATCTCTTCAGTAATCTTCAGCTGTATAATATTAGTATGGATAATATATTTGTAGTGAGGTTACGTTCCTATACTCGTAAACATATGTAGAAGAGTATGTATGAGTCAGACATCTGTTTATATTATCAACCAGAAAATATTTAACAGCTTCAATCTGGTTTATTATGATATGGTACCTTTACCAACATCAGATACGGCGAATAAAAATAAACCATAGCCACTTCAGGTGTACCTCGTCCTATTTAGGAGCAAAGTTTTTAACCTCCTAAATATGGTGTTAAGTTCTTTTCGTCTAAGTACATGATTTGTTTCATCTTTTTGATTGAACCATCATTTTGATTGATATCGATTCGTCGTACACTCGTATAACGATATACTCCGCCTAACTCGATGTGCCCATACATTATTAACCCAATGATTATTAACGATTTTCTCTCAGAAACTTTTTCACCCCCGAATATTTTTTTAAGATAATTTTTAAGATTCTTCTTTGCCTTTCTCACTAGGGCCAAGCTTTTCTTTCAGGAAGAGACCCTGGATCACAGTTGAGACCTTTTTGCAAGAGTGCAACTTCGACGACTTAGCTTGGTCCGAACTGTCACCAAACGACCAGACGACGAGCTAGCCTTTGCTCGCCGTCTGCAAGCCCTATGGTTGTCAGAAATCGGGATCGGAATCCCAGCAGCGTCTGAGGCGAGAGCGAAGCTGCCTGATACGGTCGCTCCCATTACTACTTCACAGAAGGAGGCGACGACCTCTCATCTCTCCTTGCTCCGGACCACGGCCTCCACCAAGGTCCGGCGCTAGAGATCGCTGCCGCCAGACTTTCTAGCCATACAATAAAATATACCCTTCTGAAGAGTTTTTCTACGTATAAGAATATGTAATAAAATCGATGACTTACTATTTTGTTACAAGCACAACACTCAGTAATAAAACTGTACACTCGTCAACAAAATATTGTTTAGTATTAAATTTTGTATTTTTGAGCGTGCTGCTCGGAGCACGACCGAAATGCTACTGAGCTTAGGAACACCGTGTGTTGATATTATGTCATGCCCATGGTATCTTTGTTACGCATCTTTTTTTTTAATAGGCAACGACCAAAATAAACACAGTATCTGTTAAACAGATAATTCCTTTTCGCTTTATCAATTGTCATAATCAACTGTTGTTTGTTGTAAATATTGCTGATCAATGATGATGTTGTCTTTTTTCTGTGGTAATGAGGAAAAACTTGTATTTTTTTTATATTTCTATTGTTACTTTATTTTATCATTTAATCAATCAAAAATAAATAAAATCTTTGAATGATGTTTAATAACGAGTAGTTGCGAAAAATGAAGTTACGCCAGAGGGGTTATCAACTATCTATTAATCCTCATGAAAGTAAGCAGATTTAACGGCACTATTACTAATTGGGCACGCCACAATTATGGCGGTAAGTCCCCTCTTTGAGGCGAGGCTGGAAAGACCTCATGGCGTTCTCACTTTCAGCATGATGCAGGTCCTCACCGGACATGGTAAGTTTGGGAGGTACCTGCATCGGATCCGTGTGGAAGAGACGCCCGGGTGTCGCCACTGTTACTAATTGCACTGCTTATTAGTTGGACGAATGGTTAAAGAGATAATACGAAAATCATAAGCGCACGCAACAAGTCATGGAAGCGGACCAGTAACAAGCTATTCCTCGCGTTTCACCCCATTTTATATCCCCAAAGGGTTTAAAGCTCCCTTTAGAGGCTTAAAGGCTTAAACGTTTCTTTATCTTCACGCAACCTCATTAACTCACACAAATTGAATATGTTTTATAAAAAAAAGTAGGTATTAATTTTATTAATGCCTTTTCCTGATGGGATGAAATAATTTTATTCGAGTAAAAATAGATAAAAATAAATAACCTGCATTCATAAATGTGTACTAATGTTTACTAGTTTAATATTCTAACATTGTATAAAATACTATAATGCAATTTACTTACCTTAATTTTCTTCTATTCTTCCAATTTTTATTTGCAAGGTAGAGACCTATTTTAGTTGTTAGCGCCAATCAAGGAAAGGTCAATGTCATTTGCCGTAATTGTGTCCATCACATGACATGCGTCTAATCTTGTCAAATTTTATACAATTGTACAGCTATTGCATAAAATTAAATTAGAAGATACAATTAAATTTCTATGGGACTAATCCAGGAGTAGGTATTTTCTTTCAATCAAAACAAAAATTTCAAATAGGTCGACATTTGACCGAGATATCGGTGATTATACATAAAAAAATGTATACAACCCAACATTGGAATCTTGATTTTTGAAGGCAGTTAATTAAATATGTCCCAGCATAAGGTATTTCATAGTTTTTATACATTTTATTCTAAAACCGGCCAATTGCGACTTCGACTTGCTGTTGGCTGGTAATTAAATCAAACGAAAGAGTTAAGTACTAATTAGATTTATTTTCACTTATGAAGCAACATTTACATTGGTACCGCGATGAAGGATTTTAGTTTCTATTCGGTGATTTAGATACGCTACATACTGCTAAACTTAACATAAATACGGTACAACACAGTCTTTGATGATCTATTTTTGTGGTCGAACTCTAATTCGAACCCAGGAACCACCCTTAAGTGTCAAATTTAAGTCATCTTTCGTCAACTCTGGTGGAAAACATGTCTGTTCATATGGGTACACCTCCATCTCTCGGAGAAGCAGATAAGCCATCACTTTGATCTCACACAACGCGAAGCGAGAACCTGGAAATGTTAGAAAACAAATCAGTCACTGGACGGGATATATTAGCATGAAAGTAACTATGTTTTTGTTGAAGAGGTTGCATGAGTGATGTGAAGGCCTAATAATATGACAAGGCAAATTACCCTAGAAGTCACAAAATTTTCAATTTATTATTATTATAATTTATCTTAATAATATAACAATGCCCTAGGTGCTAGGCTTAGTATCCTAGCAACTTTTATTTTTATTGATTTATAGGTTCGCGCTGGACCTCTATCTCACCTGATGGAACGCGCTTACCTAGAAATAACCTATTCACTCTTGACTTAAGATTCCCGGGTTACCTAGGGCTTAATTTCGCTTTACCAAAATATGCGATTACTATTGTTGCATATATTTATATACTCTGTTGTGTTAGTCTATGACATTACCGGATACGGATGGATTACACTACGTGCATCACAACTTGTCTGTTATGTCTGCTTGCGTTGCATTGTAGTGATTATTTATAGTTAAAGTAAAAATAATACTTCATTAACTTTATTATACTATTCTAAAACCACTAGCGCCTCCAACTTTTTTTTAATTTATTTGTTTATAATATCAGCATATTATATACATATTTTATTATTAGAAGTCGCTTAACTTATATTACATTATTACATTATGTACACATGTTTAAAATATTTTTTATTTATCTACTGTGCACACCTACTGCTTGTAGTATTTTTTTAGAAAAGCTTGACTGGTAAAGAATGCCTTGTTGCATTAAGTCCGCCTATGTACCACTACTGTACAGGAAGTTTAAGTAAATAAAAATTAGTAAGACACTCACCAATACAGTTCCTAGGACCAATTCCGAAAGGAATATACGTAAAAGGTATGATTTTGTCTCTGTTTTCCGGTGAGAACCTGTCAGGATCGAACTTAGTAGGTTCAGGGAAAAACTTCGGATCTCTGTGAAAAGACCACGGTGATATAAGCACAGTTTCGCCTTTCCGTATCTGAAATAAACAAAAAATTATTTCAAAAGTATTTTAATAATTTTCCGTATATGGAAAGCATTTCCATACAAAATCCTACATTAGAACAATATTTTTTTCTTAACATTAAATAGCTTTCTATTTTATGGTTGGTTGAAGCAAAACATACATTTATTTATCTTTTTCCTTCTTAATAAAAACAAAAAAAAACGTATGTTTTTAGAACTATTAATTTTTGTGCATTTTTCCTATTCAAAATATAGGAATTTTGTGTAATAGGTTTGGCACACGTTGGCCATATGCATTTTTCTACTTTTACACATTTAATAGACTCTAATATGACATAATTGTAATTTTTTTTTACTCACAACTAAATCCTTCGTAGTTTGACTATTTGGTTTGCCAAAATTGTAATCTTTTACACATCGTCTATCTACAACTGTGACACAAGGCCAAAGCCGTAGTACCTCTGAAAACGATCATCAATATAAATATTTGAAGTATTTAACTAGACTAGAGCATTGTCGTAAAATTTATCTATCTTATTGTATTTAAAAATAAGATAGATAAATTAAACTTTATTGTACACCAAATAGTAACAGAACTTAACACTGACAGCGATATCTACCAGGCAATCTTAGGATGGATCGTAAGAACTAAGAATAATACAGGGGGTAGTCTGCGGTGTACTACTAGCCAATAAATCAAACTAAAAAAACAAAATGTTGAAATAAGTAAAGTATAAGACTCTGAATCATACAAATTTTAAATTTCATATCTATAATAATCATAATCCCTCGTTCCCATTCATTATTAGCTCCTAATGTAATTTATAATGTGAACAATAAAGACTATTATCTATCCAAAGTAATTCATTAATTTGATAATGATTAAATAATTACTATCGAAGAATTCTGTGACAAAGCATATATAGATTTATATGCGTACGACTAATTTTAATGACTAAATTAGAACAGATTACCATAATTATCTTACCAGAGACAACCATATCTAAATACATCATATCCTGTAGAGTATTGTAGTCAATCTTGCCACTAGTCTCAGCATCATGTTCCCTGATCTCCTGAGCCAGTCTCTCTTGTACATCGGGGTTCACTGCCAGCTCGTACAATAGGAAAGACATCGTCGTGGAAACTGTATCAAAGCCAGCATACAGGAACAATATTGCTTGAGCTACTAGGTCTGTATCTGACCATTCTGGAATATAATTTTCAACTTGATAGGTGAGCATTAAATTGCGAACACAAATTAATAAAAAAATATTAGGAAGAGTGAGTGATTTCATCTTGATTACTAGTTTAGGCACCTTTCTGAGCAGAATTCCCTTTCAAAATAACTGTGTTAGAAGAAATTTCTTTAAGTAAAACGCATCGTTTGTGTACCAACTTTCTATTTTATTCTTCTTGTTTTTTTATATGTAAAATTCAAAATCACTGACTTATTTGCAGCAGGCTCATTCTGAAACCCTCTTTTTAAACATAGTGTTATACTTACCATAATTATGATGTTTCTTGTCAATATCGGATTCTGTTGACGTTGCAAAACCAGCATTGTTATCTTCTTCATCTCCATCGCGAATATGTTGACCTATTCATTTAATATCATTAATTTAATTTTCCTCAACACAATTAACGTCTTCTTTAAGAAACGTTTCTAAAGATATCTTAACTTCTTTGTCATGACAAATCATGGCGTTGGGCAATCTTTGCTCTGACGAGAATGTAAGGGTCGACAGAGCGTTGTGTTCCATGTGCTTTTCAAAGAGATGTCAGTATGTTTGACGGAGTTCACTAGGGATGATATAAACCAGGGTTGCGGAATTATTAGAAAGAGTAATCACAACTCTGGAAAGCAAATGACTAGTGAAGGATCACAGAAGGATCTTAGTCAGTAAAAGTCCAATGCTTCTTCTCTTTCTACCCAAAGTTATTTTAGGATTGTCCTTTTAAATGATATACAAAAGAACATTTTAAAATAAATTATGTAAAATCTGAAGCTCACCTCTCTTCACTTTTACCAGAATGTTGATCAAGTCATGCCTTACGATATTGTTCTTCTGTCTGTCCTTCATTGTACTAAGCATCATATTTGCGAAGTAATCTCTAGTCTCCTGCGGTACTAGTGAAACTTTCATAATCTGGACAAAAAAATAAGGTACATAATTTTTTTGATCCTACAAACCGATGAAAGCCAACCAACACATGATATGTAGCAAATTGATTTCTTATTTTATTATATTAAAAAAAATCTGACCTTAGCAAGCTGGGTAAAATATTTACAGAAAAATATCTTCAAGGGTCGTTCGGTAAATTTGGCAATCACTTTACTGTTAGTATAGAATTCATGGTCTTCTTTCTGTGAGCTGACCTTTAGGCCAAAGGCGCAGGAGGCTATGACGTCACTGGCGTATCTGGTCATCAGGTCTTTTGTATCCACATCGATGTAAGGCTCTGTGGGGTTAATGTTCACGGGAAAAATTTGGTTAGCTTATTATTATTATTTAAATCAAATTTGAGTTTTGAAGTTTCAGGCTTGTATTTGAGAATAATATTTAACATTTCGGTTCGTCATAATTAGCCTTTTTTAATGTTCTTACTGCTGAGACACAGGGCTCCTTTCTGTAATAGGGAATGGGCCATAATCCACCACGCGGTCCCAGTGCGTATTGGTGGATGTCACATGTTTTTCAATTTTTGGTTCTAAGATATGCCGGTTTCCTCACGATGCTTTTCTTCACCGTTTTGAGAACTGGTGATGAAATAAATTACACAAAGTAATACGTTACTTTGTTACTTTGTGTAATTTATTTCGTACGCCTAGCGGGTTCAAACCCTGCCAGGCGTACCTAGTAGGGTTTGAACCCGCGAAATACAACTCGTAAGTCGGGGCCGTTTCCACTCGGCCTCGGTTCAAAATTTCGGTTACAAAAAAGAAATTTGCTGCACCTATGCATCTCGTTATGAACATATTTTTCTAACTCATCTTATCGTTTAACAATGTACTGAGTCATATCGCCATGGGGTAATAACTATTCAATTTGTGTTGTACTTTAATAATCTGTATACTACAGGTACTTCTAACATACATTATCAAAAAAAGAATAAACTTTTTTTTATAAATAAATAATTATTTATTTATTATTATTTAAAAAAACTTAAGCAATATTTACTTCCAGAATCTTTGATCTTCTCTTTGAGCACATTGATTACCTCCTTGCCAATCTCCTCCATAAATGGCACCATCAGGCGAATCTTAGAGATTGTAAAAGCTGGACTCATCGTAGATCTCATTGCCTTCCATTCATCACCTAAAAAAGTATTTTACATATATTTAAATTGGTAAATTTAGTATAGACCAAATTGGATTTTGGTTTAATTTGTCTAATAATAAGTTTTAAATTTTTCTAGGTCAGAATGAGTGCTGCATGCAATATTTTACTGATTTAGTAGTTAGAAAAGTGTATATGTAAGAGAAGGGGTGTCTTCAGGAAGAAATCATCTTTATTACTCATTATATTTTATTTATAAATCACTTTAAGACTCAACAATAATGTAACATTGATGGTATCATATCTATTTCAAAATAATATAACAATAAAATTCACTCCAACAACGTCCGACCAGCTCGCATGTCGACGAACAAATGACCACTCACGCGATGCCCACGTAATGCAGTCAAAATAGACATTCCAGTTTGCATTAATTCCCAACAAGCTGGATTTTTGTGCAGGCCTTGAATACGTCATTACAAATGATGTGTCAAAAGTCCCCATCGATCCCGATTGTGCGTTGTTTTTTATTCGAGGTCAAAGGTCACGAATTTGCGTTTTTTGCGTATATCTCTGAAACAACAAGAGCTATTGAAAAATAGTTCAGAGAAAGTTTGTAGATCGTAAAATTGTCTACAAAAAAGATCTCAACACTTCTCTTCTACAAAGCATCGTTTTCGAGATATCGTGACTTTAGACCGCAGGAAAGTCGTATTTTCGAGTATATGCACACATTTCCGCACCACCTCTGAGGTCGGCGACCTCTAGCGCCGGGCCTTGGTTCAGGTCATGGTCCGCAACGAAGAGGAATGGCAGGCGGTCGCCTTCTGCGAATAATGCTCGTAAAGGAGTAGGCCGACCGCATAGGGCAAAGGCAACAGCGCCCTCGCCGTAGCCGTCGCCGCCTCAATCCCGCCGATATCCGGCCACCGTAGACACTGGCTCGCGGACGGTGAGCAATGGGTAACTCGCCGTCCGGTCGTCTAGAAAAAGTTCAGACAGAATCGAAGTCGTCAACGGCGCGCACTGTTCCCGCGCGCCTCATGGAGTTGTCAGCAAACTGTAGGGGCCCTTCAGTGTCGAAGCCTTCTGGAGCCGAGGGTTGGTGCGAAAGTGTTACCGGGGCTCTGGGTATAAGGCAAGAGAGGAACGGGGTAGGTTGTTTAGTCAGTAAGAGTCTGACACTGTTTCCCACTCCGCCCAAGAGCGGGACTCGTCATTGGATGATTTTTACCTACCATAAAAAACCACCTCTGAGGTAGTGTACACGGCGCTTTTTATTTAACGGCTAGGCAATAATCCTGAAGATTGGGGTTGGAAATTGATGAATAATAATTTGGAGCCAATCCATACTTTACTGCCACCTGCTCCAGAAAAATTAAAGTTCATCCATATGTACCAATTATTGTCAACGCCAATCTTGCACCAACATTTAATCAAATGCAACAGATGAAGATTGTTTCGAAATTGATGAGGATATAACTGATATATCTCTCTTCTTGGAGCAGTCTACACAAATCGAGCAAGAAGAGGAATAAAATAGTGAAGAGGAAGAAACGAGTGACTATGAAGAATTTAATGATGAATGATGATGTAATTTTCTTGCTGTTAAAATTTTCATTAAATTTAAATTAAAAAAAAATCAACAACAAAATAGTGTCCCATTACATTCTCTCAATCAAAATATATTGTGGAGTGTTTCTACTGCGGAAACCATGTTAAATAAAAAGCGCCGTGTACACTCCCTCAGAGGTGGTGCGGAAATCATTACATAGTAGGTATAAGGCCAATAAATGTTATTTCTTTCTTTCTTTCTTTCGTATAAAACAAAGTTGCTTCGTCCCTATGTATGCTTAGATCTTTAAAAGTACGCTACGGATTTTGATGCGGGTTTTTTAATAGATAGAGTGATTGAAGAGGAAGGTTTATGTGTATAATACATGCATAATATATTCAATATGTCGTGCGAAGCTGGGGCGGGTCGCAAGTAGGCTTGCCAGGTGTCCGGCTTTAGCCGGACATGTTCGGCTTTTTGCGGTCACGTCCGGCTAAATATGTACGTGTTTGGCCTGTCCGGCTTTTGTCAGGCTTTTTGTCAGAGTGGCGATTCGTACGACGATGGTCAGACAAACGCCCGACCTGAAGGAACAAGGGCGAGCGGAGAGCAAACTGTCTTCCGACCCGCGCATCGCAAATTAATTCGATTCTTCGATCTAATCCTCACTTTTACAATACTTTTTTCAATAGCCCAGCTGTAAAAACATTGTTTGGCAATAAAAAAAAACATGTCCGGCTTTTAGGACAAATTGTCCGGCCTTAAATAGTGCGCAGTCCGGCCTTTGCATTTTATAACCTGGCAACTCTAGTCGCAAGGTGTGTGCATATACTCGAAAATACGACTTTCCTGCAGTCTAAAGTCACGATATCTCGAAAACGATGCTTTGTAGAAGAGAAGTGTTGAGATGTTTTTTGTAGATAATTTTACGATCTACAAACTTTGTCTATACCATTTTTCGATAGCTCTTGTTGTTTCAGAGATATACGCAAAAAACGCAAATCCGTGACCTTTGACCTCGAATAAAAAACAACGCACAATCGGGATCGATGGGGACTTTTGACACATCATTTGTAATAACGTAATCAAGGTCTGCACAAAAATTCAGCTTGTTGGGAATTAATGCAAACTGAAATCATAATTTAGTCTATTTTGACTGGACTAACGCCTTTTATAAGCTCTTGCCTTTCACTTTTGACTGATGGGTGCCAATGGTGGTGGGGTGTGACACACGATCAGTTCGTACCGTTTCGTTGCACGTGCGCTCTCTGCGTTGTTAGAAATATTTGCACCAATACGAGTACTTAATAATGTAAATGAGATGTGCATCATAGTGTGTTCGTATCAGGGGACAAAGACGTCAAATTTTTGTCAATAGCCTTAATTTAGATTCTTCTTTATATATTCTTCTACAACACCGTACGCCGTACCAGTTTGGCCATTATCAAATTTATTCTCAGAATTATAATTTGTACAAAATTGAGTATGGGGGTTAGTGTATATTCACTTACATATAACCTGTTTGTATTTGATCATCAAGTTTATATATTTTGTACAGATAATACCCCATAAATTAACAACAGAGTAAAATAACAGTATTTGTCAGTTATATATTGATAATACAAAAACTTGTAGTCATTTTGACACCTATTTGATCAACAAACAAACATATCTCGGACAATTACGCATTGTTTGCCCTTTTATCTATATTTTAAGCACTCGAGATAGTGTGTGATTGACGTTTATCATGAACTCACAATCCGGTCCGGTCATAAATGTAGTATGTACTTAACTTTATAATGACATGCTTTTGATTAACCTATTTCTATTTTTTTATACTTTGAATCATTCTTTACAAAAAAAAAAACACTCCCTTTAGTTCTTCCCTAAATCATTTTGATTGATATAATATAAAACACTCAGTGATTATCATAATCTTACTGTAATTTACTTAGCATAGACCTAACCAATCTTTCGACCTTACTCACCTTCGTGATATTGGAATTGTCAGTAACGGCAATGATACTCTAGAATAGGCACGGGGACAAGATGCAATAGTAAGAGAAAATCTTGACGAGAGCTGAAGATTGCAAGTCTTTGGTAGGATCCGGCGTTTGAGTCTCCAGATGGCATTGTACAAATAAAAAGAACCCCCCGAAAAGTGCAACCGTTCCAATATCTTAGAATTGAGCAGTGTTACCGAGTCGATGTTTAAGTATAGACTTTGATTCATTCTTGACAGCCGATGGATCTTCGACCGATATTTCCAGTGGTTAGGTTAGGTTAGGTTTGCAGGGTACTGTGAATTCAGCAGGCACTTCGGAAAGTACCTGTACCGTATTGTGGTTGCCACTTGCACCAACTGCGAAGACATGACGCAGCTTACCCGATAGCATGAGAAATGCCTAGCAGCTTGGCAGGATAGCATCCCGAGTTTATTGCGGCTGTTAAGACAAAAATCCGTCACAGTTCATGATCAAATGCAAAAAGTGTGAGGGATGCCATTGCATTCTTTTGAGAAGCAATGTTGGTCGCAAAGGAGGTCGCGGAAAGAGAGCGAGACGATACGACTTCCTTCCTCATCCGTGGAAGATACACTGGGCAATGGACGGCATAAAACGACCTCTGACAGGAGTCTGTTACCTGACCAATCAAAGAGCCGACGAAAACAAACAATATCTGTTAAGAACAAAGTGAACAATGTAGGTACCTTGCAGCAGCAGCAGTCCTCTTTCGAACAGTGGATCATTGACGGTGATGAACCCTCGTCTGTCAACAAAGTGCTTGAACTCATTGATGGTGATCCGCTTCACGGCCTCCACATCATGGACTAGATATAATGGGGTCATCAGGTCGTAGTGTCCCACTACCCTATGGAGTTGTATGATTATCATTAACATCAGCTGCATTACATTACTGGACATAACTTTTATAATTTAAGTTGATCAGCTTAAAGCCAGATTAGATTAAAGTTATTACAGAAACCATTATGTTTAAGAAATCACTGAGTTAATGGAAGCAGTGAGTTTAAAGCGACTTATTTTTAACTCAATCAGTCTGTTGAATGCTGTAACTTATTTACGTTACAGCATTGTTTATGCCAAATTTGTATTGACGACACGATGGGCGCAGTGGTTGAGCAACCGCTACGCTGCGGGTTGCGGGTTTAGTTCCCGCATGGAACTAATAATTGTGACGCCTACAGATGGGTCTTTTTTTTCCTGTGTGTCTTGTTAATGTGAACTTACATGTTTTTTAACGCACCCACAATACAGGAATAACTCCTAATGTGAGGAAACGATATTTTCATAAGAAAAAAAAAATGTACCAAAAATCACACTAATAAATGAATTTGAATAAAAAAATCAAATAGACAAAAAAGGTTCTTGACTTTTGCTCCAAAGACCATACAGTTTATGGTGGAGTAAAATAAAAAGTGTATCTATCTATTTTCTACCACCAGGCGTTTACACAGTTTTAGAGCATCAATAATGAAAAACTGCACTAGACCCAAAATGTAAATTTGTTCTGTTTAATAAGGTTCTGAAAAATCTACTTTTAGTTGTCCAAGCAATTTTCACCAATCAAACTAATATTAAAACTTACCTATCATTAGGAAACGTAGTCACAATCTTCCTCAAGTGATCAGTAATGTGCTCTTGTCGCATGAGCACCCAGAATAAGTTTCCAAAGAACGGTACTACGGGTAGATGGTTGACTCCAGCCCGAGACAGTTTCGAGTATACTTGACGGAGGTACAGGACTAGCGCCGTGATGGCTACCGCTAGCCACGTGTATGTCAAGAACATAGCTGGAATATAAATTTAAAATGTAGTAAATTTGATCCAGCAACGAAAACGAAGCAGTACCAAATTTATAAGATAAGCGATATAAATCACGGGATTACTGTAACCCTACATTGGGCCTTTCTTTACTCCATAATTCTCTGGGATGAGGATTCTCGGGAACTATGTAACTATACTTCCATATAATTATTTTCCGGAACGTATTTGGTGATTTTGTCGAGTAGATATAGGGTAAGTTATCTACGCTACTTACACATTGAGTGATATTCCCTACTACAGTCTGTGTTTCTCATAGATTTATATGATCCAAGCCATAGACAAACACGTTTATACAAATTATTTCTAAAAATACTGAAAACTTAATATAAAGTCC
Source organism: Mythimna loreyi (assembly GCA_029852875.1). Lineage (NCBI taxonomy): Eukaryota > Metazoa > Arthropoda > Insecta > Lepidoptera > Noctuidae > Mythimna > Mythimna loreyi. Next base: position 23,629,701 of record CM056785.1, read on the forward strand.
GCTGCAGCGCTTCATTGTCATTATATCGCCTAACAAAAATTTTAAAACTATTTAAAACACTGCGTGAACGTAAAGACTGCACTAATGTCATCAATGTAAAGTAAAGCGACTGTACGGTACGCCTGATCTAATGCATAGTACATATATTATGCCCTGGAATGAACGACAATGAAGGAACTAGGTTTTTTTTATGGTAGGTGAAAATCATCGAATGACGAAACCCGCTCTTGGGCAGAGCGGGAGACAGTGTCAGACTCTTACTGACTAAAAAACCTACCCCATTCCTTCCTTGCCTTATTCCTAGAGTCGCGGTAACACTTTCACACCAACCGGCGGCTCCAGAAAGCTTCGACTCTGAAGGGCAACGGCGCGCGGGAACGGTGCGCGCCGTTGACGACTTGGACTCGGTCTGGACAGTTACCAAACGACCGAATGAACGACAATGAAGGAACTAGGTGTGGTTTATACTCAGTAAAAGTCTGACACATTGCTCTGCTCAAGCGAGCTTCATCGTAGGCCACATCATCGCTTACCATCAGGTGAAATAGTGGTCAAACGTGAGCCTACCCATAAAAAAAAACAAAATATTAAGCCTGCCAGGTTTTTTAGCGCGACCACCAATTTTATGTGACCTTGGACAATGCCAGACTGATAAGTGAGTAATCTAAGATAAATTAGAAGTTAGAGATACGACTGCGTATCTCTAACTTTGTCAATGAGCTGTTTTCAAGAGCACTAATTTAATCTGACCTTAGAAACAATTCATTGACGAAGTAACAGATATGGCTGATTTATCTAAGATAATGACGTATCAGTCTGGTATTAGAGGCCTAAAAACTTATTCTAATCTTATCATTCAGACAGTGCATCATCATCAGCCTTATTAATGTTCCCACTGCTGGGACACAGGCCTCCTTTTTAGGAGAGGGAATGGGCCATAATCCACCTTGCGGGCCCAGTGCGGATTGGTGGATGATACATGTCTTCGAATTTTTGGTTCTAAAACATTCACAGTCACAGTTTCCTCATGATGTTTTCCGTCACCGTTTTAAGAGCAGTAGTAACGAAATAAATTACACAAAGTAATGCGCCTGGCTGGGTTTGAACCCCCGACCTACAACTACAACTTGTGAGTTGGAACCGTTACCACTCGGCCGCCACTGCTCTCAGTAAAAGTACATAATAAGGTGAAAATCCTCAATAACAAAATTCTTTCAAACTCAATATACGATTCAATGGATTTTAATTATTTTATTTATTTTACCATTTACCTGATTCAATCTCTAAATTAATTCTTAAGGATTCAAAAATTTTTGTTATTAGGTCTTTATTTATTCTTATTTATAAGTTATGTCCTTACCTGATTTGAATGTCGAACCGTATGCGGTATTGTGTAATTCACAAGTGGTAAAGGTATATGCATACCTACATAGGTGGTATACAATTTCATATATTGTAGGTCCGCCTTGCAATATCTTGCAGTAGGTACTATGTCCAATTGTTTGCAATGCATACTCGTGTTTTACAAATAACACTTCTTTTATCTTTATTTTGAAATATAGCAGATATGAATGCATGCACGGAGGTCACTGAACTCTTGACAATTAACAAGTAGTTATCAAATGGGTTGCAATATCGCAACATATATTTAGATAAAAAGAATCATAACTTCTTCACTTACTAACATTAGTAGTAGACACAAGTTGTAAATAAAAGAGAGAATAGGAGAGACTTACACGTCACGGTATTCCATTATTTATATATTATTTCATATTAGTGTAGAAGTATAAAAAGAAATATTTAGAGATACAGAAAAAAAATTGTGGTTTGTATAAAAAGTATAAAATCAGTTTTATCATTTATGTAATCCTCATGTACAGTAATGGTGCATGCAAACTTAATGCAACAAGGCATTCTCTACCTAATTTAGGTTAAAAAAGATAATACTGTGTTATATCTCTCTTTCCATTTAATACCCTTTTTTATTGATTATAAGTTCGCGATTGACTGTTATCTCACCTGATTGAAAGGCAACGATGCGGTCGACGACTTACCTTGAAGGAACCTATTCACTCTTGACTAAAAGATTCCCAGATTGTAGCTATCAAGAAACACAGACTCCGGTAAGGAATTCCAATCCTTGGCTGTACCCACAATAAATGTGTCTACGTGTGTGAGTTTTTTCATAAATTAAAATTTACAATTATTTATTTATATTATACTAATAGAACTAACCTGTGAAAATTTGCGAGTTAAACTACCGTAATGCACGAAACAGTCAGCGCCTGCGCCGCTTCAAAGTAACTGACCAGCCTGTTTACTGCGGTCAAAATCATAAATAAGTTTAAATATATACATTCTACTGATTACAAAAGTTCAGTTGTAGAGAAATTATAAACAATCGGCATATCTGAATGTTTTTGGTTAGTAACGCTTCTCAATTATCTGCAAAAAAAATGTTATCACTATGACGCATATCTTAAGTCTGATTCACTTTATTTAAATAGCACATACATACACAATACCATACTTATATCATAAACACGTTTAGAGGTGTACCAGTCGGTCCCATAATGAACTGGCCTGATATAGTTCTACGCGACATGTCACTACATATTGTGTTGCACTAAATAGTACGTTTATCGTGTACTTAATATGAGGAACCTGCATCGATATGAATTGCATAGTCTTAGTTCAGTAGGCATTTGAATAACGAGAGTCGCGTATTTTTTCAATATGTCTAAAACTGAGTATCGAAGTGTCATAAAGTTTCTGTTTAAAGAAAGTCTATCCTCTGCCCAAATAAAAAACGATTGGATGGCGTGTATAAGGACTCTACCCCCTCTTATAGCACAGTGAAAAATTGGGTGAAAGAGTTCCAACTCGGGAGAGAAACCGTCGAAGACATTGGCCACGACGGTCGACCTGTGGAAGTACTCACTCCCAAAACGATTGCTCTAATCGAAGAGGAGGTTACGAGTGACCGCCGTTTGAAGATTACAGAAATTGCAACTAGGCTTGGGCTCTCTAAAAGTACCCTTCAACGTGCGATCCATGAATATCTTCACATAAAAAAATTGAGTGCAAGATGGGTACCGAAACTTCTTCCAGCGGTACAGAGACAGGAAAGAGTGCGCTGCGCTTCGGAGTTTTTGGATCTTTGTGGCGAAAATTTAAAGACTGTGATTGAGCGGCTAGTGACTGGTGATGAAACTATGATCTTGTATTATGATCCACACAGCAAGCGCGAGGCAATGGAATAGCGTTATAAGGGTGAAAAGCCCCCTAGAAAGGCAAAGGTTCAAAAATCGACTAAAAAACTGATGTGCACAATCTTTTGGGATTTTCAAGGCATTTTGATGGTGGATTTTAAAGAACGTAATACAGTCGTGAACGGCGAATAATATGCTTCTTTAATATATAAATTACGAGACAAGATAAAGGAAAACCGAAAAGACAAGCTGTGTAAAGGTGTCATGATGTTTCATGACAACGCCCTTGTTCATAACGCTGGTGTTTCGAAGGATGCAGTTCGTCAATGCGGGTTCACAGAAGTGGAACATCCACCTCACAGTTCAGACATGGCCCCATCCGACTATTATTTATTTCAAAATTTAAAGCGAGACTTAAGAAGAAGAAAATTTTCAAGCGATGAATAGTTGCAGGCGGCTGTCTTCGATCATTTTGAGGATAAAAATTGTTATTATTTTTATAAAGGTTTAGAGATGTTGATTCACAAATGTCAGAAGTGTGTTAGTATTCATGGTGATTATATTGAAAAATAAAATTGGTTTCATTTAATTTCCTTCATTACTTCATAGTTAGGCCAATTCATTATGGGACCGCCTACATCATCGACTTATATTCTACCGACCGACAAGCACGTTCATAGAAACTATTTGTCAAAATACTGAAAAGTTAATACAAAAGTTCACTGCAGCGCTTCATTGGCATTGTCGTCTATCAAAACTTTTAAAACTTACAGCGCTGTTACTTCAAAACTGCATTAATGTCATCAACGTTACTTTAGATCACTTAGGTGGAATAAAGTCACTTGTACGGCACGCCTCATTTAGTGCGTAATACATATAATATCTATGGTGTACATATATTACATAAGGAGCAGTGGTGGCCGAGTGGTATCGGCCCCGACTTACGAGTTGTAGGTCGCGGGTTCAAACCCAGCCAGGCGCATTACTTTGTGTAATTTATTTCATCACCACTGCTCTCAAAACGGTGAAGGAAAACATCGTGAGGAAACCGGCATGTCCTAGAACCAAAAAAAAAAATCGAAGACATGTGACATCCACCAATCCGCACTGGGCCCGCGTGGGGGATTATGGCCCATTCCCTCTCCTAGAGAGGAGGCCTGTGTCCCAGCAGTGGGAACATTGAAAGGCTGATGATGATGATGATGACATATATTACATAGTGAAATAAATCCAGATAAATAGGGTTCCTATTGAAAGATTCAAGATAAAAAAAAAACTATTTAAGTAAAAATAAAATCGTGCATTGTTCCACACGCGTCTCAAGGATTTGCCAGCAATCTGTAGGGGCAAAGCTGGGTCGAAGCTTACTGAAGTAATGGGGTAATGTAAAAACCTGAAACAAAAGCAAAGGTGGTATAGGAATAGGTTTTTATTAAGTAAAATTCTGACTTTATCTCCCCCACCCAAGGTCGCGGAGATGTCATTGGATGAATTTCCCCAGTTAAAAAAAGGCACTATCATCATATTGTTTTTAATCTATTAGTCATAATCATGTGCTTGGAGACAAAGTGATAGGTTTGATAATTTCATTTATCTTGAATCCTTGATTTTCGATTAATGATGAAATAAAAAGATGTACTGTCTGAGTCATCATCATCATCCTACCCTTATCCCATATTACTTGGGGTCGGCGCAACATGTTTTTTTCTTCCACTCTGTCCTGTCACCCGTCACACTATCACTAACTCCCTTTTCTTTCATATCACTTCTCACACAATCCATCCATCTCTTCTTCGGCCTCCCTCTTCCTCTCCATCCTCTTCCTCTCCATGTACTGTCTGAGTCATACGTACAATTTTTGAATATACCATAAAAAGTTGGTTCCGCACCTCAAAACAAAAAAACGGAAAACTTATAGAATCATTTTCTTGTCCGACTGTCCGTCTGTCTGTCAGGACCCCTTAGTTTGGGAACCCGTGGAGGTAGCAACGTGAAATTAAAACCATACGTATACTGAACTCTGCGGTTCCTTGAAGCTGTAAAAAAACATTGTAATTAACCAAAAAAAAAGATACGAGACTAACCGTCTCGTCATCACAAAAAAACGTACATTTCGGCCCCTTATCATCATCATCAGCCTTTTTAACGTTCGCACTGGATCATAATCCACCACGTGGCGATTGTGATTACATAAGTGTCATATAATTATTAAATTTAATCATATAACAAGTTTTCAATGAAAATATTTTTTTTCATAACAAGCTTTTATAGCGGTGGTCTATGCTTATATAAATAAAACTCGTCAAGACGATTCACACGAGCCCAAACTCGACGTGGTTGTGCCGTTTAATTACAGAGTTCCTATGGCTACCTCGCGATTCCATCAACAGATCAGCTCCATATCATCATAATATTGCATTGTCATCCGAACTAAAAATTTCAGCTCAATCGGAAACCGGGAAGTGGATCAAATTTAAGTTGCAAGATTTGATTACAGAACGACAGACAACGGGACAGGTGAAAAAGTGTAAGAGATTTAATAAAGCTTACATTAATGAAGACATCGCTCCTATTACAGGTTTATACAGCACCCTAGAACTTAAAGAGCTTTATCAATGGAATCCTCGAGGGTGAAATGAAAGTATTTTGTAAACCAGTGAAAAGAATCTTATCAATGCAGACTGCTTTGCATTGGTAAGGTTCTTTTCACCCTTGATATTTTAATATAAGAGCAGTGGTGGCCGAGTGGTAACGGCCCCGACTTACGAGTTTGTAGGTCGCGGGTTCAAACCCAGCCAGGCGCATTACTTTGTGTAATTTATTTCATCACCACTGCTCTCAAAACGGTGAAGGAAAACATCGTGAGGAAACCAGCATGTCCTAGAACCAAAAATTCGAAGACATGTGACATCCACCAATCCGCACTGGGCCCGAGTGGTGGATCATGGCCCATTCCCTCTCCTAGACAGAGGAGGCCTGTGTCCCTGCAATGGGAACATTAAAAAGGCTGATGATGATGATGATGATGATTTAAATATATGATAAGTCAAATAATAAAATATACCAGTAATGTAGACAGGCACAGCTAGGAATAATACCTTTAGAAGTAAAACAAGACAACACTAACTTGTATTAAACAAATAGAAAACGATTTTTTTTTTTTACTTATTTTAGTGACCAGAGTGCTGGGCTTTATTTCTTATTTCTGTCAGCGAATCAGCATTGGCATTCAGCGTGGCAATGCTGTCAGCATTCTAGGCACTTTTCCCATTGATATCGATGAATTTTTTGATGCCCAATAAATCATTTGTAAATATTAGTTTATTTACGTTATTATTAGTAAATTAATTTTTATATAAATAAAGAAAACGATGTTAAAAGAATTGGATACTAAGTTATTTGAACATAATAACATTACTTATAGACTAAACCACACAAGAATATTTCATACCTGTTTCAGTTGATTTTAAAGAAAAAAAGACCGCCCATTGTACACTTAGTTTTTATAATTGTATATCCTGTCCTCATTTTGGTGTGCAATAAAGTTTAAAATAAATAAATAAATAAAAGATGGAAATTCTCAATTCAATTCTTTTTTTTTAGAAAGCATTATGAAGAACGACGAAATCCATGAAAGTACTGCACTATAAAAGGCAGCTGTAGAACCACCTGTTGGCTATCCCAATGCACTAGCCTCCAGACATTGAAGGAAGTGTGGTCAAGTGGACCCGCGGGGTGAGAAGCAAGAGGGATCAGTTGACCATAGACTCGTAGGGCGCTGGGCTCTCACTTCTGCTACCAACAATATTTTACGCAACTCATTAACATTTCAAAATCTAGGTTCAGTGTAACTCATTAAAACTGATACGAGAAGTCACAGTTCCGAAGCGATGAATTTCCTTATATGGTTACAAGTTTATCTGTGTTTGATAAATCATTCGACATGTCAAGCAAGTATATCGATTTTTCGATTAGTATTAGATGTAGCGCCGTGGCGTAGTGGTGACAGGTCCTGACTTACCGATGACGTCTTCGCATGTTCATGTTCAAACCCCGTCGTCGGGAGGGATACTTTTTGTGTTTTTTAGAATTGAAAAAGTTTTTATTTACTGGTTGGAACAAACGACGTTTTTTTTTTTGTTTATATCATGTTCGCGGGGCAAACTTAGCCGAAGGCCCTAGACATAGAGGTTTGAAAGGAAAAAGGGGAGGCCCAGCAGTGGGATTTTTTTTAATAGACTATTGTATTAACGATCGATACCATATTAGATGTAAAATTTACAATAAATGATGTAATCCATTGCGTTAATTTATACATATAATTATCATTATCTAACTGGCAAACGAGCAAAACCACGCGTTCAAACCTCCAGCCACCACTTTTAGTTGCCTCCTTCTGCGAAGCAATAATGCTAGTGAAGAAGACGGCCGCATTCATAAGTAGACGGATTTCCTCACCCCACAACCATAGCAATACCAATAACCAACCAACAACCAACCATGGCAACATAGTTCCCATCCAGTACCCGTCAGGATCGAACCCTAGTCGTCGACATCGCTCAAACAAATTACCTAACTGTAACAGCTAAATATTTTTAACTGATTTATCATAATTAAGTCAGAAAAAAATATATACCTACGGAAAAAAATGATTTAATTAAAATAAAAAATAATAATAACTGGGCTCGTCCGGGATCTGAACCCGGGACCTCTCGCACCCTAAGCGAAAATCATACCCCTAGACCAACGAGCCGCTCAGAGACGATCGTGAAATTATAATCCAAGTTTCCATAATCCACGGTATGTTTTTTTCCAAATTGCCGTTGATCAACCTTAATTGACAATTCATAGGATATTTCTTTTATTAGATGGAAACCCTATCTAAGGTCTGAGGTTTGGACATGCGACGATATCTCTGGTAAACAGTTTGTACACTAAATCCATTAATAGCCCAAAAAACGATGTGCTAGTAGTCGCTTGTCTAACTTTTCATATAACCATATAAGGAAATGTATCTCTTCGCTCACTAATTTGATGAGTCACACAAAGTTACGAGGTTTTTTGGCGGATTTTTGTGGTAATTGGTTTTTTACAGTTTATTTACAATCCATTAAATAATAGGTGACCACGTACCGGAAAACGTGTTCCCTATTTAAAATCCGGCGAATACCAGCGACGCGGTAGGCCAAGAAGGAAATGGCGTGACGATTTAGACTCCTACCTTAAGGATGGGTCAGAAGAAGTGGCTAAGAACCGAAAAGATTGGAATAACAGAAGGGCGGCCTTTGCTCTGCAGTGGGACACAGCGGGCTCTTAGTAATAATTGATGTTTCAAAGTAATGGACCTTTGTGCTGCTGATGATTCAATCTTATAGCTTTCGAGATTTTGATGCATCGAGATAGAGAAATGTCGCGCTCATAATTCATCGATTTCATGTACTGTGAAGCAAACATTTTCAAGCAAATGTTATTCGAGCAATCGTCATTCGATTTCAAGTAGAGAACCCCCAGAAAATGCAGCGTTGGAAGGCTGCCTACAAACCGATGACCTGGTGAGGTTTGTGGGAATCCGATAGATGTGAGACGCACAAGACCGCTAGGTATAGCGATACTTGGGGGAGGCTTATGTCCAGCAATGGACATCTTTTAGCTGAAATGATTGTGATGGTGAGACAATGTATAAAATAACGCAATTGAAATTGTTACATGGACCAAACATATTTCTGATCATTGTATATCAGGATTGTTACCCCACCAGGGAAGACTACGTCACGGGAGTCCACTGGATGTGGAAATGATAGGATGTGAGGAGGAGGCATTTAAGGCCATGTAAAGAGGACATATGAAACGTATGTTACTAAAAGAGCTCTAACACATGTGGATGGAGAGAGAGACGGGGGACCAAAGAAAAAATAGATGGATTGTGTGAGAAGTGATATGAAAGAAAGAGGAGTTTTTTTATTTATTTGGGCTTCAAGGAGTTGTCAGCAACTATAGGGGCCCAACAGGGTCGAAGCCTTCTGGGGCCACGGGTTGATGCGAAAGCGGAACATCGGGGCCCCGGAACCAAGGCAGGAAGGAATGGTGGTTAGTTTAGTCAGTAAAAGTCTGACACTGTCTCCTGCTCCGCCCAACGGTGGGATTCGTCATTCGATGATTTTTCCCAACAAAAAAAAAAGAAAGAGGAGTTAATGATAGCGTAACGGGTGACAGGATAAAATGGAAGAAAAACATACGAAGCCGTTGGCAACAGCTACCTAGTTAATATTGTGGTGGTGTAGCTCTGGTAAACCTTGGTTCCGGGGTGTCATCAGGGCGTCACAGTAATAATTAACAATTTTCTTTCTGCTTCAATAATATTACAAATCATACAAAAGTTACTTCATTTCGGTTTTTTTTTTGGCTCCTGTTATAAAGATTTTTACTTGCACATATAAATGAAATTCCCTGAGTTCTAATTTCATTTCTCTGTGAAAAATTATGTCAATAAATAATTTTAGTATCTACTGATTCTGTTTATTGAGCTAATTTACGTATTTAATTTTTTTTTACAAAAACAATAAAAAATATAAAAAAGATATTTAAAATTTTTATCAATACTGAAGAAACGACATAGATAGGTACATGTTCTTTTTTCAAAATCTTTAAAAGTATATTTATCAAGCGAGTCCAAGCTGCAAGATAGTTACTCATGCGAGCCCCTTTCGATATCACAATATTAATCTCCCTGTATGATTATCCTGACTAATTATTTAAATTAATCATATTAAATCCTAAAAGAGAAAAATATGTTAAATTCATGATGACTTGACAATTTAACTATCTTAGTCAACAAATAAAATTTTTGAATTCGGGTAAATACACAACGAACTACGTATTATCAGTGAATGATAAAAACGAATGCCTTTATTTGGAAGTAAGACAACACAAACATTGTGTAATAAATACTTTCAAGCTTGGTTCGGTTCGCTCAGAAGCATTTTGTCCGCGCTTCGAGCATCTCGCTCGATACCGTAAAATAACGTAGTATTTGTAAAAGATTATATATTATCGTGTGTTTGCAAACAAGTATTGTGACGAATAGTAAGTAATGCTAGATTTTTTGTTTACTCGTAGGATCTATTATAAATTACCTATTATTTGACATTCAATTTTGATTAATTTGTAATTTGTTGACATTATTGCATCAGTTTGTACCTTTATGACTTGTAAGAATCCCTTACAAATAAAAAACGATGACTATTTTCTATACTATAATATATTACTACTACTAGAGCAGTGGTAGCCGAGTGGTTTCGGCCCTGACCTACGAGGAGCAGGTCGCGGGTTCAAACTCAACCAGGCGCATTACTTTGTGTAATTTATTTCATCACTACTGCTCTCAAAACGGTGAAGGAAAACATCGTGAGGAAACCGGCATGTCCTAGAGCCAAAAAATCGAAAATATGTGACATCCATTCCCTCTCCTAGAGAGGAGGCCTGTGTCCCGGCAGTGGGAACATTGAAAGGGCTGATCATGATAATAATATATTACTTCCTTTAGGCACGTTATAATAATAGTGGTAAGTCCAATTTTGGAAGAGTGGTTGGAGAGGTATCACCAGTCCACACTTTCCACATGATAGGTCAAGCTTCTTCGGTGCAGTAGTCAAAAGTTCAAGCTTCTTTGAACTCATGCATATATCTTGTTGCAGACCATGGTAATCATCTTCGTGTGGGTGGTTGTGGTGCTCGCCGCGTTGTACTTCTACAACAGGCAGATCTACTCCAAGTTCAGTCGCTATGGCGTCAAGCAATTTGCGCCCGTCCCTATCCTGGGCAACATGACCAGGATGCTGTTCCGAGTGGATCACGGCGTTGATGATCTCGTTAGACTATATTCTAGCTTTCCTGAAGAAAGGTAAGATTGTTTTTTGAGATATTTTTTATAAAAATTAAAGTTATACATTTATTTATTTTTTTAATTGCTATAAGCTAGTGCTTGACTGCGATCCCACCTGGTGGTAAGCAGTGATGCAATCGTCGATGGTGAGGCACACTAATTTATTAAGAACATATTCACTCTAGCCTTGAAGACACCTATTAAACACATAATTTAGATATATTTTAGACCAACAAGGTCTACAATTATCAATGCCTCAATGACTGGGTCTTATTTAATTCGCTTCGACAGATTTGTGGGAAGATATGAATTCACGCAAGAGATGGTGGTGATCCGAGATATCGAGCTGGTGAAAAAGATCGGTGTCAAAGACTTTGAACACTTCCTTGATCATCGTGCTTTGTTTGGATTCGGTGAAACATTCTTCTCCAGAAGCTTGATAGCTTTAGCAGGTACGGCTATAGTTACTATATATTTGATTTGATTAGTTAAAATAATTTAATAATATCTTAATGTATAACTATAGAAGTTTTTTAACCAACTTCAAAAAAAAAGGGTGATATATTCGGCTCTTTTTTTCATGGTGAATTATGAACTGATTTTATTTTTTTAGTTCATAATGAATTTCAAAGATATGGAAGGATGGATAACGAAAGTGCCGTAACTAGTAAAATTGCTTTATTCATACTTGTAGTCGATGACTAAGTAAAAGAAGATCTTATTGACATTGTCATAAGATGGACTTACTCCGATTAGAACTTTTACACAATTAAGATTTAAGGCGCTGTAAGCAGCAAATCTTTAGGTATTTCTGGGCGGTGCATCGCTGCGAATAAATAAGGTTGAAAATGGCTATGCGTTTGATTTTAGTTGAATCTCGTGTCCGCTAATATGAAGGATTTTTCGCAGTTTTTTATTATTTCAAAAAAAAGTACAACGATTTGTTAAAATATTTTTACATTTCTCTTTAGATGGTTAAATTTCCATTTTGGTAGTTTCAAATAAAATAATAATACTCAAAATACTGATTATTTCGAGACGAAAAAATGTTTTCGTGTACTTTCTTGCGATTTTTTTTCTCAAAATTCTGAATTATTTTTAGAAAATGTTTTTGCATAAGTCTTTTACTTATATATTAGACTATACATTGTATTTTTTTGGTGTTTGTAATGTGTAGCAATACGGCTAACTTCGCAACGAAAAAGAGGACATTTTTACGGTACCCGGTATGGGTAGCGCCTTAACTACGAGGAACCATAACAAAGCAAAAAATGTAAAATAACGGTAATTTCGAAAGTCTGTGATAAAAAACCAAGAGACAAAACTATTATATAAAAACATTGACTTCTAAAATTAATTTGATTTTGCACTATTTTGTGTTTATTTTTACACTGAAGTCAATTGTATTTTCTTTTTAGAATTTTTTTTTTTTTATTAGCTCTTACTGTCCCACTGCTGGGCAAAGGCCTCCTCCAAGTCCTTCCAAGTCTTCTTTTCCTGCGCCATCTCGGACCAGTCCACGACAGACAGGGGGGGTTTAGACATAAACAAAATATATTTTATCTTTTACAGGACAAGAATGGAAAGACATGCGCTCCACATTGAGTCCAGCTTTCACAAGTTCTAAGATCCGTCATATGGTGCCTTTCATTGTTGAAGTCGGTGACCAGATGATGTGTTCACTGAAGAAAAAGATCGACGAATCCAAAAGTAAGTTTTTTTATAACATACTAGCGACCTGCCCCCGCTTCGCACGGGTGCAAAGGTGATATACTATACCTATAAACCTTCCTTTTGAATCACTCTATCTATTAAAAAGCTGCATTAAAATCCGTTGCGTACTTTTAAAGATCGAAGAAGTATAGTACACAGGAACAGCGTTAACCAACTTTGTTTTATACTATGTAATAATCTCTATCTCTATGTAATAATAATCAATACTCGTCCTTTATTAAACGCATAAAAAACGACGAGACTCATCCACTAACAAAAGTTTTTGAAAAAAAAAAAATGTACTACAGATTATATTGCCTTTTTATAATCCGAAGTGTTTCCGCAGCTGGCTACATTGACGTGGAGTGCAAAGACCTGACGACTCGGTATACCAACGACGTGATAGCCTCCTGCGCCTTCGGTCTGAAGGTGGATTCCCATAATGACGTGAACAACGAGTTCTATGCCATGGGGAAGCTGTCGACCACCTTCAGCCTCGGCCAGATACTGGTGTTCTTGGCAGTTATGAGCATACCGTCAGCTATATCTAAAGTAAGTTTTATTGACTGACTGAATATTCGGACTAAAGAAAGTTATAGAATTTTATATATGTAATCTAATTATGTATCTACTTCGCTTCTGCCAGCGGCTTCGCCCGCGTGAAAATAGGTTTCTCCATATAAACTTTGAACCCCGTTAGGGAGAGAATTTTGGAAAATCCTTTCTTAATGCTCACTTACATCATAAAAGAAAGCCTTGTGCCAAATTCCACGCTTCTAGGCCCCTTCCTTTTTTGCTGTGGGTTGATATGTCAGTCAGTCAGTTTCTTCTTTTATATATATAGATTTAGTTAAAGCAGAGTCGATAAAGTTCCCCACACGATAATTATAAACTTGTTTGTACATCTAATATATGTTCAAATTAAACTTTATCGGAACCGTAATCTGCACCGGAGGTGCAAAATCAATCGAAAGTCTGAATCAAAATTCAAATAGAGTTCAGTATTAATGACGGAGATATTCATTCTTAGCCATTGCTTTTCAGGGATGTGGGATTGTTCAAAAGAATTACCCCTCAAGGTGGTTCTTATTCAGTAAAAGTCTTCGCTCCATTCAAAGCAAGAGATTAAGTTATTCCCAACACAAAAATATTCTAAACCCTCTAAATAGGTACCGAAGACAAAAAAAATATACGATATTGCCTATTTATATTTACGTTAGTCACAGAACACAACCATAGAAAATCTAGTTATGAAATCTAAAAATCGCAATTCTCAAGAAAAGTTTTCAATTCAATTGTTTTGTAATTACAAACTTTTAATATGCATATATGAGGTTTGTTAACTATATTGAGTAATAATTTTATTTTTCAGTACCTAAAGTTTGACTTTCTCTCGGAAAAATCAAATACATTCTTCAAGAACTTAGTTCTAGAAACAATGAAAGATCGCGAGATCCGGAAAATCATCAGACCCGATATGATTCACCTGCTTATGGAAGCTAAAAAAGGTACAAACTTACTTTAATTCTTTTTTGTACACCACTTATATATATAAGACACAATATGCGACCTATAAAATTATAAAACTTAAATAATTTCTCTTTTTTACCTTGCTAGTTTTCACTTTATGATGTAATCTCTCCTACTCTTGGTGCTCCAGAACCTCTCTTTCCTACCGAATCAAAAATGTTTTCTTCTGATAGGAGCTTTGGTATGTTGATACAATCGTAAAGTTGTCCTTTAACTCTATTTACTTACAAGTAGTTCAGGCAGTTTGTATTAGCCAGTATTTTTTCTTTATATAGAAAAATCATTTATGTTAAATTTTACTCGTTAATATCAGCTGTTGACAGCACATTTATGTGCAAGTAACTTTATATACTATGTATACGGTCTTCTAAGTCAATATTGAATACCTACATTGTAATTTCAGGTAAACTGACGCATGAAGACATCAAAACCAATGATAAAGCTGGATTCGCAACTGTTGAAGAATCTACTGTTGGTCAGAAAAAAGTTGACAGAGGTGTGTAATTTTAGAGAAAAAAATCACATTTATTACAACACATTCATACATCATGCATCTTGCATACGTCACGCGATCATATTTCACATCACACATTCGATGTGTCCCTACATCACTCCCCCCACACATCAGTACATAAATCCCTAAAGCCTTTTAAGCACTGTTGCTTTAAAAAAAAATTGTGAAACCGGACTATTGTACAAAATAATTTTATTTTGTTTGGTGGCTTACAGCTATTAATACAAATTATAACGATAAAGTTAGATAGCGATGATCCATTTACAAGCCTCCATATATACCTAATTAGGGAATATTATTGAAAATAGTAACATATACTTTTGTAGTGTCTTTTTGAGATAAATATACTAAGTCTGGCCGGTATGGATTACCTAGATACTGCTGTCAATATATTGTGCAACTCAAGTTGCACCGATAATATTAAACGTTTTGTGCCGCATACATACACACTTCTTCTTCTTTTCGTGTTGATTTGACTCAAACTTTGTCCGGCCAATATTTAGCTACCTAGACAGCTCTCTCGTTGGCCTCGTACAAGTCATTAAAGGTGCAGGTGGTAGTGCAAGCTGAGCAAGAAAGGAGATGACGCATATCCTGTGAAGAGGCTCTACACTGGCACTGTACTTGCAATGGGTCAAGGAAGCCCCATTTGGCCAGATTACCTCTGCATCGACCAACTTGAACCCGCAGTCTGTTCAGGGGTTTCCAGATTAGCCACTGCAGTTCGTGTCCCGGTGGCAGATGTTCTGCCGGAGGGATGAAGTACACACTTGTACCTACTCTTATAAAGTTGTGTATGATGATTTCAGTGTGGACTGACTACGACCTCATTGCCCAAGCGGTGCTGTTCTTCGTAGCTGGTTTTGAAACAGTCTCAACTACTATGTCATTCCTGCTGTACGAACTGGCGCTGGCCCCTGAAGTCCAGGAGCGACTGGCGCAAGAGATCAAGGAGACTGACGCTAAGAACGGCGGCAAGTTTGACTACAACACCATTCAGAACATGCCGTATCTGGATATGGTTGTATCTGGTAAGGCTTTTTGTTTTTCAAATAGAAAAGTGAGACAAAGATTAGATTTTTTATTTTAGTGTAGACGTTTAAATTTTAGGAGTAGACGAAATTAGGTTTAATGGCAGTGATTTTGGCATATGGGTCGTACACATGAAGGAAGAAACCGGGTGGTCGATGGGGCCAAAAGTATATAGAGAGGCGACTGTGCACCGGAAAACGTAGCGTTTGAAGGCCTTGTACAGGTTGGACCGATAACCTAGTAAAAGTAGTAGTAGTAACCTAGTGGAGTGCCATGGATGCGAGACGCACAGGACCGTACGTTGTGATGATACTTAGGAGAAGCCTATGTCCAACAGTGGGCATTTTTCGGTATATTTATGAGTCGAAAGTCGGGGATTCAAATCCAGGGATTATAATCATCACCAATGCTTTCAAACAATAAAGGAAAACATGACGAAACCGGCTTGTTTAAAAATCAATAAAAATCTACCCACCCCCATTAGGCCCTCGTGGTACATTACGGCTCATTCCATGAGATAGCAAAAGAGACTGAGTACCAGCTATAGGAACATCGTCAAACTGATTACGCTCAGACTTACTCTTAATATCTATGTGTTTCTTTCGTTTTGTAGAAGTTCTACGACTGTGGCCGCCTGCAGATGCCTTAGACAGAATTTGTACTAAGGATTACAACTTGGGAAAACCTAATGAGAAAGCGGAAAAGAATTTTATTGTAAGTTTTTTTTAATTCTAAACCTGGAATTCTTGGGAAAAAATGCTTACTTTATAATAAAAATAACTATCTGTTATATTGTAATGTATTCTTGCAGGTACACAAAGGAACGGGTGTGGCTATACCAGTATTTGCTATCCACCGCGACCCGCAGTACTTCCCTAACCCTGACAAGTTCGACCCTGAGCGCTTCTCTGATGAGAACAAGCATAATATCCAGCCGTTTACTTACATGCCCTTCGGTGTTGGGCCTAGGAACTGTATCGGTGAGTTCTCTTTTTTTTATATGATTTATGCACACACAAAATTCTAGAAAAAGATAACGATATAAAGATAAAGAAACAAAATAGAAGCTTATTTTTTTTTTAAATATTGCTTCCATTGAAGAATAGCATACACCTAGACACGACGAGATGCAAAAAATAATATACTAAACTAAAACATATCATTTCAGAAATCATATTATAATAAGCTTACAACTCTTACAAGAAAATATCATCAACATTTTGAGATTTATAAGTAACAGTCAATGATGTTAAATTATTCTACACTAGTCTAGACTCAGTTCCATCAACAGTTTAACAAATTAAACATCGTTTTCTTCACTGTAGCAATACCAAAAATAAAAATATTTGAGGATAGTGACAAGACGTTTAAAGAACATTCAATATATTTTTTGTTCAGGGTCAAGATTTGCTCTCTGTGAGATCAAGGTGATGGCGTACCAGATCTTACAGCATATGGAGATCTCCCCTTATGAGAAGACCACAATTCCTGCCAAGTTAAGCAAAGAAAACGCAAATTTGGTGCTAGAAGGTGGACATTGGCTCAGGTTTAGACCAAGAACATAGGATAGACAAGAAAACTAATGATCTGCCTAAATTTTGTTCCTGTTTTTTTCTGAAGAGGTTTACAAAAATAACCATGAATTGGATGGCCACTATCTCCTTCTTTAGATTTATTTTAGTTTCGTGTTACGAATAATATTGATCTAGTAATGTACACATATTTTTATATATTTTTTTATAAAAACGTTGTCGTACATAGAAGAAAATTAAATTATTTAACTAGGTACCTAAATGTATTTTTTTCTTTCCACCATCATTTTTATTACCTTTGCCGTCAAGGAACATTTCAGTCTGTTCTCATCTGAAATTATCAGCCATCAACTCACAACTCATTTACCTATCATCTGAATACTAATTTGTTTATTTTTAATTTTTATAAACTAGTACTTGATCCAATCGTAGATAGAGAAGCGTACTAGTCTATTATTTATTTGTACTTTTTTTGTAAACCAAGACTACAATATACATAAATAAACCTTATAATAAAGAAAATATACAATCAATTATTACTTTCTCCAACCTCAAAGACACCTAAATTATAATCAGATGAAAAGACCAAGCAATTGTTTCAGTCTTTCTGTATATACGGTATGAACGACAAGGATGGACACTCACCGTACGTTGGGTTTTAAGGTGGTAGAAAGTCGTTCATGTCATTAATCTTACAAAGAGTAAAACCTTTAACTGCTAACTAGGTTAGAACCTTCATGACCGTGAAAATTTACCAGTCTTACTCTGTAAGGTGACGTAACTTAGGATATTGAATTAAGGCTTAAGGTCACCGCACCCGATCGCAGCCACGTAGATAAGCTGGTGTTCCACCCAAGTAAGGCACTCCTCCACCGTGTCCTTCGGATAGACCGTACAATGGTGACATCCGGACATTCCTTCCGCCTAAATCCAGTGTAGGAACTTCCCGAACTTACCATGTTTAATGAGAACCTGTCTTATGTAGAACGTTGTGATACTGTTTTGCCATTATCTTATGTCTATATATGTATATTATGGCGTGTCTACAGAACCATGGTACACGTTTGATTTATACAGTGATAATATAATTCTTTCATGTAATATAGGCCTTATTCACGTATAATGTTATGTGACAGCTGCGATACGTAAAATAAATATGAAACAAACAAAAAAGCCAACTGTGTGAGTTTGGTGTCAAATTGAAGGTTAAATTCGTAACATAATATTATCAGTTTTTTGTTGTTTGCACTGGTGAGACTCATGTTTTTTTTTCTAAGAGAGAAAAAGGATCGTAATCCGCCACACGAGTCCACACATTCCAAAATGATAGGTTAATGATGAACAGGTTCTCGTAAATGCCAAAAAAGTTCAAAATTTTTAATGCGGAAATTTTTAATTTTTAACTGGGTACCCTTTCCCTTTCTCCCAGGGTACTTTCTCTTAATTCTAAAACTTTTTTTGATGGTAGGTAAATCATCCAATGACGAATTCCGCCCTTTTGAGGAACCGGAAACAAAATCAGACTCTTACTGACTAAACAATCTCTGACTCTTACGGGCTCGGTCCGGGTGGGCTACACAAAGTTCGCCGTCCGCAAGTCCGCGCCTACGGTGGCCGGAAATCGGAATTTGAATCGCGGCGGCGGGGGCTGCGGCGGGAGTACGGTTAGCCTCCTCCTTTGCTAATATTACTGCTTCACAAAAGGAGGCGACAAGCATACGACGATGCTCTTCCCAAACGGGGCACACCTTTATCGTGCTCGACCATATCCTTTGGGACCCAGAAACCACACACCACAGATGTAAAACCAATTCACCTTCTAAATGGGTTTTTAGAAGGTGAATTGGTTTTACATCTGTACCATGAATATCATAGACCATTTTATTGTTTGAATTAATCACGTTTAATTGATAAGATGAGTTATAATTAGGACTTTATTACATGTGTAAGTAGATATGATTCACGATGACTTTACAGGTTTACCAATCGATATCAACAAGTGTGTAGGTACACTAGAGTATGCCTACTTGTCAAATCTGAAAATCGGCTTCTTTTTGCTTATTATTTACAATAGAAGATAACAATAAAGTACCTGTAAGTGTCGCTAAGGATTTAGAACGAATCATATTTTTAGGGTTTCGTAACTATGTCGGTGGAATGGAATCCCTATTTCTGTTCTGTTTTTTTCTCGTTGTTGTTTTTCTGTCCGTCTATCAAGACCATTTTCTCAAGAAGGCATGGAGATATGAAGCCGGAATTAATAGCAAATACACAAGTCTGCTTCCGCAATCAGCAATGAAAAAATATAACTTCTAAATAATAATAATAAATCTACATCTACACTAATATAATAAAGAGGTAAAGTTTGTTTTTTTATTTTTTTGTTTTTTTGTTTGTAGGAGGTAATCTCTGGAACTAATGGTTCGATTGGAAAAATTGAAGCTATAATAGAAAGCTGCTTTACTCCTGAGTGACATAGGCTATAAATTATTTTGAATAATTTATAGCCTATACTGTGTGCTTAATTGTATCCTGTGACAGAATTGTATCCTATGCAGATGATACTGCTCTACTCTTCTCAGCTAACTCTATTGCAGAAGTTCAAAATTATGCACAACATGGGTTTAGCGTAGTATAAAACTGGCTTAAAATAAATTTACTAACATTAAATACTGATAAGACTAAATACATAAATTTTTATATGCGTAAATCTCCAACACTAACTAGTGAATTTCACTTATATGCACATAAGCACAACGATTGCGTCACTGTGACTAATGCATGCACCAGCTGTCCGGAAATTGTAAACACTAATAATATTAAGTACTTAGGGATTATACTGGATGAAACCCTTTCGTATAAACAACATTATGCTGCTTTAACATTGAGAATTCGAAAGCTGATGTTTGTCTTTAAAAAGTTGCGCTATATTGCAGATCAAAAACTAATTATTCAGTTATATAAGGCTTTGTGTCAATCTATAATCCAATACTGCATCACTTCCTGGGGTGATAATGGAAAAACATTGATACTTCCGATAGAACGAGCGCAAAGAGCCATCCTAAAAGTCGCCATGCGCCGACCGTTCCGTTTCCTTACATGCCTACTGTATGAGTCTTGTAAAGTGCTCACAGTGCGACAACTTTTTATATTATTCGGTATTAAAACAGCATGCTGCGCTTACATATGACGCGAACCTTACTAACACTAAGAGACGGAAAGATATTGTCGTACAGACAATCTCTCTCACTCCGCATCAAAGTTTGTGTTTACAAACCGATTCTTTGCATTTTTGGGTCCATATTTGTATAATAAAATAAACAAAGAAACACCTATATACGACCTAAACTATGCCAGAGCAAAACTGCGGACGTCTCAGTTTTTACAATCATTTAATTACGACGAAACCGAGGCGTTGCTGACTGTGGTCAAATAGACATAGGTTTAATTGGGTAATAGTGTAGTAATAGTTAAGTTTTAATGTATTCCTAAATTATGTATAAATAAAATGTATGATTATGTATAAATTATGAGTTAGATATCTAAATAAAAATAAATATTGTAAAGGATGAATCATAGCATAACAGTAACTGAAAGTGACCGTAACGCCTGTGGCACAGATTCAATTCTATACAGGCACCGTAATGTTATTTACCTAGATTAATTAAAATGTAAGACCTAATTGTAAGATATTTATGTACAAACGTAAATAAATAAATTTGATTGATTGATTGATTGATTGATATTTATATAACATGGATATTAACCGAGCTATCACAACTTTTGTCTCACAAATTTTCCGCGGACGAAGTCGCGGGCAGAAGCTAGTAAATAATATAATAATATGTCCACAACTATCACACAACGCCATCTAGTCCCAAGCTAAGCAGAGCTTGTGTTATGGGTACTAGACAACTAATAAACATACTTATATATTTCTACATACATACATAATATAGATAAATTACACCCAGACACAGAACAAATAATCGTGCTCATCACACAAACATTTGTCTTGGGTGGAATCGAACCCACGACCTCCCGCATAGCAGTCAGGGTCACTAACTACTAGACTGACAGGCCAGTCAATATACGTAATTTAAGACGTTTAGCCGCATATTTTAATACTTGCCAGAAAATCAACACTTATAAGGTATTTCATGCTGCCTTGAATTCTTAAACTTGGCATAAAGCAAGTTATCATAGATCAAAATAAAACTATAAGTAACTTTTAAAAGTATGTTTCACAAAAAATACTTTTTATGCTGTTTGAAAAAATCTTCGAAACTCGATTCGGTTACTGGACTATTTTTATAAATGAATTTATATAGAACCCTCGGTTTATTATTAGCCAGTTTATTTCGCAAATTACCAGGTTTTTTTTTTTATATTAGCTTAAAAAATAAGTCCTTTCATTAGAACTTAGTTTGAAAATCTCTTTTGTTATTTTGTTTGCTGATATATTACATTATATTTTACATACATTTTACATATTACATACATTTTATGTGATATATTTTTTTAATGAACATTAGTTTAAACGTACCCAACATTGAAATTTGCGTCCATGTCTGTTCCACAGAAATTCCTATGTGTACTAAATTTTAAATGAATTGATCTTATAGATTTGGAGCCGTTTGGCCCTGATAGATTTGGACGCCGTGAGATTTCTCGCTCTAACGTACTAGATCCAATGAAGATAAAGTTTTTTCTTTACTTGTACGGAATCCTAATAACAAAAACAGAAGCATATTAAAAGATAACATTACATAATATGTTATAAGTAAGCACTGTTGTGGTGCTCAGAGATATTTTATTCGTGCTCCGAGTAGCACGCTTAAAGGTATCTCTGTCGAAGATTAGATTATACTTATCGTGTTTTTGTTTAAATTAAATATTATTGTGAAACAATAGTGAGTATTGTCATTAACTTTATTTTTCTGATCTATTGTACGGTCAGCAGCACATCAGACTATACAAATCTGTCAAATTTCTCCAATACATTTTGAACCTTGTTATATTATGGTTAAGATTTGAGAATCGTTTGCCGGATTTTGACAGTTTGTTTTAGTCTGAAATGCTGCTGACTGTACCTAACTTCGCTAACGTTAGAGCGTTTATTAGGCTAAAATAAAAGTGTTTAATAGTAACAACAACTACTAATAGCATTTATTTCTTTTAACCAGTATTTTTTTTTACATGCACGAAAGTTCGCAGAATCTAATTTTTTATGGTGGGAAAAATCATCTTATGACGTATCCCACCCTTGGGTGAAGCGAAAAACAGTGTCAGACTCTTACTGAGTAAACGACCCACCCCATTCCTTCTTAGCTCTTATACCGGGGTCGGACCTAATTTCAGACTAGCTAAGTTGAAACGGCCGTACTGTATCATACGTGAACAAAGTATTTGAAAATCAGTTTATTTTAACGGGATTCAAACAGAATAAAGCTCTATGTTTTTTTTATTTATTAAAACTTCATGTACAGTAGTGGTACATAGTCAATTCTACAAAGCATTCTGTACCACTCAACCTTTGGGTTAAAAAAAACAACACTGTGGTATGTGCGCACAATATATAAATAACAGATATTTTAAATAGATTGCTATATAAATAAAGCCACTTATAAAAATAAAATACGTATATATGCTGATATTATAAACTAATAAATACTATGATAAATATCAAATAATTCTAATGTTCGACTGTATGTACATTTTTTGTTTATAGTTTTTCGGTTAAGTGAAGTTCGATATTGATTTTATTTTTAATTTAAAGCACAAGTATCTTTCTGAATTCATGTCAGTGTTGTAAGAATTGCTTTGTTCCTACCACTTACCAAAATTAAATTTAACTCTGAAGAGTAAAGTAAATTCACTCACACACATACACCTTGATTAAGTTAACAATGAATAGTTGTTTTAATGGTTCACGATACAAAAAATAATTGGTTCTGATAAAAATGGTAGGTACTATTGAACAGGTCTATTGACGAAGCTCTGTAATCTGCGGGCCACACATATTGGCCAAATTGACATTTTATCTAACCATAACAAGTACGAGTAGGTATAGGTATGTAATTTTATTGTTATTTAAACAGGTTCTGCCTTATAAAAATAAGACAGATTATGTTTAAATAACAAACAATAAAACACAAATAAAAAGAAGACTTTTTATTTATTTATCCTCATACAACTGCCTTTACAGGCTTCCACCCAATGCGACAGTGCAGTTACTAATTATTAACTTATATCTAATTAAAAACGAAATTAACCTATCCTAGCTAAACAATAACATTAATATTTATCTGTCAACTTACATAATAATTTTTAATCAATTCAATAGATATTGTTATTTTCACTTATCACAATTATCACTTACACCTAAAATCTAATGTTATTGATTTCTACTATTATTACATCATTGTCATCATCATTATTTTATTTATGTTTTATTTCTCTTTTCTTTTTAGTAGTGTTAGCTTGTCTGGCAATTTGAGTATTTTTTGCGGCCTACTTAGATGTCTTTTCCTTGGTATTTGACGAGTCGTGTAGTCCTAAGTTGAGCTTTGCGCGAATACCGACAAATGCTTCTTGACTGGAGAAGTTCACTCAAATCTCTATAATTGTTGCTCATGTAAATTGTCCATTTCATATTTATCGTATGGACGTTGAAAAAGATTCTGACCCTTGACTTTGTTTCGGTGTTTCTTCTCAGGGATTACTCTGACCCTATAACTAGTAGAATCATCGACCGCATCGCCGCCTTCCATCAGGTGAGATAGCGGTCAAGCGCAAACCTATAATCAATAATAAAAAAAAGAAGACCCTACTAGATGGATATGCGATTCGCAATGTTTCAACTTGTATAATAGGTATACCTTAGCTTTTACTTTTGAACAATCGTTAGTGGTAATTGGTCATCGCCAATAGCATATTATTCTTCTTGGATATCTAGTTTTATCTTTTTTTTTTATCTAATATTTCATGGAAGATCTTGGTCTTGGTCTTGGTCTTTAGTATGGGACGCAACTTGTGTCGATACTCTTGCGCCATCTCATCTTCCTAGCTCATCATGGTGTGCCGGTGCTGCCACTGCGGCTGCGGAGAATCTCAAGCGGCGGAAATATACTAATCTTGTTGGCAGTTATATTTTCGAGCCGTTTGGGGTTGAAACTCATGGATCGTGGGGTCCGAGTGCCCACAAGTTGTTTAATGAACTTTCTAAACGACTTGTTGACACTTCGCGTGACCCAAGGGCTGGCTTTTACCTTGGACAAAGAATAAGCATTGCCATACCGCGCGATGCGGAAGAGTTTTTTGACGCTTTATTAGATTAGGTATTTTTAGTTAAGTAAATTAGGGTTATGTAGTTTTAAGGTTAGATATCTAATTATTTGTACAATTTACTAAATAAATGGCGATATATTTCAACTATAGAGTAAAATAACATTATTATCTTATCAATAGAACAAACTAAAGTATTTTTGAAGCTATCTAATCGACGCCTTGCTAATTATGTATTTTTTGTATTTAGTTTTGTACAATATTCTATCTCAAACAACAAATATTATTAAAATTTATACTTATTTTTTCGGTGGGATATCTCACTATCTGTTTTGCACTCACCCATTTTTCGATGCAAATAATTGATAAAAAAAATATAATTATAATTACAAAAAAATATAAAACTAGGTAGGTTTTACTTTGTATTTATTATTTTAGACGTTCTCAAGCTTCGAAATTAACTCTGAAAATAAATTTATAAAAACCTTTTTATATACATAATTATGTGAATACAGTTCGCAAGCATGCTTTTAATTTAAACAAAATTTTGTCTAACTATTTAGATAAGAATTAAAAAATTATACAATAATTTAATAGATATAAACTGGTTTGAAAATTATAGTTTTTAGGCCATTAAGTCCTTTACGTCTAGACATATCATAACATCTATTTTTAACTGCTGTCTAAGTTGTATCAACGTGGACCTAAAAACAATGTCGCTAAGTATAATCTATATATATATAAAAATCAATTGCTGTTCGTTAGTCTCGCTAAAACTCGAGAACGGCTGAACGGATTTATCTTATCTTGGTCTTGAATTATTCGTGGAGGTCTAGGGAAGGTTTAAAAGGTGAGAAAAATTCGAATAGGGTAGAGTAGGGTAGAGTAGGGTAGAGTAGGGTAGAGTAGGGTAGAGTAGGGTAGAGTAGGGTAGAGTAGGGTAGAGTAGGGTAGAGTAGGGTAGAGTAGGGTAGAGTAGGGTAGAGTAGGGTAGAGTAGGGTAGAGTAGGGTAGAGTAGGGTAGAGTAGGGTAGAGTAGGGTAGAGTAGGGTAGAGTAGGGTAGAGTAGGGTAGAGTAGGGTAGAGTAGGGTAGAGTAGGGTAGAGTAGGGTAGAGTAGGGTAGAGTAGGGTAGAGTAGGGTAGAGTAGGGTAGAGTAGGGTAGAGTAGGGTAGAGTAGGGTAGAGTAGGGTAGAGTAGGGTAGAGTAGGGTAGAGTAGGGTAGAGTAGGGTAGAGTAGGGTAGAGTAGGGTAGAGTAGGGTAGAGTAGGGTAGAGTAGGGTAGAGTAGGGTAGGGTAGAGTAGAATAATCTGTTGCCGGGAGCGAAGCCGCGGGCAAAAGCTAGTTTTGTAATATAAATGTTGTTTCAGACAATGATCATCTACGTCTGGGTGGCGGTGATTCTCGCCGCGTTGTACATCTACAACAGGCAGACTTATTCCAAATTCAGTCGCCATGGCATCAAGCACTTCACGCCCGTCCCTTTCTTGGGGAACATGTTCAATATCCTGTTCCGGGTGAACCACGTCACCGAAGAATTTTTGAGTCTATATAACGCATATCCCAAAGAAAGGTAATTTTATACAGTTTATATTGATTTGTCCTGCGGCATTTTACTGCTGACAATTTTTTTTTATTAATATGTGAATAATGCAGTGGGCTGCAATATTGTGAACTCGTTTGTTCTGTTTAATTTTTCTGATAGATGTATGTTGTAGCTGTTTATTGTCCCTCAAATAAATAAAAATAAAATCACATTCGTTTGCACTAAGTAGCTTACGACACAAAATAATTAGCTACGTTAGCTAGACCAGATGAATGTGACTGTGTGAATTAGTATTTAATACACCGTTAAATTTTAGTCGTTTTAATCCCGAAGAGGGTCGATCCAGTACATGAAACACTATCGATTTGTGTAGATAAAATAAAAAAATAAAGTACTTTTTTTCTAAATCTTTTATTGATATACGCATTTACGAAATTAATTTCTTTAAGTAAACGAGTCATTGACCTTGTAGGTAGTTGTCGATCGTTGCGTACTAACTACCTACAGGTCATTGAACTCGCCCAGCTGACGTTTACTTAAAGAAATCAATTTACAACATGCGTAATTTAATTCGAGTTTTAAAAAAAAGTACTTTGTTTTTTTTATTCTAACTTTACCAATCGATAGTGTTTCATGTACTGAATCGATCCTCCAAGGGATTAAAACGACTAAAATTTAACGGTGTATAATATTATCATCCCCAAACGGCCGACACTTTTTTAGTCCTTCATTCATTTTCTGTCATTCTAATTAAACATTTTTTTTTTTATAGATTTGTGGGCAGATATGAATTCACGAAAGAGATGATAGTGATTCGGGATATCGAGCTGATCAAGAAGATTGGTGTCAAAGACTTTGAACATTTCCTTGATCACCGCCCCGTGTTTAGATCTGGCGATTCGTTCTTCTCCAGAAGTTTGATAGCCCTAGAAGGTAAGCAGATTTTTTGAAATATTGCTTTCGTACTAGAAGCCCTTCTAAATTATATGATTTGTTGGAGTAGGTTTCAAGGTATGTTAAAGAGTTCTCTGACCAGATGGTTATGTCTAAACCGAGTAACTGCCCGATAGATAGAAAATTTTAGGCTGACGTATAATATGTATTTGTTCAAATCGCGCGTAGAACTCTAATTGCGCAATGCAGGATTTCGTAATTTAGTTCAGTTTTTAGTTACACAGGCAACAAAAATTGCATTTCTAAGGATTGTCTTGAGAATAATTTATATTTTATTCTCTCACAGGTCAAGAATGGAAAGACATGCGCTCCACATTGAGTCCAGCGTTTACAAGCTCTAAGATACGTCATATGGTGCCTTTCATGGTAGAAGTTGGTGACCAGATGATATTATCCCTAAAGAAGAAGATCAAAGAATCCAAAAGTAAGTTTTTTTACCTATATTTTTAGGATTCCCTAGTCAACTAGAAACCTTTATAGTTTCGCCAAGTCTGTCGGTCTGTCAATCCATCCGCGGATAATTTCAGTAACCGTTAGCGCTAGAAAACTAAATTTTGGTAACAACGTGTATAGCACACTCGCCGACAAAGTGTTACAATAAAAAGTGGAAAAAAATGTTTTATTATGGTACTCCCTTCCTCCCTCCCTTCCCTCTATTATGGTAAAGTAGAAAGTAATTTTTTTGTCATTTGACCCCTAACGTGTGATAATCTTTTTTTTTTGGTCGTGTAGTTAGTAAGAGTCTGATACTATTTCACGTTCCGATCAAGGGCGAGTTTTTTGATTCGATGATTTTTCCCACCATAAAAAAACTAGTTTTATCCAATTAAGAATTTTCATTTATATAGGTATACATCTTTGTGTGTGTCGTTGTACAGTTAATGTAAATTTCATGGAACTAGTAACAAATTGCTTCTAAACCTCAAATTATTTCTGCAGCTGGCTACATTGACGTGGACTGCAAGGACCTGGCGTCTCGATACGGCAACGACGTGATAGCCTCCGCTGCCTTCGGTCTGAAGGTGGATTCCCATAATGATGCTGACAATGAGTTCTATGCTATGGGCAAGGCTCTAACACAACTCTCCTTCAGTGCCTTGATGATGTTCTTCGTACTTCTTGTTCTACCATCAAGCTTATCCAAAGTAAGTTCAATTTATAATCAAAATTGTATAAAATCATTAAGAAAGTTTTCAAAAACTAAGTACCTACTAAACTAGGTACCTACGTACCATTACATTTTTATTTATTTAACTAAAACATCCCCTTTTTTTAAAGTCGGTTAAAAAGGGTTATACATAACTATAATACTAAACCTAACAATATATCTACATATAATACAAAAACACACAAAATACACTTAGGCGTCAAAGCACTCCTCCACATCGCTGTGCATCCGGAAACGTGCCCAGAAGTCTGCAAAATAATAGTATACTAGTTTAATTATTGAATTTGTTTATTTTTCAGATTTTAAAGCTTGATTTCTTTAACAAGGAATCGAAGATATTCTTTACAAAGTTAGTTTTAGAGACTATGAATAATCGTGAGTCACGAAAAATTATCAGACCCGATATGATTCACTTGCTTATGGAAGCCAAAAAAGGTATGTATTGTATGAGTATGTAAACTGATATTTTTATCACCCATTAAAATAAATCATTAGGTATTTTAAAATATAATCAACATGAACAATTTGCTGTAGTCTTCTTTTCCGATAATAACTAAGAGTGAAAAGATTTTTTAATGACCTCATGCTCTCATCGCCATTAACGATTGCATGACTGCTTACCATCAGGTAGGATCGCAGTCAAGCACTACTTTACATCAATTTGAAAAAAGCCTACTATGTACTTTTAGTGTATACCATCCCCATCGTTAAGTGAGGTCAAAATTTAACAAAAAATATCATGATAAAAACATATTCAAATGTAATTCCAGGTAAACTAACCCATGACGAGATCAAATCCAATGATGAAGCTGCAGGATTTGCAACCGTTGAAGAATCTACAGTCGGTCAGAAACAAGTTAACAGAGGTGTGTAATTTAAGTTATTTTAAATTTAATAAATACTTGGCAGATGCAATAAAATATTATTCATAATTTTTGGAAGCAGTGGTGGCCGAGTGGTAACGGTCCCGACTTATGAGTTGTAGATCGCGGGTTCAAACCCAGCCAGGTGCATTACTTTGTGTAATTTATTTCATCACTACTGCTCTCAAAACGGTGATAGAAAACATCCTGAGGAAACCGGCATGTAACATCCACCAATCCGCACTGGGCCCGGGTGTGGATTATGGCCCATTCCTTCTCCAAGAGAGGAAGGAGACCTGTGTCCCAAGAGTGGGAACATTAAAAGGATGATGATGATGAATTTCTATTCATAGTTATTCAATCTTATGCTTACAAATATGCTTTTTCAAACCATATTTACGTTTTATTTTCAGTGTGGACAGATGACGACCTCATCGCCCAAGCGGTGCTGTTCTTCTTCGCTGGTTTTGAAACTGTCTCGTCTGGAATGTCGTTCTTGATGTATGAACTGGCTTTGAACCCTGACGTCCAGGAGCGACTGGTACAAGAAATTAAAGAAACAGACGCTAAGAATGGTGGCAAGTTCGACTTCAACTCGATCCAAAACATGCCTTATATGGATATGGTGGTCTCTGGTGAGGTTTGGTGAATTTTATTTAATATCTAGAAAGTAATACTGAAACCGTCCGGACCGAACCCAAGTCGTCGACGGCGCGCACTGTTCTCACGCGCGTCAAGGAGTTGTCAACAACTGTAGGGGCCTAGTAGGCTCGAAGCCTTCTGGGGCCAAGGGTTGATGCGAAAGTGGAACACCGGGGTCCTAGAACTAAGGCAGGAAGGAACGGTGGGTTCGTCAGTAGAAGTCGGACACTATCTCCTGCTCCGCCCAAGGGCGGGATTCCTCATACGATGATTTATCCCACCATAAAAAAGTCTGTGTAACATTTACTGATCTAATCAAGACTTTTTACTACGAAAACCATAAGATTCTGTTGCAAAATAACTGAGTAATAACTTGGTGAAATTGAGAAAACCAAAAGTCATGACCGGAAAACATTTCTTTAAAAAATTTAGAAAAAAAAAATATTAACTTAATTTAATTATTTAGTGATGATCCTTTGATGTTATATTAATAAGTTGGTAAGTTATTTGTTTTATAACCAATTTGTTTCATTTTGCAGAACTCTTGCGGCTATGGCCGCCTGGCATCGCTCTAGACAGGGTTTGCACTAAGGATTATAACTTGGGAAAACCTAATGAGAATGCTGAAGAAGATTTCATTGTAAGTTAATTAATGTAGTTCCGCAAAAGTTTATACCGACATTAATGATAGAAATTGCAAAATATTTTTAAACTTTTTTTTAACAGGTTCGCAAAGGAACAGGTATAGCGATACCAGTGTTCCCTATCCACCGTGACCCGCAGTTCTTCCCCAATCCTACCAAGTTCGACCCTGAGCGCTTCTCTGAAGAAAACAAACATAATATTCCGACGTTTGCTTACATGCCCTTCGGTATTGGACCTAGAAACTGTATTGGTAAGTTCAGATTAAACTTTAATATTTAGCGAAATCAAATAACAGTAAACGATGAGACAGAACCGACAGAACATAGAAACCATGGAAACGGGAAATTCACATATTTACATGAAGTATAACATTACAAATAATATAAAACCAAGAATTCTGTAGTAATAAAAAAAGAAGATTACCCTGTGCGATAACACCGTCCTTGTTTACTTTGTTTAGTAAATCATTAACATTTACTGTCCACATTATGAGGGGTATATGATGTGTATAATAAATAAATAAGAAAGAATAATTCCTTTTACGTAAACAAATAAACACTCTTTACAATTTCTGAAACAATTTGCTTACTGTGGATTTCCCGTCCGATTAGTTACATTGTTCTCGCATCATAGCAGCGACAAAAATATGTAACCTATATATATTTGTAAAACACAACATAATTAAAAAGAGTGTCCATGGAGTCAATCAAAATCAAAATCAAAAAGGTTTTTATTTCATATAGGCCTACAAGGGCACTTATAAAACGTCAGAAGCTAGTGCAGTTTCTTGCACATTGTAGAGTTTCTTGCACATTCTTCTCCATTGAGACCTACATTTTGGAATGTGCAATTAGCGTCATTTCTTTCCTGACAGACCGACTTTATGACATTTCAAAAGTGCCTGAAATAAATGATTTGAATTTGATTATGATTAAGATGTTTTCAAGTTTAGAGTGAATGATGTTTTAATAAACAAGTGTACCGCACCATCTACATATACAGGCAATAATCCTATCATCAGGTGATATCGCAATCAAGTACTAGTTTAAATCAATAATAAGTTATTGATTATATTACGCCCCAAGCGAGCGCCGGTGTTCGCACACCTATTGCCATTTAATTGTGTGTGCTCTATCTTCAACCGCATCGTCGGTTTCCATCAGGTGAGATAGCGGTCAAGCGCGAACCTATAATCAATAAAAAAAAATACCAAGAACGAAAGGTTAAACTAGTGCTTGATTGCGATCCAACAAAAATGATAAAATGTTTTTAATCTTAAACTGGTACAAATATTCACAGGTTCAAGATTTGCTCTGTGTGAGATCAAGGTGATGGCCTACCAGATCCTACAGCATGTGGTGGTCTCCCCTTGTGAGAAAACTTCAATTCCTGCCAAGTTAGACAAGAAAACTTTTAACATGCTGCAAGAAGGAGGACAATGGCTTCGACTTAAATCAAGGACTTAGAAAAAACAAAGAATCTGGATTTGATTTGTGATTCAATATGTTTTGTAATAACGACGAAAAAATTATGATAATTGGCACTGACAATAGTACTGTAAACGAGATGTTTCATTTTGGGCCACTACTATGTACACAATATAAATAAAAAGGAAAAATATCGTATATTTTCATAAAAATACAAATAAATTATTTTGAATAAAAGAACAGGCGTACCAAATTCATTATTTAAAATTTTTTTAGATAGATAACCCTTTTTTAAGGTAGCCATGACAGTGTTGTTTTGACATTTAATCGACGATTTTGACAGTTCACTAGCAGTTGCATGCAAGCATGACAAATGACACATCAATCAAATGTCATTGTCAAAATGACATTTTACTGAATGCTGATCACCATATTTATTATTAGTTTTATTGCTTTAATTGACTGTGTCAAATTGAATGTACATAAAAACGAAGCTAAAATATAGGAAAATAACTTTAAAAAACGTAAACTGTACAGTATAGAAATATTTTCATTAAGTGTACATAGTGCTGGCCCAAGCTCCATACATTTCTGAAACATCTCCTTTAAGTAAATGTTACTGGAGATTTAAAGATATACATATTTAATGTATTTGGTTAAGATATATATGTAAATAGAAGTATCTTAATTTTGATTGACAAGTTTCTTTGTATGTAATATTTAAGTAGGTAATATTACTATATTACTATTAGTATAATTGGCTCATTTTCATCAAACAATGTAAATTCCTGCCTGGTTATGTGCCCTTTTACATTATCAAAATATTTCAGACGTATTTATTTCTTTATCCTCACATCAGAACGCCTTGCAATTACACCAATAGAGCATTATTAGTTTAGTATTTGCTACTTTTTAACTCCATGTGTTCGATGGAGTAGGAGTCATCAAAGAGTGGCACGGTTGTGGATCATGTACGATCGCTTAAGTAGCATCAAGCCAGCGTTCTTCCAGGATTCCAGATGTACCACATCCTTATCGATGAGTTTTTTTAGAGGAAATGGATTTAAATTTAAAAAATACGTCAAAATTATATAATATAACAATTTTATATATACTATGACAGTTGACAATTACAGAAATTTAAAATAATATTTACTATATTAAATAGCTTTATTTTAGTAAATAGATTGTTTGTTTGATGAATAAAAAGGTTTTTTTTTTATAAAACGAGGTTTTTTTTCTACCGTTCGTCCTTGTATCCTTTGATAATTGCATTTTAAAGTTGTCAATAATGTTTTATGTTTTTATGCAAAATTGCTAGCCATCATCTTGCCTGAATTTTGAACCAGAGTAGAAGAAAACATGGTCTTTGAACATGCACACCTAAATATTTTTTTTAACATTAATAATGATGATGACGGCCAGTTTATAAGTGGCCGTTTGGGAAATTTAATAAACGAATGTGTAGATAACAGTTTTTCCTCCCCCCTAGCCAAGTTACAATCGTTTCGTGACGAGTCTCTTTCTACAATCGAAACGCCATGCCGTCTAGTTTCATACTAAGCAGAGCTTATGTGTCAGTACTACACAACTGATAAACATACTTATATATTTCTAATACAGATTATAAATAAATTACACCAGATCAAATGATCCTGCTCATAACAAAAACATTTGTCCTAGGTAGAAGTCGTACCCAAGACCTCTGGCATAGCAGTTAAGGCCACTAACACATCATCTTCCTGCCCTTGTCCCGTTTTATTTGGGGTCGGCGCAATATGTTTTTTTCTTCCATTCTGTCCTGTCACCAGTCACGCTATCACTAACTCCTCTGCCTTCCATATCACTTCTCACACAATCCATCCATATCTTTTTTGGTCTCCCTCTCCCTCTCCATCCATCCACATTTATACGCATGGCTTTTTTTGTAACATGCGTTTCATCCCTCCTTTTTACATGGCCATACCAAGACAAACGGTTCCCTCTTTTCACTTTTCAGTCACTGGCGCCACTTTCAAACTTCCTCTAATATACTCATTTCTCACTTTATCCATTCTCGTCACACCACACATCCATCTCAACATTCTCATCTCTGCTACATGCAATCGCTTTTCATCCATTTTGTAGTTAAGGCCACTAACTACTACATCAAAAAGTCAGTCTTTGTCTCAATAAACTACCTATCTATTTAAAAAAAAATCATTTTCTTTGTCTGGCAGATATCGCTGACAGCGATAAGACCACCATTGTCCCCATAGACATAAGTTTCTGTAAAATTGTTACCATTTTGGTGTACAATAAAGATTATTCTATCTATCTCATTAAATCAAACACGATACAAGTACGTCTTCTCCCCCCTCACCAAGTTACAATCGTTTCGTTTCGAGTTAGCGCTTGTAGTTGGCCATGCCCCTAATTCCTTTGTTCGGACGTTATTTCAACAAAGGAATTGGGGGCGTGGCTAACTACAAGCGTTAACTGTAAACGAAACGATTGTAACTTGGCGAGGGGGGGCTGGCGTGTAACAATCTTCATTACACACACTAGAAGATGACTGATGGCCGTGTTGAAATTTGTTGGCGCGTAGATGAGATCCGTGTAGGCTGAAACACAATCATCATCATCATCATGTCAGCCGAGCGACGCCCACTGCTGGGCATAGGTCTCCCCCAAGGATCTCCACAACGATCGGTCCTGTGTTGTCCGCATCCAGCGGCTTCCCGCGACCTTCACCAGATCGACGGTCCGCCTTGTAGGGGGCCTGCTCACAGAGCGTCGTCCGGTACGCGGTCGCCATTCGAGAACCTTTCCACTCCAACGGCCATCGGTTCTCCGCGCTATGTGTCCCGCCCACTGCCACAACACAATCCGTGAATGGAAATCACGTTCAACCAAATTCGCCTCTGTTTGTTTGGACAATGGGTTACATCCGTCTAGAACACGTTTTACTTTTGATAAGTAAATAATTACAATGCCTACAGCAAGTTATGTGATTATAATTTACGAGAGTAATGATGACTCGACAGTTTTTATGTTTACATGTTTTTTACTCGATTGCTAGTGATATTAGTTTAGCCCTATAAGTATGTATGTATAACACCATGTCTCAAATATAGCGACAGAAACTATAGATCTAGCTTATGATTTTGAGGACCCCACGGGTTTCACAGTTCTCGACACAGGCAGGGTCCCACAGTAAGGGTCCACCCAATGATCCGTCCGATACTTCTTTTTTTTTAGTAAATTAGTTTTCCGATGAGGTGTATAGCTTAACTAAAATAGTAATTTAGATGGTTGTCTATAACATTGCCAGAGAAAACTAAAGATTCGAAGTATTTTTTTTAAAGTTTCTGCCAGCAAGGTGTTTTTATTAACCTAAATGCATTTTTTATATTGGATTTTCATAATATTGGATTTCCGTAATTTTTAATATCAGCAGTCGGTTCTCATCGGAAATCTACGAGTATCATCTCGCTAGTGTGGGTTGGGAAATTAAAAATAAATATATACTTAACTAGCGACCCGCCCCAGTTTCGCACGGGGGCAATACTAATATTTTACGCATGTATCATAATTACAAACCTTCCTCATGAATCACCCTAGTTATAAAAAAAACCGCATCAAAATCCGTTGCGTAGTTTTAAAGATTTAAGCATACATAGAGATATGCGACTTTGTTTTATACTATGTTATGATGATACATCAAATAAGTAAAATGGATATTATTTTAGTGACAGTAGTTTAAGTAGATATGTATTTGTATTTGGAACAAATTAGACGTGACAAACAGACATACTTATCATTTAATTAAAATCACATGAGGGTTTCGTTTCGTTTCTTCTTTCCAAATAAAGAATCCAAATAAAAACAAGCGTATGTAAAGATAACATTACATAATACGTTATACTCATAAGTTACTAATCGCTGTTACACGCTCACATACATTTTATTCGTAGTCCAAGCAGCACGCTTAAAAGTATTTTTGTTTTGGATTATACTTATCGAGTGTTTATACAAAATAGTTATTGTGAAGTGTAGGTAAGTGTTTTTTGTCCTCTCATTTATTTATGTTCCATGATAAATATCCCACGTGCATAAAATATTTAACAATTTTTTTTATCTGACATCAAACAAGATGAGGTCCTAAGTTCGGCTATATGTACGTTTTTTATTTACGATTTTTCGGTCAACTGTTTATTGAAAATTATTTTTTCTTTTGAAAGAATTATCCCAAATTAGTCCTTCAGAAGCTTTGTCATAATCTGAACATTTTTAACCTCCTATCGCTTTCCAAAATTAAGAAGGCTAACGGAACTTTACTTAAATACATATACTTCGATTAAGATAATAAGAGATCCGCAAGAGAACCAAGGTTGCTGACATAGCGAAAAGAATCGCCAAACTTAAGTGGCAATGGGCAGGGCACATCGCACGCAGAACAGATGGCCGCTGGGGCCGAAAGGTTCTGGAGTGGCGACCGCGTACCGGAAGACGTAGTGTTGGTAGGCCTCCCACAAGGTGGACCGACGACCTGGTCAAGGTTGCTGGAATTCGATGGATGCGAGACGCACGGGACCGGTCGTTGTGGCGACGTTTGGGGGAGGCCTATGTCCAGCAGTGGACGTCTTTCGGCTGAATTGATGATGATGATGATGATAAAGATAATAAAGCCACTATAACGATAAAAAAAAGCATAGCATAGTATAGCATCGGCCTTAATGGCTAAATGTTCTCACTGCTGGGACTCAGACCTCCTCTCTAGAGCTGGGTTCAAAAATAACCAAAGTATGTTAGTGTAAAGTTGCAACTTTACACTCTTTGTTGGGTGTCAACCCAGAATATAATAATATGTCCACAACTATCACACATCGCCATCTAGTCCCAAACTAAGCAGAGCTTGTGTTATGGGTACTAGACAACTGTTAAACATACTTATATATTTCTAAATACATATATATAGATAAATTACACCCAGACACAGAACAAATGATCGTGTTCATCACACAAACATTTGTCCTGGGTGGGAATCGAACCCACGACCTCCCGCATAGCAGTCAGGGTCACCAACCACTAGACTGACAGGCCAGTCAGAATCGTTCTTTTATGACTCGGGTACCCTAGAATTGACCCAAGTAACTAACTTCAAGCAGGGTCGGTCAAAGTAAGCTATTGACAATAGGACGTGACGTTTGCGTTCAAAAGTATATTAGAGGAAGTCTGAAAGTGGCGCCAGTGACTGAAAATTTGAAAGGAAATCGTTTGTCTTGGTATGGTCATGTGAAGAGGAGAGATGAAACACATGTCACAAAAAGAGTTCTTAGTTTACACGTAGATGGATGGAGAGGAAGAGGGAGGCCGAAGAAGAGATGGATAGATTGTGTGAGGAGTGATATGAAAGAAAAAGGAGTTAGTGATAATGTGACGGGTGACAGGACAGAGTGGAAGAAAAAAACATGTTGCACCGACCCCAAGTAATATGGGATAAGGGTAGGATGATGATGATGTTTTCGTTCAAAAATGAGAGTGTACATAATTATCTACCTTGTGACGTGTGACGTCCAACAGTAAACGTCTTTTGACTGAAATGATGATGATGATGAAAATGTCATATTTTATCTATCTGAAACAAGTAGGTATCTTGATTGTTTGGGACCATGTAGTCATTCACATATCATTAAATCATGTAGTTTTTACCTTTAACCTTTCGACTAACGTAATTACAGACACAATTAACCTTTTGAGTAACGTAATTAGAGACATAATAGTATATTTTCAACTTATGCACTTTAGGCAGGTTTTCTTTTTGAAAAGTCATTAGTACTTAAAAAGTTGTTATGGCTAATTGTGTCACTTTTCTAGGATATCTAGTAGGTATTACTAATTCCAAGTATTTACTAAAATTACTTTATTATCATATTGATAAGAAAAACTAAAGTACCTATTTGAAAGCTATCTAATCGACACCTTGTTAATTACAATCATACCTACTGAATTATTAGAAGTTTTTTTTTTATTAACTTGTAACTTTTTAGCATTCATAACTGCATTCATAACAGATGATCGATGGAAACGAAGTTCATGTTGTTCTTTTTATAGTACTTGATATTCAATTGTTTAAAATTAAATTAACCTAGTACACCCGTTTAGCCTAGTACATTATGTTTGGAACACCAGATTTCCTTTTGTTTGTTAACTAAAGTTATAAATCACAAAACATAACCATTTCAAAATTTTAGCCTATAAGTATATTTCTCTGTTGTCCCACAGTGTCTGACTTATGATGCAAACAGGCATAAGTGTACGTTAAAAAAACTTTGTTACAATGGAATTTCGTATGCCTACGTTTTGTTACAGACAATGATCATCTTCATTTGGGTGGTTGTGCTGCTCGCCGCATTCTACATCTACAACAAGCAGATCTTTTCGACGTTCAGTCGGCATGGCATCAAGCACTTCACTCCCGTCCCCGTCTTTGGTAACATGATCAGAACTGTGTTCCGTGTAGAACACGTCACCGATGAAGTCTTGAGATTGTATAATGCATTTCCCAAAGAAAGGTAACTTGACATTTAAGATACTGATTATGTCCTTATACATTCCTATATAGGATTGCAAGAAGGAGTTGCATATGCTTTCCACTTCTTACTCTTGCTTCTTCTTTTACCTTGGTTATGCTGATGCCCGTACCTTGACTTCATTAAACTAACTATAACTGACAAAACTTCATAAACAAAAGCGTATTTGACATTTAGAAAATTAGCCTTTATCAGCTTGCTTGCTTGCTTATAATCTTGCATCATTGGCTTTGTTCCTCTCTCTCTGATTTTTGTTTTTATTTTTCTGTTATAAAAAAACAATATCGATTGTCTACATCACATTTAAACCACCAACACTGCCTTATTCCTAGACTACTACAGTTAAATTTAATTACAGTAGGCGGCAAATAATTGACTAGAGAATTTTGTGGTGAGAACAACTCGAGCATGTCAAAATATGGGGAATTATGTGTAGTGGGAGCCTTCTCAACTACAAAATGTCGAGTCATTTACTGCCTTCTGTAAACATTTAATATTTTTCGACAGATTTGTGGGTCGATATGAATTTACGAAGGAGATGATTGTGATTCGTGACATCGAGCTGATCAAGAAGATTGGTGTCAAAGATTTTGAATATTTCCTTGATCACCGCGCCGTGTTTAGATCCGGCGATTCGTTCTTCTCCAGAAGCCTGATAGCTTTAGAAGGTACGCAGGGTTATTAAAAAAAATTATACTATTTTTACTAAAAGCGTTTCTTAATTATTTGATTTGTTCATTTAGGATTAAAATCTATAACGCAACAGGATTGTCAGTTTTGTGGACAGTCTTGAAAATAGAATTGGTTCATTTAAACTAGAATAATAATCTTAATCTTTAATCTTTTACAGGACAAGAATGGAAAGACATGCGCTCCACATTGAGTCCAGCGTTCACAAGCTCTAAGATACGTCATATGGTGCCTTTCATGGTGGAGGTTGGTGATCAGATGATACATTCTCTAAAGAAAAAGATGAAAGAATCCAAAAGTGAGTTTTATTTAATAATCAAAATGCTCAATTAATCTAATTATGAACTTTGACTATTCATTGATAGTATTATGTTACAATGCGTCTGTATTATTATTTTTCAATCTGAAAATCTCTTAACCGACTAGAGACCCAGGTTGGCCGCTGCTCAAACAGTTTGGCCAAAATGTAGCGCCACCTCAAACACTGTGCCAATCTGGACAAGATTCACAGAATAAAATAACATGTTACATTCATCATCATCATCATCAGCCTTTTAATGTTCCCACTGCTGGGACACAGGCCTCCTCTCTCTAGGAGAGGGAATAGGCCATAATCCACCACGCGGGTCCAGTGCGGATTGGTGGATGTCACATGTTTTCGAATTTTTGGTTCTAGGACATGCCGGTTTCCTCATGATGTTTTCCTTCACCGTTTTGAGAGCAGTGGTGATGATATAAATTACACAAAGTAATGCGCCTGGCTGGGTTTGAACCCGCGACCTACGACTCTTAAGTCGGGGCCGTTACCACTCGGTCACCACTGCTCCATGTTACATTATGTCAATTTAATATAATTACAATAATTTGTACTATAAAAAATATTTATAAATAGTTCTGCCTTTCAACCCTACATGTTGGAAGTTTTCGGTAAATATAACTAATTATGAAGAAGTAAAAAACTAGTGAAAAATACTTTTGACCTAATCTTGTAGTTTCTTTACTAGTTTTGGCTAACTCACACCGACTTTCTGAAAGTCCGATCAAAATTATACAACAGTTAAATTAACAACTGTGTCAAATTAATTTGAATTACTGAAACGACTCTTAGAAAAAAATTAACAAGTCTATGACGATACATTTGACATGTTATTTTTATGTAAGATTTGACTACGCTGTCAATTATCAAGATGATCAAATCAAAGTCGCTGATCATGCTTAATACTCATCAGTTGACCCTTGACCAGAGATTTGACACCTAGTTTAACTTAGACTTTAACGTTGATCGAGCTCTCAAAAACCTACATGTATGTGTATTAGTTACAAATTAAGAGTTACACAATTTTTTACTTAAGTTTGTATGATGATTATAATTATGATGTTGCTTATAAATCTCAAATTATTTCTGCAGCTGGCTACATTGATGTGGAGTGTAAAGACCTGACTACCCGCTATGCCAACGACGTGATAGCCTCCGCTGCCTTCGGTCTGAAGGTGGATTCTCATAATGACGAGGACAACGAATTCTATGCCACGGGCAAGGACTTAACGCAGCTTAGTCTCCGTTCCATGCTGATGTTCTTTGTGCTTCTCCTTATACCATCAGCTGTATCTAATGTAAGTTCAATTAATAAATATAAAAAAATATATACGAAGATGGTTTACGGAAATAAAATATATTTTAATCAGTATAATGGTTATGTTTCAGTTTTTAAAGCTTGATTTCTTTAGCAAGAAAGCGAAGATATTCTTTACAAAGTTAGTTTTGGAGACTATGAATAATCGCGAGGCACGAAAAATCATCAGACCCGATATGATTCACTTGCTTATGGAAGCCAAAAAAGGTATTTATTGTGGGAGTATAAACCTGATTCTTTTATCATCATATCTTAAAATATAATTTATCGGTTACATGCTATTTTTTTTTACATATTTTCCTTGTATTTATATTTAAATGCAATTTAAGGTAAACTGACACATGAAGACATCAAATCTAAAGATGAGGCTGCTGGATTCGCGACCGTTGAAGAATCTGCTGTTGGTCAGAAACAAGTTAACAGAGGTGTGTAATTCGAAAGTTTAAAAATAATATATATATATTTTTAATTATTTGGCAGTAGGTACTACAAAAAAAAATCGTAAACTGTGCAGTTTAGCAAAAAAAAAATACATTTTAATTTTGTCTTAAGTCAATTTGTCTGAATACATATCCTTTAAATTTTTGACAAAACACTTTATCGTAATTACATTTTATTTTCAGTGTTGACAGACGACGACCTCATAGCCCAAGCGGTGCTGTTCTTCTTTGCTGGTTTTGAAACTGTCTCGTCTGCGATGTCGTTCTTGATGTACGAACTGGCGGTGAACCCTGACGTCCAGGAGCGACTGGCGCAAGAGATCAAAGAGACTGACGCTAAGAACGGCGGCAAGTTCGACTTCAACTCCATTCAGAACATGCCGTATATGGACATGGTGGTGTCTGGTAAGGTTTTGGTCATTTTTATTTAAAGTTGTGTATCATTCATGAATTTTGTCGTTATTTAAAACGTGTTAATAACTTGACGATTACTTTGACAAGTAGTAAACATAACATTGATTTGTACTTTTGCTAACATAATTGAAATAAATAGATAATTAACGCACTTACAGACTGCATCAGAGTTAACCTGCGCTTAAAAACTATCTGTTACTAAAATTTTATAAACTTTGACGACGACGACTTTCGTAAGTTTGTTTATAGACCAGTGCAAATAGCTTTTGAAAGGGACTTAAATAGTAGTAGAATGAAACCCATTGGAAAAGGAAGATAATATAGCAAAAATTTAAGGAAAAATAAATTACGGTCGATCTGAGGTCGGGAAGTGGATGGGTGTGCGCTTTTAAGGGGAAAAAATGGTTTATATCTAATTCCGGCAAAACTACTGGTTCTAGGGGAAACATCCAAATGGCAAACTTGTAGATCATAAGAAGATCTACCACTTTTGTATTAACACTTTTTTGACATAACCTCAAAATCTATGTGAAAAGTCCAAAAAACTGTGTTTCTAGTTTTTATTTTTTATCTTCTTTAAAAATCACTTTTTTTCACAATTCTTTGTGAAAAGTTACCTTTTAATGTCCGGGCTTTAAAAATTTTAATTATTTAAAAAAAATAGTCGATAACTAGACTACATTGAAGAGTTCATTATTTTAGTCATACAAGTGGCAAAAGAGTTTTAATTAAAATCACAAAAATTAATATGGCGCTGTTTGACTTGCTAGCTAACATCAACCTGACATGATTCTGTAGATATGTATAATAAATCCAGCCCATACAATTTATACTGACATAAATGACCAAGGATTTTGACTAGGTAACCCATAATATTTTGTTCTACAAGTTAAAATAAGCTTTCTGAATAGAGTGTATATAGATATGTAATTTATCTACTTTATAAGCAATTGTTTTATTTTGCAGAACTCTTGCGATTATGGCCACCTGTTGTCGTTCTGGACAGAGCTTGCACTAAGGATTATAACTTAGGAAAACCTAATGAAAATTCGGAAAAAGATTTCATTGTAAGTTTAATTAATATTAACGATAAAATTACAGACAAAGTTTACAATGACAACCTAGACAGGGCTGAGTATTAAAGAAAAAATTGTGTTTATACTTGAATTGACAGGTCCGCAAAGGAACAGCAATTTCACTACCAGTGTATGCTATTCACCGAGATCCGCAGTTCTTCTCCAATCCTGAGAAGTTTGACCCTGAACGCTTCTCTGAAGAA
This sequence comes from Mythimna loreyi, assembly GCA_029852875.1. Classification (NCBI taxonomy): domain Eukaryota; kingdom Metazoa; phylum Arthropoda; class Insecta; order Lepidoptera; family Noctuidae; genus Mythimna; species Mythimna loreyi. The sequence goes on from CM056785.1 coordinate 23,672,680, forward strand.
AACAAGCATAATATTCCGGTATTCGCTTACATGCCCTTCGGTATGGGACCTAGAAACTGTATTGGTAAGTTCATATTAAATTTTTTTGTTAACCAAATTCATTAAAACCCAAGCGAATGCCGGCGTTCGCACACCTTTTGTTCTTTAATTGTGTCTGTAATTACAAGATCGAAAAGTTAAATAATAATGAAAGGAGAAATAGAGTCCAAGGAAGCGTGGTTAAAATGATAAAAAATCATAAAAAACTTAGTGATAAAAAAGAAAGACAAGATGATTTAATGAAAGAGTTTTTTTGCGTAAACTAATAAATATTCTTTACGAGAGTCATAGGAGGTACATAATTTTAAATTTCAACAAGTACTATTTACAGGGTCGCGATTTGCTCTCTGCGAGGTCAAGGTGATGGTGTACCAGATTCTGCAGCATGTGGTGATCTCCCCTTGTGAGAGGACTACAATCCCTGCCAAGTTAGACAAGAAAACTTTTAACTTGCTGCTGCAAGGAGGACACTGGCTGAGATTTAAACCGAGAACCTAGAATAAAACCTGCTCTTTTTACACACTTTTTTTTATAAACACTGTGATTTTTATTTTCTTAAAAATGTTGTTTGTATGTTGACTAAAAACAAAAAATAATTTTATAATACGAGTTTTTTATTCCCATCATGTCGTCCTTGTATCATTTGAAGTTTGAAAATTATGTTTCATGTTAAGTTGACAGCAGCCGTCAGTTCTCAACTCCCTTTGTTATCATTGAAATCTTACCAAGCCTACTTCAAGGCCTGGTAAGATTTCGATGGTGACCGCTATTGACAGTTAGTGCTAGATGGATCAAATAACTGCTATTCAAGATGTAAGAACTGCCCGCGCGACATTAAAAGATAAGACCATAGAAAACACATACCTTAATCTTATAAGTTATGACTATTAAAATCTTATCCCATTATGACCAAGAATCTAAATTAATCTTATCCTAGGGTTAGTAGACTACGCATCTTGCTGGCACTATTAACTAAAAGGTTTACAAAGCCAGATAACTGCTATATAATTATACATAAATATTATAATTATTGACTAATGCCAGTCTAGATAAGACAAAATAAGTAATTTTCGATTAGTCAATAACAGTCTTACTAGTTTTAAATTTAATTATTTGTATGGAGTTCACTGTTGATTTGTCATTTTACAAGCTTTTATTTTTTACAAGCTTTTATTTTTTACAAGCTTTTATTTTTACAAGCTTTTATTTACTTTCACCTGTCCCGTTGTCTGTCGTTCTGTAATCAAATCTTGCAACTTAAATTTGATCCACTTCCCGGTTTCCGATTGAGCTGAAATTTGGTATACACGTTTAGTTCGGATGACAATGCAATATTATGATGACATGGAGCTGATCTGATGATGGAATCGCGAGGTAGCCACAGGAACTCTGTAATTAAACGGCACAACCACGTCGAGTTTGGGCTCGTGTGAATCGTCTTGACGAGTTTTATTTATATAAGTATAGACCACCGCTATAAAAGCTTGTTATGAAAAAAAAAATTTTCATTGAAAACTTTTTATCGAATGTATGGCAGCAGCTGTTTGACTTTTAAATGTATTATCAACTTTTAATACTAGATGGCGTTAATGTATTTATAATTATTTGTAAGATATTGATTTAACATTTAAATTGGTGCAATGAGTAAATCTTATTCTTCTGTTTAGACTGCCGTACCTATCTCATGAGGAAAAAGCGAAACCCTTATAGGATCAGTTTATTTCCGTCTGTCTGTCTATCAAGACTCTTTATCTTAGGAAAGCGTAGAAATATCGAGTTGAAATTAGAGCTTTATTCACTGGTCCTCTTTCTCAGGTATCCGCTAAATTTGGTATGAAGCAAGATCTTATAGAATACATATAGAAATAAATCTGATAACCATATAACTTTGTATGTAAGTCACGAAAAAAAACAACTTTTTCGATACGGAAAAAACATTTCGAGACTAGGTTCAAGAACTGGACTATTTAAATAAGTTAGTGTTACGGTACCTAAGAAAAAAAAACAATAATTACCGAGATATTTTCACGTAAGTATACTAAAACAATTTCAACACCAATTAAAATTGTATAAATAAAAAGGTATTTTATTTGTTTAAACGCATAAGTCTCTGAAACTACTAGGTTAGATAAAATGTTTCTATAAGTTCATAACAACTCGAATCTGATTGAATGATATAATCACTAGTGCTAGGCTAGATAGACTGGCCTGTCAGTTTAGTAGTTAGTGACCCTGACTGCTATGCAGGAGGTCGTGGGTTCGATTCCCACCCAGGACAAATGTTTGTGTGATGAGCACGATCATTTGTTCTGTGTCTGGGTGTAATTTATCTATAATATGTATGTATTTAGAAATATATAAGTATGTTTATCAGTTGTCTAGTACCCATAACACAAGCTCTGCTTAGCTTGGGACTAGACGGCGTTGTGTGATAATTGTCGAACATATATGTCGAACATATATTAAAAATCTGATATTTGACACGCAATGATGAAAATCACAAAATCACAGAAATTTATATTGCCGTTTTCTTATATTCTTGCGTTGTTGTTGAAAATAATGACGAGTGACTCATGTTGTAGTCCATTTATTCGAGATCATGTCCTGACAGACTAAGCATGTTAACCCTGCCTCCTTGTTCTTAATTTCCTTTTTATTGTTGATACCTATCAACGCGCCTGACCGCTAGCTGACCTGATGGAAAGCAATGATGCGGTCGACAATGGGGCGCGCTTACCTAGAAGTAACCTATCACTCTTGACTTAAAGATTCCCAGATTTATAGCCTTTAGGAAAAACAGACAAGGAATTCCACTCTTTAGCGGTACGCACAATGAATGTGAACTTGTCGTCATGGTAGTGAACGCACTTACGACTCAGGAGCAATTTTTTATGTTTGGCATTATTTAGAAAATATCTAGATTTTTGCTAATACTTACACGTAGAGACGGGACCACATTTAGTTATTGGCGATAAAAAAAACAAAAGAACTGTTAACATCTTAATTGTGATAAATAAATTAAAACTATAAACATGCCTACAGCAAGTCATGTGAATATAAATTATAATAGTAATGATGACTTAACCCTTTTTATATTTACAAAATACATATATTATGTACGTATTAGTTACTTGACTACTAGAGATGTAAGTGATATGGGTCTAGCATTGTATGTGTGTATACATATTGTCTCAGATATCAACACACAGATGTATATTATAGACCCAAACATGTTTCTGTAGTTATTTCTAAAATTCCTAAGGCACTTTTCTTCATAAAAAATAATGTTGATAAAGAAAAGGGAAAGACGGAAACTTAAAAAAAAACTAAATGAATAAAAACCCTTATGATGTAATTAAACGTAATCTAATCATCGCCATGCTTATCTTATTTTACCTTTGGCAGAGGCCTAAGGTAAAAAACAGCCTTTGGGTCACGCGAAGTGTGAACCAGCCATTAAGAGATATTTCAACACCAGCACAACTTGACGAGCTATGAACATGAGACTTGCCGACGTCACGTGCCAGACCATGAGGATCCAATACGACCGTCTCATCAGATAATGTTGTTGATATCTATATTTGCGTGCTGCGCTCAACACATGGACATGCTGGTTCCCTCACGATGTTTTCCTTCACTAGGCTAGGCTCTACCTGCAACTCGAGCCGTCCGTAAGTCCGAGCCGTTACCACTAGGACACCACTGCTCTCTCAGGGTATCTTCTTTTTATTTCTCGCTCTCGAAACGTACATTAGTTCTTATGTATAGACCTACCGTAATTTTATTGTTTGAATATAAATCGTATTTTATTGATAAGATGTTGTATAATTAGCTCTTATGTCTATAGATATGTGAATATCATGATGATCTCACAAGTTTACAAATTAATATCAACAAGTAAATAGATACACTAGAGAATACCTACTTTAAATCCCCCAAAATCGGTTTCTATGTCCATATTATCAATGAAAGATAACAAGTAAGTATCAATTACAATTATTTGTGCAATATATATATAATTATTGTACTCCACACAAAGGGTTTCGTATGAATTTTATATTAATGTTTTGTATATTTATTTATTTACATTAATATATTTTTTTAATATTAATATAAAGTAAAAATAATAATATGTACATGTGAGTAGAAAAAAAAAATCATAGGGCATTCAAAAATTCATCCACATCAATGTCAATGAGAAATGTGCCCGGAACACTGGCAGCATTGCCACGTTGGATCGCAATGCTGATTCGATGACCGAACAGTGCCCTTTTTGTATTAAAAAAAAAACAATAAATTTAACAATTAGATATATAGGATCTCCTTGGATTAGGTTTATTAGAAATTTTATATTTTTACTTTTTTTGAGAACTAATTAGACGGACGCTCACGTGGAACACGTCTGATTTGTGCGTAGAACAACGTCGCGTAGCATGGATCCAATGTATCTCTACAAGTTTAGTTACCATACAAAATTTATGGAGAGTTCCCATACAAATGTATCTCAGAGTTAACCCTTGCAAATTAAAGAACTACTTCCGAATTTCCCTTCGATCCTTTGATGAGTTGACCTAAGTTGAATTGAAATTTTTAATAATAACTAGTATTACACGCACAAACTTTGGCATAGTTTTGCCAACGTAGACCGGTTTGTTCACAAAACACAATACAAAAAAATTGTTAGAATTATACCAGTACTAACCAAACTCACGGTGTTCCGTGACAATCCGGCCTGCGCATGCATAACTGTGATGAAGCTTGTGCGAATGGCAGGCCTATTTAAAAGTTTGAAAATCCTTTTTGCTATTTTTTTTTTGACATACGACAGTTAAGTATAAACACAGCTCTCAGGCATAAGGGCTTTTTATGGTAAGTAAAAATCATCCAATGACGAATTCCGCCCTTGAGCGGAGCGGAAAGCAATGCTAGACTCTTACTGACTAAACAACCTACCCCGTTCTTACGTTGCTAGGGACAAAGGCTTCCTGACACGAACCCTTGGCCCTAATTGACCCTTCTGCAGGGTCCCCACAATTGCCGACAGCTCCTTGAGGCGCGCGGGAACAGTGCGCACCGTCGACGACTGGGCTTGGTCAAGACGGTTACCAGACAACCTAACGGCGATCTACCCATTACTCGCCGTGCGCAAGCCCGCGCCGATGGCCGGAAATCGAGATCGGAATCCCGGCGGCGTCTGGAGGTGCGACCGCCATTGCCTTATTCGGTCGAAAAGGAAAGAAGTAGGCGACCGCCTGCCACTCCTGTTCGCTCCGGACCATAGCTCGGCACGAAGGCATAAGGGTTCCGTTTTTTACTGCACGTGCGGAATTCTAAAAACAAAAATAGAAGAGTAGGTATTAAAAGATAATATTACATAATATATGTTAGAACTACCACGGTACGTTCACAGTCATTTTGTTCGTGCTCCTAGCAGCACGTTCAAAATTATTTTTATTTAAGATTAGATATAAAAATATCGTGTGTTTATTAAAAACTATTATTGTGACACAATTGTAAGTAATACCAAAAACTTTTAATTCTTTTATCATCTATTTTTATAATAAAGTATCCTAAGAACACAAAAAAAATTTAGGGAGTTTCTATGATTTTTTTTTAATGGTGGGTCCAGTAGGTGGAGCGGGAATCAGTGTCAGACTCTTACTGACTAAACAACCCTTCCCGTTCCTATATTGCCTTTATACCAGGGCCAGCGCTTTCCTTTGAGACACGAACCCTTGGCCCCAGTTGGCTTTGACCCTTCTGCAGGATCCCTACGGTTTGCTGACAACTCCTCGAGGCTCGGGAAAAGTGCGGTTAATATAAATAAATTTGTTGTTTATGATGTCCATTGATGTTTTAATACATCAATGATTATATCTCATATCTCCAAGTTTATATTCCACTAGTTGTTGCCCGCGACTTTGTCTGCGTGTAATTCGTAAATATTCTATTCTTGCATTTTATTTGTTTTTAACCGACTTCAAAAAAAGGACTCTCTTAGTTAGACCATATGTGTATATACACACACACAGTACGAAGGTAAACACATGGTAAACGTGATTGTAAAGTACTTTCAGGAAACATTTTATGTAGGTACCTACTCGGTATTCTATAAGGAAAAATAATACTAAAAGTCTTAGAATAATTATGTTAGTGCAAAAATGCATGATTACGAAGACATCATCAATCATAATTTACGTCAAAAATGGTCACCCGTTTGACAAATCTTTATTTCTGCAACGCTACCGATCATCGATAAAATCGAAAGTAGTTTGCAATTAAATAAATGACATTAAATATTTACGCTGTCACATTTCACTAAAAGGTGTTTTACATAAATAGACTTCGTGATTTTATCCAATTGATATGTACGAAAATATAAACAAAAAAAATAGAATTTGAGATATGATAGAAAGACAATAGGTGTGCGAACTTTTGCTTGCTTAAATATTTTATTATAATTTGTACACTGCTTAGGTATAGTTGAGGGATACCACAACTAAAAAGTATTAAATAATAGAAAAGTTGATGATAGTTATTCGTCTCGTCTACTTTAAATCCTTTAACTAATGACAAGCGTGTCTTGTTTATACGCTTTAAGTATAAACTAAACACGTTTATCCGAAATGTTTCATCTTAGACTCTGGCCACACAGAAAAGACGTAAGACGCAGACAGGGCGCGGATATTGGTCTCTATCTCGCGTCCCTTTCATAAAAAATGTATAGAAGCGTCGCGGCGCTAAGTATTCAGAAAAGACGGGGCGCGGGCGCAACGCTTTCCCTGCTCGTCCTGTGCCCTAATTCACTTAAAATCAAACAATCCCAATTCCATTGTCGTTCGATCGTAGTCCTATCCAAAATCGGTATTCCCGTGTTCCTTGATAGGGATTCGATAGAACGACAAACGAACGACTTCTAAACGACCTCTTTTCGATCGAAAGAGTTCAAAATCGGTGTCGTTCAAACTCGATTGATGGATGGGAATACGAAAATGTCAAAGTCGCTACGATATCGCTACGGTTTTCATTACAAGAATTAGGCTATTGTCCGGGACTCGTCCTAGTACGTAGTAGCGCCTTAGATACCTACCAATGGTTTTCTATTTGAATACTCATTCATTGATAAGTCATTGTTGCAGATAGTGTGCTGTTTTTCTAGATATCTGGTATTGCCCAATATTTCAACTATTTACAAAAATATCTTTATTATCTTATCGATAAGAAAAACTAAAGTATAGGGAAGTTATCTATCTTATCGACGCCTTGTTAATTACATAACTACTGAATTATTTAGTTTTTTTTTTTAATGTTATGGTTTTTTAGTGCTCAAACTTAAATATTGATCGAAAATACTTATCTGGTCCTTATTAGAATCGGGGTAGGTTCTGATATCATTATTTTCCTTTTTATATTAGTGAATGAGTATCATAATTATTTCTCAAATAAAAATGAACTAAGATCGTTTTTCTATAAACTTCTTTGCAGTACTTATGAGATCGTTCCGGCCTCATTAAAATAAAGCAACATATGTAGATAGGTCAATAAATACTCAATAGACACTCCAACTTGCTCTACCTAGAGCTAAAGCAATTTTTTGATAACTTCCCACCAACAAAGAAAGGAGAAAATGCTTTTAGAGAAGAATACTTTGGGGAAAATTATTTTTTATACTTTTAGAGGCAAAGTTGAACTTCTTTGCCTTATTTTAACTTCCCACCATCAAAAAAAGGGAAAATGCTACTATAGATTACGCACAAAAGGTTTTAGTATTACACGCAAAAGCTATTAGTTACTAGACCAACAGACTAGCAACGGACCAATCAGGTTCCGAATTCGAAAATGATAGTGGAAATGTAACAATATCGCCTGATAACTGGACGAAGGATATAATCCACTCATGAGTATTAACAGCAGTTACTATGGAACTAACTCTGAAATTTGATATGCACCATCACATCTAGGATACTACTTAGTGAACTTCTCATAGCTACAAATCCTATGAGAAGTACACTCCATATCTCTTAAGTTAATTATTAGATAACGGCAATATTTATTTAAGCCTTTATCTTCCTGCCCTTTTCCTGTTTTATTTGGAGTCGGCGCAATATATCTGAGTTTTGTTCCAGACAATGATCATCTTCGTGTGGGTGGTTGTGCTGCTCACCGCGTTGTACTTCTACAACAGGCAGATCTACTCCAAGTTCAGTCGCTATGGCGTCAAGCACTTCAAGCCACTCCCTTTCTTGGGCAACATGGGCAACATGCTGTTACGTGTGGATCACAGTGTTGAAGATCTTGTCAGGCTATACAAAGACTTTCCCAATGAAAGGTAACTTGATTTTCAAAACAAACAACAATGTGTTAATAAAATCCGAGAGAATGAGAGAAAGATTAACGCACAGTTTAACTCCTGCTTAATATCTTCTTCTTCTTCCTCAATTTTAATATTTTTTCTTCTATCCTTGATTATAATATTTATGGCACTTACCTTCAATTCACAAAAATATAACTTCATAAACTTGAATGTATCCAAATTTAGCACATGGTTTTAGTCTTCCTCGGAATACTTTGTACTATAACCAGCAAAATTGCGTGAATTCCTCAATTAAGCATTTACTTTGTTTTGACAGATTTGTGGGCAGATATGAATTTACAAAAGAGATGATTATTGTCCGGGACATCGAGCTCATAAAGAAGATTTGTATCAAAGATTTTGAACACTTCCTTGATCACCGCGCCGTGTTTAGATCCGGCGAATCCTACTTCTCCAGAAGCTTGATAGCTCTAGAAGGTACGTAGAATTATTTAAAGAAATACAGCTTTCATACCAGAAGCACTTCTTAAGCATTTGATTCCTTCAATTAAGAATAATATCTACGTATTAACAATTGAAAATGTCATTTCTAAGGACTGTCTTGGGGATGGAATTGGTTCATTTAGATTAAAACAATTAATTTAATCTCTCACAGGACAAGAATGGAAAGACATGCGCTCCACATTGAGTCCAGCGTTCACAAGCTCTAAGATACGTCATATGGTGCCTTTCATGGTAGAGGTTGGTGACCAGATGGTGCGTTCTCTAAAGAAAAAGATAGAAGAATCCAAAAGTAAGTTTTTTGTTAATTATTTACTTAAACAGAACGATATAATAATAATTACACTGATTCCATTAATTACAAATTATGTAAAGGACATTAAGGAAAAAACTAATATAGATAACTAAATCTCTCATTCGGTCCTCTTGCAAATCATCACATATTCAGACAGTATCTCCTTTCATTCATCAGCTAACACCGTCATCTAGTCCAAGACTGGATTCCAGGAGAGCTTCAGTGCGAATAATAAAATAAATGTTTGCTTTTTTACGTTGCAATAGTTATCGGAAACAAACTAGGCGAGTTAATGGTTTAATATATGATCTTTCCGGCGGTAACAAGATGCAAAAATTCATCTTACCTGGAGCGAAGTAAAGCCTAAATGTTGTACTATTCAAGAGCACTTTAACTTAGATCTTTTTATTTGTATTGTTGTCCGGTGGATTTTAAATTTCGTTTGAACTATTAATATTCTTCTCAACCTTAAATTATTTCTGCAGCTGGCTACATTGACGTTGACTGCAAGGATTTGACGACTCGGTATACCAACGACGTGATAGCCTCCTGCGCCTTCGGTCTGAAGGTGGATTCCCATAATGACGTGGACAACGAGTTCTATACCATGGGCCGGTCATCAACCTCGATGAACCTTCGTTCCATGCTAACTTTCTTCGTGCTTCTCGTTTTGCCATCATTTCTATCTAAAGTAAGTTCAATTAATAATCATTAGTTAAGAAATAATATTTAAAAAAAGTTATAGCATGAAATTGAAGAACGAAAGAAAATATTTTATTTGACACAAAGACACGCAATACAGAAACCAGATGCAAACATATATGATAAAAAAAGGTAAAAAAAAATAAAATTGTGTGGCTCCGCCAAATACGTGTTACTTTTTAAAAACTTGAAAAGTAGTTGAGTAGTCGAAATATATCAAAAATTTCGATTAAACGTGCAAGGTACATATTATGTACCTTGCACGTTTAATAAATTCAATACGTTTAATGCAAGGATGTTTTTTTTTAATTTAATTTACGTGTACATGAAGTGCCAAAGTTCACGCAAACTAAGATTTGGATTAGACGGAGAAGTTTTTACTGTATTAGTTTTACCCAAATGTATGATTAATTTCAATAGAAACTTAGAAATATCCACAGGATCTGTATTCCAAAGATGAACGATATAATTATTCCATAATCATAGTCCATAAGAGTGGTTGTATGAAAATGTATCTCGGGTTGGCCGCCCTAAGTGTGTGTATAAAAATAGAACATAGTATTTAATGGTCATAATTATTTATTTTTCAGTTTTTGAAGCTTGACCTCTTTCCCAAGTCGGCGAAGACATTCTTTAAAAAATTAGTTTTAGGAACCATGAATGATCGCGAGACACGAAAAATTTTCAGACCCGACATGATTCACTTGCTTATGGAAGCTAAAAAAGGTATGTATTATAGAAGTATGCAATCAGGTTATTTAATCACCATCCCAACAACAACATAAAAATATGGACTTATAAAGCTAAAAAAAAAAATTGTTTTTGAAATCACAACGTTAGCTTTCTATCGTCATCATCAATTAGATAAAGGTTAAAATTCAGCACATTTCATGTTCAAATGTAATTTCAGGCAAACTGACACATGAAGACACTAAATCCAAAGATGAGGCTGCTGGATTCGCCACCGTTGAAGAATTTGCTGTCGGTCAGAAACAAGTTAACAGAGGTGTGTAATTGAAGGGTTTAAAAATTTTGCCAAAAGCAACAAAAAATTGGAAACTTTTGACGTATTATAAAAAAACATTCTTTATAATTTTGACCTGGGTAAATTTTCGAAAACCAAAAGGAGTCAATAGGAACGCGAGGGTGATAAGTACAAATTAATAAGAAGACCTTCACGTTATTTTTCTTAGCATATATTTATTATATTCATTCATTATAATTAAAAATTAAAATTGAACACTCATAAAAAATGTTAATGTATAATTAAGAGGAAATCCTAATCATGATCACATTTTCACCAATCTTTATATTTTTTATTACAGCTACAAAATCTGATCGTAATGATTTCTTTTCAGTATGGTCAGACAATGACCTCATTTCCCAAGCTGTGCTGTTCTTCCTTGCTGGTTTTGAAACCGTCTCTGCTGGTATGTCGTTCCTGCTGTATGAACTGGCTCTGGCCCCTGACGTCCAGGAGAAACTGGCGCAAGAGATTAAAGAGACTGACGCTAAGAACGGCGGCAAGTTCGACTTCAACTCCGTCCAGTACATGCCGTATATGGACATGGTGATCTCTGGTAAGGGTTTGTTGATTTTTATTTAATAATGTGTAAATTATGTTCATAATTATTTGTTTTTTTGTTGTTGTATTATTTGCCATGATAAAATGTTGGGCACTAAATTATTTTTATTCATTTTTTAATATTTATCAACTTTCTCTTCACATTTTATTTAAAAATGAAGCTAAGAAAAAAAATAATTTAATTAAGTAGAGTTTGGTTTAATTTCACTGACAGTGAAATAAACAAAATAAACTGTGTAATTAATTATAAATATTTTTTTGGAAGTCAATATGTTATAATAATAGAACTCATGATTTATATGCCTCATGAGTTAGTCTATTACAATAGACTATGCTATATTGTAATTACTGTATGTAATTATCATATTAATCAAAAAATTCTTACGAATTATAAAAACTTGTCACTCATCTGCTTCATAACCATCGTTTAATTTTGCAGAACTCCTGCGATTATGGCCACCTGGTCTTGCTTTAGACAGGCTTTGCACTAAAGATTACAACTTAGGAAAACCTAATGCGAATGCGGAAGAAGATTTTATTGTAAGTTAGTTTAATAATTTGATTAACACAATAACACCCGAAATTTCAATTTAGTTAGAAAGTGCAGAATATTCGAAGACTATGTTTTGACAGGTAACCAAAGGGACATCAATCTCGATACCAGTGTATGCTATTCACCGCGACCCGCAGTTCTTCCCAAATCCTGAGAAGTTCGACCCTGACCGCTTCTCTGATGAAAACAAGCATAACATTCAGCCATTCACCTACATGCCCTTCGGTGTTGGGCCTAGAAACTGCATTGGTAAGTTCACTTGTGTTTGACAAAATTAAATAATAATAAGATATAAATGATGATCAAAGACAGAAAAAATAGACACAAAAAAATTTGAGAATTAAATATTCATAAGATGTTTAATTGAAATTTGAATGATGAAATTTTGCGTCAATCTGTAAACGTTTTTCATGAAAGCGATGCGTAATGTAAGAAATATTAATCTTGATTAATAAAAATATTCGCAGGGTCGAGATTTGCTCTCTGTGAGATGAAGGTGATGGTGTACCACATCCTGAAGCATGTGGTGGTCTCCCCTTATGAAAAGACACCGATCCCTGCCAAGTTAGACAGGACAACATTCAACATGCTGATAGAAGGAGGACACTGGCTGAGATTTAAACCAAGGACCTAGAAATAGACAAAGAAACAGAATTGAATTTATGATTTAATTTCTGTTATAAAGACAAGATAGAAAATGTTGTTCAGCGATGAGAGATAGAATATTTCTTGACGGTTAGAAAATGTCGCAATAAATTATGTGACAATAAATAACGAAAAGAATAGGATGACTCACTACGGTGAATAATACAATCCAAATAGTATTTATTAATATTATTGAATGGTTTTCATCAGGGAAAAGATTCCTGCTTGGTGCTAGGCCATGTTAAATCATCAACGTTTGATTTTTGATAATTCTGTTAAATGTATGTATATTAGCTTGTTGCGAAAGAGGTCTAATGCCTGCTGCAGCAGTAGACTGCTGTAAGATGATAATGAAGATGTTGATATATTTGTAGCCTTATAACAATATTACTGCCTTTCTTTTCTTCTACTGCAAAAATGCCTTTAATTTAATGGATTGCTCAAATAACAAGCGCTTGACTCTTATTTATTGATTATTTTAGTCATAGTTTTATTTTTGTTAAATTTTTCGTTTGTATAATAAGTAAAAAGAAATTTATGAAATGAGTTTTTTTTTCACCGTGCCGTCCATCTATCCTTTCCCAAATGCATTATAAGTTGTCGATTATGTTTTATGTTTTAATTCAAAATTAACAGTCATTATTTTACAACTCACACTGAATCTTACTTATTTCATTTTTGCTGTGCATTATTATTTTAACATTTGTATAATTGACATTATAGAATGCAAATAAAGATACTAATATAAATACAAAGTTTTCAAGTTTTCACGAAGTCATTGCAGTTATTACAAGATAGAAAAAAATAACAGAAACTGCAATTCAAGGTGTCAAGGTGTCCATGAGATCTAAAGTTTTCAAATGATATGAGCATGGGCATGCACCTTTGAAAATATTTTCCCAGAGTTAGTAGTAGTGGGCCACCACATCAAATCTACGCGCGAGACAGCTCTTGATGACTCTGTAAAGCAACTTGTACAAATGCTATATTTTATGTGTTTACCTTGTGTTTGAAAAGCCCTAAGAGAGTAATGTTCAGAGCCGTCGTACTACTTTTTACTCATGGTAGAAGAAGATTTATAGAAGTGAGTATAAGAAGGGATTTAGGTAATAAAACAATCATTCAGTAAAGGCAAAGCGTGTGAATGATATTTTGCAAATTTCGTAAAGTAGAAAAATGTGATTATGAAAAATAAGATTTGGTGTTTTGTTGTAATACAATACACACGTAGAGGATGAATAGTTGACGGTCGTTAAGATTTAGCAGTTTTCCTAGAGGTCAAAGATTGTGTAGAGCATTGGCCGAAAGGTACAAGCTACTAGTGATACGTAAAAGAGGATTGACTGACATATTATTATGGCAAGATAAGCGGTGCATATTACAGACGCATTGAAGATAATTTTGTCTCAGTCTTATTAATATGTTATAGTCAATCGTCGAAACTCCGGCCCTCCTAGATTTGACTAGTCAATCCTCAGGTCTGAATTGAGGAAATAAACTAACCTAATCTAAACTAGGATAAACCAGTCATTCTGCGAAGAAAATGCATGTTGACGTTTGACTAAGACATATAGGTAGTTTATAAACCCGACAAGTGAGGTGGGTGATAACTGGTTATAAAAGGTGATTGATCAAGACACTGTCTACTGTCGGTTGACAACTACGGTATTGTACATGGCAAATAAGTTGAACCATCCCCCACGTCTACGTGTAACCCCACACCTCGACTGAGACCCGAAAATGAAATTCCAAAATTATAAAATCGAAGTGAAATTATAGCAAATTATTGTTCTAAACTGCCACGTACTATACTGACAAGTTTTGAGTGAGTGTCCTTAGCGAATAAAATTTTCGTATAAGTTTCCTGTTACCCTATTTATGTCATTTAATCAGAAGTCCAAAACCAAGGATTATCAACATATTAGCAACGAGTATATATACTACAATTTCAGGCCAGTCATCAGGTGGCTCGTTGGTCTAGGGGTATGATTTTCGCTTAGGGTGCGAGAGGTCCCGGGTTCAAATCCCGGACGAGCCCACTTTTTTTTTGTTAGTGAATATGACGTTTGTATACTATTCATTCACCTAAAATTGTAAAGTAACTACTGAATACATTGTGGTAATTTTTTTTATTGAATTATTTTTAGTTTCACAATAAAACAGAAAATGAACATTAAACTTAGTACAAAAAAAATAAAAACTTAAAATGTTATTCGATCAAACAGTTTAAATTATAATTTTGTTTTGTTAAGTTTGATTAACGCTGGGGTTGAGTGATCCGTTGGTTGAGAACGATTCCAACACTCAACAAATATTTGTATGACCTGTACATAGTTAAATCGTAACTCCTTTAGAGGGGAAATCATCTAATAACTTCATCCTACTATTCCGGAATAGTGGTGGCCGAGTGCTAAATGCCCCGACTTAGGAGTTGCAGGTCGTGGGTTCAAACCCAGCCAGGCGCATTACTTTGTGTAATTTATTTCATCACCACTGCTTTCAAAACGGTGAAGGAAAATATAATGAGGAAACTGGCATGTCCTAGAACCAACAATTCGAAGACATGTGACATCCACTAATTCGCACTAGTCCCGTGTAATAGAGCCCATTTCCTCTGAGAGGAGGCCTGTCTCCCAGCAGTGGGAATGTAAGGCTCATAATGATGATGATTATTTCGGAATTGGGTCTTGTGTAAACGAGTTTACTTGTTTTTAAACGCACCCAGGATACAAGTGTAGCAACAGCAGAGCAGCACAGCGGATTCATAGTAGCATTCTGTATATGACTTGTATGATTATATTCTAATGAATGACACGGTTCAATAAAAATCCTACAAAATTTTTATAAGCAGTGATGTAATAGTTTATGGTGAGGCGAACTATTTTATTAAGAGCCTATTCACTCTAGCCTTGAACACCAAAATTATAATCGGATAGGAAGATAGCAGCAGCCAGATTGTTCCAGACCCTTAACGCAGAATAAAGACGAAGCAAAATAAAATAATAATAAACGCTAAGTTCAAAACGTAGAGGCTTCAACAACGTAAGGATGGATACTTGCTGTGCAGAACAGAAATGAAATCATTCATTTTCCTCTCCAAAAAGTAACCTGTAAAAAACCGATAGGCTGGTTACCTTACGCTTGTGCGTAAGGCTTTGAAGATTGGGCTAAACTAAATCTGGATGGTGATCCAGATTTTAATTGGTGATTTAGCCTCTTCGCACACCTTTTCTCCGATTCCTAAGCTGCTAATGCACCATTAACCTCTCAGTCCTTGCACACATGCACGATCTGCGCGTGGAGATGCAACGCCGGGGTGAAACTCCGCTACCGCGACAAGTCGCAGCATGGCGGACGGAACTCCGGCGGGATCTCGTGATGGCAAAATGGCGTCAGCGACTGTCGCAACCCAACGCTGGGCACGCCATAATTTCGGCGGTAAGTCCCCTCTTTGAGGCGTGGCTTGAAAGATCTCACGGCGTACTCACCTTCCGTATGACGCAGGTTCTTACCGGACATGGCAAGTTCGGGAGGTTCCTGCACCGAATTCGTGAGGAAGCAACGCCCGGGTGTCGCTACTGTGCGGAACGCCCGGAGGACACGCCGAGAGCATCGCCGTGTTCTCGTGGAGGCGATCGGAGGCGGCGATCTCTCGCGACGGGCCTTGGTAGAGGCCATGGTCCGGAGCGAGGAAGAGAGTCAGGCGGTTGCGTCCTTCTGCGAAGCAGTAATGTTAGCAAAAGAGGAGGCCGATCGTATCAGGCAAAGGCAACGTCGCTCACGCCACAGCCGTCGCCGCCGTGACTCCGATCCCGATTTTCGGCCACCGTAGACGAGGGCTTGCGGACGGCGAGCCATGGGTAACTCGCTGTCCGCCTATCCGGTAAGTGTCCGGACCGAGCCCAAGTCGTCGACGGCGCGCACTGTTCCCGCGCGCCTCAAGGAGTTGTCAGCAACTGTAGGGGCCCGGCAGGGTTGAAGCCTTCTGGGGCCTAGGATTGATGCGAAAGCGGAACACCGGGACCCTGGAACTAAGGCAGGAAGGAAAGGTGGGTCGTTTAGTCAGTAGAAGTCTGACACAGTCTCCCGCTCCGCCCAAGAGCGGGATTCGTCATTTGATGATTTTTCCCACCATAAAAAAAAAGCCATTAACCTCTCGACTTTTGTAATTACAGACACAATTAAAGAACATACTCGTATATGATACGAATGCCGGCGTTCCCGTGGAGCTCAAAAGTCTAATGGAATTATCCGTCAGCGTTTTTTTAACTTAAAAAAACCGGCCAAGTGCGAGTCGGGCTCGCGCACAAAGGGTTCCGTAGCAGCAAATATAATAAACTTATTATGTCAATTTATACACCTGGTGAATGGAGCCTAAACTCTCCCGATATTTTGCCTTGTACTTATAGGTTCAGCCATCGTTTTCAGTGTAAGCACAATAACTTAACCAAAATTACAGTTAAATCAACCTATCTCAAAAACTATAAGAGATACTTTGATCAAACCAAAAATCGTTGAAAGAGTTAATTAGCATGCATCACCTCTATTTTTTTTAGAATTTTATACCCCGTAGTTATAAAAATAGAGGGGGGGGGACATACTTTTTACGACTTTGAGAGCTGATATCTCAAAAACCGTTCACTTTAAGAAAAATGTTTTTTAGAAAACTTTATATCATTTTAAAAGACCTTTCTATTGATACCCCACACGGGTATGTACATCGAAAAAAAAATTTTCATCCCTCAGTTACATGTATGGGGGGCCCCACCCCCAATTCTTTTTTTTTACTATTTAGTGTCATAATTTTGTAGCGGTTCATACAACACATATTCCCATCAAATTTCATCACTGTAGTACTTATAGTTTCCGAGTAAATCGGCTGTGACAGACGGACAGACGGACAGACGGACAGACGGACAGACGGACAGACGGACATGACGAAACTATAAGGGTTCCGTTTTTGCCATTTTGGCTACGGAACCCTAAAAAAAACACAATTTTCGAATTGTTGCAACCCCAATTGTATTTTACAAGAAGGCTGCAGCTCTGGTAAAAAAAAGTAAATTAATTATACTATAATCTAAAATGTGAGTTGATTACAATAACAATTTTATACACTAAAATAAAAAGTACCAGTTTTTTTTGCTTTATTAGGAAAATACTAACGAAAAATTCCACCACTGATGGTTCCAGAATCACGCACTGGATCAATGCTCCTACACGGTGTATAATATACTCAAGCCTTGATATGATTCTTTTGCGTATCATACCTGGCGACTAGGCGTGTAATATTTACACAAACAGCTGTGAAACACAAAAAAAAACAAGCAAAAACAATAACTCGTTAGTTTGGTGTCAAATTGAAGGTTAAATTAAAATACGGAACATAGCATTATCTACCTTATTATTGTTCCCATTGCTGGGTACAGTACAGTGCTCGGACCTTGGTGAGTCTGAAGTTAAGCTCTGCGAATTTTAGCGCTTGAAATCACGTACAAAAATCTGTAGGCCGAACTCTATTAAGTTGTTATCTTTAGGAGAGAGACAGGGCTGTAAGCTGCCATACGGACTCACAACAGTTTAGTGAATGCCACACATCAAATTTAAGGTTTTTTATTTTTTTTTTTTTTTAATAAAGGTCATGTTGGTATTCTCATGATATTTGTAATGTGATAATTTATAATTAATAGGACTTTTTAAAATGTTTTTTTTTTTAATTGGACTTCAGTGACGGCTGCATGCAAGAAAATATAAACCAGTTCCAATTGACCAGACTTCTTCCTCCCAGAAGTAGTACATCCCCGCCATCATCATAGACGAAATTATTATTGGAGTCAATCATAATCATCATCATCAGCC
Organism: Mythimna loreyi; assembly: GCA_029852875.1. Lineage (NCBI taxonomy): Eukaryota > Metazoa > Arthropoda > Insecta > Lepidoptera > Noctuidae > Mythimna > Mythimna loreyi. The sequence continues at coordinate 23,691,173 of CM056785.1, forward strand.
TTTTACTGTTCCCACTGCTAGGACTTCACACACAGGCAGGCAGGATACAGACCTTCTCTCTAGGAGAGGGAATGGGCCATATTCCAGCACGCGGGCCCAGTGCGGATTGATGGATGTCACATGTCTTCGAATTTTTGGTTCTAGGACATGCCGGTTTCCTCACGATGTTTTCCTTCACCGTTTTGAGAGCAGTGGTGATGAAATAAATTACACAAAGTAATGCGCCTGGCTGGGTTTGAACCCGCGACCTACAACTCGTAAGTCGGGGCCGTTACCACTCGGCCACCACTGCTCTCACTCGGCCACTAACATTATTATTAGGGCTTTATTATGTCTGTATATAATTTACGATCATGATGACTTTGCAGATTTAAAAATCAATATCATCGAACTTGTAAGTATCTACAAACAAGAGACACAGCTGGTGAGATAGCGGTCCAGTGCGAGTCTATCAACAATGACAAAAAACACAGGTATTTATAAATCCTCATAGTCGACGTCTATGTGCGTATTATCAGTATAAGATAACAAATAAGTACCTACTATCATTAATAGAATAGAATATTCTAGAATAAACTTTATTGTACATCAATTTTTTAATCAATCTACACTTATAATATAATAAAGAGGTAAAGTTTGTTTTTTTGTTTTTTTGTTTTTTTGTTTGTAGGGGGTAATCTCTGGAACTACTGGTCCGATTGGAAAAATTTAAGCAACAATAGAAAGCTGCTTTACTCCTGAGTGACATAGGCTATATTTTATGTACGCGGGCGAAGCTGCGGGCAAAAGCTAGTTTTTTATATAAATTGTGAAATATTAACAAGTGCGTATCGAACGTGCATGCAAAGGGTTCCGAATAACATGTTGAATTTATTATAACAAAACTGTTGTTATTTGAAAAACACTGATTTAACATACATAGATCACCTTAGGTTAATTGGTAAGGTTTATAAAAAAAAAATAGACTATTAAGTCCTTTCATTGTATGTCGCATATTATGGGTCTACGACACGTTTTCCAGTTTTCCTGTGGCCTGCACATAGTTTGTATTTACATGGAACACCATTTCATTCGAAAATATTTTGTTATTTTCTTTGATAAGCAATAACATTAAATAATATAGGTACATTTAAATTCGCATAAATGTCTGAGTCTCAGAACTTTATTTATTTAACGCGGACTTAATGCCAAAGGCATTTTCTACCAGTCAACCTTTGGGTTGAACCTTCGGTCAATTTCCTCAATTTATATTAGATTCGAAGCAAATTCATAGTGACAGACATATGTACTTACAAACGACATCCATGTATAAGGGATCCGTTTTTCTTTGCACGCAAGGAATCCTAAAGAGAATAATAGAACCGTATTAAAAGATAACATTACACAATATATTACAAGTTAGCGATGAATAGTACACTCACATTTAGTTCGTGCTCCTAGTAGCACGTGTGTAGGTATTTTTGTTTACGATTAGATACTATATTTATCGTGAGTTTATTAAAAACAATAATTGTGACGCAACAGTAAGTAACATCAATAGCATTTTTAATCTATTCTGTGTTAAAGCGTAAATACATGCTAAAAATATTTATTAAATAAATATGAGCACAATATTTATTTGTAAAGGAAAACAATTCAATCTGAATACTAAGTGATCCGCCACATGAAAGAGAGCATACATGTACTATTTTGTACGCCTTAACAGCTATAATCATTACATAGTATAAAACAAAGTTGTGCTGTCCCTATGTGTGCTTGGATCTTAAAAATAAAAAAGTACGCAACGGATTTTGATGCGTTTTTTTTAAATAGATAGAGTGATTCAAGAGGAAGGTTTATGTGTATAATATATGCATAATATTATATTCAATATCAGAACCCGTGCGATGCTGGGTCGGATCGCTAGTTATAATTAAACAACAAAAATATAATATAAACATCAAAACAAAACTGAATAAAAAAAACAATGGAAAACCAAATACTAAATTTACTTATTGTATGGAACAGTTGTTTTTGAACTGTACGCTATTTTATATGTTTGGTTGTGTGTTTGATAGCGAGTATGACCAACATGTAAAACACTACACATAGTAAGACATAAAGTTTATTTATAACTATGCCGTACAACTTAAAGATTAGTGATTCTCACATGTACGTATGTTTACCGTATTTTGGACTGTTATGGCAAAACATGCTTTTTTTTTTAATTGCAATAAACTAGTGCTTGACTGCGATCCTACCTGATGGTAAGCAGTGATGCAATCGTTGATGGTAAGGCACACTAGTTTATTAATACATATGCATTTTCTTTTGGAAAATGTATATGTACTCCAAAACTTGTCCTATAGAAACATTGTGCATGACTGTGCTAATGAACTTCGGAGATATAAAACGGAACTCCCTATATAGCAAAGAAATTGTTTTGTTTACCCTCCTACCAATATCCAACAAAATATCCTCAAAGCTGTCAATTGCAATTACCTGACTGTGACAAATTACAAAAACTTATTATTTACTTCAAACAATTGAAGCAATTGTCAAGATATTGCTATTGCAATTTACGTAAATATTGTCTATTATAATTAGCCGTTTCAGGGATCTTTTGAGACCAACTGAGTTCTACACACAGGTGTCATAATTAAAATTACAAAGCAACTAGCTTCTACCAGCGGCTTTACCCACGTAGATATCTGTTTATTCTTTTTTTTTATCCTTAGGTGTAGAATTTCGTAAAATCCGTTCTTAGCGGACCTCTACACCCTATAAGGAACCTGCCAAAAAGTTAAGTTTGTAGGTTTTCTTTTTTTAGGGTGGGTAGAAATCATCCAATAGCAAATCCAGTCCTTAGGCGGAGCTGGAAATAGTGACTTAACAACCCATCCCTTCCTACGTTGCCTCTATACTACCATAGCCTTCTTTTCAGACACGAACCCTTGGCCCTGTAGGCTTCGATCCTTCTGCCGTCAACGAATAGGCATTGTCCGGACGGCCTATATGATCGGACGGTGAGATACCCATTGCTCAACGTCCACAAGCCCGCGCCTACGCTGGCTGGAAATCAGGACCGGAATGCCGGCGGCGTCTGGGACATCAGCGTCGTTGCCTTATGCGGTCGGTTTCCTCCTTTACTAGCATTGCTGCTTTACAGAAGGAGGTGATCGCCTCCCACTCCTCTTCGCTCCGGTCCATGGACTCTACTAAACCCCAGCGCGCACCGGCGCGAGAGATCGCCGCCGCAAGTTTGTAGGTTTTATAGTTTCGGAGATTTTATGTAGGAGTTATAGTTTCGGTGTTTTTGTTTATGTACATATAGATCATGACGAAAGTACTAAAATAACAATTTCTAATTAAAATGATACCACTTAATTAATCTGAAGCCAGAAGAAGGTAAGCACGCTAACGCTGTACTAAACAATGGGATACATTGTTTTGTAAGCCTTGATTTGACTTATTAAACACTTAATAAATTGCACTCGGATTAGTACTTTGGTTATAAGTGTTTTTAATTGTTATTTCCTATAATTAAATAGAACTTGCACACTGCTTAGGTTCAGCAGAGGGATACAACAATTAAAAAGTAAAAAATAACAGAAAGTCGTGAGTCAAAAGCTGTTCACCGTTCAGTCCATTCCAATAATCCAAACTTACCTACCAATGGTTTTTCATTGAAAGTTCATTGGTACCTAAATTATTATTGCTGATGGTATGCCGTTATTTTAGCACGTCTAGTATTGCCTAGTATTTGAATTAAAACAAAACTAACTTTATTATCTTATCGATAAAACTATAAATTAGATTAAATGAAAGCAAATATACGCTTAAGATCATATTAATATATTACGGAGTTCCCGTACCTTTCTGCTTAATTCATTGTCAGATCATTTTGATGTACAGTCAGCAGCACATATACAAATCTGTCAGATTTCTCCAATACATTTTGAACCTTGTTATATTACGGTTAAGAGTTGAAAATCGTTTGCAGAATTTGGACAGTTTGTTGTGGTCTGATGTGCTGCTTACCGTACCTCTTCCCTTCCTTCAATCAGTCGTCGACCTATAAACTAAGCGATTATGTTTGTTACGACAATTCTGCTACGAGGCCATATGCTATGAGCAGTTCCGTTACACATCTCCAAAGTTTAATAACAGATCACGACAATATTTCTTTAGAACCTATTAAGGGTACAAACAAAAAAAAAAAAACAAATTAACTGTTTAGTATATTGTTTAGAACACCAGATTTTTTTATTTAAAAAAAAAAATTCTTTACGTTTATGTCTTTAAGAAATGTTATATAATTGATATTCTCAACGTTTAAGAGTAATTTACTGCTGTCTCAGCTGTGTGTGACTTCTGGTACAAGCCTGCTTAAGTATCAGTAAACACAACTGTAATATTATAATTTTGTTTATTTGTTACAGACAATGATCGTCTTCATTTGGGTAGCAGTGCTGCTCGTCGCGTTGTACTTCTACTACAGGCAGGCCTATTCGAAATTCAGTCGCCATGGCATCAAGCATTTCACGCCCGTACCTTTTTTGGGCAACATTACCAGAATCCTGTTGCGTTTGGATCATGTCGTCGATGATCTCGTGAGACTGTATAAGGAGTTTCCTAATGAAAGGTGATTACTAAAATATCATAATGCAATCAAACAATAACCGGAGAGAGACAGATCGTCACCCATAATTCAGCTAACTCCTGCTCAATGATAAGCTATAGTTATGTTGTAAAAGGTATGAATAAAATAAACTTCATATTCTGCTGGATCGCTCTTTTGTTGCATCTTGTGTTTGTAGTCGCATTAACAGCAATGTGGATCACCTCTGTTCTCTCCACACTGCCTTATTTCTTCGTATATAATCGAACAAACATTTGTTTGGACAGATTTGTGGGCAGATATGAATTCACGAAAGAGATGGTAGTAATCCGGGACATTGATCTGATCAAGAAGATTGGTGTCAAAGATTTTGAACACTTCCTTGATCACCGCCCCGTGTTTAGAACCGGCGAATCGTATTTTTCCAGAAGTTTGATAGCTTTAGAAGGTACGTAGAATTATTTCAAAAGTAAAATTAAAAGTCGGCCTTTACAGCAAAAACGCTTTTAATTGATTTGATTTGTTGAATTGAAAATAAATCATGTCAACAGAATTGTCTAAGTAGTAAATTGTTCTAAAGGCAGACTTGAGGATAGAATTGATTCGTTTGGATTATAATCATTGATATAATAAATCACTCACAGGACAGGAATGGAAAGACATGCGCTCCACATTGAGTCCAGCGTTTACGAGTTCTAAGATACGTCATATGGTGCCTTTCATGGTGGAGGTTGGTGACCAGATGATAGGTTCTCTAAAGAAAAAGATGGAAAATTCCAAAAGTAAGTTTGTTTTATTTATATTTATATTTATATTAACAGTCAAAACTCTAAACTAGTCAACGATTTTTAACTATTAATAAATCTTGTTAAGTTAAAACGTGTTACTGTTACAACTACTGCACAAACAATTTGTCCAAATCAAGGTTTTACCCCAAACACAGCCAACATTCTGCCAGTACGAAATGTTCATTTACTACTGCAGGATGACATAGTTTTCGCTGTTCAAAAGTACTTCTGACTTACATAATATTTTTATGGATATTTGTTTTCCAGGGAATTTAAAATTTCGTCGAGCTATTACTAGCTTACGAGTTACATGATCTTAATCATAAGTTTGTAATCGATGTTAGGTCGTAACTTGAAACTATTTCTGCAGCTGGCTATATTGACGTGGATGTCAAGGACCTAACGACTCGGTACGGTAACGACGTGATAGCCTCCTGCGCCTTCGGTCTGAAGGTGGATTCCCTTAATGACGTAGACAACGAGTTTTATACCAATGGCAAGCTGTTAACCAAGCTCAACTTCCGTTCCTTGCTATTGTTCTTCGCGCTTCTCCTCATGCCAGCGTCTGTAGCCAAAGTAAGTTCAATTGATAATCAAACCTTAAGAAAATAATTCAGTTTGAGTTCATAAAAAGGAAGTATAGTAGTTTAATGCTTATGGTTTATTTTTCAGTATTTAAAGATTGATTTATTTCCAAAATCGGCGACGAAATTCTTTAAAAACTTAGTTTTAGGAACCATGAATGATCGCGAGGAACGAAAAATCTTCAGACCCGACATGATTCATTTGCTTATGGAAGCTAAAAAAGGTATTTACTGTAGAAATATACCACCTGATTCTTTTTTTACTATCTAGCAATAAAAAAAAAATATTTTTAAATATAATCATCATCTGTTAAATACATTTCGTTCGTTTCTTTTTTCTTATTTGACATTGTGGTCAAATCACTTTTACAATCACAATTTATGTAACTGACATGTCGTGTTTGCGATGTAGCTGCTTGGAAGGAATCACTACCGACGCGTTTTGATTTTTTTTCTGTCATAGAGTTTGGTATTTGTGTCTGCTATAAACCATAACATTTAATCGTTTCGTAACGTTCAACGTTAAATAGATAAAGGCAAAAGCAGACATGTATATGTATAATATATACATATGAAAATGTATCATAATGTAATAAAAACATATTCAAACGTAATTTCAGGTAAACTGACACATGACGACATTAAATCTAACGATGTAGCTGCTGGATTCGCGAGCGTTGAAGAATCTACTGTTGGTCAGAAACAAGTTAACAGAGGTGTGTACTTTAAAGGTTTTAAAATAATTACTTGGTCGAGATAACATAAGAATATTTGTATTTTTTTACTTATAGCAAAAAAAAATATCATGCATTATCTAAACTATCTACAGTAATATAATAAAGAGGTAAATTTTGTTTTTTGTTTCTTTGTTAATTTGTTTGTAGGAGGTAATCTCTGGAACTACTGGTCCGATTGGAAAAATTTTAGCAACAATAGAAAGCTGCTTTACTCCTGAGTGACATAGGCTATATTTTATGTACGCGGGCGAAGCCGCTGACAAAAGCCAGTGCATTATAATTTTTATCTAGGTAAAGTATCTAAAATTATGTATATTTTTGTCAATAATTTACAGTGTGGACAGACAACGACCTCATCTCCCAAGCAGTACTTTTCTTCCTTGCTGGTTTTGAAACGGTCTCGTCTGCGATGTCATTCTTGATGTACGAACTGGCGGTGAACCCTGAGGTGCAGGAGCGACTGGCGCAAGAGATCAAGGAGACTGACACTAAGAACGGCGGCAAGTTCGACTTCAACTCCATTCAGAACATGCCGTATATGGACATGGTGGTGTCTGGTAAGGTTTTGATGTTAATATTGTTAAAGTTTACTTTGTTTTGAGCAAAGTGCAGTAAAAAAAAACTCAAAATGGTTTCAAAATTTAAATTTTTGACATTATTCATAATTATGTATTTGCATAGGTAGAGGTACCTAATATTTTTTTTTTCAAGAGCTATTATTTGTTTATTTAATTATATCTTAGTATATAAATAAGCCACTTCAATATCAACTAATTATTTATACTATACTTAACTATCTATAAATATATAGATATCTAAACCTAAATTACACTCAGGTGTCAAAGTAGTTCTCTACAACGCTGTCATTCGGAAATGTGCCCAGAAGGCTAGCACCATTACCACATTGAATAGCAATGATAATAATAGTTTCAGCAAATTCATTCAAACCTTTCTTGGGAACAGTAAAGACACAAAAAATGTATTCCAGGTATTTGTGTTTCAAATTTTATTAAAGAATAAAAAAAGGTAAGTAATCTTAAATCGAATGCTTAATCATTTTAACACAAACTTAACGTCTTGCACGGTAAACAGTATGGTTTCACCAAAGGACTCTGTGCAACTGTCGCAGGTGCCTTCTTAATGAATCACATTTATGCGTGGAAAGTGCTACGACATACTATAGGCATCTTCTGTGACTTTTATGAGGCGTTTGCTTGTGTAGTTAATGAAACATTACTCCTGAAACTTAAGCATTACGGACGATGTAAAACAGCGTTAAGCTTATTAAAATCTTCTTTACATAACAGGTAGCGATAGTTCAGAAAAATGGAGTAAACTTTTTAAAATAAATGTGGAAATGGGGATATCCCAAGGTTTAATTTTAGGTCCTACATTATCTTTGCCGGAGCGATTCTTTAATTCTCTACAGAAATTGTTTAAGGATACCACGCTACGGTCATATTAATTTATTTTATTTTTATTTATTTTACAATTTTGTACACACATTTTGTACACATTAAAAAAAAATGTATTGTTAATTATAAATTATTTTTGCAAGTAAATATTTGTGATTAAGGTTATAATAATAAAGCTGCGCTATATTTTTAATAACTTTATGTTTTGACTTATATTATTATTAGCCAATAAATAATCGTAAATTATAGAAATATGTAATTTATTTGTTTTATAAACATTGTTTCATTTTGCAGAACTCCTGCGACTATGGCCACCTGGTCTCGCTCTAGACAGGGTATGTACTAAGGATTACAATATGGGAAAACCTAATAAGGAAGCAGAAAACGATTATATTGTAAGTTAATTTAATATTTCGATTAAGAAAATTTTCAAAAAAAATCCTAACCAAATTCAAATTAAAACTTTATTGAGAGGGAGCATAGGGCACTGGCAGTGCCCTACACTGGTGTGACGGTTTGCAGGGTTCACAAAAAACGTTAAAATTTCTCTGTTAAGACTTACTGCCAGTGATTGCATACATTGTCAGTAGATTTTTAGTGCACTGCTGATCTTCTACAATAACTGTAATGCATCGGGGTTGTTTCCGAAGGCCAACATCGAATTCTTTTAGGGCAACTATAGTGCGTTAGAGAGTAGTTTCCTTGACGTCGTGTACGGGACAGCACCAACGGCCTGCTAAACATCATAACGGATAGGTTGAGTGTCCTATTATGTGACACTGGAATAAATAAAATAAAATACAGCTGAAGTTGTAAACAAGTGTTATGATAGTTATTTGTAACTTGCATATTTAAAGATTTGATTTTGACAGGTTCCCAAAGGAACAGCTATTGCGATACCAGTGTATGCCATTCACCGTGACCCGCAGTTCTTCCCCAATCCTGATAAGTTTGATCCTGAGCGCTTCTCTGATGAAAACAAGCATAATATCCCAATGTTTGCTTACATGCCTTTTGGTATTGGACCAAGAAATTGTATTGGTAAGTTCCCAAAGAATTATATTTCTTAAAATTAAATAACAAAAAGTAACGGGAAGTAAACGACTAAGTAGGAGATTCAGATATTACAGTAATAAAAAGAAAAAAGAAGATTAAATTAAAGATTTTTTTTTTCATAAACAAACGTTTTTCACTAATACAAGTTGTATATCCTAACCAATGCAAATATTTACAGGGTCGAGATTTGCTCTCTGTGAGGTCAAGGTGATAGTATACCAGATCCTGCAGCATGTGGTGATCTCCCCTTGTGAGAAGACTAAAATACCTGCCAGATTTGACAAGAAAACTTTCAACGTGCAGCTAGAAGGAGGACACTGGCTAAGATTTAAACCGAGAACCTAGAAAAACACAAGGAATTTGGATTGGATTTGTGATTAACATTGCGTCTTAAAACCTAAAAACTATTCCAATTTAAAGAATAGAAAACGTTCCAGTATAGATATGCAATATTATTTTTCTAAGGTAGTGTCAACAAACTATTTGAAAATATCGGTGATGAAAATTACCAAAAAATAATGAAATAAGTCACAGTCAACAGTACAATCCAAGTGACGAAGCAATCGTAATTTAACGGTTGACAACTCGTAAAAAAATAAATAGTCTAAAAAAATAAATGCAATTTGCAGTAAAAACTGTTATTGGCGTTTATTTTTTTTTTATACCTTTATTTTTGTACGATCTAGCGTTCAAATTCGCAGAGTCTAATTTCAGACTCGCCAGGATGTCGGATCCTACTGAAATCTTTTTTATCAGCTATTTTTATCAGAAACAGTACGTACAGTTACTGCTTAATAATGTACCACTTTACATCATCAAAATCGGTTCTAATTTGGAATGATGATTTGAAATATACAGGGTGTTTGGTGCATCGTTTGCCAAATTGATTTGGCCGACAGAATAGACCATTGGCTATATCTTCAGCTCCAATAAATCATTCCTTGCCACACCGTTTTTTTTTAAACATGTTTTTAACTTTTATTCTGAAAAACACCGGATTTCAGCATTTAAGCTTACATAAATAAAAAAGTTATTAGTCTATCCAACAAAATTTATTTTTATATTTAAGTGTACTGTTGTATGGTTCTAAGAAATCCAAAATTACTTGCTAGTAACGTGTAGTTTTTCTATAAAAAACCTACAAAGTGTATGGGATATGACAAAATAATTTTAAAACTCAACTTTAAATATCTATTAAAAAAAAACTAAAAGCGTTGGAGATCTTCGAATTTTATAAAAAGTTCTCTAGTTAATGCCCTTTCCAACGGTGTGCAATATGCAAAAAAAAATCTTTTATTAACTTCACTAACTGGCTAAATGTGCACTCAAATCACAAAAGGCTGATATTTGATATTACGGTAAATGCACTAAGAAGTTAAAGTAAAAAAATAAATAACTTGCTCTAAGTAGGTAAATATTGATATCTCATTTTTACGCACATTATTTTTTTTTTTACAAAGGGTATTAACTTTCCTCAAACTTGAAATAAAAAATTAAACATTTATTTCACAAGCAGGTACTAAAATCACAAATCTTGCTCAAATTGGGTACCATTGATTCGTATACACGCGCGACATCTTTCTCTTATGTCGAGTTGTAGTTCGAAGACGAATTTCTGCTTTAACGGTCACATCACCATCAGCCTTTTAATGTTCCCACTGCTGGGACACAGGCCTCCTCTCCAAGAGAGGGAATGGGCCAAGATCCACCACGCGGGCCCAGTGCGGGTTGGTGGATGTCACATGTCTTTAAATTTTTAGTTTTAGAACATGCCGGTTTCCTCACGATGTTTTCCTTTACCATTTTGAGAGCAGTGGTGATAAAATAAATTACACAAAGTAATGCGCCTGGCTGAGTTTGAACCCGCGACCTACAAACTCGTAAGTCAGGGCCATTACCACTCGGCCACCACTGCTCCGTTTAACGGTCACAATGCCGCCTCAATACGTTACACTTAATCATCTCTCGTCTCAACTTCCGTCGCATAAACCAGTTCTTTGGCCCAACTCCCGACGTGAAAATCCAGCGGAGTTAGGTCTGGTGAACGTGGAGGTTACGGATTAGGGCCTGCCTTACAGTTCATCGCCAGTGAGCGGGACAACCGTCATGTTGAAAGACAAAAGACCTGTCTTCATTGAAAATTGGCAGCTCAGATAACAATAAGGGCAGCTCTGTTTGAAGAAATTCAAGATAATTATCCCCGTTGAGGTTATCAGGTAAATAGTGCGGTCCAACCACATGATTTGCAATTACTCTTGCCCAAACGTTCACACTGAATCGTCTCTGAAATGACTTCTGTTTTTTTACATTTAGCCAATTAGTGAAGTCAATAAAAGGTTTTTTTTAGCATATTGCACACCGTTGGAAAGGGCATTAACTAGAGAACTTTTTAAAAAATTCGAAGATCTCCAACGCTTTTAGTTTTTTTTTAATAGATATTTAAAGTTAAGTTTTAAAATTATTTTGTCATATCCCATACACTTTGTAGGTTTTTTATAGAAAAACTACACGTTACTAGCAAGTAATTTTGGATTTCATACAACCGTACAACAGTACACTTAAATATAAAAATAAATTTTGTTGGATAGACTAATAACTTTTTTATTTATGTAAGCTTAAATGCTGAAATCCGGTGTTTTTTAGAATAAAACTTAAAAACGTGTTTAAAAAAAACCGGTGTGGCAAGGAATGATTTATTGGGGCTGAAGATATAGCCAAAGGTCTATTCTGTCGGCCAAATCAATTTGGCAAACGATGCACCAAACACCCTGTATAATTATTAGTATGTTCCAAAAGAAGTCTGTACCCAGCAATAAACTATTTTAAGCTGCTAGCAAACTTGTTGATATTATAAAACTATTTGCAGTAACACAACCATATTACCGCCTCTCTTTACTTCTTGTGATAATACTCAAGTAGACTGTTTAAATTACTACTGTGATTATTATGAGTTTTTTTTTTTTGTAAAAAGGTTATTGATTAATTAATTTGTTTAAATAATAAAAGATGAAGTTTTAATGAAAAATATATAAGTTTTTGCTTCCAACCAAATTCCTTGTACCCTTTCACGATTGCATTTGAAGTCAGTGTGTCAGCTATCATTTTGCAGCTAACTTCATCTGAATCCTACCTAGTTTTGAATTCATGGTGGCTAGTTACAGTTAGTGCTAAATGGATCAAAAATAGCTGAAGGAATTCAAAGTGTCCTCAAAAATTGTCCAAGAAATCTAAACTTTTCCAAACATTACAGCTTAGACAGAATAATATACCTTTATCTTTTAAGTACTGCTGTTTATCTTATATATCCTACAATAGATTAGGCACCTCAATGGTACTGCTAACTAAAAGGATGATAAATTTAGTAGACTAACTTTGATGATAAAGTTAGTCTACTAAATTTATCATCATTTTAGTCCGACACTGTTCAATAAATATCGACCAGACCAGACCAGATCATTGTTGGTCTAGATAAAAAGAAAAAGCTTTGATTAGTTCATATCTCTGACAGTAATGGACGCGTCAATTGTGAATAATTGGTGATAACAACTACGATTGAACTGTTCTTGCTAGAACTTGTTTAACTGCCAACATTTATTAATTTTTAATAAATTGAATTAATTATAGACTACGTAGATTCTTCTTCTTCTAGCAGCTTTTGGGGATTATGCACAAGAAATAACATGTACAGTTTAAGAAAGTAATTTAGATATTTTAATATAAGATCAGGTGATATCAATTACTAAATTTTTTCATCGTTCTTTGGCCGGAAAAATGGGCAACCTACTTTTATTCTATTTTTAAGCAATATAGACATCGAAGTCTGTCAAAAAGGGTTCTGGATTTCACCCTAAATAGTTTCAATTCAAACCCTTTGCAGACAAATTTCATATTAACAACTTTTTTTAACGCCATCTATGTAAATGATTCCGAACAACAGTAAAGCTATGCAAGCGCCATCTGTTGTCAGTTGTAAGTACCATCAAATAATACACATGAAATAGTTTTCCTCTTCGACAAGAGATGGCTTGATAGAGACCATTATAACGTATCTCTTATGATGTAATGCATTGTTTAACTATTGTGGAAACAGATGACTTGTATTGTTAAGATAATAGTCTAGTAATATTAACCTTTGAGAGGCTATCTCGTTTCTGAGTAACTTTTGTACCTGTATTTATTTCTCATAATTACCTGGTCCTATATACTTCCAGAAATAGATACGATAGGTACTTTTTTTAGTGATTAAACCTTTCAGGACTTTTTTTTTAATGGTAGGTAAAAATCATCCAATGACGAATCCCGCTGGAGGGATTTGTGCGAATCCCGCGGGCGGAGCGGGAGACAGTGTCAAACTCTTACTGACTAAAAAACCTACCCCATTCCTTCCTTGCCTTATTCCCAGAGCCCCGGTATAACGCTTTCGCACCAGCCCTCGGCCCCAGGAGGCTTCGTCAGAATAAGAGCATTAAGCCAGCTAATCACAAGCCAATGGTATGTACATAAGGAGTTGACCTTTGGTACATACTTACCTATACATGAATGGCCAACAATTCGAAGACATGTGACATCAACGGCACTGGGCCTGCGCGGTGGATTATGGTCCATTCGCTTTCCTACAGAAGAGGCCTGTGTCCCAGCAGTGGGAACATTAAAAGGGCTGATGATGATGATGAATTACCAATTGACCACTGTTACAGTTGTACCTACCTACCGTTTTGTATTGGATGTTGTAGGTTGTACAACGCAAGATATTTCACTCCGCATCAAGCTGATAATAATAACATTAATACAAAAATACTCCAAATCAACAACATCATCATCTTCCTGCCCTTGTCCCGATTTATTTAGGGTCGGCTCAACACGTTTTTCCTCCATTCTGTCCTGTCACCTATCACGCTATCACTAACTCCCTTTTCTTTTACTCCTCACACAATTTATCATTTTTTCCTATAGCCTTTCTTGCTCAGTCTATTCATCTACATTCTAAATATATATTGTAACTGTTTCAGTAACATGCGCTTCATCTCTGCTCTTCACGTGACCATATCATCATAATGTAGGTTTTTCAGAAGCACATAATGGCTTGCTAGCTACCAATTCACTGTATACAGCACAGCGTACAAGGAAGAAACGCATACCAGAGCCATAGGTACCTATCAAGCAATGACGTGTGTGCGGTTACAGAAATTCCCGAAAACACAATTATTATATACTCGGTATATTATTTATATATAGTATGTATTAATTAACACCTTCGGGTTTTTAGTTTCAACAATAATAATTAATCCAATTAAAATATATATATGTGGAGCCTGGATAAGGACACTATACAATAACATTCCTTGTGCAAAACTACAAGGAAGATTTTGTTATTTTCCAGAATCCTGAAGTTAAGTTGGGTATCAGCTGGTTAACATTTTTTTTTCAAAGATAGCAGAAATTTTAAGGTTTTTTTTCAACCCCTGACGCTGAAACTGGGTTATTATTATTCTCAGGGGTTTGAAAATGTAGGGACGATGAAATTGGCTACATTGTGTTCTGTATTCGCGTGAAAATACTGATTTTTCGACACCAAATGAAAGTAAAAGCTACTCCGATTGTAATTTAAATGGAATAGTTGAATTATTCTTATGTCTTATTCAACTATTCTTTTGAAATTATATAATTGTTACCATGTTACCAGCTATACCATAAAGCTTAAAGAATCATGTATAGTATGATTCTTTAAGCTTTCTTTTCGTGTTTTTAGGGGAAAGGGGGTGATTGAAACAGTGGATTAATTCACATTCATAAATCGTATATTTCTCTTCTTATTTTCACATAATTCTTACGAAATAATACATAAAAATCTGTCTTTTCATCAATTGTACGATAACCATACAACTAGTACGTTCTTATAACTAAAGAAAATATCTTAATATAAATGAACATAATACGAAACAAACAGCCTTGTTTATAAAACTCGTTAACCATAATAATTTTACTTAGTTTAGAATCTGATCAGTAAATTAAAACCAAAATCAATTTTTCCATAGGATATTTTGAATAGGGAATATTATTTTCTCAATTTATTTCTGATCAGTATTCAAACTAATGACATGGTTACATTTTTTATAAATGAAGGCCTAAAACGGTTAACACCTATAAATACTTAATAACTGGAATTATGCACCTTTGTAGCTCAAACTATTCAATATGGACCAACTTTGAGAGATTGAAACAATATTGCACGAGTAAAAGTTGCTTTGAATGGAGAGAAATAAAAAGTAAAACTAAAAAATACATGAAATTTATATCGTACACAATTATATTTTATAGAAGTTGTGGGTGTCTGTCTGTATACGAATATATAATATCTATAAATGCGCGTTTAAGTTTTAAAAAAATGTTTAATTTTTTTAACTTACGTAACATCCTCGAAGTGAGTCCATACTAATATTACGCAAAACATCAAGTTTCACTACAATAGACTAGCCATAACTTAGATCTTAATAAATTCAAATGAATCGACTATTTTATTGTAAAGAGAGTTCAAATCGTTGTTCTGTTAAGACACAGGCTTTGTACTTCGATTTATATAACGATACATAAATAAAATATCATAAAATCAATCTTATATTAATAATTATCTGCACTTCAATAAATATATTAGTTTATGAGGAAGAATGAAAAGTTAAAATGTTAATATTTCAGATTTTTGTATACATATTAAAATATATGGCTATCTACATATTAGGTTACTGGAGAGTTGTTAGTGATGATGGCGGAAAGGAACTATTTACAATAAAAACAATGTTTAAATTTATCTTACATCACAGCGTGTGCCTGAGAGTCGCAAACTTAAATACTAGAAAATATTAAAATTAAATTGTCAAAAACATGTATGATACTCTTTAAATCTTAAATTATAAACTTTTTTTCACCGAAACTAATCTTTGGCCTGCAGATCTTTTGTCATTTTATTTTTATTTGCACAAACGCGCATTTTTTAAATCTTAAGATTTTAAATTTTAAACTAACACTGAGAAGAAAATTTTAAATAACAGTATAAAATTTATTTAAATTACAATTATAGATGAACCTTATGATAAAACATTAGATTTTGAGAAATGACATGAATTTAAAGAAACTATGAAATTAAGTACATTATCGTTTTACGTATACAATACATATGGCAACTCGAAATATGCTTAACATTATTATAAAATAACTGGACATTAAAAAACTAAGTTTTATAAATTAATTGGAATGTTCGCATTATCATAACACACTACGTATTACACACACGTATCATACGGTAACAACAATTAAAAATACTTTATCAAAAATTCGTAATGTTTCTACGTAAACAACCATCAAAATGTTTGTCCGACAGTACAACCGTACATCGAGAATAAAATACTAATAAAATTACTTAAAAAAATAATATGGACATACCAACGAGTCGGTACGTGTTAATTGACGGGACAATCCAACCGACCGACATCCAGCCGATCGGCCTCCAACAGATCGGTATCCAACCAATTATGTTTATCCAACAAGTAATTGATCCAACATCCACGAGTACAACCATTGAAACTATTTCGATTCGAACATTGAGCCTATCTTAGCTAATTACATTCATATAACTTTTCAAAAACACCTAACTTTGAGACCACCTCCAATTGAAAATTAGGGTCAAATTTACTACATAGAATACTTTATAGTATAATTGGCATCATAAGAAGAAACGAATATAATAATTATTAAGTACAAAGAAGGGTTTAATAGATTCTATTTCCATATTCAGAGATCTAGTAACATCAAAAATGTTATTAGTCATTTATTTTAAATATCAAAGCAGGTCATAAATATCCTAATTAAAAAGATGGTCGTGACACAAGCCTTCAACAAGACCATGCTTAGAACACCTTAATTGGAGGTGATCCCATTTCTTTTCAAATAACCTGATTATAACTATTCATTTCATTCAATAATGTCCTTGGATTAAACGATGATTTTTTGGAAAAATCAATTGACATACTCTACAAGATAAATCATTAATCATCTCCTTTCAATACTTTAACAATCATCTTCTCCTTACTCTTCTACTGTTGTTCAAACAACAGGGACTTACTCACTATTACTGTATTTTCGAATTCCTCCTCAAACCAAACTCTCCAAGGACAAGATTCTACTATACTCGCACGTAACCATCGACATATCACTGTTTATCTTACTCTGAGCATAGACTTTCAACAAATTTTAGCCTAATTCTTTCTTAATTTAAACTAAGAGTAGGACAAATCGCTTAGGTTTTCTGATTTGACTTTGACGAAATTGGGATTGTCGGTCTTGAAGTCGGGTCCCTTGTGGCCGAACTGGTAGACGAGGCGCGCGGTAGGTACAGAGACCAGCACCGACTGCCGGTAGTGGTACCTCATGGCGCGGCTGAACTTCTCGAAGGTCATATTCTCGTTCTGTTTCATATGACCCCACAGCTTCGCCACCTCGTCTGGCTTCACAAACCTGCAATGAAAAATATCTATTAGTCTAATGCTATTTATGTTAACAAAATGCACTGTGAATTATGCATTAGCAACGTTGTCACAAGACACGTGCTCTATGGTATTGTGTGGGATCTATATATTTCAATACATTTACGTACAACTAACTGGAAAACGATAAAACACAGGTACATTTTTGTTCTAAATCTTGCTCTGAAGGTTTATTGTGCTTTTATGGTTAGTGCATTGGTTCTTTTTTCATCTATAATGTTGCTCAATCGTAGGCCGCGTCAGTTTATTTCTTAGAAATACGACTACTAAATACAATATTATCTTCAGTGTTGGTTCCTGTGATTCATTGTTGAACTTGGAAAGAGTTAAATATTTTTAATTGTCAGCCAAAGCACGACAGCTTCTGTGCAGTGACTGCACTCCTCGGAAGTGTGTCGCCGTGGCTTGAAGACAAGCAACCTTTGTCTGTACGTGACCCCCATTCAAGAAACCAAAGGATAATAAATCTTTGCCGCTTAACATCAAGGTCCAAACTGCAGCCTTAGAGTCGCTCTACGTATTCATCAAGTGCAGTTTTTAGTAGTTTTATGGAATATTAAGATATGTTTTATTAGACTATCAACTAGTACTTCAATAACATCTATGAATAATCAATTATAATTAAGTCAAGTTCAACTGGAAACGATAATAACATAGTTCGTCATATAATTTAATGCTCATTAAATGAATTCTCAGCCTTTATTGGTAAGACTTATATAGTTGTTGTGGCATAAAAGTGTGTGTATAAGCAACCGTGTCAAGTTCTGATGCAAAGTGTCCAGATAATTGTGTGCAGAGTCAAGGATATCTTGTTGCAGTCATTATCGGCATAGTTAGCAAACGTGACGAGGAGACCGACAAGCGAGCCACAATACAGACGCCAGTGTGAGATCTAATATTATATGTACTAGGAATTATCTATTGAGGCGTAGCATCGCACCGTAGTGATGCGCGCACTGAACAATACTTCGTTACAATTGATTAACTGGTTAATGTGGCTGCTGTTTATTTTAATAATCCGAAATCTTTACTTTTAACGATTATATAATTAACTTTTGCTCCTGCTTTATGTTTGTATTGCACAATACGTAATAGTAATTTATTATTTATTAGATCACAGGCCGAGAATATGTATTTACTATTTATTCATGACACTGATTCTTATACATATAAGCTATATTATTATTGTTATTGTATCAACCTATGTGCACATAAACAATGAATAGTATCCTCAGTTCATCGACTTCAATCATGGGTACTTGATCAACAGAAAAGTTCTATTTATACCTTTCCTTTTGCGTTAAACAGCGTTTAACATTGAAAGTCTAGGTCGAATGCAAATTACTGAACGATTCGATATCGCAAAGGGAATTACGTGTTAGCGTCTATTTTATAGCTCTCCATAAAACTATTGGAAGACAACCGTGGCATTGGCGTGGCGTGTCCGAAGCCGTTTTTCTTCGACTCATCTGTTATAATTACGTTTTTTCTCTCTTACAGTGGTCTGTCATTGGGACACAATGCCACATCCTGATCGATTGCCACACCGAACCTTAGCTGATAATAACTGATCATTTACTTCGCTTCCGACATTGCCGTTTGAAATTTATTGACTAATTTACTTAGCATTTTTGTAACCTAATCGTAAATCTGTATGTTCATTGCATATTGTTTATCTAAAAATATATTGATCTGTTTAGTGCACTATTGCACACAAACTATGAATAGATGGATAAAATTGTATAGAAAGTACCTTACAATTATATCATGGACATCTTTTTTATTATGATATTCTGAAATCTTCATTTTGTTGGTATTAACATCGCACTTCTACATCAATATAACAGGAAATGCAGCTGCATAATTATTATGAACACTTAATCGTATCAATTTGTCAGACATGTTGCCGTGTTGAATAACTATCATTATGTTTTAGAAACTGTGGTTCCTAGGAATGTATCATCATTTTCATCAGCAAGGTCATGAATTTGACTGCTGAGAATAATGTGGACAGATAGTGTATTTCTTGTATACGACTGTCCGACATTTTCTTCTTTTATTTTAAACAATAGGATGTAATTTCGAAAAAAACAACAAGTGTATTATATCATTAACCTTGTATAAGCGTGGTATGAACTATAAAAAATGTGATTCATACGAATTTGGATGCTCGTTGCGTACGAACGAGGCCGGCTGGCGGCCTTGTGTTGTATCGCTGCATCAGTTGGGCCAAGGATCGACTGTGACCCTACGTGACACGCATGGATACCAGAGGTACGGTGAAAATACTGCGATGATGATTGGTACGATGTTACTGAACTTATTGAGCTGAACAATCTGGACTCTAAAGAAATACGATTTGACAAAGTTATAAAAATATCATCAAAGACTGCATTATATAAAACAAATCATTATAACAATGTAAGTGCTCATAATGCATTTCGAGGGATCGATCACAGTAAAATCACTTCGCAGAATTTCATACCAAGACAGGAACCCAAAAATTTGGTCAATTTAAGAGTCATTTGGACTTGAATGACGCATAATAACACGCATATAGCATGTATATGTACATTTGAACAGTAACCTGTTTGACCCCCCTCTCAGATGTACCCCCCGCGTATAAGTAAACTTGCAAAACGTGACTCTGACTTTCGTAAACAAGTTTTGGAGACCTCCTTTGGTTTTTTTTTTATATTTTTACCAAAACTTATCTGATGGTGCTCGTCCTTTGTTGCTGTGTATGCAAATCAGGGGTTTGTGCTTGATATGTTGGTACTTATGTACTTCTTCTCTGTATTTTTACTTTAAACCAGCAACAAAAAAGTTTAAGACAGTCTAATCCAACAAGGCCTAACAAATAATTTATTAGTTTTGAAGAATAATGTAATAAAGCTTTACTGTCAGCCTGCAATCATTACAAGTCATCTTAGACAAGACTGACAACATGCATTCCTGCACATACAAACTTTCTCTTCATCCTCCATGGTCTTATAAAACAAGAACCCTTTCGCAGAAATTGCTAATGTCTCTTATTGAACCAAAAACTCCCTGTAATCAACCCTGCAGAAGAAGCCAATTCACTTACGTCACTCTTCTATACCTTTCATCATAACAATATCGGTGCATTGACAGATAGTAGCCTTGACGGAACTTGCCTTGGCAAACGGTGCGTTAAAATGCAAATATATGCGTACAAATAGAGTACCTGTGAATTTGTTTTTTTGTTTCACATCTGTAACCGGTGGAAGGGACATACCCGCGGGGACGAACCGTCTCTCAATGATATTGCGATTAATTTGCACACTGTGCACGATTCTTGGTACACATTTTCATATGTAGTGTAAATAGGCATAATTTAAATATTTACGTGTGGTTTTTGTAAAAGGTACTGTTTTCTAATTCTTATATTAAATATTTTTGTTTGTTGAGTTCAATGCAGCTACTAAATACTACAATGTTTTATCATAAACTACTAATGTTGTTGGTGATAAATGAATTAACGTTTAATAATTCGTTAATACACTTATCACGGTCAGTTGCTATCCAGTCTGACTGACGTTACTAGACTGCGTCAAACTCGTTCAGATAAGCCATTAACATGCTGGTTGCTGCATTCACATAAGCAACTTTGTGTGTAGCATTATTTTTTTCAAAACCATATACTGGACCTGTTCCGATAACCAGTTCTCATTTCGGTTTATAAGCTTGTAAATAAATATTCGCATAAATAATTTTGAAGTGAGGTGTTTGGATTTATACTTTTTTAATAACGTTAATGGTTTCTTTTATCCATTTAATGTTTATTGCGCAGCAATAGAATTTTAGAGAAAACTGATCACGTGATTAATTAATACCTTTCCAAAAACTTCTTTCGCTTTGACCTGATTGAAATACATTTAAAGAGAAGGTTTTTTGATTATGGCACTGAAAGTATTGTCAATGACACTGAGGGGAATGTTCTCTTGCGTATTTTACGTATTATATTCTAACTGTAATAATTTATTAATTCATAATAAAATTGTTATTATTGTAGTAATCGTGAAACCCAACACGTCAATGCGCTTTTGTGGCTTTGAGTAATGCTGACGCATACAGATGTCATCCACATTCTTCTAATAAAGAGAGAAAATCTAGTAAAGTCGTTTAATGGAAATTTTCTTATTTAATATTTTCAAGTTTTAATTTAAAAGAAACAAATGTACTTTATCTGATTAATGAGTGTTAATTTTAAAATTTGTATAGTTCATAATAATGAAATTATGGATAATAATAAAATATATCAAAGAATTGGGTTTCCCAAAACTACGCAGCTGTGTTTCACCTACGATTGGCGGAAGTTACGAAGTCAGTTCTAGGACTTTATCGTTTATAGTATGAACCTGTATCATAGGGTCGGCAACTTGTAGATAGCTGATAGCAGCAGCCTTATCAACTTGTTAACGACTTGAATCATTAGGGTTATCGAATAAATATCTCGGAGTTTGGTGGACGTGACATCCAAATAAAATTTATCTGTATAAGTACATATATACTCAGTAGTATTTAAATCTAACTTCTTAACATATTCATTTTTGTTTTACACAGTCGTGCCATAGAAATGTACATTTCCAAAATTTAAATTAGTGTGCAGCAACTACTTCACTGCTTTGTTATTTCAATGTAAGATGCTAATATTTTTTATTGTTTCTGCAATTGGTTCTGCTGTTGCTATTTTATCATGGATAGAATTGTTTCAACTTTTAGAATTGTTAATTCTTCGTGAATTTTCAAGTCCTATAGTAGCGGATTATAAGCACTAGTATAACCCTTCTTTGATTGGTATGACTTAATGCTTGCCTTGCCATATCTTATCACTTCATAGAAGCAATACTGCAATCTATTCGTTTTGCGTATCTGACATTACTCAATACCATATCCCTTTTTACACGAATGTCTATCCATATTGGCAGCTACACCAACACTTACATCCAACAAGTTTTAAATCTTTTGCTTATAAGCAATTAATTAGGCAGACGTTTCAATAACTTTCCGTTATTTTAAGTCTAATTAATAACCTTTTTAGAATTTCTGATTAAGAAATACTTCGTTTTAGGAATATTTGCAAAACTCGATAGGTTTATTTAGGGCGACCATTTTTGATCTGCGATTCTAATTTGGTTCTTGCATTTAGAGAATCACCTTGCACATGTTGTAAATAATTTTGAAAACCCACACTTAGACTTAAGTAGATTTTTAGTTATGTTATTTTATTAGCAATTCAAAAATGTACATATTAGCACTAGAGCTTTTACTGAACCAACTAAAGTTTTTTGCTCTATCTCATAGGTATACTTTGCCCACTTTTTTTAGCTAAATTCTTTGTACGATTCCTGCTTATTTCACAGTTAGAGCATCCAGAAAGTCGTTATTTGTTAACCAAAGTGTAGTAAAAGCTGTTTCATTGCAACATTCTGTAGACATTAGTTAAAAGATGTGGTGGAAATTTTTGGCAAGGAGCTTCGCTTTGTGCGTTCGAACAACTTTTGACTTTGTTGCTTCTATTTAAAGTTTAGTTTTGTATGTAGTAATGTACCGTACGATTGTTTTAAATTCTGAACATGTCTGAATTAATGCGTTCCAGGTATTGTGTGTAGTTGCGTACGTAAACAAGAGATGCTCGCGAACAGTTTGATTTCTTATTTGAGCTTGTTTTGTTTTTAGTTATTAGTGCTTCTGTTAACCACAACATTTATCTTGCACTCAACGATGAGACCATAACTTTAGTTTGCCCATTAGCTTTACAACTAATACTAATTATTAGGTATTTCGTTGTTTAAAAAGATCTTATATTTTTTTCCAAAAACTTATTTTACTGAAAAAAGAGCTGCTTAGAGAGTGTCGAATATGCTCACAATAGGCGTTTTTTGCTTCTTCCAATCAAACTAAAATCTCATGGTAACTGAAAACCTGTCGTGATGCGTCTGTTTGTTCAGCTACAGTCACACACAGATGGTCTTTGGTTAGATCAAAATTATTTAATGATGACTTGATAGGTAAAACTACTTTTCTTAGTTTTTCTTGATGACGAAAGCAAAAAGAAGAAGATTTTTTCTCAAAATCTGGTATTAAAAATTAATAATGCATACGATTTCTGCTTAAATCCGCCTTTTAAACAAGTTTACGTCACATCAACACGAAAAATAAAAAAAGTGAACCAACCAGTTCTCAGAGACTCAGAAAAAAGATCAAGTCACATTCAAAATTCAAAACGTTTAGGTATGTAATAAATCGTGCCATGAATTATAAATATTAGCATATTAATTAGCATAATGAAACACAATAGTCAACGATACGGATGCTTCGAACTGGTCATTGAGATGACTTCCGAGAAAATGCAAATCAGTTGGTCAAACAGCAATATGTATAACACGAACACACATAGAAACAGGCTCTATACATACACAATTATATTGTGTATTGGTACTATTATATTGTAAACGTGTTCATACAATGTTTGTCGTACAAATTGGCATTTACTATCTCTGTCGCAGTAATAATGCATTTCTGTCATATCGCCCATTGTCTCGGTTTCATTTTCAACTACTTAAAATTCGAACTGCGCAACTCACGTGCTGTCGTTTTTTACAAACACCTTGAATCCGCTTTGCGTCATCGCTCTGTTTTTTGTTCCATGAAAACACACGCTACTAAAGTAGATAACTAAGTTAACTGGCTAATGGTTGATACTGAATGACCCTACTTAACCCTAAGGTCGGATTACATCTGTTACGTTCGCGTTTTGATAAGATTGATGGTAAATTGGGGTAACAAAAAACTTGTCATTGTAAAAACAGGTCGAAATTTAAGTGACGTAGCCGCATAATCTCTGATCGTTCGATTCCGAAGCATTCTGATAGCGATGATACCGATATCGCTGTGTTTACTATTTTATTTCACGTTTTCCTCAAGCTGTCTCGCTCTGGCGCGCCACTGGACAGACATTGCCACTTTAATTGCTATAGTGAACGGTATTTATATCGTGACCCGCATTTTTGCAATAAAGTCGCGTCATAAGGTATTAAGCTTGCATTTTTCAGTTTACAAACAGCTGGTTTATACATTGGGGTTCTGTTGAATTGTGGGTGAATCAAACAGAATACTTGTAATGAATTTTGTCAATATTACGGTTACGTACTTGACACTTAGTACAATGCTTTATTGGACGGGTATGACGTTAGAGCACACACTTACTCAGCTACAAGACTATTTACTTCTATTAGTATGTACCATAATTAGTTATTGGAAATAATAAGTTTTATGATTTTAGTCCAACTATATGTTAGAACACCAATTTATGGAACTTGTAAAATACTGATAAAGTCTTATTTATTAATCTTATTAGTTCAACAAAAGTTTATCAAGTGTACAAAGAGATAGAAGCGCTAATCATTTAGCTGCTCATGATTCATATTGTTGACAGAGATAAGCCAGCTATCAGGTGTGTTTGTGAGGAGACACTATTGAGTGATGTAATCAGTGTTTAAACACAAGTTATTTTTTTTTGTTATATAAAGGCCGTAAACACTGGTTAGCGGTCACATTGACGCGCGAAAAAATACAAATAAATGCTCAAATGTGAACGTGTCCTAGCATACGCTCAGTTCGGCGCACGCGCCGCGGTCGCGTCCCACGTAGCGGATAAAACATGAAACATGACTTTCAGGAAAGATAGAATATTTCCCACCATCTTGCCGTTACAAAATCGCATCGTAAAAAGCAATGAACTACGACTCGACATCCCAGGAAGACTGTTACGATTCGCTTCACTACACAGCGAAAATCATAAGAATTTATGTAACGAAAATAACTGGACGCATATCTGATAATTTGATAAAGTCCATATCTTTATCACAGATATTAATAAGTATTTTATCAACACATACACGCGCTCTTGGTTTTTATAATTTGTCCGATACTTCTCATAACTTAACTTTTATACACATTACATACATTGCAAGTAAAACAGAGTTATTTAATTGCATCGATTACCCGATCAACTGGTTCTACATTCAATCGAAATGACTCACGAAGTTTTTGCAAGTGTGAAAAAAACTTGGTCCATTTTCCTCATTAGAGTATATCTTTTAAATTCTAATGCTTATCACACATTCGTAGGTGTTACGTAATTTATGTTACCGTTACAAAAAACTAGACATTATTAATGAAGTTGATTTGCATAGCTGACTGCGGCACACGTCAGCGCATGCGAGCTACGCGCCACAGGTGAGCATGTGTGCGTGTTTTATTGCCGTGTGCGAAATCAGCCGCGGGGGAATCCCAACGTACAAAATACAATCTACAAAATATGTTTTAAGAAAACGTGGGTGAGAGCGTATCTGTTTTTTAAATAGTTGTCAAAGGGTTATCGTTTAGTGAGTATTCAAAGGCGTTAATATTGTTTATAAATAATAAATCTTTATAAGATTATTAATGTATTGGGAAAACCAGCTTCATCACAATTTATTTTTTGTTGACGAAAGACGCGCAATGACAAAAGATACAAACACATGTATCAGAAATTATTTCGAAATCGATGGGTAGCATAATAAACGTACGCACATTTCCTAACAAGTAGAAAAATATCTAGTGTATAATACGCCATGGCTATGACTGTACTTATTTTTATTTTGTTTTGTCTTTCACTCTAAGTAACCTTGTTGAAAGAGTAAACATCAACGTGTAAAGCTCAAGTACTACCGAACTTTCACTTATTATACCACTGTGTTACCTAAGAGCTGTATCCGCCCAAAATAGGCAGCACTGGCGGTTCTACCAGCATCCATCAAAATATACAGACTCTATGCAGCATCTAAACTTTTCAGACCACTTTCACATTACTTTGAAAACATTCAAACAAGATTTAGAGAACTTACTTTAGAAAGTTCTTTGTGATTTTTGCTAAAAATTTTTTACTCCGTACATTTTCCTAATTTCCCAGCGTTTTTTCAGCTATAACACTAAGTAGTTCTCCCAGAAACCCTCCACTAATTATGTTAAAAGGAACAACGCAACCCTTTCTACTTGAGCTCAAGTAAATACGCATTTACTACCAAAACAGTAGCGTAAAAACAAAGACATAGCTGAAGAAAAAAATCTTGCAAAAGACACTGGCCGCCCCGGAAGAAGGGAGACTTACTAATCAATATAATAGAGCCACTATGAGAAAAAATACATATATACGCACCAAGGCGCCTGGTACATGCGAAATGACGCCCTCTGTATATACAGTTAAGGTACATAATGGTGGAAGTAGGTAGCACGAGGCTGCCCTAGTTATAAATAGATTTTCACGAAAAAGAAATGTTACAGGGAATTTGGTGCAAACCGGGCACAGAGTAATGAATGAGCCAGAAGGTGCTTGGTGCAACATTGTTTTGTACTTTTTTCTTTTTAGATTTTTTGGGTTCTTTTTGTTTACTTTTTCTTTTCATTTTGTAGTCATGGTAAACAGAATAATATTTTAAATTAAGTTGGCACGAACAATTATTTGTTATGTAAAAATAAAAGATAGTCCTTAATATTTTGATGAGGATACACAATTCGTTCACATATCTAACAATAGGGTTAAACATTTAAAGGAAAAGTCCATTATTATAATCATTTAAATTATATTTTTAGATTATTATTTAACACCAACATCACTTTTATCCTATTATGTCATTGTTATTTAAATAGTTTATCAGTTTTAATAATTATTTTTGGTTTATACATATAATATATTTATATATATTTAGTTGCTAATTGCCCGCAACATTTGAAATGGTTATTTATTGTATTAATAGTTGTTTATATGAGATTATATATTTATTTATTGGAATATTATGTTGGTGCGGATACCTATATATTATTAATTAGTGATGTAAACACAATAATATTGTACTAATTGGCTTGTAACTCCGCCGTGCAAACAGTGCTTAGTTTAGTAACAAGGTCAACGATTACAGCTTATCTTACGCATATGGGTCGCAGCCTTTACGACCTCTCGTTATATTTTTTATTGTTAAAAAAAAACTAATTTAATTGTGCTCCTTGATAAAGCATACAATTTTACTTTAAAGTGATAAAGCTCGTAATTAAATAAGTTTATCAGTAAACGCCAAATTTGGTGTTGATGATTTAATTATAAAAAGAACTTTTTACTGATATCAAACATAACTAGCTCCTGTTTTTTCTTTTGTTCATTAACTGGCCCCGATAACTAGTTTTATACATTGTAAAATTGGCATCATTTGTTAATTTTTACACAATAGGTTCAATATAAATAGTTAAGGAAACATTGACAACTGCTCATGTTTTAAAATAAATAATAATATAAAATAATGATGTCATGACAATGGAATGGGATGACAGAACGTGTATTATTATTCCTGAAATTTATTATAAAATAAAAATCTAAAACAAATCAACAGTAAACGGCTATTTTAATTCATCCCTTATCGCAACATTAATTATTCCACCAAACAGGCCAACGAAAAAATTAAATGTAAAGAAAAAAAATACAAAAAAGGAAGTCTGTGAGCATCGCTACACGCGCTCTAATTTTTGTGGACCACACTCACAGACGCAATTAAGTCGCGTACACGAGCTGTCGGGGGGCTGGGGTGGCTGCACGAGTAAGGCCCCCCCGGGAGTGGGGGGCGGGAGAAAAAATGCGCGTGGAACGAGAGAAAAAGAAAAACGCGAAAAGCGGAAACAAGTTCCCGCGACACGTGACTGTGGGCTTCCCGGGAACGTTGCCATGGCAACGGGCAGGGCTGCGTAAATACGCCACTCTTTGTCGAACACTGCAATTATGCCTTTTTTTTCTTTCGTAATCTGTGTTATGTTTTGCTTCTTGTAACTTTATTGGTGTTGCTCAATAATTTTGAGTTGCTTTTCTGTTGTGTAAGATGACTACACTAGACTTTTCATTGAGAGACTTAAATAGTTACGAATAAGGTTCAAAATAGTTTAAATAATCTGATGATGATGATTTAAAATTTCTCAAAAGTGAAACTTAAGTTGGTTTAAGTTAAGTTAGTTGTTAGTAGTGAATGCTATTTAGGAAACCTTACACTACTTTCAAACCTAACTTAGGGTTTTATAGAAGGAAATAACTTTTGGTAAATATTTATTGTGTTAATAAAATACTTTTAGACTTTTCTCAAACTTATAAAAACTTGACAGAAACCTCTAATACCCTAAACAAAGGAAAAAGTTACAAAAAAGTTATTATGTAACAAAAATAACACGAAATCCTCGTATCCAATTACAACATCCCTCAAATATCTAAATTAATAACTACCCTGAGGAAAGTAAGCAAAACATTTTTCTTCGGGTATTTTATCGATAAAAATAGGCGAAGCGTCCACGTGTATCCCAGCAAAGTAACCGGAAGCTCGCACCGGCCTTGGCGGTGCGTAGCAACCCCGGAAGAAAAAGAAAAAATCTATAATAGTACTACGGTGCAGGGGGGCGCCCTAGTTGCGGCCCGGCTACCCTCCGCGACGAACTGTGTACCACGCCAGCCCCACAGCTCGCCAGCCGTACTACCTCCAGTTTTACTTAATAACATAGACCAAAGTTTTGATCAAACAATTTCAGTATTCACAAGTTCTTTCAGGAGTTGAGACTGCACTTTTGATTGAGTTTTGACTATATTTTAGGCTTAAAAATATTTATCAGCTTTAATGTATTTCAAGTCTTATTTACGTTACATCGTTGATTAAAAAAAACTTTCCCGCTAATAAACTATATACATTTCTATTAATAATTAAATCGTTACACGTTCCGTTATAATCTGCCTACTTGAAGGGTCAACGAATTTTCCTCTACCTGGCCAGTATTTCTGATTATTGGAGGCAAATTCCGGGAAATGCCAAGGAAAACGCGTAGGAAAGCAGTGTTCCCGGAATTCGTTCCATTATAAGTGGGGTAGGTACATTTTGTGATACTTATCAAAGCGGCACGAGTAAAACTTTGACGTAATATCGAATGAGCGTAAGTGATGGTGTTGCAAGAGGGAAAAACAATTTTCAGCGAGATGAAATAGAATTTGTTACACATTGATACATTCCCTGTTTACCAGTTATCTTGCATGAAGTTGTAGATTAAGGAGGTTCAATGAAAATCAAGGTCTTCTTGTGTGCACTTAATTCTTAGTAGCATTTAAAAGTTTAACGTTAAATCGCTTCCTAACGCTTTAACCAGTCTCGAGGTATAAAAACTGCGAGGTCGAGACGAGACGCGCAAAAACGCACAATCGTAAAATAACACAATAACACTGACAAAAAAACCAAAGTTCTGAGAACCAATAAACGTGTAATACGTTTGCGCGTGTTGACATGATTACTTGAATCTGCCATCCACCTTATATGGACAGTGTATTATTACATGGGTTTTTTAGAAACTTTTTGGTCAATTTTCATTCTACTATGAATTCACGTTTGAATGTAACATCGTGTGCTGTTTTAATTAACGACGTAGTTAGTTCATTATGTTGATGAATTTATGATAAAACAAATTGGATTCTACCACGCCAATTTCGATCATTTCACTTTAGTTATAAATCATAACCGAAATCAGCATTATAGGATGGACAATAAAAAAATAGTTGCATCTTATTTAGATAGATAGGGATGTATGCATGCAGATCACAAAGACATAATTTTTAAATTTCAGAGTGGGATAAGACATACTGTAATGTAACTGTATGACAGACTGTAAGTGTCATTGATACTATCAAAATAATTACGTCCCCATGAGTCAGTCAATTTATTTAACTACAGTACAAAGACTTAGCCAATTTAGAAGCGGTTAGCATTTCATTTGCGGAGTGAATGGTCACCTCGTTAGCATACTGGGACTAGGAATTCCCCAGCACTATCTTGTTATCTGTGTACTCTTTACTCTGTCTTGATCTTTGACATAGTTTATCAACAATTGCACTCACTTCTCTGTTGATAAACTTTGGAGACGGATGCCAGATTTGAGTAGCTGGTTCATTGATGTTCGCGGATTTAGATGAGTTAATACTCTACTTGATATGATTGCTACGAAAAAGTGTAGGAGATTGAGGATTGACAATTTTCGAATCACTTCTCTTTCTCTGATTGCAACGAGGAGTATCAGACTTTTACTAACTAAAATACACTTTTCCTTCAATTCATCATCTGTTGAATTCAAATAACCCTACAGATGATGAGAGAACAGACCTTTTTCTTCCTTTTTTATCTTTGTCATTTATACTTTTATAATTTTTCACCTTAATTTTATGGCAATCAAAGTTATGCTTATAAAATATTTGATTAGTAAACATGAAGTCAGCATTAATTATTGTAAAGTAAATTCTCATTCAATTCTTAGACTGGGAATGCACTGGCGTGGCGACAGCGAAGCTGGTACAATAGACACGTCGTTATGCTATGTAACGCTACTTGTTACATTACCAATAAATTGTTTCCGCTCAATGTACTATAACATTCTTGCATTAAAAACAAAAACATTGTTACAAAGTCATTCACTACGTGTTCCGCATGGTTCAATATGACATAGCCGCAAAATCGCCACCGCTTCATTGCTACAATCTCATCCTAAATCCAGTTAAAACTAACATAGACTACAGAAACCGGTTGTGAGATCTTCAGTCCACCTCGGACGACCAATAAAAACTGCATACAGTCATTCTTAATGGTAATACTAGTGTATATTACTGTGATGACCTTTGAGAACATAATAAAGAAAACGTTATGCTGAAAACTTTGAATCTTTAACTAGTTGCTACGTAGAGATAGATGGAAGTTTAATTATTTTTCTTTAAGTGATTTTATATGTTTTCTTTTAGTTAGTCGTTTATGATTATTAATATAATCAATTTTAACTAAACTGTTTGTATACAAAGTTTTTAATATTTATGCGAAAATTTATGATACTTAGTTCAAAGTATTATGACTATCCAGTAAAGCGAAACGGTCCCACTGAAACACGCCTTGCACTCAAGCTCTTATGCAAAGAAATATAACTCTAACGTCAACTGTCGTAGGTATCATAATGAAACAGAACAAGACCCATACATTGATAAATGAAGTAGTAAAATGTTTGAGACAATGAGGATAAGATAATTTAGACTTAAATATGATACAAATAAGACTTAATTTTAATGGGGGGGATTTGTATCATCAGCATGTGAACCATCGAGCGAGGCCGGCATCGAACCGGCGCGCAAGGTTGAGGCGACAGAAAAAACAACAAACAAAACCACAGAATAAGTTATTGTGAGGACTCGAGAATATTTGCTAAGCCGATGATTTATTTGGATGATCCTTTTAAAGGCGTTGGGTCAGTGAATATGAAAGCCAACGAACTTGGAAAACAAGCGCACTGAACAGGTTTGGAAGAACTCAGGATGACTGAGCTGAATACTAAAGACGAACAAGAAATTGCAGTTGAAGAAAACATAATAAATCATTATCATAAGAGCAAAAAATTACGAGTTTATAAGTACCTTAATAGTCTAGTTCTAAATAATGAAATTGCTGGCTTTATTGTTGTATCATTCTCATACTGAGATGCAAGCTGCTACCGTGACACTGGCGGAGGTGAGTGGCCCTATAAAACAGTCGTTAAATGGCTATTACAGGCGCTGCTCTTGACATTAGGCTGTTACAAACTTTCCTGACTTTTGCAGTACTCAATACAAGGAAGGAATACTTCTTCAAGAAGCCACAAGTAAACAAAAGTTACAGATTTTTAAATATCTTGGCAAAATATTACAGTAATATCGTTTATAGAGCAATTAGATGTTTAATTGCTGATTAATTGGAAGCGATCGCGTGTCAAATGATCCTTAATAATGACCTCTGTGGCGATAAGCAAGGCCAGGCGCTTGTTGTCTTTATAAGTGTTACAGAAAAGGGTAAAAATGACAGAACGGAGGTCTTACAGCAATTGCCTTTGGTTCAAAACTTACTTTTCAAAGTTTTATAAATCTGTGTAAAAAATTCATCACGTTTTACTTTGAATATTTTTGACATTTCGACTATAGTGCGGAGATTATAAAATTATGAATATTTTACGATGCGAACAAAAAAAACTGTTAATGTATTTATGTAAATCCACATAATTCATGAATTCAACGTAAATAATTCTAGTCAATCAAGATGTGTTATAAAACATAGTTATACTATTATTCAGTTATGCAGTTAATCGCTCTGTTCTAAAGTATTTGATTTTTGAAAGAGTACCAGGAGGAGCTTATAAACTCACAACAACTAAATTTAGAATCTTCCAAATATTTTTAAAGATTGCGTTCCACTCGGACGCTGTGAGCGAAAAGTATTCATCTTTGAAACTTTCTTCCAAGAATAGTTTTGCGTCTCAATTCGTTTTTCTAGCGCAGGTAAAAAAAATATTATTTTTCGAATCGAACATTAATTGTGTTAACGATTGATAGAAGGTCGAAGGGGATAAAGAAATGATTTAACGCGTTATGCAGGCTGATGAACATCTGCATATAGAACAAGACGACCCTGCATGTGAAATGACGTGAAACCTTGATCACTCGCCACAAATGAAGATTGAACGCCAGTTATGCCAATGACTAATTACATGTTAGCTATAGTTCTTTACAATGAAGGAGTTCTTGTGGCCAGTTTAGTGACCATTATGGTAATTTAAAGGATGAGGTTTACATGGCAAACTTGTAGTTTCATCGTCTAGTAGATTCCAATAAGAAAGATAAAATTGTACGAACACATTATACTTGACACCGTTGCAAATATTAACTTGTGAAGACAATTCTCCTCCATACATACAAGTCGTGTATGACTGAAATACACTAGTACAATGATCAATAAGCATCCACTGAGCACATTGCGACTTCAATAGTTTAGCTGTAAAATAGTTTATTGTTGTCCAGTGCGCCACCACGTGCCTCGGACGTGATAAATAATGTATTAGCGAAGCAGCGAGATGTGAGCCCAGTAAACACATCTCCAAGTCACGACAACTTACTTTTTGCAAACTCCTTCGTAACTTATTTTACGCAAGAAAATATATAAATGTTGGCAAAACTCACCTAAACTTTCCCTGAGAGTGATCCTCCCACTTGATGATGGATGGGCAGTATTTGGAGTCCAGCAGGAGATTTCTCAAGAATTCTGGTACTGAGACGCTCCTTGGGCGCTTGAAAGTCTTCCTGCCGCTGCCCTTCGGCCTTCCTGGCGGTCTTTTGAATATTTTTCTCTTATCATCCTCGTCTCCGGACTTGCTTCCATCACTACCATACGAGCACTCGGGGGATGCGGTCTCTGATGAGCGTATGTATTCCTCAGTCTCATCACTGGAATCAGTATGATGCAGGAGAGTGCTGTCGTTGGGAGTGTAGTCGGAGGTGTAAAGTCTGTTTTTGTGATCCAGAGAGTCCAAGTCGAGCATCGTGTTGGTAGACTCGTGGTTATGGTAAGGGTCTACGTCTGCGTACCTGATGATTGAGGACTGGCGCAGGATCTCCTCGTTGAGGCGACTATGCAACTTCTCAAACACACTGTCAGCAATACGCCTTGATGTGACTTGATCGATGCTCGGGTGAACCATCCTGTGTAGCACATCCTCTCTCTTCATGGCTCTCAACTCGTATCCCTTAAGTCTGAAGTTGTAGAACGGTATTTCATTTTCACAAAATCCCATACATTGGACTGTGTCGATCATCCAGGACACAGTGTCATCCTCGTTCCAGGAGTCCACGACTTTGTACTTCCAGTCATCCCTGTTGTCCCGCGGGTACTCGCGACAGCTGACCAGGTTGTGGTATACGTTCATGGTGCTGTCGATCTCGGGCTCTGCGTACGCGTCGTAAGAAGCGTTGGAGTAATAGTTCCCGTAGATGTGAGAGGCAGTTCCCTTCTTAAAGACTTGGAAGTCATCCAGACGCGCGGGCGCTGGTGAAGCGGAAGGGAAGTACAGATCGCAGGGCATGTTTTGGTCGTATAGCGGGCGCGCGTAATCGATCATGGTCGCTCGGTACGTGCGGCGTTGCCGGCGGTTCGCGGCGGAATGGGCGGTAGGCGGTGTGCGCGCCTTATGACTATCCGCTACTGCTGTACTGTTTTGTTTACAAGATGCGTTTGATAAATACACCGCGCGCGGGGCCGGGGGTGCGTGGGCAGAGCGGCGCTAATCAAGATCACTGAGTGATAGTCGAGTGCGTTTTTTTTCGCGATTTATTAGGCCATGTTGCTTTGCATATGCAACGTTATGCATGTCAATGCAAACAGTGGTTGTCGCCAAGGCAAACTGCGACAGAGATGACTAAATAACTTTATGCTTATCTTATATTGAGATGGTTACGACTTTAAACTTATTATGTGGATGGCCAACAAGATGCTTAGTACATAATTTTATTTATTATTCTCGAAGCATAAACTTAACATTTTAACATTGTCCTACGCAATTTAATTCTGTTATCAGCACATGATGTAAATATAGTAGCACTAATTGTTTTCATAGCGTGGTTACCTACAAAAGATAAATACCAAACGAGATAAGCCATAATTTATTTTCGAAAATTTTAGAAATCGTTAACAACATATAAAGTTAGGGGATAATGGTATTATTATTGTTATATTTAATTAACCACAACAGAGAGATAACTGTACCTAATGATATTAATGATTGTATTACATCATTACAACAATCACGTAGAAACAAAGTGTACTTTTAGTCATTAGTTACCATCAGACGGGTTTCTCGGTCAATTTTGAAAAACCCGCAAGAAGTAAGAACTGGTTTTAACTCACCTGACTTGAAAGCCTTCACAGATATGAATAAGATCGTTTTGAAAAACTAAATAGGTTACTTTAATAATTTGTAAATTATGACCGAAACTGCCCATGGCCTACATAATAAAAAAAAATGGTAGGAAACACGTAAAATATTCAACAAGCTGAAAAACTGCCTAAGTAGTTTTCAAAGTACCTACTGTATACAAAATACTAGCTACCCGCCCCAGCTTCGCACGGGTGCAATGGTGATATTATATATATACATTATACATGTATTATACACATAAACCTACCTCTTGAATCATTCTATCTACTAAAATAAACCCATTAAAATCCGTTGCGTACTTTTAAAGATATAAGCATACCTACATAGGGACAGGCGACTTTGTTTTATACTATGTAATGATGATTTTTATGGTATGTAATATTAGGTAAATCACGTAAACACATGTTACGGACTTTTTAGCAATTATTAGGTTTAGTTTTTATTTATATTTATTATTAGGAAATTTCACTTATTTAATATAATTGCCCTGTGCAATAAAACCGCCTATTGTACAATTATTTCTTTTATAAACGTTTGTCCTGTGATAAGTCTACAATAAAGTAATATATACAAAATAATAGATCTAGGGCCCCAGGATTCTATGATATGATAACTACGCGTTATTAGGGGGGGGTCAGATAATATTTATATTAGAAATAGATTATATATATTGCTGGGTTACGCAGCTAAATATATTATTTACTTGTGAAGTTAGTGAGTGCACTATTACTAATCTAGATAGTTTACGAGATAGCATGTGTTTAAAATGAATTGATGACAAAACGTCACTACATTTTGTCATCAATTCACTAATTAGTGACTTGTTTTTAATTAATTGTCAAAAATCTAAATCAAAAACGTTTGCTTCAAATAAACCAGTTGCAGGCAGTTTTAAATTGTCAAAATATCGGTCAGTCAAAAAAAAAAGAGTGTGAAGTTAAATTGCACGTTTCAAGACGTAGATTTTAAGTGTTCTAATGTACCAATTTATGTTTATGGTACCTACAATAAAGTGTATATCTATCTGTATGGAGAAGAACGAGTAAGAAACTCCATGGACACTCTTTTAAATCATATCTGGAGTTACATAAAATCTTGCTTACACATGTCTTGTCGTTTCTATTGTGATTATATTGATTAAAATGGTCTGCTTGTATATTTGTTCATTTTAATTCAATATTGTATTTGATTAATTGGTTTAATAATTATCACTACATTGTATGAAACATCATTTAAACTACGCAACGGATTTTGATACTGCATCAAAATCCGTTTGCGGAGTTTCTATTAAAAACTATAACAGAACTAAAGAGGTTAGTTATAGTTTATAATAGATAGACTCATTTCAGAGGAAGCTTTAATAATATATTTAATAATTAGTGGACATCTTTACTAACTTTTAGTTTTATTTATTGACATTACTATTATATTTTTTTTACATCATCAATAATTCTAATTTTTAACATTTATGAACAAATTATGACATTGCTTATTTAAGGTGTTGTAAGGTTTTATAATGGTTCATATATTTTATCATATAATTTTAATCATTTTGACATTTACAAGTTTGTAAGCCTTAATATTCATACACAATGTAAATTGTTTCTGAAATAAATCTACACTAATCTACATCTACACTAATATAATAAAGAGGTAAAGTTTGTTTTTTTGTTTTTATGTTTTTTTGTTTGTAGGAGGTAATCTCTGGAACTACTGGTCCGATTGGAAAAATTTTAGCAACAATAGAAAGCTGCTTGACTCCTGAGTGACATAGGCTATATTTAATGCACGCGGGCGAAGCCGCTGACAAAAGCTAGTCTACACTAATAATATAATAAAGAGGTAAAGTTTGTTTTTTTGTTTTTTTGTTTTTTTGTTTGTAGGAGGTAATCTCTGGAACTACTGGTCCGATTGGAAAAATTTTAGCAACAATAGAAAGCTGCTTTACTCCTGAGTGACATAGGCTATATTTTATGTACGCGGGCGAAGCCGCTGACAAAAGCTAGTAATATAATAAAAAGGTAAAGTTTGTATTTTTGTTTTTTGTTTGTAGGAGGTAATCTCTGGAAATACTGGTCCGATTGGAAAAAATTTAGCAACAATAGAAAGCTGCTTGACTCCTGAGTGACACAGGCTATATTTTATGTACGCGGGCGAAGCCGCTGACAAAAGCTAGTAAATCAATAAAAAAGTATCAGTTATTATCAGCATTGCACCCGTGCGAAGCTGGGGCTGGTCGCTGGTATTACAGTACGGCCGCCGGCTCTTAGCGCGTCTGAAGTTAGCCTCTGCGAAGTTTAGCGCTTGATAACTCGTAAACAAGTTTTCAATGAAAATATTTTTTTCATAACAAGCTTTTATAGCGGTGGTCTATACTTATATAAATAAAACTCGTCAAGACGATTCACACGAGCCCAAACTCGACGTGGTTGTGCCGTTTAATTACAGAGTTCCTATGGCTACCTCGCGATTCCATCATCAGATCAGCTCCATGTCATCATAATATTGCATTGTCATCCGAACAAAACGTGTATA
The DNA here is from genome assembly GCA_029852875.1 of Mythimna loreyi. Classification (NCBI taxonomy): domain Eukaryota; kingdom Metazoa; phylum Arthropoda; class Insecta; order Lepidoptera; family Noctuidae; genus Mythimna; species Mythimna loreyi. Next base: position 23,729,272 of record CM056785.1, read on the forward strand.
CCAAATTTCAGCTCAATCGAAAACCGGGAAGTGGATCAAATTTAAGTTGCAAGATTTGATTACAGAACGACAGACAACGGGACAGGTGAAAGTAAATAAAAGCTTGTAACAAGTTTTCAATGAAAATATTTGTTTTCATAACAAACTTTTATAGCGGTGGTCTATGCTTATATAAATAAAACTCGTCAAGACGATTCACACGAGCCCAAACTCGACGTGGTTGTGCCGTTTAATTACAGAGTTCCAATGGCTACCTCGCGATTCCATCATCAGATCAGCTCCATGTCATCATAATATTGCATTGTCATCTGAACTAAACCTATATACCAAATTTCAGCTCAATCGGAAACCGGGAAGTGGATCAAATTTAAGTTGCAAGATTTGATTACAGAACGACAGACAACGGGACAGGTGAAACTAAATAAAAGCTTGTAAAAAATGAATGGTTTTAACAAATAAATTTAATTTGTAGTTTTTATTCTGTTAAAAACTGCTAGTTATTGCCATTTTATTTTTTAAGCTTACTTTTGTACGAGTTTTCTAACGCTAAAATTCGTAGCGCCTAACTTCAGACGTGCAGAAATCCGACAGTCGTACTGTACATATAAACATGTTCACACAAAATAAAATATAGGTATTAAGTGATAATGTGGTATAATGGAGTGAGTCATAGCACAAGTTTAATCTTAATTTGAGTGCTAGAGGTCATTTATCTGTGTTAGACTACAAATTTTAATGCAAACAATATTTCTATATATCATTGTAAAAAAAAACTGTATATTTTTTGTAAAACAGACTCTAAGGTTTTCTTTGTGGTCTCCTGGTGTTCCTATAATTGCCCTTTGTGTCCCAGGTCACGGAAAAATCCTGCAACTCTGAGAAGGCATTAACCCTGCTAAGCTCTGTCGCCTGCTACGTACGATGAGCTCGTGGGTACAAAGCGACAGTTCTCGAGGTCAGTCAATGGATAGGCGGCAACTATTTATATAACTAAATTCTTCGGTAAATACGTTAAACCTACAAATGTTAGTTACAACACATTTGTATATTTTCGACAGTAGTTACCTACCAGTAAGACAAAACAGCCAAAAAAAAAAACTGGCCTAACTACACACATTACTCAGTAACTAGGCTGTAGACAACACAATTTGATTTCAGTCAATAAAAATACGTTTATGTGCTAGAAATAGAAATACATTGTTTACAAATGAAAGATCTTATTCCCTTAAACTCACTGTATTCTGCTACAAACAAGCTTGCAAATTATTAATAGGTAATTTTTCGTAACTCTACATTTTTATTGAATTATTCTCCTGAATACGTTCTCATGCTATAGAGAAATACAACAAAACATATAAGAGAAAACTGTTATAAAGGTGTCTGCACGGCGCGGGCGTGGCGTGGCGGGACCGGGCGGCGACGCGACGCTGAGCAGTTGTAATGTACTAGATAGTACAGACGACGCCACACAGAGCCGTCCCGCTCGACGCGACGGTAAACTCGGATCTGTATGGCGTCGTCGCGTCGCCCGGTGCCCGGTCCCGCCGCGCCGCGCCCGCTGTGTGCAGAGACCTTTACCCATCATCATCATCGTTTCAGCCGAAAGACGTCGACTGCTCAACATATGCCTCCCCCAAGCTCCGTCACATAGACCAGTCCTATGCGTCTTGCATCCATCGGTAGTCATAGTTTACTGTAAAGCCCTTCCTCTGTAATATACTTTGTGTATAACGATACACAAAGTATATTACAGAGTAAGGTAATATACTTTGTGTATCGTTGGTTACCAAAATAAAATAAAAATCTTGCACACGCCTTCTCTCGGTCCACCCAGACCGTGAGGGATATTTATTAATTTATTTTATTATTTATGTACACATAATTATATATTCATAGACACAGTACATTATAACAAAAAGAGTGTACAAAGGTACTGCTTATTTCAAAAAGATACTTTGTCTAGGTCTGCTGGCGAAAGAAGAAATTGGAAGAAATGTAGACATTAGTGTATGAAATCTTGAATTAAATTAATAAATTCAATTTTATTTTAATAAATCAAATTTGAATTTGAATTTGAAATACTTATATAACTACATACATATTTAAACTAAGTGATAATAATAATATTTTTTTAAAGAAACATATAAAATTTTACAATTTTATATGTTTCTTTCTTTTTTAAATTTCACGGTATATTATTATACCGTGAAATTTAAATGGTTCTTTTCCCTCAGCGAAATGGTTAAGAAATAAAATATTAAAAACAAAAAATGGACCTGTAGAGTGCAAGCTAATTATGACGTATCACAACGTGCGAGAGCTTATTTTGGTTTAAATATTTAATGAATCGGTTTCCTTTGACGGCGGGCTGCTCATGCGACTCTAGAAGTATCTACAAATTACGTCTAATGTTACTATTGTTTTCGCTTTTTTGAGTTGATGAATATTTTTAATAATTTTTTATAAAAAAAAAACTTTTTAATTTTTTTATTTTTACTGTATGCTTCAAAAGTACTCCTTATGGCAAGTCATTTTGCCGCGGGAAAACAACCATTTAAATTTCACGGTGTATAATATGTGATACATATAAATGAATGAAATAAGGACACACAGGACCGGTCTAAAATCAGCTTCAATTTTGACATTTCAAGTGACTGAAAAAATGCCTGTCTATTTGAAATAAATTTTGTTGAGTTTGTCTTTGTGGTGTCGCTTGGGGGAGGAAATGATGATGATGATGAATTAAATAATAATTAAATTGGTAATTTTATGATTTCTTACTAGAATAGCATGCTTTTATAAATCTACGAGTCTTGTATGAATATAAATCAATATTTCTGATGCAAGCTTTATCAAGAATGCAATTAATTATTATAAGTCTGTGCACACCCTTTGATCTCGCCAGTCATTCTTGTAACTACTTATCGGAACAATTTCCGAGAATTAAATCATAATATCTAGAGGTGGGCTTTGCAATAATACATAGCTGTGACCACCTAAGTGTGATGATTAGGAAAAAAAATACAATTTGTTTTGCCTTTTTGAATTATGGACTCTACAAATACAACTTGACGAAATGGGGTTTCATAGACTCGTCGGATATTCAATGTGAGTGTGGTGCCCTTGTCCAAAACATAAACCACTTGCTGGAGTGCCCTAAGTGCCCATACACCTGCACTATGGAGGATTTAATTAGATGCCGATGCTGCAATTAACGTAGCCACCTACTTGGCCCCAACAATTTAAAGAGTTTATCATCGATTCGAAAAGAAGGGCATTTTTTTTTAATTTGTTTATTTCTATTTATTATATTTTTAAATATTATTTTTTGCCTTGGCCATGCTGGGCTCCTACGGGTTTGCTGACATCTCTTTGAGGTTCACTACGCGCCAGACGAAGGCTCGGAATAGACAACAAATGATATTGATCCTGTAAGAGTACTGCTTTTTTCTTTTTGAGGTACAGAACCCGAAAAAGAACAGATTTGTCTTCGATCACTTCTCTTGTCGACTGTATTACCACGACTTCAAGACATTTGAAGTCGTTCTTTGCGAAGTTTTCTGCCAACAAAACTCGGCCGACTCCAAGATTAACTCAAAAAAAGTACATCATTATGGAATTGAAAAGCTCACGTGTACACTTGACAGGTTTCAAAATGCTGTGTTTACAAAGGCGAAAAGTTGTGACGACTCGTACTTTACCCTTTTATTGTGCTAGGTACTTTAAACCTTCTCGATGAGTTTATTGTTTGAAACGTAATGTTTTGAAAAAAAAAAGTTTTTACACATAGAAAATACCATCTGATGTCCACAGATGCAACTAAAGTTTTAAGAATGGTTTAAATTAATTCTGACAAAATTATAGATTTTGATCTATTATGAATTCTCAAATAAAACCAGATAAGGGTAGGTCATCGGTTAAGGATACAAGAATTGGTCTTTAATATATAATTTGAAAGATCATTGAAATGCAAAATATACTGTTGTGCCAACCCCTTTTGGGTGAGAAAACTTGATGATAGTCATCATCATCAGCCTTTTAATGTTCCCGCTGCTGAGACACGCGCCTCCTCTCTAGAAGAGGGAATGGACCATAATCTACCATGCAGGCAAAGTGCGAATCGTTGGATTGATGATAGTATAATAAAGAAACTACAAAAAACACTTTTATCTCTGAAAATGAGTGCATATTGCGAGGCTTTCGAACATTTTGACAACCAATTTCTCTGCCTTTCAGAATCATTTTTAGAGCCCACGAGGCCATGTGTTTTTATGGCCCTCGGAGCGCGCCGCCAACACATTCCCAGCTAACGGTAGGGGGGGTTCACATCGGCGTCGGGTTGACGATGAAGTACCTGGGACTCGTCCTCGACAGCCGGTGGAATTTCAAGGAGCATTTCCGACGTCTGGCTCCCAAGCTGAATCGGACGGGTGCTGCCCTTAAGCGGCTCCTGCCAAACCTTGGGGGACCAGACGCCCCTGCCGGAGGCTCTACGCAGGAATCGTTCGGTCCATGGCCCTTTACGGGGCATGCCAGAGGGTCATGGCTATACGGGTGATCCGGGGGTACCGTACGATTTCCCGTGAAGCGGCGAGCCTCCTTGCTGGCCTGCCACCATGGGATCTGGAGGCAACAGTCCTTGCACGCATGCACGATCTGCGCATGGAAGTGCAACGCCGGGGCAAAAGTCCGCTGCCTGAGCATGTCAAGGCGTGGCGGAAAGAGCTCCGGCGGGATCTTGTGATGGCGAAATGGCGTCAGCGGCTATCGCAACCCAGTGCTGGGCACGCCATAATTATGGCGGTAATGCCCCTCCTTGAGGCGTGGCTGGAAAGAACTCACGGCGTTCTCACTTTCCGCATGACGCAGGTCCTCACCGGACATGGTAAGTTCGGGAGGTACCTGCATCGGATTCGTGCGGAAGAGACGCCCGGGTGTCGCCACTGTGTGGACCGCCCGGAGGACACGGTGGAGCACACGGTTGAGGTGTGCCCTGCTTGGGCAGAGCATCGCTGTGTCCTCGTGGGAGCGATCGGTGGTGGCGATCTCTCGCGCCGGGCCTTGGTAGAAGCCATGGTTCGGAGTGAGGAGGAGTGGCAGGCGGTCGCCTCCTTCTGCGAAGCAGTAATGCTAGCAAAGGAGGAGGCGGACCGCATAAGGCAACGGCGTTTGCGCCCCAGACGCCGCCGCGATTCCGATCCTGACTTCCGGCCACCGTAGGCGCGGGCTTGCGGATGGTGAGCATTGGGTAGCTCGCCGTCCGGTCGTCTGGTAATCGTCCGGACCAAGCCCAGTCGTCGACGGCGCGCACTGTTCCCGCGCGCCTCAAGGAGTTGTCAGCAACCGTAGGGACCCTGCAGAAGGGTCGAAGCCAATCGGGGCCACGGGTTTGTGTCTGAAAAGGAAGGCTCTGGCCCTGGTATGTATGGCGATGTAGGAACGGGGTAGGTTGTTTAGTCAGTAAGAGTCTGACACTTGTTTTCCGCTCCGCCCAAGAGCGGGACTCGTCATTGGATGATTTTTACCTACCATAAAAAAAAAAAAAGACCACAGACTTTTTATCGGCCGATACCAAATCGTCATAGTGTGCGCACTTGCTTACATCTGCGTACTGATTAAGAGCCCGACCAAACTATCGGCCGATAAAAAGTCTGTGGTCTGCGGGGGCTTTTAAAGTGTTGCTATATCCAGAGCTATATTTTAATGTATTACAATATATTGTTCTTGTCCCTGAGTATCTTTGCTTTAATATTATTCGTCAAATCGATATAAACTCTATAACATAAGCAAAAAGATACCCATGTTTACTAAAGAATCCAAATCAAATACATGGTTGTCATAGTGACTTGACCATTAGATGCATATTTGCTGAAAAAATATCTGTGATTTTGTATTGGAAGTTTTTTCAGGATAGTCTAGTACTAAGAATCAGCATATTCGTGTATTTTAAAAGTACGAATAAAATTACGTGATGAAAGGAGTCATTTATAACCAAATTGCAAATAAAAAAATATGGTTTCATTTACTTTGTGTGATCTTTCCATAAGATTATAAATTTAGGTATCTTCAAGGCTATAGTGAGCAAGCTAATTAATAAAAAGCTAGTGCAAAATCAAAATCATTTCCAAATAAATCATTTACAGATACTTTTGAAACGTCAAGCGTCACCATCAACGACAGCATGGCATCACTACTTGTCATGACATGGGATCGCAGTCAAGCACTGGTAAAAAAATACGTCGTTGTCGTATCTAAATGCTGATGTGAACTCTTGCACAACTTAAAGGAAAATGATACTGAATGAATAGGTTGATGAATGAAAGATGTGTTTGACGTCACATTAACTTACTATTCATAAAGGCGTGGTTAGATTACGTAGGAAAACTAGTAATACTCACCTCCCTACGTTAACTTTGTGAATGAGTTCAGTTGGGGAGTTACCGCAATACCAAATTATACCGTCAAGCGTTATAATTGAGTACCTAAAGTGTATTGGAATGTTCTATCGTTTTGAATAAGTGACGTGACGGCACAGTGGTTGTTTTCATGGTTGGTAAAAATCATCCAATGACGGATCCTGCCCTTGAGACAGTGTCAGACTCTTACTGATTGAACAACCTACCCCGTTCCTACGTCGTCATCTATACCAGGACCAGAGCCTTCCTTTCAGACACGAACCCTTGGCCCCAGTTGGCTTGGACCCTTCGGCAACCCTGCCGAAGTCCAAGTCCAAGGGTCGAAGTCCAAGTCGGGTCCCTACGGTATGCAGACAACTCCTTGAGGCGCGCGGGAACAGAGCGCGCCGTCGACGACTAGGCTTGGTCTGGAAGATTACAGACGGCATAGTGGTTAAAACATCCACCTCAAACTACTTATTTCAAATTTTATAAATTATGGAACCTACATTTCCAAATACACCAATGCATCGCTATTGCCTTCTACATATTTTCTATGCGTTCCAAATGGGAACAGGATTTACAGGATTACCAGGATATGACGTCACGCTGTACTGTCAAATCGAAGGAATGTTGGCAAAAAATAATTACTCAAAGATGAGTAAAATTGAAGAACTGATTGCTGATTACATTTTTTTCGTTGACAGTTAAATAAGTTTTAAAAAATCTTGCCTCGATTTGACAGTAAATAGTGGCATCACAACATGGCAATCAGTCCTATTCTCATTTGGAACGCATTGTACAGTTTAATTTCCAAACTAAACACATGTGTTTCCAGTAATTTATCATTCGAAATAGCTCTGTATACCGACCAGCTGATACCCATTCTTCGTAATAAACCACAAACATACCATGACCTAATTATAAAAACTATAAACATACTTAATGTTGTTATATTTCACGACGATTATTATATATTAAATTTTATTTCTAACACAGTCTCAACTTTAAAGCATAAACAAAACAAAGTATAAAAGTACCTACAGAAGTAAACCACAATGTACGTCAGAAAATTTCTAGTGAATCAGTCTCTGAACTCAGGCCGTACCGCCTTCTTATACCTAGACGCTAGACTTAATGGCAACAGGCTATGAAACACTGGCTTAATGTCATAAAGGCGGACAGCGGTTTTCAAACATTTATTGCTACGTTTACATTTGGGCCCAACCTCAACCAATCGCCATTGTTTTAATGAAGTTTCCTCGTTTATACAATGGCTACACAATGGCGATTGGCCGATGCTGGGCCTATATGTAAACGTAGCATAAGACGCCTTTTAGTGTATCTAATTTACATGTGTGCATATTTTTGGTTACGCATATATTTAATGAGTGTATGTGAACCTACACACACATCCAAAACCAACCCACCTTCGAGAAATATGAATGTGTGTATTAAGGCGTGTGTTTGTTATTCCTTTACAGTAAAACGGTAGAAGGCATTTAGATGGAATTAAGCACGCGGGTAGCTCATGTCCCTGGGATAAGGTATTGCACATTTTTTTGCACGCGAATATGTTCCGATAGGATCATATACAACTTACAAATTTCATAACTATGTCATGAAAAATGACAAAATTATAAGCTTGTTATGAGACTTGGTTTTCCGTACAAACACATGGTTACCGGGCCATCCGGGCGATTGAGGAATGGCTTTGCTCCTGTGTTGTGGATGTTTGTCAAATTATTGCATTTATATCTACTCTACACTAATATAATAAAGAGGTAAAGTTTGTTTTTTTGTTTCTTTGTTTTTTGTTTGTAGGAGGTAATCTCTGGAACTATTGGTCCGATCAGAAAAATGTTAGCAACAAGCTGTTTTATTTCTGAGTGACATAGGTTATACAGGCGAAGCCACTGGCAAAAGCTTAGTAGCTTTTTGTTTTGCTATATGCCTCATTTCTGTAACTGTCAGTAGGTAAATCGAATAATGTTGAGTAACACTCATCATCATCAACCTAGCGCCAGTCCCGGTTGCTACCCTTGGTTATTCACCTCGGTGCCCGGGGTCCGCTAATGTTGAGTAACACTGGCGTGTAGTAATGTTAGCATTATCTGAAGTCATTGTTGTTACAATACCTACTTGTATAATTGCTCAAAGAGGCAACACTACCTTTGTTATGCCATCTACTGTTGCTTCCTCGTAGGAAAGTGCAGGACGACCCTTATTGATCTGTTTCATCAGAGTTGCGAAGATGATTCGACTGTTAAAGATAGGTAGAGTTCTCGATCATTGTGAATCTTTATAGTCGACTTTTTTTTTATTATTGTTTATAGGTTCGTGCTTGACTGCTATCTCACCTGATAGAAAGCGACAATGCGGTATACGATGGAGCGAGCTTACCTACAAGTAACCTATTCACTCTTGATTTAAAGATTCCCGGATTGTAGCCATCAGGGAAAACAGACTCCGGCAAGGAATTTCACTCTTGGGTGTATGCACAATAAATGTTTTCCCAAAACGTTTTGCACGATGTGGGATGTCCACCACGTGCCGGTCCCTCAGTTGCCCTTTACGTGTTAGGTCTGCGGCTTTCTTTTTCAGAAATTTCCCGCGGTCCTTGCGGGCATTGGCCCTACAGAAATCACAAAAAGAAGTGTTTTTACAAACACAGGAACACTCCGAACTATTAACAGGAATGCCCGGTTTATTATTTTAAACTGGGCAAGTGCGAGTCAAGCTCGCACACTGAGGGTTTTATACACTCTAACTTAAAATAGTTCAATTATAGATTTTACCGAATCAAAAAATGTTTTTATTTATTTTTTGTGATGTATCAAATTTTCAATTTTCAGATGTTTTGCTTTAGGCCAAATTTTAGTTTACTAGGTCGACAGAAAGTACCCTATGACTTTGGATTCTCTTGATAGTGTCAAAGTATGCGGTTTTTGCTACATAAACAGCTTTACGTTTTGTTTTTCGTTTATTTAGTTTTTTTTTTTTCACAATTCCAACGAGACCTCAGACTTGAGCATGTGGCCTATATTTCAACTCAAGTTATTTTAGGGTTCTGTACATCAAAAGGAAAAATCGAAAATATAGAATCACTTGTCAGTCTATCTCGATGCCTCCCACGTAAGTTGTTGTAACCCCAAAAATGCAATTTTACAGGAGAGCGTTTTAAAGATACTTTTTGCGATACAAGCCACATTTTTCAAGGAATCTTTTTGAAATTCGGTATGAGTGTATAGTTTTTATTATGTTATCGTTAACTACATGTCATTACTTTATAATTTTAACGGTTTCTTGAATTTTGTTGTTACAACTGTTTACCGCGACAGGAGGTCCTCACAAAATGTTGTAACTATCACTTACATTATTATACACGGGAGATCAAGAGCCGATTTGGATCATATCTGATAATTACATCAATTTACGTCGATTACAAATAAAAAAAAAGGTGTGGTATGTACATCATTACTTGATATAATAAAATAAATACAATGTTTTTTCAGCCTAATTTCGTTTAAGAAAATACCTTTTCGTTGATACGTTACCGAAATACAAAAAAAGCAGAATATTTTCAATCAAGTTTAACAAAATTTTACATTTTAGGGTTTAGAGTTTAGAATAAGAAACAATATTTCAAAGATTAGAAAAACATTAAAGATTAAGATCTGAAAATAAAAATTGAAGCTTTTTCAAAATTTAAATTATACTTTCAATTCATTACATCGTCCTTTAATCAAATTTTTACTATAGTTTAAATAATCAAAACTCAAAAAAGTATCGTAACCAAAATGATTAAGAAAATTCTAGTAACCAATGAGATTTAAAAATAGGTAAATCATCATGTTCCTATCTTAGTCCAATGTGATTTGGAGTCGGTGGAACAAGCTTATTCTTCCATTTTGTCGTATCACCCGTCTCACTATCACTTTGTAATCTTTTCCTCTCTCCATTTTTTCAAGTGACTATACTTATAGCTCATTCTGTAATATGCTTTATTCTTCTTCTTTTCATAAGCATATCCAAGACAAACGATAGATAAAAAGTAATGTTTTCTAACTTACACTGAATCTAGAAAAGCCTGCAAATATTAAGTTTTGCTCGTAATATATACAATAGAGGGATTGTTTCCCGACCCCAAAAAGCTGGTTTCATGCACCTAACTGATGTATTCATATCATCATTTTGGCATCTTAAGGTATTGTTGTTGAAAGAAGTGGTCATTACCTTACAGTCTGATAAAACATTAAATTAATATTGAATCTTCAGAACAAACTGGTACCTCTTTTATTTTTACGATATTATTATCTTTCAGATCTATTTCTGTTTTCTCTGTGTACCTTTTAGGCAAAAGCTATACGTTATTACTATATACACTAAAAGTTTAAACCCAGAGGTTTAATATAACATTAGTGAATTTAGTCAAACATAGTGTGACTCAACTTGCAAGCAGTTGAAAAGACTTGAAATGGTCACAAACGATGGTTTTGACAGACCCAGACTTTTTCACTGGCTGTTAAAAATCTTTTTGATCGGGGATTAATACTGCTGTTGGTATATCAAATTTAACTAACACCTTATTAAGAACTTAATCACTTATAGAAATGGTAAAATTGTTGTTTACACACGTCTGAAGTTTGAAGTTTCAGTAAGGGCAACAGGCAATTTATTCTTATTTAGTCTCACAATAGTATCAGCATAAATTCTAAGCTTGGCTCTCCTATAACTAAATTAGCCATAGTTATACATCATTTTCTCTGTCACCTTTTTAGTTTAATTTATTGAAATAGTGCTTGCAGTAGACTCAATAGACCAGTTTTCCTACTGGCTGTTTTTTATATTTTACTAGAAAGGTTTTCTTTGACGTTGTTAGTCCTTTTGAAAAATCTCTAGTCTGTAAATGTGTATTTTTTTCATTACCTTTTTCAAACGATACTTTATTCAATCAAATAACTGACTGACTTAGCTTAAAGAGTTCAACAGTGCAGAAACATGCAGGTGGTGACTAAGGTAAAAGTAACGAACAACGTTTTCTGATTTGGGAAACTAGCAATAAACACGAACAAGAAGGAAAGTCCTAGTGAGTTTTAATCAGTAAAAGTTACTTTTACTGACTAAAACTCACATGTAATCTTTCGGTGCCTTTTGTGTTCCAGGCCCTCAATTCCTCGACACAACCTGGATGTCTTCCTTGAGAATTGGTACGATAAAGCGAGTAACTAAGATAACTGGAAAGAAAGAAGGGAGGCTTTTGCCCAGTAGTAGGACATCACAGGCTAGCTAGAATAATAATAATATTATTAAACAAAAATGGCTTTAACAATCGTAATTTAAATGGTTATTATACTATACAGCTATGAAATACGAGTAAGTGAGCAGTTTCAAGGTCCAAAGTTATGAATATGCTATCACCTTTTAGTTTAGTCATTTAAAACTTCTCAGATTCATTGAAAATGGTTGCCTTGAGTGACTCTGACTTCAGTGATATTCATAAAACACTCCCTGAAAAATACATACAACGTACTTATTTCAAACGAATAGCGACGTAAATCATTGTATGCGATGTTACAACTTACTTTTACATATCTAGCATCGAAGTAAAATGTTTTACGTATCACTTAACATAAAATAATTTTAAAATTAGCGACGTAAATTGTTATATGGGATCAATACCATATTTTAAATGGTTATCATGTTAGTTAAAGATAAGATTAAACGGAATAGTAATTACTAGAATATTAAATTAACGACGTAAAAATTGCGTGAGAGGTGCAACTGGCAGCGAATTCCAGCGTAATCTGTGATATGTGTTACATACAACGGACGCACGTGCGCTTTTCCCCTTTGTAAACCATTGCAAGTAATAAATACTACAGTCTACGCCGGAATCGTTCGAAATATACAACATTATACGTTTCAAAAGTACCTTAAATAATAGGTTTTTTGGACTTTTTGTTTTTTTGTAGGATAGATTACATAAAATTAGACACTTTTACATAAAAAACCCAAAATCGCCATTTTGTGGGTTACAACAACTTACGTGGGAGGCATCGATCTGTCTGTTTGTCAAGACCAAAGGGTCTTCTTAAAGGGGGTGTACTACGCCAAATCGAATAACAAATAGTCGAATATCAATTGATCGACCACTATAAATCGAACGTCTAAATACTCGAACGTTCATAATATCGAATTGTTATTAAATCGAACATTCAATACATCGCACACTCAATACATCGAGTGTTCAAAATATCGAATGTTTGTTTGATCGAGCGTTCAACGCATCATCTTTTGCCTCTTTTTTGTGGAGTAGGTCTTCCCAATTCCGCGTTTACCTTATCAATTCTCCTATTTGTTATAGCTTGCTCCTTAACTAAAAATTCTATGGTAGCACAAACAGTATGGACTCTGCAATCTCAATTTATTGAAAGCATCTGGTACTTCTTCTTGGGGTAAATAAGCAAGTGCGATAATTATTTATTATTCCCTACTGTTGTGAAGTGTGAATTTTTAGTTAAGGAGCAAGCTATAACAAATAGGAGAATTGATAAGGTAAACGCGGAATTGGGAAGACCTACTCCACAAAAAAGAGGCAAAAGATGATGCGTTGAACGCTCGATCAAACAAACATTCGATATTTTGAACACTCGATGTATTGAGTGTGCGATGTATTGAATGTTCGATTTAATAACAATTCGATATTATGAACGTTCGAGTATTTAGACGTTCGATTTATAGTGGTCGATCAATTGATATTCGACTATTTGTTATTCGATTTGGCGTAGTACACCCCTTAAAGGAGCTCGTGACCGCATGCAGGTATTTTGTTAAAATTTAAACCAACTTAGGTCTGTGGTCTCCAGACTACACCACTCCACTCCTGACTGGTCATAGGATAGTATAGATTACGCAATTTAGCCCTTTTAGCCTTGACAGAATATCATTTTATTGCTCATAGCAATGCATGTGCTTAGTTAAAATACAGATATCTATACAAGGTGTCATTGACATGTTAACGCAAACGAATACCATAGATCCAGTACATGATTCTGGACACCCTAGTGGTGGAATTTTTCGTCGGTTTTTTTTCAAATTTTTGAAATAAAAGTTTTGTTTTTTTTTTTATTTTTTACCTGTATAAAATCGTTATTCTAACCAATCTCAATAATATTTTTAGAAAAAAAAGAAAAAAAAAATTTCCAAAAAAAAAAATTTAATAAAAAAATCATCAAGGCAAATAAAGTCGTTATTCTAGAATGTAATTCACTAATTTTTTTTTTGCAAAAATTGTTAAAATGACGTTTTTATATAGTTTAATTTAAAAATCGTAAAAAAATCATTAAAAAAAAATAAGAAAAAACCGACCAAAAATTTCCACGACTGGGGGGGTCTAAAATCATGTACTGTATTTATGGTATTCATTTGCGTTAACATGTCAATGACATCCTGTATATCAAAGCTCTTTAAACCCCATATACATAGCCAAGCAACATAATACATGACACATGTAATCTTAATCAGTCGTTTAAGATCACTACGTTGATACCAAGCGTTTTCCTCAAGCTCGGGCGTCCATTGAGCACGCGACGGACTGACCCGCGCGTGTCTCTGCGAGACTTCACGTAAACAAACATGTTCCTTTTATGTTATTTAATATTCATATACAATAATATGTGTTATTTTACATATTCTGTTGGTTACTGTATAAACTAACTAGCTTTTGCCACCGACTTCACTCGCGTGAAAGTCACCCCAAAAATTCCAATCCCCGTTTTACCCTTTTAGAGGTGAAGATGCTTAAAATTGATGTGTAAAAAAAATTACGTGTAAAAGAGTTTGTAAAAACCTATTTATAAAATAAAAATATCATTTATCATTTAAAATCAGGTCTTAGCGGACGTCCTTATTAGGAACCTACCTGCCAAATTTCAAATTTTTAGGTGTTAAAGTTTCTGAGATTTCACGATTAATCAGTGAGTGGTATTTCGCTTTTATATATAGATACAAGATTATAAAGACAAAGCAATCTAGTATGTTTGTTGAGATAAAGATCTCTATTTTTTTTTCTAGTGAGAAAATATCATCTAGTGACTTCTCCCTCTCTGGGTTGGAGCTAGAAGGCATGTGAGACTTTTACTGACTAAAACCCACTTATATTCCTTCAGGTGCCTGGTTCTAATACCACTGGTTTCCTTATCAGAAATGCTGCGCAGCCCTAGCAAACATCAGCCCTGCTGCAGATTTGAAAGAAGTTATTTTTTTCAAGGACACAACGCATGACGCACAACGGATTTTTTATGGTAGGTAAAAATCATCCAATGACGAATCCCGCCCTTGGGTGGATCGGGAAACAGTGTCAGATTCCTACTGACTGGCCGAAACCGGAATCGGAAGGGGATTCGTGCGGTATCGGTCGTCCTCTTCCTTTGTTTCCTTTCCTTTTTTTCCATTAACGCACAACGGCTTGGAAACCTACCATCAACTCAACATCAACACGACGCTAGAGGCGTCGCCAGCTGGGGACGAAACTACCCCAGGTACTACAGATCTGATTACAAAAACATTGTTCTTTCATAAATAGATATACTACCCCTTACCATTAGGTAGGTGAGATAGTCGTCAAACGCAAGCTTATCTACACTAATATAATAATCTACACTAATATAATAAAGAGGTAAAGTTTGTTTTTTTGTTTTTTTATTTTTTTGTTTGTAGGAGGTAATCTCTGGAACTACTGGTCCGATTGGAAAGATTTTAGCAACAATAGAAAGCTGCTTTACTCCTGAGTGACATAGGCTATATTTTATGTACGCGGGCGAAGTCGCGGACAAGAGCTAGTGTATAATATTAACCTTATGAATACCATCATTAGAAATATAATAGAAAGACAATAGGTGTTTATTATGGTAGGTAAAAATCCTGAAACGAATCCCGCCTTTGGCCGGAGCGGGAAACAGCGTCAGACTCCCACTGACTAAACCACCTATCCCGTTCCTTCCTTGCCTTAATCCCAGAGCCGTGGTGTTACGTTTTCGTATCAACCCTTGGCCACAGGAGTATTGAGTTTAGGAGCCAGACATTGGAAGTGCTCCTTTTGATTCCACTGGCTGTTGAGGACAAGTCCCGGGTACTTCATCGTCGACCCAACGCCGATGTGAACTCCTTCTACCGTTAGTTGGGAACCCGTTGGTGGCGCGTTCCGAGGGCCGTGAAAGCACATGGCCTCGGACTTGTGCAGTGCCACCTTGAGTCCCAGAGGCTGTAGAGTAAAAAAAAACAAAAGAAAATATATTAGGTACTGACATAAGCCAGGAGAGCCTAGCCCCGAGAAAAACTAGTGTTCATATACATAATGTTATGTATATACTACAGTAATTGCATTTAATACCCTATTAGTAATAATTGTTATTGATTATTATGAAGTGTTACTAGCGTAGTTCTAAGGTTTATTTACTTACAATATAATATCTATTTAAAATATCTGTTATTTATTTATTGTGCGCACCCACAACAGTGTTGTCTTTTTTAACGTAAAGGTTGACTGGCAGAGAATGCCTTGTAGCATCAAGTCTACCTATGTACTACTACTGTACATGAAGTTTAAATTAATAAATATATTTAATTTATATAATATACCTATATAATATATATAGTCTGTTTAATACTTTATTAGTAATACTCGTACATATATGGACCGAAATGCTTGGTAATAAATTATTTAATTTTATAATACCTACAAATGCACTGTACGAGTAGTTGATAAACTCGTGGTTATTAAAATCATCGTCATGTCGTCAATGAGTGTTATTAAAAACTAGCTGTGGTCAGGGACTTCGCTCGCATAAACGAAAAAAATGAACCTCAAGGAACGTTCTACCGGTCCATCTGTATTTTTTAAGATCTAGAGGCCCACTGAAATATACACACAAAATTACATCTTCATTAGTCGGCTGTTTTGGAGGAGTTAGTTGACAATTAAACGTACAGAAGAACTATTTTATATGTCACCGTAAAAGTTTAAAATCCGTTATGCTATAACATACTGCTTATACGTCGACACTCAAGCGAGCGCCGGCGCTGATTTCGCGCCACGCGCCGTTGTCAATTTTTAAAAATGCTATGTACAATATTTGAAAATTTTTTTTATAGGGTATTTTGATATTTATCCAAGAACGTAAATAAAAAGTTTTAACGACAAATAACTTTCCGTTAATACCCGCGAACGCCGGCGTTTGCTGTTAGTACCTGCGAACGCCGGCGTTCGTCCGAGGATGAAAAGGTTAAACGCATTATTCTTTTATTGTTAAATTACAATCTGCTTGGCATAAAATTGTCACCGTAAAGCCTGTCCTTGATTGGTCAATCTTAAAGTAGGCTATTATATCTATGTGTATATAAAAAAAATTTAGCTAACAAGTACACAGATTGATTCATTCTATTTGAAATATAATTATGATATTTATTTATTAGATATGCACACCTATCACAGTGTTGTCTTTTTTAACTCAAAGGTAGTAGAGAATTGAATGCCTCGTTGCATTAAGTCCGTCTATGTACCTCTACTGTACATGAAGATTAAATAAATAAAGGGCGTCGAAATACTCCTCCACATCGCTGTCATCCGGATACAGCGGAAATGTTCCCAGAAGATTGGCAGCATTGCGACGTTGAAAGGCAAAGTCTAATTCTTTGGGAACCGAACGAGCCAGCTCTGGTCACGCGAAGTGTCGATCAGTCAGCGAAAAAAGAATATTTCACTTATGTAATAAAACCGCTCACTCAAATATAAAATAATATGTTTATTACTCAATCAATCATCTTTAAATTGTTAAGAAGTCAGTAAGAAATTTGTTATTGGACGTCCAAAGCTTAGGTCTCTATGAAGAAGAACATACAATAAACTCCAGGACATACTTTAGCCATAAGCAATGTTTCACCAAAATCTTTTGAGCTTTTCGAACGTAAATATATTATACACATACAATCTTGCGCTGTTATAATAGTATTATTATTGATCTGATTACGGTTACCGATTACTGTATGCATTCAGAAAATATGTATATATAAATAATAAAATATTAAATAATATGAAACAAAATAAGAATGACAAGAAAACCGTAGGAGCATACGGAAGTTATTTAACTTTAATAATCCACCCGTAGAGCTTGACTTTCATTAAAAATATGCAATTTTACGGTGACATATAATAACAAGGCAATGGAAAAACATAAGAAGGTTTTTAGTCAATAAAAGTCTCACCTATCTTCCGCCCGCACATGGGAGCGGAGATATCATTGAATTATTTTTCCATCGATAAAAAAACCTATATCTTTACACAGATTATTATTCAATCTAGTTAGAAAACTGATATGCTGTTAACATTAAATAACTTAGTTGACTTGTCAAGAATGCCAAAAAAACTTGTATCCATAAGTTTCATAAAGTTTAAATAAATTAGAACTGGTTTTTCCAGTACGAAAACTATTGCAATAACAATAATAAGAACTCATCCACTATGTTCCTACTTATTAATCAAATGCATAAACAATAAAGATTTAAACTAAGTCGTTAAAATGCAAAGAAAAAACCCGACACACAAAATATTAAAATCAACAATTCAAACTTGAATTCACGTTTTGATTTAATCGTTTGGCCGCCATCTTGGATTGCATCAACCGCCAATTATTATTCGTATTATAGGACTCGTTTGTCGTTTGCCGTACGTCAGCAAGTTGGCACACCTACTTGCCAACCCTCATAGATTTAAGACTACCACGTCATAAAAGCCCTGGTGCTGTTCTGACGTAGCCACACATAATTTGTAGCAGCACGTCATTCGACGGATACACAGGGAAAAAAGTGAAATCAAACCAGTTTTTCAAACGCAAGACTTGGTATACTGAATACGTCAATAGTTTCATTTAGGAGCATTTGCGCAAGAGGTTGGAATAAAAATAGATGGATGATAAAAATAAAGTTAAAAAAAAGTATAGTTAACACTGGCCACCTTTATTCGTAACTTCCTAAGCGCGCCAAAAAAAAATGCTAAGCTAACATTCTTGCCAATGGAAGCCCTTTTTTTTGTTTTTTTTTTTATGGTAGGTGAAAATCATCGAATGACGAAACCCGCTCTTGGGCGGAGCGCGAGACCAGTGTCAGACTCTTACTGACTAAAAAACCTACCCTGTACCGGATATCGGCAGGATCGCGGCGGCGACGGCTATGGCGAGGGCGCTGTTGCCTTTGCCTTATGCGGTCGGCCTCCTCCTTTACGAGCATTACTACTTCGCAGAAGGAGACGACCGCCTCCCATTCCTCTTCGCTGCGGACCATGGCCAGAACCAAGGCCCGGCGCGAGAGTTCACCGCCGCCGGTCAATGGAAACCCTGGATTATAAGTATGTGCAGGTGGACTTGCAACTCCTGGCTGTGCTAATTAGTACCTATAATGGTAAATAGTTATAGTGGGCAATAAAGTGATTTATCTCAAGTTAATGATAATTCACACTAGGGTGCCAAAGTTACTAAGTATACGTACCTAGGCACATATATTTTAATACCTATTAATATGTGGCTCTCTTGTTTAATATTTTGTTATTCTCTAATGATTAGCTTGACATCCTTCATTTTTTGAGTTGGAAACTCATCGAATAAAGGTCACAGCTCATTAGAGCCACCCGGCACCCACTCCGCACCGCCTCGCCTCGTGCGGTTAGTATTCTTTATATGAATTTGTATGGGTATGCGCTCACTACATCAACTCCGCAGCGTCACCAGATCGCCTCAATCGTAAGCCATCCACGCGCGGACGGCGGGTGGACCACTAGGTGACAACTCGTTGCTCGCATGCTTGCCTTGCGTTGACTGCGCATTGCCAACACGCGGGTCCCGAGTGGACCGCGCGCTACCCGCGAATGATTCACGCGAGGACGATACGTTGGCGTCTGGCGATGGGCCGCTCCCCACCATCCCGTGTAGACCTAGTGCCAATTGTTAACAGACTACACGGAAATTCGTGGACCAAGTGTCGTCCACTCATTGACCACGCCGGGTCCACTGGTTGACGACGCGAGGTCCACTGGTTGACCGCGCGACGTTTATTGGTGATAACGCGGTGTTCACCCATCGACCACCTGTCGACAACGAGTGAACGCCGGGCGACGAGGCGGTGCGGGGTGGGTGCCGGGTGGCTCTAATGAGCTGTGACCTTTAGTTTCTCGCTCTCGGGTGGAGTGGAACTCGTGTCTGATTTACTAACTAAAACTCACTTAATTATGTTCTTAGTGCCTTTGCCTTCTAGGACATTTTCATTTCATCACGTTTTCAGCAACTTGGCTAGCGGTCATCGGCCTTGCTGGGCCCGTGCGGTTTTACTGACATCTCTTTTTGAGTCACTCGTGAAACTCTAAGCGCCTTCGACGACGGAGATTGGTCCGGACGCCCGGACGGTGAGCTATTGTTCATCGTCCGGCCGTCTTCTCCCACAGTAATGAAGTAGGAAGACATGTCAGACTTTAAGGAGAGAGTCCTCAAGAAACACATCTTACCGTTTTGAAAATTTCTAAAAGTATATATACTGCACTGAATTAACGACACTGGTAACGACTCTGACTTACGGGTTGTAGGTCGCGGGTTCAAACCCAGCCAGGCGCAGTAGTTTGTGTAATTTATTTCATCTCCACTGCTCTCAAAACTGTGAAGGAAAACATCGTGAGGACGTGAGGATCTAGGACATGCCGGTTTGGCATGTCCTAGATCCAAAAATTCGAAGACATGTGACATCCACCAATCCTCACTGGGCCCGCGTGGTGGATTATGGCCCATTCCCTCTCCTAAAGAGGAGGCCTGTGTCCCTGCAGTGGGAACATCAAAAGGCTCATGATGATGATGATCCATATTAACGAGAAAAAAATATGTATATAATCTCTCAAAAACAGCTAAATCGATCTTTTCGATTCGCAGGAATTACTAAATTAAAAATATCCATTTATTTATTTTATGTAATTTAATGATGTTGCTATGGGTTTATAAATAAATAAAAATGAAAAATCTATAAATTAAAGATAAGTTTGCGATGAAACTGTTGACACGTCTATTGGGATTTTTTTATCAGAGCTGTGTGTTTTTATAAATTTTGAAAACAGTTTGTGCCTTTTTAGGTGTACGCTGTTCTAGAATTTAAGCCCTCTCGCTGCCGTTAGTTTGATGTTATAGTTTTCGAGATTTTGATGCTTGGCTAAATGCCGTTCCTGCTCAACAGCCACAGGCTACTTTTGCCTACTAATTTGTTTTTGTTAATATATTTATTGAAAGGATGGAAGTTGTTGCCCAGTTGCCCTTTTTATATTGGCGTGTTCGTAATAGTTTTATATTTATTTGTTTAATTGAAGCTCATGACCATCTACTATTTTTATGTGGATACAATAGCATTGTATAACGTAGAAGCACTTTTTAAATTTTGTAAATGTGAAGTACCATGGAGCATTTTTCGCTAGGTTGCAACTTATTTGACATAAACAAGCATGGCAGTTGAGAGTTTGTCAAGCTCACTCAAATGTCTCGCTGATGGTGGCGCGTGTGTTGAGTCATTCTGTTCCCTCTAAAATGGGAGCGGAGTGGGGCTGATGCGCGCGTCATGCTCGTGAACGGGTGCCGTCAGTTGAGACCGGTCATCTCTTGGCTGCTAGGCGCTTATTTGAAATTCTTATTTTTTAAATATTATTTTACTTTTTGTTAAATACCGCTACATCGTGCTCGCATAATAGAAGCAACATAATTTTGTAACCAAATAATATGTAAATATATAAATTTGATTTAAAAGAGTGCCCATGGAGTTTCTTGCACGTTCTTCTCCATAGGAGTCTACGCCTTGGAACGTGCAAATTAGCTTCAATTTTGAAATTTTCAATTTTCTTCAATTTACAAAAGTGCCTGTAAATGGTCTATTTGAAATAAATGATTTTGAGTTTGAGTTTGCACAGAGGTATTAAACTTGATTGATTGATTTTGTTGATTTCAAGTAGGAAACCTAGCGGCCGACAATCGTTGCCCAGTACTATCAGAAAAAAAAATTGAGAACTCAATTGCAGCCCCACCTACCAGGTCCAACCGTATTTTGTTACCATTTAGGGACTTATTTAAGGTCAATTAGCCGTTTAGTAGAAATCAGTTTAAGTTTTAAATTAGTAAAAACAGAAAAAATATATATTAAAGATTAAAATAAAATTACGTTTAAAAGTGATGTCAGCGTTACTTGATAGCAGCATTCTAAGCTAACTGCTTACTTAGTTTTATAAAATGTAAATCTAGATTTACATAGAAAATGCATTAATAGAAAAGTTGGAACAGCGCCACACCAGTATTTAACGCTGAAGGTTTACAAGAGAAACTAGTAAAAGTTAATTTAACGAGTGACGCCGAATGAATCACCAAGTATTTTCACCTGCAAGATGGACAGATGGTCACGATTGATAGCAATATGTAAGTATGTTTATGCAGTCAGAATAGCTCAACATAGGAGCAGCCTTATACCCCGCTGCGCTGCTGGGACTCCTCTCGAAGAGGAAGCAGGCCGTAAATCCATCACACGGGTCTAGTGGGTGTTGGTGGATGTCACATGTCTTCGAATTTTTGGTTCTAGGACTAGGGTTTCTCACGATGTTTTCTGTCACAGAGGTTTGGGAGCAGTGATGCTAAAATAAATTACACGATCAATGAGCCTTGCTAAGCTTGAACTCGCGACCTACCAATCGTAAGTCTACGCAATTACCACTCTCCTAGTAGTTAATAAAGAGTTTTGATTCTTTATTACAGCTATCCTATACTCGCAGTTGTAACCCTATGTATTTCAGCAGTTCAAGCAGTTCAAACCCAGCTATGCGGATTTTTGTAATTTATATCATCACCACTGCTCTCAAAACGGTAAAAGAAAACATCGTGAGGAAACCGGTGTGTTCTAAAACCAAAAGCTCGAAGACATGTGGCATCCAACAACCTGCACTGGGCCTGCGTGGTATATGCCGAATTCTCTCTCCTAGAGAGAAGATTTGAGTCCCAGTTGTGGGAATATTACATGGTTCATTCCCCATATATCTCTTTTTATTATTGAAAGGTTTGCGACGTTGACGTTGACCAATATCTCACTTGATGGTAAGCGATGGTGCGTTGATGTGTCAACGGTAGAGCACGTTTGCCTAGAAGTATCTATTCTCTCTTGATTCAAGCCCTACATTGTAATAAGTATCAGGAAACACAGACACCGATAGAGAATTCCACTCCTTTAAAAATTTATATGTGAATGAATGTCTCATAGACTGCACTTATCAGTAATAGTTCTTATTTGGTTGTAATGTTCGCAGAGATGCAGATTAAAAGATTCGCTGCTTTCAAACACAAGCGAGTTGCATCCTAGTTACACAGGGTGCGTGCTTGTACCAACAAACACTTAAGCGTCATTGTCTACATAACAATTAATGTACTCACTAAATAGTAAAGGAAACGAAGACAGAAACAAAAGAATAAGTACATATTCGTAGGTGATGCTTATTTTTAAGAAATCTCTTCCATCATACCCTGTCGTGTGTAAACGTGATAGGAAAAGAATAAAATACTAATATAATAGTTATCAATCAACATCTATTTTTATAACAAAACATTTGTATCTACTTATGTTTATAAATTGTAATTGGATTAATAAATAAGTACGAGTTTTACGAAGAAGTACGAAGGCGCCCGGCGAGCTACAACTTGGAACCATATGCATATTGAATTAATAATGATTATAAAGATTATTGTTATCAGTGTTTAATGATTAATTCTGGAACCTTGAGTTCCTACTTTCCTCCTGTCATTTTACCCAACTTGGAAAAAGTCATTTTTCAGGCACATTATGAAATCACAGGATCTATGAGTGGCCTGTGTGTGGGTGTGTATCCATTCCAGCTATCGTAAATGGTTGTTTAGAGGGAAGTTTTCAATGCATTGGTCATGACACAGTTACGTCACTAATTTCATTGAGAAAATTCAAAAACAAATAAGGATATTTACAAATACCCAACCACTGAAATACGTAGCATATACATGCTTACAAACTCTTCAGGGATTCCACTCGTAATTGTTTTGTTCAACTGTGATGTGGTGACACAGAGCTAGTAGGTGTGTCTCGACACCGTCGTGGAAGGAAAATCTGCTTATTATGTTATGACAAATATTTTCCGCACAAGTGTTTTCCCGGTTCAAGAGCAACGTGCCGGTGCTGAAAGATGACGTGTTCTACGTAACAACCATTGTTATAATTACTAATATTGTTCTCTAACAGCTGGTGGTTTACAGTAATGTTTTATGACAGGGTTGTACTTTTGTAGTAGTATGGTAGGACTTAAGCACACACGACTTTTTTTGTTGGGAAATCCATCCAATAACTTCTCACGTATCCACTAGGGCCGAGCTGGAGGGCGTATCAGACTTTTAATGTCTAAAACTCACTCTTAGTTCCTTCTGCGTATCAGGACACCGAGTTTCACTACCAGAAGCGAACCCTTGGATCCAATTCTTCTGCCTTGCTGGGCTCCCAAGGTTTTGTTGGCATATCCGATAGGCCAGACAACGACCGTCCGACATTCTTCCTCGCTTCGGACCATGGCCTGTACCAGGGCCTGGCGGTAGAGGTCGTTGCCGCTGATCGCCCTCACGAGAGCACGGTGTTGCTCCGCCCAAACAGGTAACTAATCACATAAATTATTCCTGATGGTTACAACAGCAGCCTACGGGAATTCACAACTCCAGGTTCACATACAACATGCGCAAGCTCTTCTTTTTTGAAAGAGAGATAGTTTTCCAAGTTGTCAGATAGAAGCTGTTCATACCCTAACTCCTCAATAAGCCCTAAAATTTCAGTAAATACTTGAATTTGGTACAAAAACCACAGTTAGCAAACAATACAAACCCGCTTATAACAGTCCTAGGCTAAAGTACTTACGACACAGCCTACCTGCTGATAAGTCGCGAGTACTTGGCTCGGCTGCAAGTGATATCAGTGCATATCTGGGGTCAACGGCCGCTTGCATCACGTCGCTTCGCGCGACGCGTCGCGGGTGTGTTGCGCACGCGCGCCGCAGGAAAACCCGAGGCGCACGGGATTACCATGAGGGAGGAGCGCTAGCATGCCGCTGTGTTTGTGTGAAAGTTTGGTGGGTTGTTAGAGCGTGGTAAGTATTTAGTTTCTGGATTTTGTATGGGTTACAGTGACCAATTTTCATATATCTATATACCTTCCTATCTATTTTTTATATATTTTTTTATTTGTCTTGTCCTGTGCGAGTCTAAATAAATGTTTTTCTTTCTTTCTTTCTTTTCTTTTCTGTACAGTAATTACTTTCTTATTTATACCTCGCAATTTAATTTTATGCACATTTTTTTTATTCTGAATGAACAATAAATCTAGGATTTTAGATAGATTAGACTTAATTATAGAATCAATCTAAATTTTGTTCTTTTGTTCGCAAGCTCAGTTATTTGTGAATTAAATGATTTTTCGTAATTGGTTCAGTAAGTAACTAAGATTCAGATTGGTTAAAATATATACATTGTTTTGATGTGTTTGAGGATTTTCGTCTATAGAAACATTTTTGTTCACCCAATTAAAAAAAAAAATCATTACCCGGTTTGTGAATTTTACTAATATTCTATACATATTCATCCTCTCAAACATAATTTTTGAGACTGACATATAATTACAAACTATAACCCGAATGTTAATGCCCAATAATGATATAATAGCATGTAATAATAACAAATTATTAATTCTTTACAAAAAACGACACGTGTGGGAAACCAGTTTCAGTACTCATCTCCAAACCTGATGTCAATTATTCAAAAAAAGATGAAAAGTAATGAGGATAAACAAAACCGGTTTTTATTTTATCATCCATTTTGTACAAGTTCGGGCGCACTGATAAAAACTAGACAAAAAACTTAACCAAACAAAGTAAAACTGATTATTCAAACGAATCTCTTGGCAACTAGAAATGTATTAGATGTTTGGCGAGCGACATTTTAGCGGCCCGGAGAGAGCTCGTCGCACTCGCATTTACGCACGCGACTATTCACGTTTCGCAGACCTACTTACAAATGGACTTATTAAGTAAAACTTAGTAAATGGATAATATACGTACGTCAATTCTAAGGTTTATAACATTTTTTATAGCTTCAAGTAATACAGTGCATCTGAGTTTCGTCTCAGCGGTCATGACCTTCAAAATTTAGCTTACAGCCAAACAATACGATACCAGAAATATGAATTAACCTAAGGGACATTTTTATGTTTTGTGTAAAATACCCTTACAGCAATCATCATAAGGAACATTTTCACATTTTAAATAAATGTCCCTTACGTTAATTCATACTTCTGGTATCGATATGTACCTGTGTAAATCATTACATAGTATAAAACAAAGTCTCTTCCCGTTGTCCCTATGTATGCCTAGATCTTTAAAACTAAGCAACGGATTTCAATGCGGTTTGTTTTAAATAGATATATTGATTTATGAGGAAGGTTTATATGTATAATACATGCTTAATATAATACAGGGTGTTTGGTGCATCGTTTGCCAAATTGATTTGGCCGATAGGATAGATCATTTGCTATATCTTCAGCCCCAATAAATCATTCCTAGCCACACCGGTTTTTTTTAAACATGTTTTTAACTTTTATTCTGAAAAACACCGGATTTCAGCATTTAAGCTTACATAAATAAAAAAGTTATTAGTCTATCCAACAAAATTTATTTTTATATTTAAGTGTACTGTTGTATGGTTCTATGAAATCCAAAATTACTTGCTAGTAATGTGTAGTTTTTCTATAAAAAACCTACAAAGTGTATGGGACATGACAAAATAATTTAAAAAATCAACTTTAAATTGCTATAAAAAAAAAAACTAAAAGCGTTGGAGATCTTCGAATTTCTCAAAAAGTTCTCTAGTTAATGCCCTTTCCAATGGTGTGCAATATGCTAAAAAAAACCTTTTATTGACTTCACTAATTGGCTAAATGTAAAAAGACAGAGGTCATTTCAGAGACGATTCAGTCTGAACGTTTGGGCAGGAGTAATTCCAATCATGTGGTTGGACCGCACTATTTACCTGATAACCTCAACGGAGATAATTATCTTGAATTTCTTCAAACAGAGCTGCCCTTATTGTTATCTGAGCTGCCAATTTTCAATGAAGACAGGTCTTTTGTCTTTCAACATGACGGTTGTCCCGCTCACTGGCGATGAACTGTAAGGCAATTCCTAAATGACACATTTCCAGACTCGTGGATTGGGAGAGATGGCCCTATTCCATGACCTCCACGTTCACCAGACCTAACTCCGCTGGACTTTTACGTCGGGAGTCGGGCCAAAGAACTGGTTTATGCGACGGAAGTTGACACGAGAGATGATTAAGTGTAACGTATTGAGGCGGCTTTTGTGACCGTTAAACGGAGCAGTGGTGGCCGAGTGGTAACGGCCCCGACTTACGAGTTTGTAGGTCGCGGGTTCAAACTCAGCCAGGCGCATTACTTTGTGTAATTTATTTCATCACCACTGCTCTCAAAATGGTGAAGGAAAACATCGTGAAGAAACTGGCATGTTCTAGAACTAAAAATTCAAAGACATGTGACATCCACCAAACCGCACTGGGCCCGCGTGGTGGGTCATGGCCCATTCCCTCTCCTAGAGAGGAGGCTTGTGTCTCAGCAGTGGGAACATTAAAAGGCTGATGATGATGTGACCGTTAAAGCAGAAATTCGTCTTCGAACTACAACTCGAGATAAGAGAAAGATGTCGCGCATGTATACGAAACAAGGGCACCCAATTTGAACAAGATTTGTGATTTTAGTACCTGCTTGTGAAATAAATTTTTATTTCAAGTTTGAGGAAAGTTAATAGGTACCCTTTGTAAAAAAAAAATAATGTGCGTAAAAATGAGATATCAATATCTACTTACTTAGAGCAAGTTATTTTTTTTTCTTTAACTTCTTAGTGCATTTACCGTAATATAAAATATCAGCCTTTTGTGATTTGAGTGCACATTTAGCCAGTTAGTGAAGTTAATAAAAGTTTTTTTTTAGCATATTGCACACTGTTGGAAAGGGCATTAACTAGAGAACTTTTTAAAAGAATTCGAAGATCTCCAACGCTTTTAGTTTTTTTTTTAATAGATATTTAAAGTTGAAGTTTAAAATTATTTTGTCATATCCCATACACTTTGTAGGTTTTTTATAGAAAAACTACACGTTACTAGCAAGTATTTTTGGATTTCATAGAACCATACAACAGTACACTTAAATATAAAAATAAATTTTGTTGGATAGACTAATAACTTTTTTATTTATGTAAGCTTAAATGTTGAAATCCGGTGTTTTTCAGAATAAAAGTTAAAAACATGTTTAAAAAAACCGGTGTGGCAAGGAATGATTTATTGGGGCTGAAGATATAGCAAATGATCTATCCTGTCGGCCAAATTAATTTGGCAAACGATGCACCAAACACCCTGTATATATAATATCAGCATAGTACTGAATAACCCTAACAATACAACACGTGTATTAATATTAAATTTTTCAACCTACAAGAATATTGCTCTGGGTAAAGTCCCAATAAAAAAAAAACGTAGCACTTAGAATAAATTGAATATAATGCACACGCACAGAATGATAAATATGTACGAGCAATTAAAATAAAACGATGCAGATTAATGACTTGATTTGAATCTTGAATGGTCGTTGGACGTTAGTCATAAATCTTTGAAACATCTACACGCAATAATAAATTGTATATAACACAGAAATTTTAAAACTACAAAGTAACAGGAATTACGGCAATGTAATTCCTGTGGAAATCAACAGGAGTTCCAAATTTTTTTTATAATATTCGACAACTATCACAGTTCGCCGTCTATTTCCAAGCTAAGCAGAGCTTGTTTTATGGGTTCAATCTCAGTAAACAATCAATCAATCTCAAGCCAAGTTCAATTTCAGCCAACTGATAACAACAACAACATACTTATATATTTCTAAATACATACATATTATTGATAAATTACACCCAGACACAGAACAAATGATCGTGCTCATCACTCAAACATTTGTTCTGGGTGGGAATCGCTAGACCAACAAGCCAGTCAAAATGTCATCGACATAGCCCGAAGACTCAAATTGAGTGGTACTGGGCCAGGTACAATACTTGCAGAATATATTGTGGGTGGTATCGAAAGGTTCTAGAGCGGCGGCCATGTACTGGAAGATGCAGCGTTAGTGGGCCTCCCACGAGATAGACTGATGTATTGGTGAGGGTCGGCGAAATGCGATGGATGCGAGACTCATAGGACTGGTCGTTGTGGGCGACGCTTGGGATCGCTGATATGACAATTATGATGACATAGTAATTTTTATTTTTTTATTGTACACAAAACAAACTGAGTACTGATACAAATTTTGAAATATACTTTTACATTTGCTGTCAACGATCAACTTAAAACTCTGCGCATACTCAACTCAATGAATGGATGACAATATTGCGCGCGAGTGTTTCGGTTTTTCTTCGCAGAGTAGTCAGCTAGAAAACAATGGACTCATCTAGTTTAAACTGACAAAAAATATTGACGTGTAAAAGTGTTATAGAAAACCTACTATTTGCAAAAATATCATTTAGTTCCATTTAGAACGACTGTGAACATAAAAAAGGGGTTTTTGATGATCTATCTTTTAAATCAAGTTATCTGAAGGATGAAATTCGATCAAAATATTATAATATTTGCCAGTGGGTTAACCCATCGGACATATTATATATCATCTTGTAATGAAATAAATCTGGAAGACTATTAAAGTCAGTCCAACGTATGTATTGCCCAATTACTGGTGTGACCGCTGGAACGTGTAGCGGTCAAACCGTTTAGAGGCAGTCACACAAACCTCTGTTTGAAATAAATAATCTGATAAAATGAGTCTAGGCAGACCAAATGAAATGTTTTCCTCTTTTTTATTAATATTTAAAAAATCAGGCAAGCTTGCTACACTTTGGGGGCTTTTTTATGGTGGGTAAAAATCAATCAGTTACAAATCCCTCACTTGGGTGGAATGGGAAATAGTGTCAGACTCTTACGTAACTATTTAGTAATCTGTGCTCTTACTTAACTAAACTTCTCACTCTGTTCCTACGTTGGCTTTATACCAGGGCCAGAGCCTCCCTTTCAGACACGAACCCTTGGCCCCAGTTGTCTGCGGCCCACCACACTTAGATGTTAAAAAGCGTGTAGCTCATTGCCATTAGCTTGGCAAATGAGTTCAAAAACATATAGCTACACCGTTTTAATATGTGTATATTTATGAGAAGGGTCGGACGAGAAATTTATTCATACTATTTTAAAAATGTGAAAGTAAACTGTCTACCGAACTGAAATGTTTTTACGACTGAACCACTGAAAAAAGTAAATATGATGAATGTTAAAGAAATATATTGAATTCCGTGTAAGGATTTTTTAAAATTTTCAATATAGGAGTATAACCTGTAGTTCTTTTCATTTCTTGTCTTGCACGCGAACGAAGCCGCTGGCTAGTAACTTATAATACAAGAAAATATCGAAGACAATATATTCCATAACTGTCACACAACATCGTCTAGTCCCAAGCTAAGCAGTGCTTGTGTTATGGGTACTAGACCACTGATAAACATAATTATATATTTCTAAATACATTCATATTATAGAAAAATTCCACTCAGAATCAGAACAAACGATTAAGCTCGTCACACAAACATTTGGGTGGGAATCGAACCCCCGACCTCCAGCGTTGCAGTCAGGGCCTCTAACCATTAGGCCAACAGGACAGTCGATACAATATAAAGAAAATATCTCCTAAAACCTAAAGGTTGACTGATAGAAAATACTTTATGCATAAAGGCTGACTCTACACTTTTGTATGCATAAAGTATTTAATAAAACTGCAATATACTGAAGAGAAGTCATAAGACAATAATATAAAGAAGACAAAACATCATCTTCCTAACCTTGTCCCGTTTTATTTGTGGTCTCCGCAATATGTTTTTTTCTTTTCCATTCTGTCCTATCACCCGTCACGCTATCACTAACTCCTCTTTCTTTCATATCACTTCTCACACAATCCATCCATATTTTCTTTGGACTCCCTCTCTCTCTCCATCCATCCACATTTTTACTCAGGGCTTTTTTAGTAACATGCATTCACAACAACAGAACAAATCATGAGACAACAATAGAAAAAAAAAGTTTTATGGGAAAAATATTAAGAAGCTGATTCTTAAGAAATAATATAATGAAGACAAGTTTTAAAAACAACAGAAAAAGCACACCGCTCCTCCCTTAGCTCCCATCTCGCTACAGTTCCACGTGAATCAGATTAGAGTCCTATTTTAACTTAAGCATGCCGCTGACCTATTTATTTATTTTCTATTAAATCACCTTTAGACAAGGTTTCATTTGCTGCTTAGACTCAAAAGAAATTGTAATCGTTTCTCTTCATTTCACTTTGATGTCAATAAATCAGAAAATAAAATATAATTTAGCTCACTTGCTCGTAGGCGGGCCAAAGTTGGTCACATTGTTCATGATCATCTATTTTGACGTATCTTTTCAAATGGAATTGAAATAAAAAGTGAGACACGTGTATCTGTTATATTTTGGCTAAGAGCGCGCTGGGCAGGTTCTATGGCAGACTTATACAAAGGGTTAAATAACCTCTCCGACTTGACGGGTATCTATCGAAGTTATAATAATGAAGTTAGTTTTTATTTTTGTTTTACATAAAAACATAAAAATTGTTTTTTTTTTTTAATTTCATCAAAATGAAGTTTAGTATGGGGTTATTGACCGCTGGCAGTTCTGACAGTTTATAAAAAATTTCAACGGTCAAACGACTTTTATCTGTAGAACTTAAATTATATTTTATAACTTTTTCCAGAGAAGGACTGGTGTTTGTGATTGAAATCCTTCCAAACGGCTAGACCAAATTTATAAAAAAAAAAATACATTATATTTAGTAGGTCAGAAAATGAGTCGTAGGTTATTTTTTAGCTTACGTTAACGTTTGTAGAGTCGGCTAGTCATTACATAGTATAAAACAAAGTCGCTTCGTCCCTACGTATGCTTAAATTTTTAAAACTACGCAACGGATTTAGATGTATTTTTTTTTAATAGATAGAATGATTCAAGAGGAAGGTTTATATGTATAACACATGCATAATATATTTAATATCACCACTGCACTCGTGCGAAGCTGGGGTCGGTCGATAGTTTTACATAAAAACTCTATTAAAGCGCCAGTTTAATTAAATAGATACTATCCCACTATAGCAAAATCCACCCTTAATTTTATATTATTTGTATATGACAGTTTATTGGACCCAGTCTAAGAAAGGTCAGGGCTCATGGCTATATAAAAGCAGTTACACGTGTCGGTCGAAGGCCAAGTGCCCATGTCAAATAAAAATCATTTTGAATTTTCTAGTTCCAATATAATATAAAAAATTGTTTAATATCGCAGCACATGCTGAGATAGGAGCCTTTTTGGCCTCGCACAGAACACAGTTGTTTTTTTTTTTCCATAATTTAATTTTAGTTTTCTGTTTTTGTTTTGTTTTAAACTAAAATGTAAGTTAGATATAGATTAAGTGTTTATTTTGTTATTTTATTTGACCTGTGTGAATCCAAATAAATGTTTTTCTTTCTTTCTTTCTTTTTTCTTTCAATATTGGACAAACAAACTTACGGCGTTGGTACATGGAAGTCGTCCGACTTCCATCAAAATTTTAATTGAGCACCCCACTTATTCGCGACACGTTTTGGGAACATTTATTGTGCGTACAGGTAAGGAATGGAGTTCCCTCACGGAGTTCGTGTTTCCTGATAGCTTCATCCTAGGAATCTTTAAGTCAAGAGTAAATAGGTTACTTCTAGGTAACCGTGTCACATCATCGCTTACCATCAGGTGAGATAATGGTCAACTGCGAGCCTAATAAAAAAAGAGAATTTTTAATTTAATTGTGTTCACCGAGGCCTATTTGTGAATAGACACCGTACATTACACTTTTTTTTTAATTGCTATAAACTAGTGCTTGACTGCGATCACACCGGATGGTACGCAGTGATGCAATCGTTGATGGTGAGGTGCACTAGTTTATTAAGAGCCTATTTACTCTAGCCTTATTGACCCAAATTATAATTGGATATCAAAATCAAAATAGTTTTTATGTCACATAGGCCTACAAGGGGACTTATAAAACATCAGAAGCTAGTGCACGGTACCAAATTTATTTGTCGTTTCCTATGGAGAAGAACCGGCAAGAGACTCCATGGTTACTTTTTTTAAAAAAGTGGTTTGTTACAATATTTCGAAATTGCAGTATTGATATGATTATGTAAGGACAGTGGAGACCAGTCAATATTGTACCCAGAAACACTGACGTTTCTCTAAGTCGGAGAAAGCACGCTAATCCTTTGTACGTTGCATTGTTTTAACAGTCTCTTCAAGGGGTATCGTTAGATGATTAGAAAGCCTATCGCCTCATCTAGAATTAAAACCAGTCTGCCCCCCCCTCCTGACCAAGTTATTAATCTGAGGCGTGGCCTGTTCTAGGCGTAAAACTTGTCGTATCGAATAGAAACGATACGCTGGTAAGAGGGGGGACTTTTGTCCAAAATGCCGACCCCACATCGTCTTAAAGACTAGTCAAGATTTTTTTTTTTGTTTGGCTCGTATTAGAC
Source organism: Mythimna loreyi (assembly GCA_029852875.1). Lineage (NCBI taxonomy): Eukaryota > Metazoa > Arthropoda > Insecta > Lepidoptera > Noctuidae > Mythimna > Mythimna loreyi. The sequence goes on from CM056785.1 coordinate 23,762,450, forward strand.
CACTATCTCACCTGATAGAAAGCGTTGTAGTCGACGATGGCGCACGCTTTCCGCAAAGAAACCTAATCACTCCTAAATTCAGGATCCCCTGGTTTTTTTATGGTAGGTAAAAATCATCCAATGACGAATCCCGCCTTTGAGCGGAGCGGGAAACAGTGTCAAACTCTTACTGACTAAACAACCTACCCCATTCCTACATCGCCATCTATACCAGGGCTAGAGCCTTCCTTTCAGACACGAACCCTTGGCCCCAGTTGGCTTCGACCCTTCTGCGGTAGTATCCCCAGTTTATCAGTTATCAGGAAACACAGACTCCGGCAGGGGAAACTTTACTACTTAGCTATACGCACAATAAATTTGTTCCCCAAACGTATTGTACGTTTAAGTGGGGGCGCTCGATTAAAATTTTGATCAATATTTCTTCAAATCATAGAATAAAATTTATTAATTATAATCAAATTTTATTCGACCTTGTCTGGAGCCGGATGTATCAAACAAAACTGCAGACAGATGAAAAACGCGTTATAATGTTGTTTTAAAAAACCTTGGTTTAGTCAACCAGACATATATTATTAACATTACTGACCCCCTACCACGACCTCTTAAAGCAATTCATTTGACGAACTGAACTATTGAAGCGATGGAGCTATATATGTATGTAGGGTATAGAGGACAAGACGGCTTGGGATTGACCTGCTCCAGCACTATTATTGTAGTTTTATTTTATTTTTATTTATTTATTTTTTTAACTTTGGACTTGCAATAATTTATTTTGCAGTGTTACATTTTTGTATTTTTTATTTTTTTATTATTGTGAATGTGGGGACTATGTCGAAAACTTTTCCTTTTCCGTAATTTTAATATGATGTCTGACAGATTTGAGTATTTGATGCGGCTTACACAAATGTCCTTTCTTTGGTATTGATCGTGAAGTCGTTGAGCTCCTTAGTAGTCCTAAGTTTGAGCTACACGAATACTGACAAATGCTTGCACTGACTGGACAGGTCTACTCAAATCTGGTGGTTCTTTCTTCAAAAGACCACCTGACACACTAATCTGCATGGTTCTCATATGATTTGACCAATACATGGTTACTGTATGGACTTTAAAGAGACTTTGACCCCTGAGTTTGTTTCGGTGTTTCTTCTCAGGGTATTCAGCTAGGAAACACCGGACTCATCTAGCTTAAACTGACGAAAAGAAAAAAATATTGACGTGTAAAAGTGCTATTTTAAAACCTATTTACAAAATAAATATCATTTATCATATAACTCAATTCCATTTTCTCGCACACTAGCTTACTACGTTTTAAAAAGTCGTGGTATGGACCCTGTTCTGTAACACGACCCATAAAATACGTTGGTAAGCCAAAACTTCATATAAATAGGTTAGAATTAATAATTAACCAATTATCCAATACTAACTAATAACTAACCAAAACAATTACCATATCAAAAGAAATACCACTCACTGATTAATCGCGAAATCGCAGAAACTTCCTCTCTCCTAATTTTTGCTGTGCCCGACAGGGTCCATATTGATCTGTGATAATTTTAAACACCATCTACGTACACATATGGATTGCAATAAAATATTGAGTATTGAGTATTAACTATAACACCTACAAAACTTAAAATTGGCGCTTATAGGGTGCAGACATAGATAGAAAAAAAAGAAAAAGAGTTTATTTGCGCATAAAGTACGCCGTATATCATATATTAATGAAATAAAAATAATAACAATATTATTTTCAGGCAATCAGCTCAAAAAAACCTCAGATCGACCGTAATTTATTTTTCCATAAAAATTTTTGCAACATTATCGTCCTTTTCCAATAATAGACCAGTGCAAATAGCTTTTGAAAGGGACTTAAATAGTAGTAGAATGAAAAAAGTGTAAATACAAAAGTGGTAGATCTTTTTATGATCTACAAGTTTGCCATTTGAATGTTTCCCCTAGAACCAGTAGTTTTGCCGGAATTAGAGATAAACCATTCTTTCCCCTTAAAAGCGCACACCCATCCACTTCCCGACCTCAGATCGACCGTAATTTATTTTTCCTTAAATTTTTGCTATATTATCTTCCTTTTCCAATGGGTTTCATTCTACTACTATTTAGGTCCACTTTTTATCGTTAACGGTGCTATTTGCACTGGACTATAAGTTTTATTCTACTACTATTTTGTTCCACTTTTTATCATTAACAATGCTATTTGCACTGGACAAGTAGGGTTGGCCGCTCTTTAAGTTTAACGGTCGTTCGAGCTATACCGGCAACATTAGGTCTTCTGTTGATTTATACAAGAACTAGTTTTGCCCGCGGCTTCGCCCGCGTGGTATTGGGGTTGGGGTTTCCGGGATAAAAGGTAGCCTATGTCCTATTCCGGAGTGTATCCTATGCCTGTGCCAAATTTCATCCAGATCCGTCCAGCTGTTTTGGCGTGATTGAGTAACAAACATCCAAACATCGTAATTTTCGCATTTATAATATTAGTAAGATTACGTTTCCGTTTATTACTAAACTTAACTCTTTTTAAAATTGTAGCTTCCAAAGGAAAGTGCAAATCGGTGCCATGACATGTGGGGAACGAGAGACAAATTTTAAAGTAGTAACTATTGCATTTGCTCTTGAAAATGCAGTACCGCTTATATTTTTGTATTTCTGAGAAAACAGTTTAAAACACATTTTTGATATGATGGTCCCCTTGAATGTAGAAACCTGGAGAAATTTGCCTGATGCGGTCTTTCCTTCCAATTATATTTGGGTATCTTCAAGGGTAGAGTGAATAGGCTTTTTAATAAACTAATGCGACTCAGCATTAACAATTGCATCATCGGTTACCATCAGGTGGGAGCGCAGTCAAGCATTAGATTATAACAAATAAAAAAAGCAGGCAATGTCAGTAGATTATTTACAGACAAAGAATCCTATCAGTTTATCCAATACTAGCTTTTGTCTGTTTGTTATAAAATATAGCCTATGTCACTCAGGAGTAAAGCAGCTTTCTATTGTTGCTAAAATTTTTCGGACCAATAGTTCCAGAGATTACCTCCTACAAACAAAAAAAAAAGGGCCCTTAAGGGTCGAAGCCTCCTGGAGCCTAGGGTGGTGCAAACTGGGACCTCGACTCTAGGAATAAGGCAAGGAAGGTACGGGGTAGGTTTTTTAGTCAGTAAGAGTCTGACACTGGTCTCCCGCTCCGCCCAAGAGCGGGTTTCGTCATTCGATGATTTTCACCTACCATAAAAAAAAACCTCATCTATGGGGTACATTAAGCTTACTTGACTTTCTGTATTTAATCAGCTCTAGCTCTTAAATTAATTTGACTTGTTAGAAAAACATTACTAGGACACTTTATCTATACTAATATTATAAAGCTGAAGAGTTTGTTTGTTTGTTTGTTTGTTTGAACGCGCTAATCTCAGGAACTACTGATTCGATTTGAAAAATTCTTTTTGTGTTGAATAGATCATTTATCGAGGAAGGCTTTAGGCTATATAACATCACGCTGTGACTTATAGGACCGAAGAAACAATGGAAAATGTGGAAAAAACGGGGGAAAATATTCATTTTTGAGGGCTTCCGTTGCGTGCGCTGCGAAAACGGTTGAAGATAGCAAAAAAATATGTATGAAAGAATTATTCCTCTTAAAATGATCTAAAAAAATGTCCGTGACAGTATATGTCTATATTTTAAGGTTAACTCACTAGAACCGTTTTTATGGGTATAAAATTTGGCCGAAATTAATACATTATTACCAATTATTTGTTAGAGTTGTATCAACATAGTAATATTAAACTTTATCCAAATAAATGTGTTGTTGATTAAGAGTATGTAATTGTGAACAAAATTGTCTTTGACATCGCTTTTTTTCAATGAACATCTTAGAAGATATTACAATTTTAAAATAACTCCGATATAAAATTCACACGCGTCGCATGATGTGCAAAATATGACGCTGCGTCTGGCCGGCTGGCGAGGAGAGGGGTTGCTAGCGGGCGGCGCGGAGGGTTTTTTTTCATGGTAGGTAAAAATTATCCAATGACGAATCCCGCTCTTGGGCGGAGCGGGAAACAGTGTCAGACTCTTACTGACTAAACAACCTACCCCGTTCCTCCCTTGCCTTATTCCCAGAGCCCCGGTATAACGCTTTTGCACCAACCCTCGGCTGCAGGAGGTTTCGACCCTGAAGAGCCCCACAGTTTGCTGACAACACCTTGAGGCGCGCGGGAGCAGTGCACGCCGTCGACGACTTGGTCTCAGTTTGGACTGTTACCAGACAACCGGACGGCGAGCTACCCATTGCTCACCGTCCGCAAGCCAGCGTCTACGGTGGCCGGATATCGGCAGGATCGCGGCGGCGACGGCTACGGCGAGGGCGCTTTTGCCCTTGCCTTATGCGGTCGGCCTCCTCCTTTACGAGCATTACTGCTTCGCAGAAGGAGGCGACCGCTTGCCATTCTTCTTCGCTGCGGACCATGGCCTGAACCAAGGCCCGGCGCGAGAGGTCGCCGCCGCCGATCACCCCCACGAGGACACGGCGATGCTCTTCCCAAGCAGTGCACACCTCCACCGTGTACTCCGTGCTGGCCACCCAGTGGCGACACCCGGGCGTCTCTTCCGCACGAATCCGGCGCAGGAATCTCCTGAACTTCCCATGTCCGGTGAGAACCTGCGTCATGTCCTGCGTGATGTCTATCCACCACGCCTCAAAGAGGGGACTTACCGCCGAGATTGTGGCATGCCCAAGTGGAGGGTGTAGCTCTATGAAGTTTTTAGATAATTATGTACTTTTAAAAACTAAATTGTTTAAATTAATAACAGAAATTGACACGGGCAAAGTCGTGGGTAACAGCTATAATTTATAAAGCTGAGGTTGTTTGCAAAAATAAATATGATGCCCAAAATAACTATTCCACGCGGACGAAGTCGCGGGCACAGCTAGTTTATGATAAATTACTTATTCGTTAAGCATACCAATTCATTGAGACTTGTCTTTAAGGTTCTAAATCCGCTCAAGAGAAAAATTACTCAACTAACCTTACCTCGCCCTTCCCTAAACTTCTAGTTTTCGGGGACGCTGCTGAGTTGCAATAAATTAAATGGTACCGACCAATTTTTTGTTTTAGTAACACAACACAAATACTGAAAAGGTAAACAGTTGCCTTTAATGTACTAAAGACACAATTAAGACATATTGTCTTAATATTATTTGAATGAACTTCATGGCAAGCTTATACCACATGGTCGACATTTCAAAGTGAACTACGCAATCACTCAACATTTTATAATTAAGAATATGAACTGTTCACCTGGTAAAGTTGCGGCAATCCTATGGATATGAGACGTACCAGATTGTCTGTTGTTTGACATTTGAGGGAAGCCCTTGTCTGACAGTGGACGTTTGTCGACCGAAATGTTGATGAAAAAATGAAACGGGGTAAAAGTTTATATTGAGAAACCTACATTTGAGTGAAGCCATCGGCAAAAATTGGTAGTTTATAAGTCTAATTTGCGTTTGGGCTGCAATGCATTGTCTATCTACGAAAAAACAAAACACACTCGGCCGTAGTGCAATATCTCCTTGGAGCGATCTTCCTAGCGGGCATGTTAATCAGCAAACCTGTACGAACTCGCAATGAAACAATGTTTTTGAACTTCTCTCGGGAAAAACCAGCCTTGAAGGTCAGCTTACGTAATATAAACATTCTTCGTTAACTCGTGAGACAAACAAACAAGCAGCTTGAAGCTTATTACTGCAAAAAAAAACTAGATAATCAAGTCATACCGGTTAAGTCTAGTTCAAAATGAATACTATACAATATGGATACATATCAGTTATTATACTCCGCTGTTTCCATGTCAGATCGCTGGGCTAATTACATAGTTGCAGTCAAGTTTGCATGCTAGCCTGTTTATACTCATATTTATATATTTTTAATTTATAATCTTTGCCTCAAACTCTAGGAACCACTGTTATATCGTAGATGCGTTCTGAAACATGTAAACTCACTTATACAAGACATCTAGACCTAGAACAACTAGATAGTTATTCATCATTGCATAGTATAAAACAAAGTTGCTTACCGCTGTAATTATGTATGCTTAGATATTTAAAAGTACGCAACGGATTTTGATGCGGTTTTTTTAAATAGATAGAGTGATTTAAGAGGAAGGTTTATGTGTATATTACGTGGATAATATAGTCAATATTTGCAGTACCCGTGCGAAGCTGGGGCGGGTCGCTAGTATACAATATAATCTTAAGACACCGTCTAGTCCCAAGCTACACAAAGCTTGTGTTATATACATATGTCACCGGAAAATTGTAAACACCGCGAAATTGTAAAAAATCCTTAGTAGATTATGATTTGTCGATAGGCTATGAAAAAATCGTTTTACATACGATAAATCCAATCTAAAACACTGAGAGAGATAGATTAAACTTTATTGTACACCAAAAAGTTACAGAACTTATACAAAAACTTAAATCTATACCCATAGACCACCGCCTTTGTACCCACAAAGGCGGTATTATCGCTGACAGCGATATCTCTACCAGACAACCTTAGGATTTTTTTTTTATGGTAGTTGAAAATCATCGAATGACGAAACCCGTTCTTGGGCGGAGCGGGAGACCAGTGTCAGACTCTTACTGACTAAAAAACCTACCCCGTACCTTCCTTGCCTTATTCCTAGAGTCGAGGTAACAGTTTGCACCACCCTAGGCTCCAGGAGGCAGACAACCTTAGGATGGATCGTAAGTTGAGCTGTTAAGTTGTCGTCTTTATTTTATTCACTCACATTGTTAGAAGTAAAAACTTGTAAATTATCGTTTTTTACTGTTGTAAGTGTTTATTGTTTTATTAGCTGGTTTCCATTAAAGTAATAAAATAAATAAATAATAAATTAATTTGTTTCCTATATAACCATGTCTTATTTAAAAAATTTCTTTACCTACAATTTCTCGCGTTATTTTACAACCTTACAGTTTTTTCAATTTTTCGGTGACATATATACTAAGATGATGATATTAAATTGGATGGTCCAATTTAAATACTGTTTCTGATTTTGGCATTCAACGCCGTCTTATTTTATTGACAAACTAGCGACCCGTCCCAGCTTCGCACGGGTGCAATAGTGATATTAAATATATTATGCATATATTACACATATAAACCTTCATCTTGAATCACTCTATTTATTAAAAGAAACCGCATCAAAATCTGTTGCGTAGTTTTAAAGATCTAAGCATACATAGAGAAAGCAAACTTTGTTTTATACTATGTAATGACAACACAAAATACTGTAATCTAATCGTATTAACTACGTATGTGGGACGCTACATTCTCATACGAATAAAAACTTTTCTTCAAGAAATTCATAGCCAATTCGAAAATTCTGCCATACTCATTCATTGCTGATGAAGTAATTTTTTTTTTATGCTGTTTAAAAAAAAAATATTCTGAGCCAAAGCAATATTTAAATATTTGTTACACCTATGTGCTAATTTCCATCTAAATATGTATATATGACGTTAAACAAATTCGTAGTGAAAAAAGTATCTTGAAGTTTAACAACACGTAAGTGACATGATTAAGAATCAAAGTAATTCATAAATATTTAGGACGGGCATAGCATCAGCCTTTTAATGTTCCTCTGCTGGGACACAGGCCTCCTCTCTAGGAGAGGGAATGGGCCGTAATCCACCACGCGAGCCCAGTGTGGCTTGGCGGGTGTCACGTGTCTTTGAATTTTTTATTCTACAGCATGCCTATTTTTTGCCTCACGATGTTTTCCTTCACCGTTTCGAGAGCAGTGATGATGAAATAAATTACACAAAGTAATGCGTCTAACTGGGTTTGAACTCGCCACCTACGACTCGTATGTCGGGGCCACTCGGCTACCACTACTCTATAAGACGCGTACAGACACAACAATCGTACTGTAGGCTCACTATCTACTATTTCGTTTTTTTTTTAAGATGAATGCAAAGACGGGTCAGATTTTTACTGACTAAAGCCCCACAGTGGTTGAGCGATTGACTGCTGTGCTGAGTCTCGCGGGATCAATTCCTGCACGGAAAAAATATTTGTATAGCCTACAGATAAGTGTTCCGGGTCTGAGTATCAATCACAATCTAGCTGCCCTAAGACCCTCTATCTACTTGTATGCAAGTAATAATGATCCGTACATTATATACCTATATTTGTTCTGCGTGGGCACTGACCCTTTTTTAAAAGCTACTTTACAAATACCACTTGAACCGTTAAAATCACCAAAAGAAGAAGTGTTAAGGATAAATACTCAGATATAAATAAAATCTAATACAACTTTGAAACATTTTTCCTCATCTCTTTACTTACAATATGTTTAACAAATTCCCAATTCTTTGATATGACGTCAAAAGGTGCAGTAGTGATGGCAGAGCACTTTCTGATGACGTGCGTCTGGCGAAGTACGTAATCTGAAGAATCTGGCTCATGCGTTTGACGTGAGAATGCTATAAAAGGAGGTTAAACTTATAAAGGTTTATTTAATTTGAAAGAATCACAGTTAAAATGTACGATCACCATCTTTTAAGTTTTTCCCCCAGTTAGCTTTTTTTGTAGGTCAATCAATCATCCTCTTCCTTACTCTTTTTTATGAATTTCTTTCTTTTTTTATGTTCCTTTTTGCTTTGCATTCCAGGGTCCGGGTTTTCCTTTCAGACGTAATCCATGACCCCAGTAGGCTTCAACCTTTTAACTGACACCTCTTGAGGCGCGCGTGGCGGATCACTACGCGCCGCTGACGACTTGCTTGGGCTCGTTCTGGACGGTTACCGTATGGCCGGACAGCGAGTTACCCTTCGCTCACCGTCAGCAAGTCGGCGCCTGGAGAGTCTGTTCCTAAATAGCTTAGGTCAATCAGACTACCTAATTTCCCAAAAAAAAAACAAAAGTAATCGCGATTATTTATAACAAAACACAAGCTCTCTCCCAATTAGACGCTTTTGTTTTAAATAACCGGAATTAGTTTTATTGGCGAATTTAGTGTTAGATACTTTGAAGTATGATGTTAAAGAAAATGTATGTATATGATAACATTAAATCTAAATAAATAAAAGCGTAAGCTGTAAAATGCAAATTGGTACCCAACTTTTTTTTTACTTACCACATCATTTGTTTTTGAAATCTAATTTTACTATTCTGACATCTGTGTATTTGTTTATATTGTAACAATAGAAAAGATAACAGCATAGTAAATCACAATGAGTATTGTTTTAAAATGGTCTGGTCGCCATAAATTAGAGAGGAACGGGTTCCTATAAAACTTAACAAAAAATTACGTACTATTTAGTACGTAGTGTCACAGGACTAGGTGGTAATTTTTTATTACATCCGATAATAATTTAGGTGCCTTCAAGGCTAGAGTCAATAGGCTCTTAATATACTAGTGCGCCTCACTATCAACTATTGCCTCATTGCTTGTCATCAGGTAGGATTGTAGTTAAGCACTGGTTTATATAAAAAAAAAACATGCTAAAACAGGAGCCTTACTCCGAGCTCCTCCTTCTCTCCCTCCAAAGGTAAAGAAATAAGACCTGTGTACTTTTAAGCAAATTAGATTATATTACTTAAGTATATCGAGAAGAATTTTTAGTTTCACGTTAATTTTATAACGCACTAGTGCTTAGGTCCTATTTCTGTCTGCAGGGCTTAAATTAAGGCTATATAATTATCTGTATGGATGGATGGATTGTGTGAGAAAGGATATGAAAGAAAGAGGAGTTAGTGATAGCGAGACGGGTGACAGGACAGAGTGGAAGAAAAAGACATATTGCGCCGACCCCAAATTTTAATAAAACGGGACAAGGGCAGGAAGATGATGATAATTATCTGTATATGTAATTACTCTCGTCTTTTATACACATTACCGCTAGCGCATTGGGTATTGTACAGAATAACTAGGAAAATTTTTAATAAATAATATTTCATACAAAACTATAATATTCAAAGTTACCCACATATTTAACGTATTCTATAAATACTGAACTATACAAATAAATGATGAGATTACCAGTAACATAATATTAACCGATTAAGTACCTATTTATTAGTTGAGATGTATATAAAAAAGAAGAAAGAAGAGTAAAAAAATAAATAGAAGAGACAATATCACTGAACTTCATTTGATAGCGTAAGTTTTTGTGCAACTTTTTTTATTCAAATATGCATATTGGTACCAACCTTTTTTTCGCTGTAATATTTTTTTTGTGTTTCTGAAATCTAGTTTCATTATCGTAACATCTGACTTTATTTTTGTTTAAATTGTAACAATACAAATGATAACAGCAATGTAAATCACAATGAGTATTTTTTTAGTCGGGGTGCCATAAAATTGAGAGAGAGGGTTCCTATAAAACTTAACAAAGAAACAATAAACTTTAAAAAAAAACTTAATGATAGGAGACATTGCGTGATAAACATTGGTTCCATGGTCCATTTAAATTACCATTTCGTTAATTGTATTGTCATGACATCCAACTGTTCACTTAGATAATAAACATCCAACGAGGATATTTAAATCAACATGCAACCAATACAATATCGAAGGGATAAAAAAAAATGTGTGCCAGCCATATGCTCAGCAGTAAAAAAAAATATACACATTTTTTATTGCTATAAACTGTTGACTGCAGTCCCACCTGATGGTAAGCAGTGATGCTATCGTTGATGGTGAGGCGCACTAGTTTATTAAGAGCCTATTCATTCTAGCCATGAAGACGTGCAAATTAGCTTCAATTTTGACAGTACAAAAGTGCTTGTAAATGGTCTATCACTACATAGTATAAAACAAAGTCGCTTTCTCAGTCCCTATGTCCCTTTGTATGCTTAAATCTTTGAAACTACGCAACGGATTTTGATGCGGTTTTTTTTAATAGATAGAGTGATTCAAGAGGAAGGTTTATAGCTATAATATATCACCTTTGCACCCGTGCGAAGCTGGGGCGGGTCGCTAGTTGGAAATAAATAAGTTTGAGTTTGAGACACTTAAATTATAATCGGACGGAAAGACTGCAGCCGGCAAACTGTTTCAGTGCCTCGATGGACGCTGTACAAACGTCGAGGCAAAACGCTTAGTCCGGACCGTAGATGTCTCATCAACGTCTACGTCCAGAATTTCTCCTAATAAAATCATCCGATATTAGAACGTCACCACCAATTAAGATCAGCGTAACATCTGATATTTCCTTGTATATTTACATATATTTCCAAGAAATATAATTACTTACTCAACACTTTTTATACATAATGTGTTTGAGTCATTCTGAGACGTAAACTAACGGTACTTGGACCTTGAAAATATATTCAATGCCAAGGTTGAGGAAAAGAGACTAACACTGTAGTTTCCTGTGGCTTTGCCTTATTAATATATACCTAATCAGATAGAACGTGAGAAAACGGTAGTCAAACCACAATTTAAGAGTCATCGACTAATTCAAGATGAAAAATTAAAAGACTTCAAGATCCTTACAGCCTGAGTAAGAACAAATAAAGGAATACAGGTAGCTGGCCTTAAGACCGCAAAAGTTTTACACTGGATCACACTCCACTAAGAGCAAAACGAATCATCTCATTACTCAACTGTAAAAAATTGCCCTAGTACTACCGACAAGACAATACTCGTAAAAGGGACAAGAGTTCATATATGATAGCATACACTTTCGCTAGTATTACATCAGTGATATTCCACATATACGTACAAAACGTTTTGGAAACACATTCATTATGCGTACAGCCAAGGAGTGGAATTCCTTGCCGGAGTCAGTGTTTCCTGATAGCTACAACCCGGGGGGAATCTTTAAGCAAGAGTGAATAGGTTACTTCTAGGTAAGCGCGCTCCATCGTCGACCGCATCGTCGCTTTCCATCAGGTGAGATAGCGGTCAAGCACAAACCTATAAACAATAAAAAAAAAAACATGTTTTGTCTAGGATATTATCAAGTAAGTACTTTAAGTGGATTAAGAGGAAGTTCAGACTGACTACAGAACCGGGATACCTCTTTTGAAGTGGCTTTATGCTTAGAAAGGACATTTTTAATTTCCGAGTCAATGGTTAAAGAACTACGAGAAATATACAATTTGATCCCAGTACATAATTATGTACATCGAATGTAACCTGTATTTTTTTATTTGAAATTTTGACACTCACTGTCGCGAATAAGAAAATTACATGTCATATTTGAAAAATATATAATAACATTTTATATATTTTTCAAATATTACAGCCTCTTAAAGAAAAATACTTTTTTTTTTAATTGTAATGAAATTAAAGTACTTTTTAAATTAAAATTGTTATAATACATAAATTCTGAAGTTTATAATTGCATAAGCCCACACTAAACTTGTTTTTTTTTTCTTAGGTACCTATGTAAAGAAAATATGATTGTGAATATTTTTCCTCTCTGACGAAACTAGCCATGGTTATAAAAAACCATCATAATCCCATTTTTTATCGAATATTTGCATGAAGCAATTCTATTAACGGAAAATATTGGAAATCCCACAGCGGTAAATACGTTATATATTATATTATATACCGGTTTTTTAGCCATTAAAAATTGGTGAAGACGAGGCGTTACTGTTGATACGGCTCACTGACCCATAAGACGATTTTGGCTCGTGTAAAGTTTTTTTCTCGGAAAGGCCGCGATGAAAAATCATACGAGATAATTGTTATAGGTATTACTAAGTCGATAACATGATTGATATAAAGCTGATGGTTAATACTTGTACGATTCTTTGTGCGCAGTAGAACAAGCGGCTTTTGATTAACATCAGTAGTTTTTGCCACCTAAACAAGTAACGAAGCCTTAAGCTCCCATGCTGGTTTTTTTGGTACCAAAGCATTTTAGACTTAAGTACAAATCCGATAACTATTTTCTAATACCTAAAAACAAAACCACGTGCGTCAAAAATATAGTCATCAAATTTCCTAAATGTTACAAATATTACACAACTTAGTCGAGTAGAATATCTGGGATTTCCCCTTAAAGTAACGTTGTCAAATTCACAAGAAGTAATAACCACAAACAACAACACAGGTAGTTTCCGAAGGCACTATAAAGGTAGGACTACACTGCGCATACATGTGCCACGCATGCCGATCTGCGCGTCGGCCTCCAAACATTTTACTAGACTTGTAGAGCTACGCTAAACTTGTTCCCCGCCACGCGACTTGGTTCTATACAAATCAGGCTAGTTAAACGTGTGCATCGGTCTAATGTAGTTCTAGCTTTATATTCTACTTCAATGGTGACTAAATAGAGGCATTTACAAAGATAATATTATAAAATACAGGTTCTACCTAGTCTTTTTTCTTAAATCTACTTAGTCTTTTTTCTTAAATTCTGTTTCCCTCAAAGTTTTTGGGCCCCGTAGGTTACTACGTTTATAGCGGTGTCAGTAGCAGTTTTTAGGCCAACCAGAGTGGCTTCTGGGATATTTGGCACTCTAATAGATGGGACATTGTTTGGTATAGAGCACCGCACTCGCACTGGGTGTCGGAAGGGTCTATAATGCTCCATTTCATTAATTATGTCTGTTATCTTTCCTTTTTTTTATTAAGTTTTATAAACTTGGGTTTACTGTGTATGGTATCAATGCGCGCCAAACAAAATATTTTCCTTTCTTTCTTTTCTTTTATTTCCAATTTTTCAGGTTGTATCTGCAACGGCCTATCAACTTGTGTGCCGACGGCTGAAATCTTTGCATAAATCAGCCCTGACAGCTACAGTTTCTTAAAGAATGTCACTCATTGGCTCGCATCCTCGCCAAGCCCCCTCAAGCCGTCCATTATACATAATAGCCACACCTGCTAATCACATAATGTAGATACTTGGTTCTTCCGGAGCGTGTGATAAAAACCCGCGACGCGTGCACGCCGCGTGTACTGCGTGTTATGTAACATTCATATTAGAGACTTAATTAGGTTTTCCTAGTAAACTGTTTTACATTTTGTAGACTTCTTGTTCGTATGGATTGTTTTTCCTCGTTCTAAGAAATTAGGTTTGTTGCATGTGAGGTGGGAAGCTGTATAGTTACTGGCACACAGTACCATATTAACAAAAACGAAAAAAAAAAACGTTTTTGTTTTTTTCATATAGGTACACAATACGGCCCTCGGATCCTGGCGCGTCTGAATTAGGCTCTGCGAATTTTAGCGCTTTATAACTCGTAAAAAAATAAATGGTTTATACAAATAAATGCAATTTGCAGTTGTTATTGCTGTTAAAAACTGTTACTGGCAAGTTTTTTAAAAGCTTTATTTTTGTACGAGATTTCAAGCATTAAAATTCGCGTACTGTAATATAGATCCGACGGCCGTACTGTAATATTACAGACTACCATTTGAATTTCTATTGTTGCTATAGTAGTAGTAAGCGAGTATCCAGGGCTACTGAAAATTCCTAGAAAAAAAGAATCGTGTATTCTTAAAGCACAAGGGGCAACTAAAAGACACTTATGTAGTGTTTGATGATTTTTTCAACTCAAAAAATTACCCTTCTTTAGCAGGTTCATTTTTTAAGGTGAAAGATCATCCAATAACTTCTCCCGCTTTAGAATAAAGCTAAAAAGCGTATCAGACTTTTACTAACTAAACCGACCAGTATTCCGGTTGCCTTCTGCGTTCAAAACCATGGTATTTTTTTTCAAACATTCCCTTAACTTGCTAGCTGAATTCTATCACTGGGTCGAACAGTGTCATTGGTCTCCTACGTCACCTATGGATTTTTGCTCGGTATATAACAATAAACAACAAACATCCGACCCTTTCCTTTTAAGGATATGTGTAACCCAGGTGTGAATAGCCTCACGATGGTAGTTGAACGTCATTCGTCCACTGGACAATTTCATGAATCATGAAAAGCGTTACATCGTCATAGCGCGCTACTACTGTTAACTACTACTGTGTTAGGTATGTGTGTGTGTGTGTTTTTAGGCTACTGTTAAGTGCTGCTGTGGTTGACATAATGGTTGTGAGTAACAAATTCCAACACTTGACCATTTTGTTACTCACTACCATTTCGTCAAACGAAGCGTATTTTGGTCAGCAATGTCGGTGCCTAGTGTCGTCATCAGCTCTGCTGATCAAAATACAAACATGAAATTTAAGGAAACTTTTACAATAGAGCAATAATTCAATTTAAATTCCTCAATTCCAGAATCGCTGAAAGAGATAAAAATACTTTGACGTAATAAATGGACTGGAATTATATTAGTACAATTTTTTTAACGTTTTCGTCATCAAACTGAGTCTGGCCATCCGGTAACCGTCTGGCCCGAGCCAAATTCGTCAACGGCGCGCATTATAACTGTAGGGGCCTAGCAGGATCGAAGCCTTCCTGAGCCAAGGGTTGATGCGAAAACGGAACACTGGAACCCTGGAACTAAGGCAGGAAGGAACGGTGGGTCGTTTAGTCAGTAGAAGTCTGACACAGTCTGCCGTTCCGCTCAAGGGCTCGATTCGTCATTCGATGATTTATTATACAATAAAAAAGTCTATAGCATGGAGTGTACTCCTTGGGTCATTCTGATTCTCAGTTTTCATGCAGCCATTACCGGCGAGACTTTGGAGATCATGTCTTCACCTAAAGCTGCTAGAAGTTTTGCCTGCATGAAACTAAAAAAAATATCTCAAGGGAACATACACCCTGGATAAAAAATATGTACTATTCAAAGAGAGATTATCGTCTCTGCAAATAAGAATCCTCAAGCTCTTGAGGAATATCACCCGAAACGAGGACTTTATGGAGCGTTTGGTAGTGCAAGGGAAAGTCGAGAACAAGAGATCACGTGGACGCTCTCCAATACGGAAGATGGACCTCATCAAATCCGAAACACACAGAAGCGTTGATGAAAACTCCCAAGCCGCCAAACACAGAGCTGCATGGTATCGTATTGATAGAGAGGCGGTGGCGTAACACTCGACCGACCTATGACCACGACCACTCTGTCAGGACACGATTAAGAAGAAGATTCCAGGACGTGTTTTAACCATGTGTCAAATTTCATTTAAATCCGTTCAACCAACCGAGCATGAAGAAGAAACTAACTTTTTCACCCGTATAGTGTTATACGAGTGAAATTTGTGTAGGCGTGTGTGGATATTATGGTACAGATACGTATAATCTGAAATCGCCATCACATGTTGGAGTACGAATTTCGTAGCAACAATACGGCAGGTACTTTAATTACATAGGAAATCACTATTTCCTTGGAAAATTAATGATTATTGATTAGTAGGGCAACTATGCTATTAAATAATAAAAAACAACAGTAAATCATATTTCTATTTACCAGCTATACCTAGACATTTAAATAGTTTAACGTTGCATGCGTAGGTTCCATCGAGACACGGGTCTGCCTGGACCAAGACATCTAAGAAATTTGTAAGCTGAGTAGTTCCAATATATGTGACATGTCCATGAACGGGCGCTGTCAGTTGAAACTGGTCATCTCTCTTAACTGCCAGTGGCTTTTTTTAATTTCTATGTTTAGTTTTTTTTTGCTATAATTACATTGTCCTCAGTTAATGGTAGACATCATATTATACATGTACTACGCACTTGTTTAGGCGTACCGTACAGTCACTTTACTTCACTTAAATGATCTGCATGTTATACACTACAATGTTTATTTATTAATTCATTGCAGTCATGTTGTAAATAGGTGTTACAGTAATATATTGTCTCAAACATTGGCCCTGTTAAGACACAGCAACATTCATAAACATCAAAATCCATGGAGTTTCTTGCACATTCTTCTCTATAGAGATCTACGCTTTGGAATGTGCAATTAGCGGCATTTTTATTTACAGACAGACTTGACTTTTCAAAAGTGCCTGTAAATGGTTTATTTGGAATAAAATGATTTTGACTTTGAAATTAATACTACAACTATCTACAACCATTACGAAACAAAACAATTTTACATTTACATTAATATTAATTATTGTACAGAGCCATTCAATTATTATTGTTACATATATTATTGTGATTATTGGTCATATATTAGTTTGTTTATGTTTTTAAATTATATTGATGACATAAGTACAGTTTTGACGTATCAGCGCTGTAAATATTACCTAAAAGTTTTGAAAAACAACAATGCCAACGGACTATGGTATTTACTTTAAGCATTTTGACAAATAGTTTCTATGAACGTGCGTGTCTATTGATAGGATGTAAGTCGATGGGTACAGAAAAGAAACATGTAACCGAGATATTTGTAATAAGTAACGTATATTGATTGAGAAGAGTGTCCATGAAAGTTTCTTGCACATTCGTCTCCATAGAGATCAACGCTTTGGAATGTGCAATTAGCATTATTTTTCTTACTGACTGACTTCTTGACAATTCAATAAAACCTTTGAAATAGATGCCTGGAATCTTTAATCTTATTACGACTTGCTAAAACTAGCTAGAAGTATGTTTCTTCAAAAGTCCGGACGGTATTATATATATACCCCTGAGTTTGTTTCGGTGTTTCTTCTCAGGGTAGTCAGCTAGGAAACACTGGACTCATCTAGCTTAAACTGACGAAAAGAAAAAAATATTGACGTGTAAAAGTGTTATTTTAAAACCTATTTACAAAATAAATATCATTTATCATTTATTATTCCTCTCATTATTTTTCTTGCGATTCCTTTGACAGTTAATATCCAGACTTAAAAAGTAAAATCCCAGGATGCAACAGCACAAAAAAAAAAACATTCTAGTTTTAGAAGCTGTTACGCTTTCCCGCTTAAACCCCTCAAACGATTTTGATGAAATTTGGCACAGACAATCTCTAGACCCTGAGAAAGGACATGAGCTACCTTTTATTGCGAAAAAGAGACACAGACGAAGTCGCGGGTACCAGCTAGTCTTCTATGAGCCGAATATTTTTAGACCTAACGCACAGGAGTCGTGATTGCAAACAAAGCATTCAATAATAACTCTAAATAAGCTAGCAACTTTATAATACTAAACTTCAAATAAACCCAGTTCTACAAAATAGTGTATCATTATTTCAACCCATTGTCCCTTAAACAATAGAAAAAATAATATAATGAGATAGTACCCAGTTTTTTCGGTAGGTATATTATATTGTAGCGGCATAAAATATTGACCACGGGTTATGACGTCCATACCGATATGAGTCGTAGGGAAATTTAATAATACATATAGTGTTTTTACCTAAACGATTATTATTTAAAAATTTAAAGGCAGTTAGTCACGGTAAGGTTATGTGAAGAAAGTTGAACATACATGTTAATAATACATAAAGAGCTATGACAATATATATGTAGAGGGAGACTAAAGAAAAGATAGATTGTGAGGTGTGATATGAAAGAGAGGGCAGTCAGTAACGGTTAATAAAAAGAAACAAATGAAAGAATAAAACATGTTACGCCCACTACAAGTAACATAGGACAGAGCAGATAGATGATGATTGTTTTTTCCTAAACCTAATCTATATAAACTTTATGTTATCGGGTTGAAGGCCTCCTTAGGCCAAAACTCTATATACAAATAAAATTGGTAGTTCAAGAGAAGCATGTAAAAAGTAAGGTGTGCAATAAAGTTATAAATAAATAAAGTACAAGCAATCAATTTTTGAAACTGAATAATTGATAAAAAAGGATTCATTCCATAGATTTGTAAAGTATCTAACCAATCTGGTTAGCATTGGTTAGATACTTACTTAAAAGTAAAATGTCGTAAGTGTGTGTGCTTTAGGGTACTTTATGGCTTTTCATTGTATCTAAGCAGAAATAGATAATGTTAAATTGCTAGTTTAACTTTATTTAAAGGGGCGAAATTGACACCGCTTTTTACATGACATGGCTATTTTTCGTTCTTCCAGCATGGTAACTTATTTGATAGGCCAGCCATAGTTTGTGCCTAGAAAGAATTTCAATGACAACATTACATAACTGCGACATAGCGACAGCGATAAGAATAGTTTAGTTACTAATCTTTTCCCTTTAGGAAGTTAATTTAAATTATCATGAATTTAGTTTGCAGCCAAATTGGCATTTAAAATAAAAGGAAAACCAAAAGTATCGAAAAGCTACGTGTTGATAGTCAGATACATTAAACAGTTATTAGTCACAATAACTTCGGACCAACAGCTATGTAGGCATTAACACGAGGTTCAAAAGCCACAGACACCACTTAATTTGTCACAGTTACACTCAAAGGACGGATTACTAACCGCAGCTTCGTTTTTAATAAACCTTCAAATACAGCAGTCATACATTCTACTACTTAATTTAGTCATAACGACAATGCTACCCAACTTCCTAGACACCTTACCCTAACTGAAGCCATTTCTCAATATAATCAAATCATAAATGAAGAGATATGCAACAGAATCAAAGTAATAAACAGAGACTCGAAGAATTACTATATTTAAGCAGCAGCGGGCACAGCAGAATGGATGTCCGATAAGGTATAGTTCAGAGCAACTTTGGCTTTTCAATGCGGTTCTCTCAAAGTTTTTTTAAACTAATGGATTGTAAGATGCACATGACTCGTCATTATTCCAGAAAAAGGAAAAATATAAAAGATCCAGAAAATGTCGTATTTTATGTTGCCTTTTGGTATAACCACGTGAAGAGGAGGGATAAAATACTTGTTACTAAAAGAGTTTTGAGTATACATGTAGATGGAAGGCTTGTTTGAGAAATTATGTAAAAGGAAAGGAGTTGATGATGTAGCGCGACGGGTGATCGGTCAGAATGCAAGAAAAAACGTTTAGCACCGATTCCAAATAAAACAGGAAAAGAACATTAAGATGATGATGAGCATATTTTGACCGATGTCAGTTTTTTTATGGTGGGTAAAAATCACCCAATGACAAATCCCACCCTCGGGCTGAGCAGGAAATAGTGTCAAAGTGTTACTGACTAAACTAGTCGTCATCGCCGGATCCCTGCTGTTTGCTGACAATTCGACTAATGTTAGTTTAATAGTGGAAATATATTTCAGGTCTGTTTCAAGTTTGATAGTCCGTGCCTAGGAGCTATAAACCTATCAACAGGCTTAATGCGTAATACACTTTTCGAACTTAATTAAAGTTTTTACGAATAACGATAAGATCCGATAACATGGCACATCCGTTTTCCTTCCCTGAATACCGTAAGTTACATTTACGTAGATGATATGTATGATAAAAATAAATTAACTGACCACATAGATTTTACGAGCGTCATCAGGCTGCGTTGAAAATAGATGGTATTGAGGAAACTATGTCAAAAATGCTTACTACCATACTAAAGTAATAAAGGGTTTGACAGGGGAACATTTTGGGGCCTCTCCTATTTTTAAGGTTTCGCACCTAAGTCGGCGAAAATGGAACCCTCGAACGAAACCTCAGTTATCCATATGTAAAGACTGTTTTTAAAAAAAACAGTTTAACTCCCTAAAATAAAATTAATATCAAATACTGAAATCTACTACTTATTGGAGCAGTGAAAAAAATGAAACTTGTAAGTGTAAAAAGTGCATAAATAAACAGTTCACCCTACAATAAACAAGACAACCAAAAATAAATGTCTATACAAATATAAGTACTATTTCCTATAATATTATTATATATTATTTTAAGAAAACAGACCCCAGCATAGAGTTTAACTCCTTAGCTGAACACACAATGTTAGCAAAACGTTTTGTGCGTCTAGGCAAAAGAATTTAGCGTAAAGCCGCTGATGATCAACGCACCTTCCTGCTCTTATGTTTTCATGTTAGATGACTATATTTGCCTATTGAGGAAACACGAGATAATTTACTTTTACACACCATTTATTTTCCTGACGTCAGCAAAACCCCGGGAAGATCTGACGCACATGAAGAGTTGGAAACATGAGGTGGCGTGCTCTAGGTATAGTCTACTGATCTTACTACAGACCTGATTACTGATGACCATTTGGACAAGGAACAATGATGCCTTTGAATTTGAAATGTAAATAATATTTGAAAAATCATAAAAGGTATTTTTACAGGTTTTCCTTCCCGTAGAAGGGTAAAAACGGGACCTATGTTATGTCTGAGTATGGTTTCCGCACTTAGTCCTATGCAAACCATTGTACGTGAGCCTTGGCGGTCATAATCTTTGGTGGGCTTATTTCAACAAGCCCACGCCTCTCAAAAAGCTGATTAGGCCTCTCAGATTTTTCAGGAAGTTGAGTTTCAGTTCTAAGTATGGGGAACCCCAAAATGTATAGTCTTCTTTCCTATTTTTTTGTGCAAATCTTAATGCGATTCACAGAATATATTTTCTAACCAAGTTTCAACAGCCCTTATTATTTCGGAAAAAGAGGCTGTGACATACGGGCAGACAGTCAGACAGACATTACGGATCTATAAGAGTTCCATTTTTTGCCATTTGGCTAGAAACCCTAAAAAGGATATAATATAGTGTCTAATGTTATATCAGAATCCTTCGGTAAAGGTTTAAAGAATCCGCTGCGCAGTTTCAAAACATCTTTGATGTAATATATCTATATTAATTATACACATATACATAGGAAATCAAAAACCTAATAAAAAAATCCGGTCTGCCGAAAATTGTAATTTGACTTTTGGGTTTTTGCCGTGATCATTTTTTTTTGTTCACGGGCCGACCTTCAAACTGAACGCGTGTTATAATAGAACTTTTTTTGGGTTTCTGAATTGGGTACCCAGTTGTGTTTTGAGCTATAGGTACAATATCACATAACTTTATGCCTATAAGCCCCTAAGAGTAATATATGGTACATCTTCATTTCATCAGTTAAGTTCAAAGTATCCTAAAATATGTACCTACAGCGATCTTCACGTCCGATTATAATTTATATGTTCTTAAGGTTTTTTTTTTTTTTTTTTTTTTTATGGTAGGTGAAAATCATCCAATGACGAAACCCGCTCTTGGGTGGAGCGGGAGACTAGTGTCAGACTCTTACTGACTAAAAAACCTACCCCGTACCTTCCTTGCCCTATTCCTGGAGTCGAGGTAACAGTTTCCCACTTCCCTCTAGACTCCGGGAGGCTTCGACCCTGAAGGGCCCCTGCAGTTTGCTGACAACTCCTTGAGGCGCGCGGGAACGGTGCGCGCCGTTGACAACTAGGACTCGGTCTTACAGACGACCGGACGGCGAGCTACCCATTGCTCACCGTCCGCGAGCCAGTGGCTACGGTGGCCGGATATCGGCAGGATCGCGGCGGCGACGGCTACGGCGAGTACGCCGTTGCCTTTGCCTTATGCGGTCGGCCTCCTCCTTTACGAGCATTACTGCTTCGCAGAAGGAGGCGACCGCCCGCCATTCCTCTTCGCTGCGGACCATGGCCTGAACCAGGGCCCGGCGCGAGAGGTCGCCGCCGCCGATCACCCCCACGAATGTTCTTAAGGTTAGATCCTTAAAAAACTAGTACACCTCACCATCAACAATTGCATCACTGCTTACCATCAGGTGGGATCGTAGTCAAACACTTAGTTATATCAATTAAAAAAAACTGCTATTATACCGGGTTTGAGCATTGAATTCATGACTTTCGCAGACGCATTTGTAACCACTTGTGATAATAAGTCTCTCACCGTCTCGTTTCTAACTCTAACTTCGCCAGAGATAAAACTAGATTGTATACCCTTTCAAACGTATCAAAGTCTGAAAGGAGAAAGAGGCCATTGCTTAACAGTGAGACAAATTTAACCTAATTTCGATATGCAAAAATTAAAATCCTACTCGGCAGTAAAATTGAGAAAAGACACATTTATTTCATAGGTCAATAAAACCATCAAAATATGTCAAATTTTTGCTACAAAAAAAAACCAAAACACGTGTAACATTATGATTTACACGTGCTTGAGATTTTTTTCAAATGAACGGTATAAAATTCCTAAGAATTTTTTGTAACAATGTAAATACGATCAAAAAGCTGTGTATATATGAATGGGAGAAAACGCGTACTTGATGTATGACAAAGTGAATCACGGAGATTTAGACGTCAATGGCAAAAGTGATGGTTCATGACTTTACTTTCGACGTAAGACTATATGATGATGATGAAATTACACAAGCAGTGATTCAGATGCACTTTACCTGTTTTTCAAAGTATTATATAAACAAATTGTAGCCGAGCTTTACATCACTTTTTCAGTTTTTTTCTCTTAAATTCGAGAAACATACCATATTTCTTTGTTTACATAGCTCTAAGAAACGATGTCGTTTTCTTAGTTTTTTTTATGATAAATGTCTATTAAAAATACAATCTGCCTGAGTCATGATGCGTTCTGCATAAAAATGACAAAAAGAAAATATTTTATTTACAAACTGTTTATCTGTAGAAATTGGTTACTCCAACAATATGTGAATGATCCAATAATTTGAAACTCATTAAATTATTGTTGACATGCATGTAACCTTAATTTAAGTCTTCGTCATAATAATTATCATATTTTTATTTTCTGTTAATTATATTTATTTGATATTTATCATAGTATTTATTAGTTTATATTATTAGCATACATACGTATGTTATTAAATTAAGTGACTAATAATAATAAAATACGTATGTATGTATTTTATTATTATTAGTCACTTAATTTATATTATAATCTATTTAAAATATCTGTTATTTATTTATTCTGCACACCTACCACAATGTTGTCTTTTTTAACCCAAAGGTTGACTGGTAGAGAATGCCTTGTAGCATTAATTCCACCTATGTACCACTACTGTACATGAAGCTTAAATAAATAAATAAAATGTATTGTATACCTACTCACTATAGGTTTCAACATTTTATTGTAGCCCTAAGGGTAGGACATGGCTGTTCGTAAAACATTTAATTAACACCATCTGTATCTTGCACAGTTACCTATGATCCACAATAAAGATAAATTGAATTGAAATAATTGAATTTTATATCATCAAACCTTTCGTCAAGAGATCAGAGAACAAAAGATTTTGAATGGACTTGTTGTTGTTCAAAAACTGCTTTACGATCATGTTAATGTAATATTAACTCACTTTTCTAGGTAAACGATAGTTGACACTAACCATGGCTTCGAATATATAATAAAAATAACAATAAAGTTGGAGTAATTTAGTAAATGGTAATTATTATGTAAGTTAATATAAGTATAATCAAACTTATAATGTTAACACTATTGAAATGCAGGTCTCCTCTCTAGAAGAGAGTTTGGGCTGTAATCCACCCTGCGGCCCCAGTGCTATTTAGTAGATGTCACATATCACATTTTTTTTATTTTAGGGCAAAGCGGTTTCCTTATACATTTTTCCTTCACCGTTTCAAGCAAAGTGATATCAAAAAACCTAGAATATTATTAATTATTTGCTGTTCTAAAAATTGGTTGGAAAGACCAGACGTCTCTAAACTATAATAATATGAAACACGGGCATCAGCTGTCACGGTACCTTTTAAGTTGGAGGGTAAAATTTACAAGTCCATTTTGACACTTGTCATACCATAAATGGATGTATGTTGGGTTGTAAAAAGAAGGATGAAAAAAGATTGCATGTAGTGAAGATGAGAATGTTGAGATGGATGTGTGGTGTAACGAGAAAGGATAAAGTGAGAAATTACTAGAACTCGAAGTCAAAACATTTTATTTTTATTATTAACTAAGTTTGTAATGTTGGTGTTATATCGTGTTTATATTTATGGCTTAGCGGCTTTTCACAAGTATTACATTTTGTACTCAATCATAATTAGCATGCATTGATTTTACTTAATTATTGAATTGAAAATTATGTATCAAAATTTAAATTCTTTCATAAAAATGACTAATACAGTTATGATATCAATAGGTACTATTAATATAATTGAAAACATAGATCACGTCAAAAAATGAAACATTGTAATTGATATCAATATATTAGAAGAAGGACAGTTTCCCTCTCCTAGAGAGGGGGCCTGTGTCCCAGCAGTGGAAACATTAAAAAAAGGCTGATGATGATGTTTAGAAGAAGTCTGAAAGTGGCGCCAGTGACTAAAAAGTGAAGAGATATTGTTTGGTCATATGAAGAGGAGGGATGAAACACATGTTACTAAAAGAATTCTTAGTTTACACGTAGAGAAAGAAGAGACCAAAGAAGAATTGAATGGATTGTGTGAGGAGTAATATGAAAGAAAAGGAAATTAGTGATAGTGTGAGGTTTGACAGGACAGAGTGAAAATAAATCCGTGTTGCGTCGACATTAAGTAATATGGGATAAGGACAGGAAGAAGAAGAAGACACGCATCAGCTAATAGCTGCAAATGTCTTCCCAATAATAATATATTTGTTTTTATTACTGCCAAACGAACTGTAGGAAACGACGAAACTTTGCAATAATTTAAACATAAAGCTTCGTTTTCAAAACCAGACAAACTAACAAAGCACAAGTTTTCAAACCCGTAAAGGTCAAATCAAAGATATGGCATATCATTGATATACATATGCAAAGTTTATGATGTTAGGTAGCATCTGAAGCCGGTCGGACCTGACCGACTGGTCGGCCCTGAGTTTGTTGCACTGCGGTCCGGCTCCTAAGCTCATCAATTTCGGCTTTGTCATTAGTTTCCCTTTCTTGCAGTGTTTATGTTATTATATTGTAATCTTCCAATGTTTTATACATACTTCAGATTTTTGCTCCTGTCATTAATTTCGGATTTTTAAGGTCTTACATTTTTATCAAGCCAAACATTTAATATGTTTCTCGATCTGCATCTAAATTAATTTGATACCAGGAAGCAATGACTCGTAGACAGTCATTTGGTCTAGTATGGATTTAAAAAATATCTGAATCGTTAGAGTATATTTTAAAGTCTTCCATATTATTTAAAATTTAATCAACGAATAACGGTAAACACTTTCCTCATTATCGAGTTTACCACCAAGACCTAAGTATATTATTTTCCGTCCCAATTTCCGCGTCTGAGAGGAAACCGTCGTAGTAGTCTCAATTATCTTAAAAGAACACGTATATACAAGCTGAATCACTTGAAATTGCCGCCGTGAAGGTCACAATTTGAAAATTCTACAACTCAATATTGCAAAAAACTGGTTTGAGTTAAGGCGTAGTCACTCTTACCTGTCTGTGTAGTAAGTACCTATACAACCTACATTGTTAATTTATACTGACTTCACAAAAAGGAGGTATTTTTTGTGTGTTTGTTCATCGAATACTCCGCCAATCATCAACGGATTTTAAAAATTATTTTTTTGTTCGAAAGTAGATAGTCCTGACGTGATCCCATTGTCACCAAGTTTAGATCAGATGATGGAATCTTAGAGTTGTCGAGGGCAACCCTCAAATTTTATTGGGTCACTTATTGTTTTTCATATGGTGCACAGACTTGGTCTTTGACTAACATCCAAAACTCCAGGCTCAAGGTTTGCCAGCGTGCTATGGAGCGCAGCATACTATGTGTTAAACTAACAGACCACGTTCCAAACACTACACTGCGCTCCAAAACACAAATAATGGATGTGGCTCAAAAGGCTGCCCAACTTAAATGGGACAGGCAGGACATGTCTGCCGCATGTCTAGCGAGCTGTGGGCCCGTAAAACACAGGATTGGTGCCCGGACACAGCGACGCGGGGCCGCGGCAGACAAAGGAGATAGCGGGACGACCTGGATGTCTTCCTTGAGAACTGGAGCGGCAAAGCATGTGACCTAGACGAGATGAGACCTGCTGGTCCCACTGCTGGGCAAAGGCCTCCCTCCACTCCCTCCAATCGTCTAGGTCACATGCTTTGCCGCTCCAGTTCTCAAGGAAGACATCCAGGTCGTCCCGCCATCTCCTTTGTCTGCCGCGGCCCCGCGTCGCTGTGTCCGGGCACCAATCCTGTGTTTTACGGGCAATTAATATATATATATATATATATATATATTATACCTGGCCTATAATATATATATTATTGTTTTTTGCATATTTTATGAAGTATCTTGTGTATTTACGTAAGGTTGTCACTATATCAGGTAGCTGGGCTGATGATGGAAGGTACAACGCCTTAACAGTAAGAAGTTACTCGAACAGGCGAGGACTGTTTTAGTAAATTATTTTGATGTTTGATAGGGCAATTGCCACTTTTGTCTCAAGATCATCAAATCAAGACCTGATGCAACAATTAGGATAGTATGCAGAGTACCTAACTCCTTGAAAACTAATAGCAGATATATCGTATTTAGGCTCATTGAAAAGGTCTCGATGTGTGGATAAACGTACCGTTAATGAGGAACACCGAAGTACATAGAGACCTGATATTGAAGCCAGGGGCATCAGAAAAAGTACAAACCTTGTAATTGCAGCACCGTAGTCGTGTTTGGGTTCATTTTAAACACTCTGGTTATAAGTGTATCGCAACTAAAAGGGTGAAATAAAAAACTTTTTATAAAAGTAGTTAGTTACCCACAGATAAAATGGGAATACATACATAGGAAAATGAATGACCAGGATAATGAAACGGAAAAAGGGATACAACAGGACAGTCTGTTATCTCGCGCGTGCTTCAACATGTGCTGTACTTATACAGTAATAATAGCCTTTAAATACCAATTTAACATATTATATCAATAAGGACTTCAACAGGCAAATCAGCCAAAGCGAATTGGCTAACTGGCCTCGTCGATTGAGCTTCTAAAAGCTCAATTGATGATTTATCATTACCTTAAATCTGCGTTCCTCTATTATGTTCCGCAAAGTATCGTGTAAATTACAATTGAGGTTTTCATTAATATTTTAAGTTTTATTTAACACTGAACTGAAAACTGACTTGAAACACACACTGACAAAAAGCTATATTAGACCGACGACTGATTTAGACGTAGAACTATCACGTGGCAAGGATCTAATGTATATAGCTTTCAAAGGTTAGTTTCCATATAAAGTGAATGGAGACCGACGCGACCAAATCGGTGAACATTGATTAACACATATAGCGATGGAAAAACCAGCAAGGCTGAGGTGATAGTGGATCCCTTCAACAGTCGTGGCAGGCGGTAGCCTCCTTTTTCGAAGCAGTAATCTTAGCAAATGGCAACGGCGCTCACGCCGCAGATGCCGCCGGGATTCAGATCTCGATTTCCGGCCATAGGAGGAGCGGGCTTGCAGACGGCAAGCAATGGGTAGCTCGCGTCCTGTCCTCTGGTAATCATCCGGACCAAGCCTAGTTGTCGATGGCGCACACTGTTCCCAGGGCAGTAGGGACCCTGCAGAAGGGTCGAAGCCTACTGGGGCAAAAGGTTTGTGTCTAATAAAATAATCCAATGGGAATGTTGTTTAATGATACCAAAATAATCGTTAAAAATATTATTCATCAACATTACCAACATCATTTGAGCTGAAAAACCTCACTGTTGGACCTAAACCTCACCCAAAGTACCACCATAACTGGTGCTTGTGAGTATCGCTTCCATCGGATTCCCGAAAACCTCAAAAATACCAACCCAAAAATTATGTTTCTTTTTTTTCTTTACTAATAGCTACTGTTCTCTCAAACTAAGCTATCGCTTTTATTTTATGTTATAATGTTGAGTCACTTGACTTTGACTTTGAAGTCGCTGATATTTACACAACTTGGTTTCTTGAATGTGCAATAGGTTTTTTTATGCTGGGCAAAAATCATCCAATAACGAATCCCGCTCTTGGGTAGAGCTGGAAACAGTGTCAGCCTCTTACTGACTATACACCCCACCTCGTTCTTGATTTGCCCTTCGCACTGGGGCCAAGTTTTCCTTTCAGAAATAAACCCTGGGCCCCAGTAGGCTTCGACCCTTTTGCAGAGTCCCTACGGTCCTAATTCAGATTATGGTCAAAATTTTCAATATCAACATTTTATAAAGTGTTTTTAAAAAATGTTTAGTCTTTAGGTCTCTTGGTCGCAGTAATAAAAGGTCACTTGGGACAAAGACCAACCTATTAGATGTAACAACCAGATGGTCAACCTTTTTTTTTTTCAAGTTGGAATGCATTCAATAATTCCTCCCATTTAAAGGTGCAGCTACCGGACGGAACCAATAGGGCGGATGCTTGCTACGGCCATGAGAACTTGCTAAAAAGGATACCCACCGTTGTCCTGAGACCTTTGCATTCTGCTGTGCTGTGACACAATAGGAATAAAGCAGTTACCTAACTGCACAGCATTGGAGAAAGCATGACCTATGCTTTCTCCAATGCTGTGAAATAAATAATAACAAACTTTTATATAACAAACTTGTTAGGGAAAAGATGGGGAAACCAAGACTCTGGAGGAAGTGACAGATTTTAACTGAATAAAATCCACCCAAATACTTCAGTTGGAACACTTGTTCCTCATTGCATTTACACTATGAAACATAATAAGGATAACGTACTTCAACCTTTTGCCTTGACCGATAAAGCCGTCGAGAAAATTCTGACCAACCCATAAAACATTTCCGTCTTCAAATAATCCATCGTCAATTGTAAATACAATATAAATATACATCGAGGACATTTAAATTTTATGAGTCGTTATTGTAATCGGGCAGTTGATGTTCTTTTTTAATAATATAAACTAGTGCTTGACTGCGATCCCACCTGATGACGGACGAAAAGACTGCAGACTGCTAGGCAAATTGTTCCAATCCTTCGATGTATCTGATATAAACGACGCTTAGTCCGGGTCGTAGAATAAAAAGGTGATAGCAGAATCAAGTCATGCAATTCCCGCGCACACCCTCCAAAATGTATCCTGTAAAATGTCGATAGGCCAGCTGCCCTAATAATAATAAATCTCGATCACCAATTAGATTCTTACGCCTCATGCCTTTCCTGCGAGTCCTAAGCTGCCAGGTGGCATTTTGCAGCACCAGCCTATATGTGACTGCAGCACACTACACACGATCGGACCTGTGCTTTGTATAGCTTCAGAAACTGCCCCGGTCGAACTATTTAGTCATTTATTTATATCTTGGTTTCAAACCACATTATGGTTCATTTTACCTACCGTATGGCTATTGTTAATAATATATAAACAGGTATGAAAAATAACTTCTGTTGAAGTGGGTGACTAAGGTTAGATGGGCAGAGAACGACGCTTGGAGAAGATGGTAAGGAGTTAATTCTTTCCTTAAAGTATAAGTAAGTATAGGGTAATAAAGGCTCTAAACCTTTATTTTCAGGATGTTATTGTCACTGATCTACATTCTGCACGTCATTGATGCGAATTTTTACAAATCACAGCACATAGAAGCCGTCAGTTCAGTTCGGAGTAAATATCTCCGATGCACTTCAGAAAACGGAAAAAAATAGCCTCGTTTCTGAAAATGGGGCTATTTCCAGAACATCATAAAATAAAGCATTGTGATAATGGATTACTACGCTTACTCTTTAATTTTTTTTACAATATTAATAAGTATGAGAGGACACTGTTGGGTACTTGACATATTTCTCTAAAATTATACTGAAAATCGTCTTCTTCACACAATTGTTAACACTTAGATTAGTTGTTAATTACAAACTTGTATTCAATTTCACCTCTCCCGATGTTTGTGATGAAATCTTGTAAATTAAATTGAGTTGAAATTTTGCACAAGTGTGCGTTTTCATGGTAGGTAAAAATCATCCAGTGACGTATCCCGCCTTTAGGCGGATCGGGAAGCAGTGTCAGACTCTTACTGAATATACAACCTACCATGGGGTAGGTTAACGTAGGAATGGTCCTACGTCGCCTATAATTATATACCAGGGCCAGAGTCTTCCTTTCAGACGGGAACCCCTGGCCCCAGTTGGCTTCGATCTTTCTGTAAGGTCCCTACAGTTGCACAATGCACATGTGTGTCAATATTCCAGCTCAATCGGTAACCGAGACATACATGACGCAAGTATGTCAATCAGATGACAATACATAATTATAATGTTGAGTTGATCTGATGATAGAACTGGAAGGTGGCCATAGGAACTCTGTAATTAAATGACTCGACCTCATCGAATTTGGTCTCGTGTGATTCGATAAAAGCGCGCTATAAAAACTTGCTATGATTTTTTTTTTCATTGGAGACTTTTTTAGAAAACACTGTATATTCTGACTGTTAATTAATAATTAAGAGCGGGAGGTACGCTACCCAAATCGATTTCTTACTCACACGGAGGCACCATATCAGTAAGGTAGCCAACTGCAAGGTCATACCCGGCGAGAGTCTCACTGCACAACACCGTCTCCTTGTCATGGACTTGCGCGTCAAGCCTAAGGTCAAGTTTGTTGAGCGCCAACAACGCCGAATACGGTGGTGGCGACTGAATGAAGCCACGTCCCAGTCGTTCGCGTCGGCCATCGGCGATAAGTGCGATGGTACCGATGGCGAACCTGTGCAAAGCCACTGGGACAGGATTCAGGTTGCCATCTCTGAGGCGGCAAAGTCGGTGCTCGGCTTGTCCAGGGGCGGCCGCAGGTGTGACAAGGAGACTTGGTGGTGGGATGACACAGTCCAGAGGGAGATCAGAGAGAAGAAAGCCCTCTTCAAAACGTGGCAAGCTTCCAAATCTCCCGAAGACCGCGACGCATACAGAACCGCAAAACGTGCCGCCAAGAGAGCCGTAGCCAGAGCCAGACGAGACCACTTACAGCCACTTTATGATAAGTTGGAATCGTCTGAGGGGCAAAAGCTCATTTATAAGTTGGCACGTTCCAGGGTCAAAGCGGCACTGGATATCTCTAAGTGCCGCTGTGTAAGAGACCCTGACGGCAATCTGTTATGCGAGGACCTCGCGGTGAAGGAGAGATGGCGCTCGTACTTCCACGAGCTGCTGAACAAGCAGCACAAAGAGGTGCTGTCTCCGGTTCTCCCTCCAAATCAGGGCCTTGTGCCCCCGGTTACGCCTGAAGAAGTGCATGTGGCTCTTCGCCGCATGAAGAACCGGAAAGCTGTCGGTGCCGATGGAGTCCCCATTGAAGCCTGGAAGGCGATGGGTCCTCATGGTGTGGGCATCTTAACCCACCTATTTAACCGCATGCTCCTCACCGGAAAGATCCCTAGTCAATGGAGACTGAGTATTATCACTCCAGTCTTCAAAGGCAAGGGATCGGTGCAGGAGTGTGGCGACTACCGGGGGATTAAGGTTATCTCCCACACCATGAAGCTCTTCGAGCGGGTGATTGACTCTCGGATCCGACAGGAGTGCACCGTCTCGGGATGTCGATATGGGTTTCGACCAGGCCATGGCGCCATGGATCCCATCTTTGCCCTAAGGGTTACCATGGAGGGATACAGATCGAAGAATACGCCTCTGCACCTCTTGTTCCTAGACATGCAGAAGGCCTTCGACTGTGTCCCCCGTGATGTGATCTGGTGGGCGCTGAGATCCAAACGAGTGCCCGAGACCTATGTTGACATCATCCGAGATATGTACCGAGACTCCGGTTCTGTGGTTCGGACCGCTGTTGGCGATACGAAACCCTTCCCCATCACCGTCGGAGTTCACCAGGGCTCTGTCCTTAGTCCGTTTCTGTTCAGCGTGGTGCTGGACGTGCTGTCCTCCACCATCAGGGACTTACATGAGCAGCCGCCATGGCTGCTCACGTATGCAGACGACATCGCGCTGGCGGACTCGGACAGTGGGCGCTTGGTTCGACGTGTGGCAGCGTGGAAGGAATCGCTGGAAAACGGCGGTCTGAAAATTAATGCGGCGAAGACCGAGTACTTGGCCTGTAACACAATTAACGCAGCTCCTGTTCGCATTGGCGAAGACACAGTTGAGCGCACGGAACAGGTCAGGTACTTGGGATCGGTGCTCCACGAGTCCGGGGACGTCGATTGCGACGTCGAGTCACGTATCTCGGCGGCCTGGGCGAAATGGCGTGAGGTGGCGGAGGTTATCTGTGACCCCAAAATGCCGGTTAGGCTCAAAGGACAGGTCTATAAGACCATCATTAGGCCTGTCCTTTTGTATGGCAGTGAAGCGTGGCCTGTACTTGAGCGACATAAGCAAAGCCTGCGTGTCACGGAAATGAATATGCTGCGCTGGATGTCTGGAGTTTTGCGGAAAGACCGCATTAAGAACTCCCGCATCCGGGGCAGCCTTCAGGTCCGTGACATAGCAGATAAACTGCAGGAAGGTCGCTTACGCTGGTATGGCCACGTTTTACGAAAACCGGCAGACTACGTGGGTAACAGATGCCTCGCCATGCCGCCTCCGCCGGGACCCGGAAAACGAGGTAGGCCTAAGAGGCGTTGGATCGACGTCGTAAGGGACGATATGCGTGCTAATGGGCTTAAGGCAGAGGACGCAAAAGACCGAGCGAAGTGGAGACGACTAGCCAGGAAAGCGGACCCCGGGCACCGAGGTGAAAGCCAAGGTAGCAACCGGGACTTACGCTAGGCTGATGATGATGATGATTCTAACTGTTAATTAGCACAATAAAAATAAAAATCATCTTCCTGTTCTTAACCCAGTTCTAATTGGGGTCAGAGCACCATATTATTTTATTTTAGGTTGTATTTCTGTTACCTCATAGTTCGTAGCCATCAATGTTCATATGAATAACTGCACTTCGAGTACATTTTTTTTTTTCAAAAGACTGCCCTTATTTTCTGAAATAAAAAAATCGAAATCACAGTAGTTCTGGATAAAATGGGGTGAATAGAAACAAAAAAAATATTAGGATTATTATTTTGATTTCATATTTTACGATATTGAATTAATAAAAATATTTAAATGCTGCAAACAATTTTTTTCTAACGTGAAATTAAACAAAATTTTGTTTCTATTTACCCCCGATTTGTTTCTATTCACCCCGTTTCACGGTAACATATATTCGTTCCGTTTTACGTAATAATAGAGGAAGTGTGTCGAGCACTTGTCAAGAAGCTGCACGTGCCAGGTATTTGTAACAGATATCTATAGAATGTTGAGCTACATTGCTCACAAATGCGGAAAATCTCTTCATTTAACTCCTTCGCCTCGTGCCTTGTTCGAGAGCGGACGTGTGCAGAAATTTTTAACTGTCTCGGTTTAAAATCAATTAACTATTCACAGAACTTTAACCTTTACGATCCGTTAAGTACATAGTGTTTGCATAATTTCGCGTTGCGCGTTTAAACTCAATTTTTGTGTCATCGAGCAGCGAGCGGTCGCCGCGCGCCCGCCTTCACCTCCGCGGGACCAGGACGGTGGCGTAATTGCTATCCCGCTCAGCTACCTGCTCCATCAGTGTCGTCACACACCGATATTGCCGCGTGTGCGCATGTATGCAAGACCCGTGGATCTTCTAGAACCAACTTCATTCCAACTAGCGGTTTTACTTCGTTTCACCTTACATAATCACCACGCCCGTGATGTCTAGCCTGCAGCATACACCTCCACCTGCAAAAGCCACGAACATAAAAATCACGGTACCGAAGTCGTTATCTGACATGGACATTCCTCAAACTTTATGCAGTGATAATACGAGCATAAACACCAGTAAGCGTTACAACAAACGACGTTTACAGTCCCCGCCCGCGCCGCCGTCGCCGGACAGCAAGCCCGTCGATTCTGACTCGGATCTAAGAACACTTCTCGAATCCTGGAAAAAGGAACACGATGAACATGTTAATAAACTTTACGCACAGCAATCATCGATGTTGGATAAACTTGTTGCGGAGATTGCAGACCTTAAACTCCAAAACTCTTCAATACAGACAGTCAACCTGGAGATTAAAGGATCAATGGAATACATTAATACCAGTTTTGAGGATATGCGACAGCAAGTCGATACCTTGAGAAAGGAGAACCGTGCTTATAAAAACTGTATAAACGAGCTCGAAAATAAAATCCAAGACCTGCAACAGTCCACACGCTCATCTTGTGTAGTTTTCAGGAACATACCTACTAAAGAGAATGAAACAATTTCCGATCTGTCCACCATTGTTGAGAAAGTGAGTACGGCTGTAAATATGCCCCTGTCAAAACTGGAGATTCGGGACGTTTATCGCCTCCCAGGCAAAAAAGGTGCAGCTGGACCTATTATTACCGAATTCCAGACTGTGCATACAAAAAACCAACTGATCACCAATGTGCGCAACTACAATAAAAAACAGCCCAAAGGTGATACACTGAATACACACAACATCGGTTTTACTGGTAACCAGCAGCCCATCTATGTTGCAGAACATCTACCTTCAAGCATGAGAAAACTATTTTTCAGGGCCAGGGAATTTGCAAAGAATCAAAACTACATGTTTTGCTGGATAAAACATGGCAACATTTTTCTCCGTAAAGAAACAGGAGCCCAGCAGATACTCATTAAATCAGAGCGCTGCCTTACCAACCTAGTGACGAATCTATTAACTCAGTGACTTATAGTGTCTGTGTTAGTTATATGGTATCTGTTATTGCTTTCGTATTCTTTCATATTGAAGTGTATACCACTATGGTACGACTATATACTTATGCAAAATGTACCCAGAATGAAATCTGTAAGTAAGTTTATTCTATATATTAATTCATACATTCTACACACAACATATTATAGATTCATCTTGATCTGTCCTTTCACTACAAGTTCAACATTAATTAACAAACACTATATACAAAAATACAAGCATAACACACCACAACATACACCCACACTCATTCTTGCACATAATCTCAACAGCTGCTCGTTATGTAACTCAGTCATCATAATAGTAAGTTGCGACTCGATGTTTTGTTTACTTTTAATACATATGTTTAGTTCATTGATTTTACTGATTGTATCGGGTTATGGTTTTGGTTTCGTTAGTAAATGTAGGCACCAACACGTACAATTATATTTTACAGAGTATACGCAGTTAAACTCGGTTATTTTGAATTGTTGTTTTGCTATCTATACTTATAATTAATGGCTAATAATATTGATAATGTCTCTGATGACTTAGATAACCTTGAAATTGCGAAAGTGCATGTTTGTCCTCCGGAAAAGTGTACAGACTTTATTGATATAACAGATTCTAGCTTAAAAATTCTTCACTTAAACATTCGGAGCATTAATAGGAATTTCAGTGAACTTCTGGTGCTGCTGTCTCTTATTAATATTGAATGTGACGTCATAGTTCTCACAGAATGTTGGTTGAGTAAAGTTATGAATGTTCCCATATTGGATGGATATAATTCACACTACACATCGAATACACAAAATCAAAATGACGGAATCGTGATATTTACTAAAAAAACTTTAAGCTGCTCTGTTGAAGAACCAGACTTCACAAATGCGAACTGTCTCATATGCAAAATTAATAATAAAGTAACAATAGTCGCGATATACCGCTCGCCATCTTTTAGTAAGAGAGAACAATTTCAATGTTTTTTACGTAGTTTAGATACTGTACTCTCTCAACTAAAAATATTTAAAACTATTGCTATCGTGGGGGATATTAACGTTGACATTAAATCCTCTAATAATGATGACCGTGCCACTGACTACTTAACATTATGTGCATTACATGGCCTTTTGCCTGCTCATAACATGCCGACGCGTGGAGTAAACTGCCTTGATCATATAATTCTCCAATCAATAACACAAGCAACAACATTAATTTTGGAATCACATATTACGGATCACAAGCCTCTTTTGTTACATATCAAAGACATAAAATCTCCCAAAAAACCTCAAAAAACTATATCCCGAGTGGACTACGCTAAGCTGGTTAAGGAAATTGAAGGAATGAACCTCTCGCATATTTTGAGTATGGATGATGCGAATGTCGCCGCGTACGAACTAATCGGAGTTATCCAGGGCCTGATAAAAAAACATACATATGTGGTCACAATCCCCAAAAAAGACAGAAATATTAAGCCATGGATAACGCCGGGTCTTATGCGTTGTATTCGTCATCGTGATTTGCTTCACATGAACACCAGAAGGTCACCTGATAATGACATCCTAAGAATCACCTACAATCGCTATCGTAACCACTGTAACATTATATTACGCAACTTAAAAGCTCAATCCGAAAAGTTTGAGTTAGAGAAAGCTAAATCAAACATTAAAACACTCTGGAAAAAAATTAAAGACATTACAAATTATAAAAAAACACCCACATCTTCAACAAACTTATTAAAAATTGAACCAAATTCTCAAGCAGCCGTTGATCGTGTGTGTAAGTACTTCGCGGATATAGGTAGGGATCTCGCGTCTAGTATCACCTCGCGTCTTGCAATGCCCCCCAACGAGTGGACACAGCCCCATAATAACGTTCCCCTTAACTCTCTAGTTCTACTTGAATTTGATGAATCGGATATAAATAATGCCATTACTCAGCTCCGACGAGATTCGGCTACCGGTTGGGATGGCATCTCAACAAATTTATTAAAACAGTGTCGTCACATTCTCGTACCTGCATTAAAGCACATTTTCAATCGTTCAATTGCTACTGGAATTTTTCCAGAGGCATTTAAAAAGGCTGTGGTTCACCCAATTTACAAGGGTGGGAACAGAGACTGTATGAACAATTATAGGCCTATTTCAGTCCTCTCGTCTATTTCTAAAATTTTCGAAAAATTAATAAACACAAGGCTTACTCAGTACCTTAATAAAAATAACCTCATTGCACAAAATCAGTTTGGTTTCAAAAAAGGAGTCTCAGCAGAAGACGCTATCCTCAACTTGACTGAATTTGTTACAAGAAAGCTTGATGAAAAACAGTATTGCCTAGGTTTATTCCTGGATTTAAAAAAGGCATTTGACACAGTTTCTGTTCCCACCCTCTTGTCGAAGTTGGAGGGCATCGGCATACGTGGCTTAGCCCATGACTTTTTTGCAAGCTATCTCACTAACCGTAAAATGTGCGTTAGAGTTGGCGAACACGTTAGTAGGGAGCAAACCACTACCTTCGGTGTGCCGCAGGGAAGTGTTCTTGCCCCGACCCTTTTCCAGGTCTATATCAACGGGCTCTGCTGTTTACCCCTCTCAAATTCCAAAATATTTTCATACGCTGATGACACTGCAATCATTGTTCACGGATCAGATTGGGATCAACTAAAAGCTTCAAGCGAAACGTCACTTAAATCTGTCATCAATTGGTTGCAGCTAAATCTTCTTACTCTTAACCTGGATAAGACCTACTACATCCCTTTCAGATTGCACCCTAGTACTAAACCTCCCTCAGGTTTCATCATTAACGCTCACACCTGTAATAGCTATTCACCTTGTTCTTGCTTTTCTCTTCGTGAAGTAGATCATCTGAAGTATTTGGGTGTGGTTATCGATAGCGGTCTCAACTGGCACTCTCACTTGGAAACAATCAGTACAAGAGTTAGAAGAATGATTTACGTATTCAAGCTGCTTAAATCGTCTGCTGATTTCAACACGATTAGAATGGTGTATACTGCCATCTGTCAGTCTGTTATCACTTATTGTATCACAGTGTGGGGAGGCGCAGCCCGTACAAAGTTTCTCAAGCTGGAACGGGCACAAAGAGCTGTTCTAAAGGTGATGTTAAAGAAGAACTTTAAGTATCCCACTACACAATTATATAAAGATGCAAATGTACTTACCGTTAGGCAACTGTTTGTGCTACGATCTGTATTGAGAACACACACTAAGGTACCGCCACCAGACCCAACACGTCGCAAAAATAAGCCTATCATTCTCACGGTAACACACAAGACCGCTTTTGCTAAGCGTCAACACTACGTTCTAAGCTCACACTTATATACAAAAATAAATAAAAAAATAAACATAATAGAATTAAACGCTTATAAGGCTAAACTCAAAATTGTGGAGTGGTTAAAAAGCCAAGACTACGAGACTACTGAAAGTCTACTTGCCTGGATCTGCTAATCTCTAATATTCACACCACAATCACCTCTTGCTCACACAATTCACGCAACGTTTGACACCACACACAAAATTACACGTACACTACACTCACACTCTATACACACCCACTACACACATCTATACATAGTATACATACGACATAACTAAACAAATACATCTTTAAATATATATATATATATATCACAATTACTTCTATATTTTTTTTTTTTTTTTTTCTTACCTTGTTAGTATACATTTTAAACTGTAATGCAACTATATGAACCTGTTACGCTCTTTACGGTCATAATTTACTTGTCCATTATGTATGCGAAGACACTGCCTCCTAAGATACAGGATCTTCCTAGTTTAGGAGTCAGGGTTCAAATTAAAATTGACTATCTGTATGACATTTTTTTTTTATGTACCTTATTTGTGTCAAATTTATATTTATGCTAATAAAACATTATTATTATTATTATTATTATTATTATTATTATATTTTTATCCATAACAGGAAAAGTATTACAAACTCAACTTGTACATAAGCGTAATGTAAAAAAATCTCTTCTGAAATAAATTCAACACGTTTTTCTGTAAAATTCGAGAGAAACATTGAATTTGAAGTAGGTTAGCCACTTGTAACTCGTGTAGGACGTAGCAACAATAAGAAAAACATATTTCATGAAATAAAATACGTAGGTATTTTTTTTTACAGATTGAATACTCGAAGATAATTGTTTGTTAATAACAAAGTAAGATTTTTGTTTAGATTTTTTTTCTTTTAAAAATGTAGATTCGGTAGGAAGCTCCTACACATTTTTTTTTAATGTAGCATATTTATTTAGTGAAATAAATTCAACACGTTTTTCTGTAAAATTCGAGAGAAACATTGAATTTGAAGTAGGTTAGCCACTTGTAACTCGTGTAGGACGTAGCAACAATAAGAAAAACATATTTCATGAAATAAAATACGTAGGTATTTTTTTTTACAGATTGAATACTCGAAGATAATTGTTTGTTAATAACAAAGTAAGATTTTTGTTTAGATTTTTTTTCTTTTAAAAATGTAGATTCGGTAGGAAGCTCCTACACATTTTTTTTTAATGTAGCATATTTATTTAGTGATGGTTGTGGAGGCAATCCGCGACAGTAAAGTCTTGCGTTTGGCCCTAGTTCAGGCCATGAGAGAGGGAATCGGATGCAGTCGCTTTCTTTGGTGAAGCAGTAATGCTAGCGAAAAAGACGACCTCAAACCTTGAGAAAGTGGACATCCTCATGCGGCTGGAGATGCTTTGGTTGTATGTAGTTATGCGTAGTCGCTGGGTGATCCCGGCGCAGTTTACTTTCAATGCAGAGGAATGGCTAGCTCATCGTTTAGCCATCCGGTAACCGTCCGGATTGAGCATAAGTCGTCGAAAGTCGATTCCCACGTGCGCTTCAAAGAAATGTCAGTAAAACCGTAAGGAACAATAAAAAACATTATGTAGTTTATTGAGGAGACTTGTAAGCGCCTCAAAGATCTCTTTAAGTTTTACTGACATCTGTCAGTAAAACCGTAGGGAACAATAAAAAACATTATGCAGTTTATTGAGGAGACTTGCAAGTTGTGCAAATTAGTACTATATGTAGTCAACTTAAAAAAAAAACTCAAGAAAAAAATGACCAGAAAATAGTAAAAACTTTTGAACAACGATTGCTTCATCAATCGTGACCACAATGGCTAACGCCTCGGGATGTGGGGAATCACACGTCAAGGATGTGATGTGACGCTCAACAAAAAGTGTCATTTTATCAGACATTGTCAAAAGTACAAAGTGTTCAGCATCAACAACATGACATTGCACCAACACACGTCGAAAATGACGAATGAAAATGGACAGTGATTTTAGAATAGATAGATAGTCATCTTGTTTGTGTGGCATGATGGTAACACCTAAGGCCTAGTATGCGTGGACAGAGACGCGTATTCGACATTATTCTGGCCTGTTACTCTATTAATTAGTGACCCTAACTCCTATGCCGGAGGTTGTGGGTTTGATTCTCACCCAGTACAAATGTTTGTGTTATGAACAGGATCATTAATTGTTCTGTGTCTGGGTGTAATTTATCTATAAAATGCATGTATAAATATATAATATGTTTGTCAGCGAGACAGGACCGTTCGTTGCGACAACACTTGGGGGAGGCCTGTGTCCGGAGGCCTGTTTCCAAAAGTACGACGGAGAGGCCTATGTCCAACAGGACGTCTTTCGGCTAAAACAGGGGTCAAAAGTTTTTTAAACCTACCCATATGCAGGCACCCACGCTGGAAAGCTACCATAAGGTTACCGTATTCAAATCAATATATTTATTACAAAATTTTTCAATTCAAAACCGTTTTGTAAACGAGGCTTTAATAAAAAATATTGTCTAGGAATTCAACATGTATTCAACTACGTCGCGGAGATTTTGAGTTTTGGATAAACACGTTTTGAAAAATATAACGAGCTTTTTGAGTAACAAAAACTCATGTACTGATTTACTAAATCATATTTTTTTTAATTTGTCTGTAATTATTACATAGAGTCTTAGGTGCACCCATAGATCTTTTTATTGTTTGTTTGATGCAGTTTTTATAAAGCTATTGTTCCTCTATTGTTTCTATTGTTTGTAATCTATTCACTCTTGACTTAAAGATACCCGGTTCAGTGTGGTGGACTTTGAAAGTTGTGTTTTGTAAGGACTCTCCCCTTAATGAATTCTCCCGCTTTGTGGAGTGTCAAATTTTACTGGTTAAAGACCAGCAATGTTCTATCAGTTGCCCGTTGCGTCGCGTACTCTTTCGAATAACCCAGCGTATTTCTCTATTGTCTCAAACTCGTGCCTATTTCTAATGACTTTGTAAAAACAATAAAACCTACAACACAAATTATGTCAAGGACCAGTTAATAGCTTCATAATATTCTGATCGCCTTTGGCTGAGGTTTATCACC
The DNA here is from genome assembly GCA_029852875.1 of Mythimna loreyi. Taxonomy (NCBI): domain Eukaryota; kingdom Metazoa; phylum Arthropoda; class Insecta; order Lepidoptera; family Noctuidae; genus Mythimna; species Mythimna loreyi. Next base: position 23,804,182 of record CM056785.1, read on the forward strand.
TGCTACCAGGTTCCAGCCTTCACACGTGATTCCCCGCGTCCACGGCGTTAGTATGGCGAGCACGTCGCGGTGGCGCGATTACATCGCTCGCGAAGGTCAGGGGCGAGGAACTTGTGCAGGTGACCAGCCTTACGTGTATCACGAAGGAAAGTGGTGGCTGCAGAAGGTACACTGGACAGGACGAAGTAGAAAGGTCTTAAGGCAACCTGCACTGGCAAGTAAAGATTTCACTATCCATAATCTATTTATATCAATAACGGAACTCAGTTAATATAGTCAGTTATATGATTACTCCTGCTCTAGGACGGAGCGAGAAGGTATAACAGTAAAAGGCATAGGTGCAAGAACCATTTGACCTTACCGTATCTGATGAGTATCAGCGTCATGCAGAAAGTAAAGATTCCGACAGATAGTTCGTTTTTTTTTTTTTTTTTGTGCTAGAAACTAGTACTTGACTGCGATCCCATCTGATGGTAAGCAGTATTAAGAGCCTATTAAAGATACCCAAATTATAGTCGGATGGAAAGACTGCAGCCGGCAATCTGTACCAGTCCCTCGATATACGCAGTATAAACGACGAGGCAAAACGCTTCGTCCGAACCGTAGATGACGATGATGCACATTATTTTTTAGGAGTGCATCTTCTGCACTTAATTTGTTATCCTGACACCATTAACATGTAAATAAATTCGGATGTCTCCATAATTTCTGCCATTACTCCGCTTTGATGTGACAAGCTAGTTCGGGCGCATTTGGCGAGTACCTTGCATTGACTTTATAGAGCCACTCTTGTAAATCGAGGTCCATTCATCTGTTTTTTTGTTTGTTATCTTGATAGTGCACGCTACAATCGAGGTAATAACGCACCTCTGTTGAGGACACAGATCCTCACCGGACATGGCAAGTTCGGAAAGTTCCTATTTTGTTTTCTGGCGGAAGAAAAGTCTGGTTCTCACTGCTCAGCGAACTGCCCGGAGGATACGGTGGAGCATACGGTGGAACTGTGGCTTGTTTGAGCGGAACACCACCGTGTCTTTGTGGGACTGTTCGGCGACGATTTCTTGCGCTGAGCCCTGGCTCAGGTTATGAAGCGAAAGGGAAAAGGAAGCGGTTGCCTCCTTCTGCAAAGCGGTAATAAACCTAAACAGCAGCCCTTAGCGCCGCCCCGGACTTCAGAAGTTTGGGATTAGGAGTGGCTTTATTAGCTAGTAAAAGTCTGACAGTATCGCCCCAATCAATGGGGCGGAGATGTCATTGGATGATTTTTACCCACCTAAAAGAACCTCCTCCTGGAGCCGAGGGTTGATGCGTAAGCGTTATACCGGGGCTCTGGGACCAAGGCAAGGAAGGAACGGGGTAGGTTGTTTAGTCAGTAAGAGTCCAACACTGTCTCCCGCTCCGCCCAAGAGCGAGATTCGTCATTGGATGATTTTTACACACCCAAAAGAACCTATCCTCTTTAAAAACTACAACTACAGTCAAGGTAATGATTTAGTAAACAAACAATAGTTTATCTCAATCTCGGGGCCAAACGCAGCCATTAGGGGCACAATGTGTTCCTAAATACATGTTAACATGTACATTACATAAAACGTAACGCCGCTACGTGACACCAGGTGGCGCCGCGAAGGAAACTATTTATTTTTATGAACTGTGACGCGGTACGGTGCTTCCTACAAATGGTTTACAGGTAAAAATGAGACGTACTACTAGTACGTGTAGAGGTAAGTACTTATATATGTACTTTATACGAATTGTTGTCGTGCTAAGTAGTACCTGAGGAGGCTTTTAGTAAACATATTAGTATAGGAGTTGACTTGAGTAGTCGCGAGTGTTTAGATTAATAATATCTATATATTATACTAGCTTTCTGCCAGCGGCTGCGCCCGCGTGAATATAGGTCTTCGCACAATTTTTTGGACATGCGTTTCATCCCTTTAGGGGGGGAATCTTCGAAAATCCTTTCTTTGTGTTCGCCTACGTCATAAAAAGAAGCCCTGTGCGAAATTTTACTCACCTAGTCCCAGTGGTTTCGGCTGAGCGTTGATATGTCAGTTTCTCCTTTTATATATATATAGATGAAGAACCGCTCGACCGATTTTGTGCAAACTTCACATAAACCATCTACTAAATATTCCGAACAAAGCCTAAACATTTGGTTTGGATAGGTGAGCCCGTTCTTCAGTCTTGGACTAGGAACGTGGAATTTCGCTTTATAAAGTTTTCTAAAATTCACCCTCTAAAGGGACGAAAAGCATGTCCAAAGTTAAAGGCGGAACTAGAGGGCGTGTCAGAATCTTTCTAATGAAACGAAACCACTCCTATTTTCTCACAGTTATTTTTAGAATTCCAGGATCTCAAGTTTCCCCGGAATCGTCTTATCAGCTACCCAAGTATTACGCCTTTTTATAAAAAAATAATGAAATGATTTTTGGTAAAAAAAATCTTGTTTCAAACTCAAACTCAAAATCATTTATTTCAAATAGACCATTGTGAAGTGCCTGTACACTTTTGAAATGTCAAAATTGTAAAGTGCCTGTACACTTTTGAAATGTATTCAAAAGTGTAAAGTGCCTGTACACTTTTGAAATGTCAAAATTGAAGCTAATTTGCAATTTGTTTTGTGCGGAGCGAAAGTTAGTATGAGATTTTTCTGGCCAAAATTCATCTGTATTCCTTCCGTTGCCTTTTGCGTTCCAAGGCTAAGGTTAGTTTTTCGTACGTTGATGTATAGGTTTAGTTTGTCAAAGATAGGTTAAAGCAGTTCTGTGGATTAAGAATCATTTTACTGTTCTATTCACCGCCAAAAGGAGCCCGTTTACCTTGGCTCCTGCTTTTCGGGATGTATCCTTGGAGTGCACCGACCGCCTTCAGCTCTTGGGAATGGACATTTCTTCAGACCTCAACTTTGGGCGGTTCATTGAGTCCAAAGCCAAGGTAGCTGCTAGGAAACTCGGCGTTCTTGCAAAAGTCCCACGGTACTTCACACCGAGTCAGCTTCTAATGTTGTACAAAGCACAAGTCCGATCGTGTGCGGAGTACTGGAGCCACATATGGGCTGGTGCTGCAAAATGCCACCTAGCCACTTTGGATTCAGTGGAAAGGAGTACAAAGAGGCTGATTGGTGATCCAGATTTGGTTGGGTCCAATCTTCAAAGTCTCGAGCACAGGCACAGAGTAGCCAGCCTTGCGGTTTTCTACAGGATGCATTTTGGAGAGTGTGCACAGGAATTGCACGATTTGATTCCACCATCCCAATTTTACCTTCGGACATCCCGGCGTACGGCAAATATCAACCCTTACGTTGTTGAGACACCTGCAGCCCGGACTAAGCGGACTTGCTTTGTCATTTATACTGCGTACATCGAGGGACTGGAACAGTTTGCCGGCTGCAGTCTTTCCGTCCGAATATAATTTAGGTGTCTTCAAGGCTAGAGTGAATAGGCTCTTAATAAACAGTGCGCCTTACCATCAAAGATTTCATCACTGCTTACCATCAGGTGGGGTCGCAGTCAAGCACTAGTTTATTGCAATTAAAAAAAAAAAATACTGTTACTAGTTTCTTGAACACAAAATATTTGTCACAAATGAGTGTCACCAAAGTCACAGATTTTTTGAGCCTAAAGATAAATGACAAATGATATACGAATGTAAAAAAAAAACAAACCTCAAAAACAGGTGTGTTATCAAAAAGGGGTTGTGAAAAACTTTTCAAGCACTTTCTTGGCTTTCATTTCTTCGGGAAACTTTCTCCTTGGCTTGCGCCACTGGTCACAAAATGGATGCCTTAAAATTGTTTGTAACTTTGTACCCCACAAAGCACGTGCGCTTTCTGGAACAATTTTATTGTTTAGCTTTTCTCAGCTGTTGTTAAACGTGACTGAGATTACGACAAATGTTTTTACTTAAATTTTGATATAGGTTTGTTTTTCAACACAACGCGTACCGTGCGTTCCAGTGACGTGCTTGCAACAGTTACAAGTTACATAAAAACTTAGAAGTTTGATTTTTTTCAGCTTCAAGGGACGTAGATTTGAGTACGGTTTGAGTATATGGTTTTAATTTTAACTTGATACTTCCACGTGCTCGTTTACGCCCCAGACATCGTCGGGATTACGATCCCGATCCCGACCGTAGGCACGCACTCGTCTGGTAACCGTATCAACCGAGCCCAAGTCGTCGACAGCACGCACTGTACCCGCGGAAGGAAGGAATTTCAGCAAACCGTAGGGTTAATTCAGTAGGGTAAGCCTAATGGGGCCAAAGTTCGCTTCTGAAAAGAAGGCTCGGGTTTCTAGTCAGTAAAAGTCGGATACTATCTTCTGCTCCGTCCAAGAACGGGAGATGTCATTGGTTGATTATTACCCAACAAAAAAAGAACTCTGAATAATTGAAGGTATTTTCACTAATATAGTATTGATTGAGCGACTTCTGGTACAAGGAAGAGTTGAGGGTACCAGGCCACGAGGAAGATCGCCTATGAAATGGACTGACCAAATAAAAGCTTCAGTAAGTGACTCATCATCGCTGCATGAATGCTCGAGGAGGGTAGCCTTCAGAGAGAAGTGGCGGCGTGTTATAAAGCTTGCCACCAACACCCGAAGTGATGACCACGACCACTCTGTCAAAAGTGATGCCGATAACCAGAAGTATTGATGGTCATCTCTAAGTAAATTTTTCTCTACATATTTCCGTTTATTTAATTTAATTTAATTGTACGAGATATCTCAAAACATTGCGAACAAAAATTAAGGCGGGCGCGGGCGTAGACATTAGGGCGGGTGTGGCTTCGCATGCGTTGTGCCGAGGAGGGCCGGCCTCCGGACTCAGTTGTTATGGACTCTTTAAAGTTTTTTGATTTGATAAAACTGATTTCATGACTTCATTGTTTTAGTTTCAGCGTTACGTATTAACCGATTTCAAAAAAAAGGTGGATTCGAATGTTTTTTTGGGTTTTAACCTCAAAAGGAAAATGAAACCCCCACAGAATCACTTCATTCTCCGTCAATCTGTCTGCCAAGATCCCTTTTTCAGAAAGTATTGGAGTTTTTCTCGCTAAGTTTAAATTAATTATGGCTATGACGTACTAAGTTTATGCAACTTTCATGGTTTTGGTGTACTAAAGCTCTACTTAATATGCGCGTGGCCTAACACATATTTAGTCAGCTACACACATAAAAAAAAAACTGAAACTTTCGAGTTTACACTTTTTTTCACATAATCTGAAAATCTATGCGACAAATTCAAATAATCGAGATTTTGGTTTTTATGTTTTTCTTCTATAAAAATTATTTATTTTTTAACAAAGTTTCGTGGAAGTTACCTTTTTGTGTCTTAGTTATTATTAACTTAAATTAGTACCTGCTAATCTTAAAAATAGAGTTTTCAGAATCGGTTTAGTATTGCCATAAATTACCTTCTACAAACTTACTAATTTGACATTGTTGTAATATTTCTAGTCGTCTATAAATAGATTGGGTACACTAAACTGTAGGGGCCCTTCAGGGACTGTAGGGGCCCTTCAGGGTCGAAGCCTTCTGGAGCTGCCGATTTGTGTGAAACTGTTACCGCGGCTCTGGAAATAAGGCAAGGAAGGTACAGGGTAGGTAGGTTTTTTAGTCAGTAAGAGTCTGACACTGGTCTCCCGGTCCGCCCAACAGCGGGTTTCGTAATTCGATGATTTTCAGCTACCATAAAAAAGGTACACTAAATATGACAAGAAATTCAAAAAGACGATTTTTATGGCTCGCTTATCGGTTCTGCTAGTACGTACTGGGGGACTCCCAATCAGATTCAAATAACAGAAGCCTAAACTGTAAACAATAGACTACGTGAGAGGTGCCTGCACCTGAGTTATTGTAGGTATATGCGACTTCTATTCTTTTTACAGGCGGCAGTGGTCAGGGGTAATACCATGACGCCTCAATATCATTACAATATGGTAGAGACATATACAGGCTCTGAATCACCATTAAATTTTGGTCGTTTTAATCCCGTGGAGGGTCGATCCGGTACAGTAAGTACGAATCGACTGACAACTACCTACGGTCATTGAACCCGCTCAGCTGTTGCTTACTTAAAGATATGAATTTTGTATTTTTATTTTTTGTGTTTGTATTTTTAGAAAAAAAGTATACTTTATTTTTTAATTTTAGCTTTGCAAATCGATAGTGTTTCATATTTTATTCTGTTTTTAGTATTTGTTGTTATAGTGGTAACAGATATACAGCATTTGTAAAAAGCTATGACGTTTCATTAGGTAGCCTGGTGACAGACAGACGGTCAGTAAAATCTTAGCAATAGCCGTTTTTACCTTTCGGGTACAGAACCCTAAAAATACACTTTCCATTAGAAAATCCTTTACCGTTTCTTTCTTTTTTCAACTGCTTTTACAAACTTTGTTACCTATGGATGCTGTCATCATCATCATCAGCCTTTTTTAATGTTCCCACTGTTGGGACACAGGCCTCCTCCTAGGAGAGGGAATGGGCCTTAATCCATCACGCAGGTCCAGTGTGAATTGGTGGATGTCACTTGTCTTCGAATGTATGGTTCTAGAACATGCCGGTTTCCTAACGATGTATTCATTCACCGTTTTGAGAGCAGTTGTGATAAAATAAACTACACAAAGTAATGCGCCTGGCTGGGTTTGAACCCACGACCTACAAATCCTATGTCGGGGCCTTTACCACTCGGCCACCACCACCACTGATCTCCTTTCACCTTTCGAGTACGGAACCTTAAAAATACACTTTCCCTGAAAAAAACCTTTACCGTAAGCTTTCTTTTTACAACTGTTTTTACTAACTTTATTACCTATGGATGTCGTAGTATGGTGATTTTCTGCGTAAATGGATTTCCATACAAATTACTAATGGTCATTAATTATTGTGTCATTGTTGCGTGTGAAGATGTTGCATAATGTATTACTGCTTGTCCCGTACATATAAAGCGATTCATTAGTACCTATACCTACTTGATCAAAGCTAACAGCATCCTCCCATGACATGATTTATTATTGTGGTTATAGGTACTTGTCTGAGTAATTTTAATTAAAAACTAAAAAAAAAACTCAAAATCATTTATTTCAAATAGACCATTTACAGGCACTTTTGAAATGTCAAAATTGAAGCTAATTTGCACGTTTCTAGGCATAGATCTCTATGGAGAAGAACGTGCAAGAAACTTTTGAGGAGACTGTTATTTTTGTAGATAGAAAGATTTTTATACTCGTTATTGTAGGTACACCATAAATACAATTTAGTACATTAAGAGTTTAATATTAATGTTACAATGGTCGGTCTTATCACTAAAAGCCTAGTAATACTACTAAATACGACGAAAGCGACGTTGTGAATCGTGTGAATATAATCTGACACAAATCATGCCAAGTTTTTCCCAGTCACTAGGTTGCAGAGACCAGAAAGACAGTCACTCTATGTAAACGATTAAATTATGGCTACTATTCACGTCACGTAAGTTGAACCATGACCCTCAATGTAGTATCAGACTTTCGGGTCTCAATCATAGTACAGCTCATAGAGGACGTAACCATAGAAACGACGGCCATTTTAGGTCAACATATTTGCTGAGTAGAATACTCATCTACTTTTGGTTGGACTAAACCAACCCCAATAGAGAGAAGGCTTACGCAGATTGATTGACATGGCTTAGGGGGCGCCCATTAATAACGTCAGATGATTTTGGGCATTTAATGACTCCCCTATTTCCCCTGGCGAGGAGATTTGGCTCAACCCCCTCTCCCCACTTCACCTAACCACATGTTCATCGATGGCGCGCACAAGGAGTTGTCAGCAAACTGAAAGGAGCCCAGCACGGTTCAAGCCTTCTGGGACCAAGAACTGATGTGAAAGTGTATAACCAGGGACCAGGGATAAAGGCAAGGAATGGAAGGTGTAACTTCTTTAGTCAATAAGAGTCTGACACTGATTCCCACTCCGCGCAAGGGCGGGAATCGTCATTAGATGATTTTTACCTACCATAACAAAGGTAGGTCATATTTTTATCAACAACCAGTTCTGATAATGGAATCCATGAGGAATCGAGGAAATACGTCCGACTTTTATAATATTAATTTTAAGGGGCTGATTTAGGTACGATTTTAGATGGCTCAAATTCTAATAGAATAGAATTTATCTTTATTCAAATATCATGACTCAAAATATTAGTAAGTCTTAAAACTATATTAGTAACATAAAAAAACAAAGACAGTAACAAAAAACACAAACATACATAACAGTGGATCACTGTGGTGGCGACCCATGTGAGATGGCACAACAGTGACTCCCAAAAACACAGTCTAGGTGACTTGAAATCATGCCCAGGATACTGGAGCCGCCCCATAACCTGTGCACCATGGAAACACACCTTTTGCGCATAGTTGTGTAGAAGCAATCTATCTATCTAATATCACATCTAAACATCTAGTTCTTATGTTTTTAAAAAAATATATGATAACCTAGACTGTTTACCTAATAATTTAATATACGATTATTTACATATTTTTTTTCGTAGAACTTGTTGTGATTCATTTTCAAAGTTCCGTCTAACTGAAGATGATGCAAAAACCATTGCGTTTATTTGTAAGAAACATTCACATATTGAAAGATTCAACTTATCTTTCCAATCCAATACCAATCTTTTTATATACCTACGGTTTTTATTCATGGTGTGTAAATAAATGAAGGACCAATTATTATTCAAATAATCTTGTTGCGCGGGGAGCTAGCTCCTATTAGTTCGCTCAAGATGGCTGGCCTATAGTGTCGCCTTAATACTTAACTCATTTAATTTTAGCTTTTCTAATAATACATCCGTAGGTAATATAATTATGTTACCTATAGAAATGACTAATGAGCCAAAAATGTACATTCCAGAACCGACTTCGTGGTAAACTCGTAAAATACAAGCACCTATTTTGATAACAATATTTTCCTGCAATTTGACATAAAACTACCACAAATACACAATATACGCCTAAACCTAAAATGATATAATTTTACTACGTAATATTATTTCGTGTAAAAGGGTGTATGTTAATTAAATTCCTCGACGCAATGACCAAATCGATTTGAGCGGACTACGGGAAACATGTTACGTTGTTAAACGACGTAGATCAGTGAAAAACCGCATGAAATACGGTTATCGTTTATGATTAACTTGAATTAAAAATTCAGGGTTTTTTATGGTATGTAAAAATCATCCAATGACGAATCCCGTTCTTAGGCGGAGCGGGAAACAGTGTCAGACTCTTACTGACTAAACAACCTTCCCCGTTCCTACGACGCCATATATGCCTAAAGCCTTCCTTTCAGACACGAACCTTTGGCCCCAGTTGGTTTCATATTTTTATAATTATAGCAGCCCCAGGCAGTCCTAATTATAAAAATAAAACAGATAAACAGACGAAGAATTAGAAGGTTAAAAATGTGTTACAATATGTGAACCTTCTAATGACAAAGGTTTTAAAGAATTCAACTAACTCTCAATAATAAATTGACTCAATTTCAAATTCTTAATTCAGTTTCGGAGAATTTCTGAATTAAGGCTTCCAGCATTACGTTCCCGTGATATAAATTTTTTATTGTTATTTACACGCATCAGCACAGGAAATACTAGTTTAATACTTTTGAGCGGTTTTTTTTATTATTGTATGGTGGGAAAAAATATCTAATGACGAATCCCGCCCTTGGGTGGAGCGGAAAACAGTGTCAGACTCTTACTAACTAAACGACCCACCCCATTCCTTCTTAGACTTCATACTACGAGTATGTTCGAACATTCCTTTTAGAAACCAGACAGGACCCAGTAGGCTTCGGTTCTGCAGTTGGGCCTCTCCATATACATTTGTGCGGTCAGTGTTCGAAAATGCTTTGGTTTTCCTCCACGACTTGTAACCCAAGCGTAAATACATGTAACATATAGAAATCCAGCCATTACTAATGTGTTTGTGTATTTATATAAAATTATAAATAGTTATAGGTACCTATCGTGCACAGTATGTGTTATGTAACAATATTAATGACTTGCTTATCTCACGGATTGAACGCCTCTGCATAGTAATGTACTACTCTACTACTTACTGTATTATTATATTATAATAATTTAATGACTATTAACCACCACGCACGGTGCTTCGTGTACAAATCAGCCCACGCAGGCGAAATTGTGGTAAAGTCCGTGTGGCAGGCCTAGGCTTGCCAGATGTCCGGCTTTAGCCGGACATGTTTGGCTTTTCGCGGTCGCGTCCGGCCAAATTTGTACGTGGTAGGCCTGTCCGGCTTTTGTCAGGCTTTTTGTCAGAGTGGCGATTCATACGACGATGGGTGGACGAGCACCTGACCCGAGCGGACAAGGGCGCGCGGAGAGCAAACTGTCTTCAGGCCCGCGCATCGCACACTCCATCTTTGATCTAATCCTCACTTTACATCACGTATAAATATTTTTTTCAACAGCCCAGCTGTGAAAACATTATGTTTGGCATTAAAAAAAACGTGTCCGGCTTTTAGGGCAAATTGTCCGGCCTTATAAAGTGCGCAGTCCGGCCTTTGCATTTTATGGCCTGGCAACCCTAGGCAGGCCCATAGAAACACGAGAGCGATCAATTGAAATTTTTACCCAACACAAAAGTACCCATGGCCATTGGTCAAAATTTGAGTAGGTCGGTAGGAACCCTGCAGAAGTGGCGAAATCGACTGGGGCCTTAGTATATAAGACAACGTAGGAACAGGGTGGGTTGTGTCGCTCTAAGGGCGAATGATATTTTCCTCTGAAAAAATAAACTAAAGGTCATTTTCGCTCTATGATTTCTTCCGCTCTAGGGCGGGCGGCATGTTCGACTTTTACTGAATGCAGTAGACTTCTATGTTCCTTCTTTGAATTGCGTGCCAAGACCCAGAGATTTCCTTTCAGCGGTAAATCCACAACTGGACCTCTGGGTCCCTAAAGTTTTGCTGAAGTCATCTCGGGGCGCTCGTGGAACACTACCCGTCGTCGTCGACTTGGGCTCGGATAGCTACCCGTTGGACGCCGTCACTCTAAGGGTACAATGACTTACCTCACATAGTCAATTCCAAATACACACTTGTTTGAGATTGACTTTACGACAGTCGCTATCGCGGATAAAATTTAAAATAGACGAGGCTCAAGACCACAGCCTAAATTAATTAAGTACTTACTGTAAAAAAAAACTTTATAAAAGTCCGTCTAAAGATGTTGTAAGCAGCATTGTTGTGCTTCCCTGTCTGCGCGTGACTGACTAACACGTGACAATGTTTGACTTTCTTTTTTATTATATTACCCTCTGAAGCAAGAGAAATGTGAATGGTCAGAAAAAACGCTACTGGTCTCTGAGAAGCCATACAAATAACATTGTTAATTTTTCACCCATTTTTACCTACTTCAAATTGTGGTCAAATATTGAGAAACTCTATCCTTTTATCTCCATCTTTTCATCATTTTTTTTGTACTTAGGTCTTTAAAATTCACGTGAGGCCTGAGGCCTGTTTCCTAGCAGTGGGAACTTTAAAAAGGCTGATGATGATGTTGATGTTTAAAATACGTAATTTTCTTAAACTAAAAATAAATAAGTACAGAAAAATTAATCGCTATACCTAAGAAGAAGCCTTCTGGAGCCAAGGATTGATGCGAAAGCGGAACACTGGAACTAAGGCAGGAAGGACACGTGGGTTGTTTAGTCAGTAGGAAAATCAATTGTAATCTCTTGACTGTCGTAATTACAGAAACAATAAAAAGAGCTGTGCGGACACCAGTGTCCTCTTGCGGCTTAATGAGTAAAATTTTAATGTACCTATAGTAATAATAATTGTATTCGAGTAATAAAAAACTTACCTCTGAATGGTTTTACTTTCACTTTTATCCGTTTCTGTCCAACTCCCTTCCAATTTGCAATCAATTTTCAAATCACATAGTAACGGTTTTCAAATTCCTACAATTCTTGCAAGTTTGATTTAATGACACTTGGCAATGTTATCTGAAGGCAATGGTTTTCTTATTTTAATATTATGTTCTGACTTCTTTGTTCTTATTTATTATATATTAGCCCTAGGCGACGTCTTATTGCCGGGCCGGTGCAGCGGTGTTTTCGATTATTCGTAAACGCGATAATCTTCACGCAGCGCACCGTCGGCTGATGTATAAACTTCGTTATTTTATTATTTAAGTATTGTGGGTAGGTACCTATTATTTCTAAATTTTTATCTAATACCTACGCTACAAATTTTATTTTATAATATTATGTTTATGTTTATCAAAGATTTTTATTTATGTACTTATTTTATTTCAATTTTTTTTAAATAAATTTGTATATTTATTTACCCTCGTCCGTGCGTCACTGCAGGGTGCCAACTGAAAACCAGCGCTGGGTGTCTGACGCCCAGCTCTGCTGAGGAGGAAATGCTGAGGTGGTCACCTTTTCGGTTCGGGCACGCTCAGCGTACCATTTAATTTTTGGTTGTTATTTTTTATCGTGTTTTATAAATGTTGTGCTGTCTGAATTGAATAAATGTTGTTCTATTCTATTCTTTTTAGGAGTTTGACACTGTCTCCCGCTCCGCCCAAGGGCGGGATTCGCCATTCTGATGATTTTTCCCACCTACATACCTAAGAAGGTATATATTTTTTTAAGCTGGGAAAAATAGATTAATAGATTTCCTCTTGGAAATCTTAAAATATATTATTTCGACATTTTACCTAAGTATGCTAATTCTTAAATGGACAAAGTATTTTCCAAAGTTATATCGAATTTCGATACATTAATATTAATATGACTACAAATAAGTCATCATGACATCTGTGCATATGACACAATGCTTTTACGAAGAAACTGTCCGTTTCCACTGCCCTTTAAAAAAGGAAAATAATATTTCTTTTTGTTTGACCTTTGCTGTCCTACTGCTGGTAAAAAGGCAATTTTGATTTGATTTTTAATGATTTAGTTCATTAAGCCCCAAGAGGACACCGGTGTCCGTCTTTTAATTGTGTCTGTAATTACGATATTCGGAAAGTAAAGAACCAAAACTTACATCAGCTAAAATAGTAACGCATCCGCCTTAGATCTTTGTTTGAAGTCTAGTTCTGCAGATGTGACCTAATTAGTGGGTAGCCCGAAGTTACAACGCAACTAAGGACTCGCCGCATAAGGCAAAGGCAACGGCGTACTCGCCGTGGCCGTCGCCGCCGCGATCCTGCCGATATCCGGCCACCGTAGACACTGGCTCGCGGACGGTGAGCAATGGGTAGCTCGCCGTCCGGTCGTCTGGTAAGACCGAGCCCAAGTCGTCAACGGCGCGCACCGTTCCCGCGCGCCTCAAGGAGTTGTCAGCAAACTGCAGGAGCCCTTCAGGGTCGAAGCCTTCTGGAGCCTAGAGGGTGGTGAAAACTGTTACCTCGACTCCAGGAATAAGGCAAGGAAGGTACGGCGTAGGTTTTTTAGTCAGTAAGAGTCTGACACTGGTCTCCCGCTCCGCCCAAGAGCGGGTTTCGTCATTCGATGATTTTCACCTACCATAAAAAAAATAAAAAAAATATCTACTCTAATAATAAGGTAAAATAGGTAAAGTTTGTTTTTTTATTGTTTTTGTTTGTAGGAGGTAGGTAATCTCTGGAACTAATGGTTCGATTGAAAAAATTTTAGCAACAATAGAAAGCTGCTTTACTCTTGAGTGACGTAGGCTATAAATTATTTATATAACATGGATGTTAACCGAGCTATCACTACAAGAAATTTTCAGAAGCTAGTTATAAATAAAAAAAAGGACAAATTAACTTTTATTCGTACTTTTTAGTTTTTTTTACCCATTTCGTTATAGAACGTTGGAGTGTCCTCCAGGCGGTCCACACAACACAACACTCGGGCATCTCTTCCGCACGAATATTTTAAGATATTGGTTATCATTTTATAGTCCAGTGCAAATAGCACCGTTAACGATAAAAAGTGGACCTAAATAGTAGTAGAATGAAACCCATTGGAAAAGGAAGATAATATAGCAAAAATTTAAGGAAAAATAAATTACGGTCGATCTGAGGTCGGGAAGTGGATGGGTGTGCGCTTTTAAGGGGAAAAAATGGTTTATCTCTAATTCCGGCAAAACTACTGGTTCTAGGGGAAACATTCAAATGGCATACTTGTAGATCATAAAAAGATCTACCACTTTTGTATTTATACTTTTTTGACATAACCTCAAAATCTATGTGAAAAGTCCAAAAAACTGTGTTTCTAGTTTTTATTTTTTATCTTCTTTAAAAATCACTTTTTTTTCACAAATTTTTGTGAAAAGTTTCCTTTAATTGTCCCAAACTTACCCAAATTTTTTTGATCTAAAATATTCACTGTAGCTCTTTATTTTGATTGAACATCGAAAAAATAGACTATTTTTCAATCGAAAAATCTCACGTAAAAATATGAGATTTTTTAAAACGTTTTGGCTTCTTATTTGTCGAAATTTTTACTTTTTGATGGTGTAAAAAAATATATACATTACTATAGTAAATTTTCTCAGAAAATGCAAAAAACTAAAAAAACTCGAATTAGAAATTTCTTTTGTTTAATCATTATTAGCGACCCGCTCCAGCTTCGCAGGGGTGCAGAGGTAATATATTATACCTATAAACCTTCCTCTAGAATCATTCTATCTATTTAAAAAAACCGCATCAAAATCCGTTGCGAACTTTTAAAGATCTAAGCATACACAGGGATAAGCAACTTTGTTTTATACTATGTAATAATGTACTGAGGTGTTTATTATTTTTTTATAAGATTTAAAGGGGATTTCATGTTGGCTGCTGCAATTGCGTATGCTTACATAGTGCTCCAATGTGGAAGAACAAACCTACGAGGAAGTTAATGATTCAGATGATGAATTTCATCATCTGAATCATAAGTAAGTAAGTTTTTCGAATTTAACTATGAAGAAATGCTATCAAAGAGATAAAAACTAATGGATAAGTGATTAGAATGTAAGATAAAATATTATGAGGAAAGATTATATTATTTAAACATATGTAATGATTATAAATAACGTTGACTGATTAAACGAAGCTAAAATTTAATAAGACAAAGTTTTTACTGCATAAAATTGCAGCAATCACATTTCCTACATGAAATACCCTTTAAATCTTTTATAAAAAATTAAATAAATACCTCAGTACATCATTGCATAGTATAAAACAAAGTTGCTTATCCATGTGTATGCTTAGATCTTTAAAAGCAAAAAAATTCGCAACGGATTTTGATGCGGTTTTTTTTAATAGATAGAATGATTCCAGAGGAAGGTTTATAGGTATAATATATCACCTTTACACCCACGCGAAGCTGGAGCGGGTCGCTAATAATGATAAACAAAAGTAATTTCTGATTCGAGATTTTTTAGTTTTTCGCATTTTCTGAGAAAATTTACTATAGTAATGTATATATTTTTTTACACCATCAAAAAGTAAAGATTTTGGCGAATAAGAAGGCAATAATTTTTTTAAAAAAATCACATATTTTTACGTGAGATTTTTCGATTGAAAAATAGGCTGTTTTTTCGATGTTCAGTCAAAATAAACTGTGAATATTTTTCATAAAAAAAAATTATAGCAAGTTTGGGACATGAAAAGGAAACTTCTCACCAAAGTTTGTGAAAAAAAAGTAATTTTTAAAGGAGATAAAAATTAAATTCAAAAACTCGGTTTTTTGGTTTTTCACATAGATTTTGAGGCTATATGAAAAAGTGTAAATACAAAAGTGGTAGATCTTTCTATGACCTACAAGTTTGCCATTAGACATTTTTCCATAAAACCAGTAGTTTTGCTGGAATTAGAGATAAACCATTTTTTCCCCTTAAAAGCGCACACCCATCCACTTCCCAACCTCAGATCGACCGTAATTTATTTTTCCTTAAATTTTTGCTATATTATCTTCCTTTTCCAATGGGTTTCATTCTACTACTATTTAAGTCCCTTTCAAAAGCTATTTGCACTGGTCTATTTAGTAATCACTTCATTTACAATGAAATTAGAAAAAAATCGTAAGTCATATTACAAACGGACAGTATTGAAAACAGCGACATCTACCGGTTGCATAGGTTACCAGTACGTATGCTACCTGAGTAGGTATAATGTGAATAGTCTAAAGAATGATGCAAGAACAAAAGAACTCTGCTCACCCCTTTAGATATAGTCGAGAATATACAATACTAGACTAGTATTATTATGTAAGCGCCCACATCTCCGACGTACAGTAATTATGCAATGTGGTTGCAGTGTTTATGTCATTAACAGCTATACTAGCTTTATTATGGCAACTAATCCTTCTTATTTTGTTACTAGGAAATGGAAGAACTTAAGAAATGTGTGCGTGGTTCCAATTGAACGTTTCCCATGGAGAAGAACTGACAAAAAACTCCCAATACACGTTCACGATTACCTTTAAAAAATTATATCTTGCAATATGTATTTCCATATTACTAATACCTATTACATGGTTGAACCGTCAACCAAAATTATGAGTCAGTGAAGCCTACTATGATCTCACATTGGCATAACAAAAAAAAAGCTAGGTAAGTATATGAAAATAAAACAAATTCATAAATAACAAGATCATATAAAATTAATAAATCATTAAGGTAACAATGACACTGTCCAATGGAAGTCGCTCGATGTATTCTCTCGGACGGTTCTGATCTTCAGTGTTTATGCAGCGTCTCTCCGCAGACCATGTCCCATTTTCCATCCTGCAATACGTGCCCTATTACCAATTCACGTAGGGACCTAATGACAGCGTCAGTTGTCCACTGACGCTGTCATTAGGTCCCTACGTGAATTGGTTTGCGGCCAGCATTGCCGTGGTCGAATACTGGGTCAGGCAAGGAATTTAATTGGTTTTGCCATCGACACACTAAGAAGAATTGCAAACAAAATTATCTAACTTCGTAAGCAAAAACACCGAACTACGTACACAAGCGGAGCTTCTGTCTATATGCATATACCACAACAATCTTACACGCTAAAATGTAAGACTACCTGTAGAATGCGCTAAAAAGGTAAAAAATTCTCGGACCTAAACAAGTTTGCCTCCACCGCATACCGGTGAGACCTGTACTCGGACCAAGGTCACGGTCACTCAGGCTGCAAAACATTCACCCACATTTTGGGTGCACTTAGGAACATTTATTGAGCACACACATGCATATAAGTAAGGGTCTAATTGGATGGGTTAGTCAGCAGATCAGAGACAACACCAAATTTTTATTGTAAATGCAATTCATATATTTTTTTTTACGATCATAGCCATTGCTCAGAAGATGAGGACGCTGTGATGTCCTTCCAGAGTGGTAAAAGTTAATAATGAACTTTCTTTACTAATATTTCCTATTTATGAAGTCGCGGACAAGAGAAACAAAAAACAATAAAAAAAAAATTAATAGAAAGTTTCGACTTCTACGCGGACGAAGTCACAGGTAAAAGCTAGTTGTTCTATATGGAGTACTGCTTTCATCTTTAGGACGGAATTGCCCGATACCAGCTTGATGCACTTTAGATAATTAAGACGCAAGTCAAGAGGATCATTGGCAATGATGCATTATTCTAGTTGAAGCTTCAAAGACTGTATCGGCACCGAGTTACTAGCCTGTCTGTCGGTTTTCCAGCAGTTGCATTTCGGAATTGAGAATCTGTAACGGAATAGGATAACCTAATTTCGCCCAGCCCGTTCCATAATCAGACCATCAGGCGTACAATGATGCGCCACCGGTACATGGTGGACATCCCAAATATACCCACAAAACGTTTTAGGAACATATTCTTTTTACGTACAGCAAAGGAGTGGAATTACCTGCCGGAGTCTATGTTTCCTGATATGTAGCAATAACACGGCATTATTTAAGTCAAGAGTGAATAGGCTACTTCTATGTAAATACGCTCCATCGTCGACCGCATCGTCGCTTTCCATCAGGTGAGATAGTGCCCAAGCGAAAACCCGTCAACGATAAAAAACTACAAATTTCGTAGATGTGTTAAACTTCATAAACTTAAAATTCACTCAAACATACATTATTCATGAGAAGAATTAAAAAAAGGATTCCTATTTTTCGTTTGTTTTGCAGACAGTATAATCGAGTTTCTCACAAAAAGATACCAGTTTTGGAAACAAAGACACAATAATTGAAGATAATTTACCTACCTAACATAAGAAGTTTCGAAGAATTTTATCAAAATTAAAAATCGTATCAAAATCTTCAATACAATTAATTTTATTTAATTTGATTTACATTCAATTTTTTTTGATTCGTAACGTCCGAATGTATAATAGAGCTCGTATTAAGTGTATCGTGCATCTGTCTGTCACAGACAGTTTACTCCGAACCCGTTAAGTTGGGTGCATACATGTATTTGGGAAATTAGGTTACTAATTTTTACATGGGCTACTGGGTTCTGTTACATTATGAGAAATTTGTGACGGACGGGAAACTATGGAACCATACACTGAGCGAGCCCGACACGCTCTTGGCCGATTTATTCTTCTTCATCCTGCCCTTAACCTATACTACTTCAGGGCAGCGCAACACATTGTTTTCTTCCGCTCTATTCTATCACCCATCACACTAGCACTTTTCCTCGTTCATCTTATCTTTGGCCTTCCTCTCTCTCTCTCTCTCTTTCTCTCTCTATCCTCCTACATAAACTCAGATCTTTATTAGTAGCATGCGTTTCAAAAGAGTTTAATAAAAAGCAGAGCATGCATGAATATGAGCAAGAAGGACCAAAATGGAGTCAGTTTTGGGATAGCCTAAAAAAAATTTTTTTTTTTTTCATACTATATCACAAGGCATGATGAATATATTGATGACATAATAATGACATTTATTGTACTTTTCTTAAATGTTATTTTCATAAATAAATCAAAAACACATTCTTGATTATTTAAAAATGTAGATTGAAACTAATCATTCTCCATTTTCCTTTATCTCGGAAAAAAATTAAACCAATTTTTAAAAAAATAAACGCAGACGTAGTTATAATAGTTCATTATTTTGAAAACCTATGAAAAAGGACTAAAGTCGCTGGAGTTTTATTTTTACCAATAAATGTGTTTATCTGTTTAATGTAATTCTTTCGAGACCCCTTGCGCGCGACTCCGATTTCCACTGGACCCGGCTTTATCAATAGTTAAGATCTAAATTGTAATCATAAAAATCTTGCTCTCTAACGGCACTAAAAATTTATTATTTTCTGAAGAATATCTCGATTATAGTATTTAATTTGTGACTGTCTAGGCAAATGAAATGATGTTGGCAGTTCTACTTCGATTCCTTCTCATCTTTAACTGTGTGTGGAAATCACGTAGTCAAGTCAAAGTATATGACAAAAATTGCCCCAGTTCAATTTCGGTAAAGACCGACTGGTCTTTACCGAAATTGAACTGATTGGTTGAAAGATTAAGTGTAAGAGCACACCGGCAGTCTTCTTTTAAAACTTTTAATGACTTATTATGAGTGACCACGTTTCAGAAACTTATATCACCACTGATAACATGCACTAGTCTGAACTAGCCCCTGTATTATTATAAGTCCATATGATCCTTCCTAAGGTTGTCTAGAAGATATCGCAATCAGCGATAAGACCACAATTGTACCCATAGATTGAGATTTATGTACCTTTAGATTTTGTAACTTTTTGGTGTACAATAAAGTGGTATTCTTCTTCTTTTTCAATATCATAGACTTTCGTCTTAATACACTTTGATAGACTTATGTAATTTACATCCATCCGAAGTCAGGTCCGATCGTTAGTAAAAGAATGAAGTTAACTCATTTTCAAGAGTGCGAAACAAATCCTAGTTAACAAACTTTAATTCAGCTTTTCAATAGTTACAGAATCCCATGAATCTGCGACACTTGACATTCATCACAAGTATTAGCACCAAGGTATGTAGCTATGACAAATGATTGCATGCTATTCAAATTCAAGTCACAAATCAATGCACAGCAGGGGTGCCAGTAAAAAAAAAATTAGAGTATATTTTATCTGATTACAGCAAGGGGAAATAAAGTATACGCTGTCAGAATAAAAAAAAAATCGTGATGAAACAAGTATCAATATGTCCTTAGCTTTTTACAAGTAGCTTAGGATTGACTTTCAGTTTCTCTACGAAAGGGCGGGATTCTTCATTGGATGATTTTTACGTACCATAAATATCTCCCTCACGAGGACAAGGCAACGCACTTCCTAAGCGGGGCACACTTCTACCAGTTCCGTTATAGACAAAAAGCAAAAAAATTGTGAAAATGCAGAGAATTTTAGGGTCAAAGTAGCCTATTAATATATGCGTACAGTATGATAAAAAATACTCTTCTATCCAATAGAGTACAATCATCATTACATAGTATAAAACAAAGTTGCTTTGTGCCTATGTATGCTTAAATCTTTAAAAGTACGCCACGGGTTTTGATGCGGTTTTTTTTTAATAGATAGAGTGATTCAAGAGGAAGGTTTATGTGTAATATATTCAATATCCGTACTAGCGACCCGCCTCAGGTTCGCACCCTGAGGCGGGTCGCTAGTACTCTATATTAGAGTACGTTTGACAACCCTAGTCCACCTCGACACTCAGCTTGATCAATGGCTTAGATTTAACAGCTGAATCATGCGGCTTCCGATAAGTGTTGGTAGGGGACGATTCGAGGACTTGCTTACCTTGATAAGACATGATGAATACCTACCTACCTTCCTAGACTGTATATTTACTAGGACACAACGCTGCGCTGTCTAGACTTAGTTAAGCAGAGCTTGTGTTATGAGTACTAGACAACTGATAAACACACTTATATATTTCTAAACGCATACATATTATAGATAAATTACACCCAGACACTGAACAAAATTGACATATTCTTCACACAAATATTTGTACTGAGTGGGAATTGAACCAGGGTTTCGTCATTCGATGATATTCACCTTACATAAAAAAAACGCCCTCCGACATAGCATTCAGAGCCACTCACTGTTAGACCAACAGGACAGTCAGTGAAAATGAAAAATTGCTATCAAAATATCGTTTTGAATCCCTTGCATTTTGGATTTCTGACAATATCTAAATGTTAATTTGCAAACCCATAGCCGAAGACAGAAACAGATTTATTTTTCTTCTTCAAAGCTCAAGTTATAAAAATCGGAATCAGCGGTGGAATCGCAGTCAAGCATTAGTTTATAGCAAAAAATATAAAAAAAAAAATAAAAAAAAATTATCAACGATCAAATTACAATTAATATCAGATCCGTTGAGATTACAGTAATCCAAGATTATTTGTATATGTTTAATTGTACTCTTACATAAATTTACTATCTAAGAGTTCACAGTAACACGTCTAATGTACATACTGCTAATAAACATGATCAATAAACATTAATTTTCTGGTAAATCTTGTTGCACTTGTTTTGCATACAAATTCAATTATCGTTAATGACGCTAATCTCCTGGTATCTTAGACATATGCTAGTTGATATCCTAGTTTATAGCAGCGCGGTCATTAAGAAGCTACGGCCAGTAAGGTTAAATTACAAAATTAGTTCAGTACGTTTTTTTTGTAAAAATTTTCCTTGAAAGTTTATTTTAAGTTCTACTTCTGAAATTTTTCATACATTGTTTAAATTTATGGTTCAAAAGTTAGAAAATAATCATTTTTAAATACCTATCCAACAATATATCACACGTTATGGTGGAATGAAAAAAAAAATCACTTCTTACTTTACGTGTAGAGGAGGTACCCTAATAAAATATTTTTTTCTACTTTTTGTTTTTGCACTTTGTCGGCATAATTGATATACATATTGATACCAACTTTCAGCTTTCTACTGCTAACGGTCGCTGAGATTATCCGCGGATGGACAGACAGACAGACATTACGAAACTATAAAGGTTCCTTGTTGACTACGGAACCCTAAGAAAGAAGTTTTTTACATGTCGGATCATAGGACGCATGCGAAAACTTACCGTTCGT
The DNA here is from genome assembly GCA_029852875.1 of Mythimna loreyi. Classification (NCBI taxonomy): domain Eukaryota; kingdom Metazoa; phylum Arthropoda; class Insecta; order Lepidoptera; family Noctuidae; genus Mythimna; species Mythimna loreyi. The sequence goes on from CM056785.1 coordinate 23,826,201, forward strand.
TGCAGTTACAATATAGTAGGAAAACCAAGGTTGCCGACATAGCCCAAAGAATCACCAAACTTAATAGTCAGGACACATTACAGTAATTTTACAAAACAAACAAATATTACGAAATCGGTCCTAGTGTTATTAATTGTTATTATTAAATATTGCTTGGTAGTATTATTTAGCTGTATTTCAAACAGATTTCACCTTATTGCGACATTAACTAACGTATGCACAAAATATCTGAGGCTGGTTCTAAAGACGATTTATTTATAGAATTAAAGACTAGACTTAGTAGAATATAATTATCAGACGCATATTGCAATTTAAGTAATTGTTGAGGACAAAACGTAGACGGCGCGCACTGTTCCGCGCGCCTCAAGAAGTTGTCAGCAAACTATAGGGGCCCAACAGGCTCGATGCCTCCTGGAACCAAGGATGGATGTGAAAGCGGAGCCCTGGAATCAAGGCAAGGAAGGAACGGGGTAGTTTGTTTAGTCAGTAAGAGTCTGATACTGTTTCCCGCTTCGCCCAAGGGCGGAATCCATCATTCAACGATTTTTACCTACCATAAAAAAATGCTACAGAGGACAATTGACCAGTGAGCAAAATTTTACAGGAAACATTTCATATTTTAAGAAACTTATTAATATTGTTAAAATTGTAAAAAACATTATAGAGAATAGTTGTTACACTTTGAAATATAAAAATCGATTTTGCTAAAATTGGTCAGTTTGCCATTCAAGCACCAACCACCAAACCATTAACTACCAATTTACTGCTGAACACACCGTTGCCTTAGTAGACAACGGTGTCCAGCAGGGTACATCTTCTATCTGGAATGACGGTGATTATGACTACAAAGAGGTAATTAGGATGATTTTTGGTGTTAGTGTTTTGTTTGCTTTTGTTGTTCCGATACAATCTTAAAGTGTGACACACTATTATAAGGTGTTTTAATATGATCTGCTATGTATCGGATAATAATCCGTTATATAGATATATCTGTAACAATGCAGTAATTATGTTATGTTATGTAACTTTAATAGCACATAGCTATGTTATATAACAACAAAGGTTGAAGTGCAAATCTGTTAATTAGATGACTGGGAGTTATCAACACACTGAGAATCATGGTAGAATATTATGGAACGGCCTTTGATATGGAATAACAAGAAAAAGGTAAACGTGCATTTACTATGAGCCATAGCCAGAGGACTCCTTTCTCTCCTCAGTATCACTGCTTCCAAGAAGACGGTGACCACTTACAACTCCTCGCTCCAGACCATATCCTGTACCAGAGTCGGGCGCGAGAGGTCGTAACGAGGATAAGCGGGGCACACCTACCATAAGCTCTCTCTACTAAGTCCTCCGGGCGGTTCATACGAATCCAGTACAATAACCTCCCGAACTTATCATATCCGGTGAGAACCTGCGTTATGGGAAAGATGAAAGGATACCGTGTAAAAACAACCATTACCGTGCTCTATCTACATCTACACTAATATAATAAAGAGGTAAAGTTTTTTTTTTTGTTTCTTTGTTTTTTTGTTTGTAGGAGGTAATCTCTGAAACTACTGGTCCGATTGAGAAAATTTTAGCCACAATAGAAAGCTGCTTTACTCCTGAGTGACATAGGCTATATTTTATGTACGCGGGCGAAGCCGCTGACCAAAGCTAGTAAAATATATTTTAAGATTATTTTGAACAAAACATTCAATTGTGTCTTCAGTGCGTTTGTTTACCTCGCAATCCAATTATCCAAATTGTCTGCATATAAGTCAACAATCACACTAATGTCATAAATGGGAAAGTTTGTGAGTCTGTGTGTATATGTTTGTTACTTCTACACGGTCGAATGACTGAATGGATTGGGATTAAATTGGACACTCTGGTACACCCCGTTTTGGAATGGCGCATAAGAAAATTTATGAAGCGGAAGTTTGTTCCCTTGGAACAATTTTCTATGTTTACGCGGGTGAAGCTGGAAGCAGCTAATCTGGTATGTTTTCGTATAGTATTGATATGTTTAAACTCTTGACCCCGGGTGAACGCCGGCGTTCGTACACCAATTGTCTTTCTATTGTATCTCCAATTATGGTACGCGAAAGGTTCACCATCAAATTGTCTAACGACTATAGAGCGATGGCACCGTAGGTAAGTATAACCATTTCATCCGGAGCTCCCAAACCACATAGTCTCATTAAAAATACTCGTAACTCTTAACGCCTAAAATGCATTCAATCATCTAAGCGCCACTGTACAACTTTTTCAGCCAATCACAGCACAGATGTACGTGGCCGCAGGTGTTATCAACACGTGGTTCACTCAGTTACACCGACATTGCGCAACATTCCCGTGCCATGCGCACGCGCCGCCAGGGGAAATCCTCTCTGACCGAATAACTGTTTGCTTCGCTTCGTAGAACCTCCATTATCCTTGTCCATCTCAAGGTCGACCAGATCACTCAGGAGTCAAACTGCTTTTTAGGGTTCCGTCGTCCCGTAAACTTGGATACAGAAAGAGAGTTTGTAGGTAAAAGGATTTCTTTTCCTCAATAAATTATACTATGTGGACCTGACTCACACAATTGCTTTCTGATGACACATACTTATTATTTTTATTCTTTTAATGGTTTAAAGCTACCTTTAAATTAACAAGTGATTGAAGAAAGAAAGAAGAAAATCAATTTTTATTACATTACATACATCGAAATTACATGACAACCCCTAAAATGAAAGTGAACAAAGTTAGTCAAGTCAAACAAGTAAAAGTCTATCTCTATCTCCTGCTCCGCCCTAGAGTGGGAGATATCATTGGACGAATTTTTACTAACTAAAACTCACTCCTATTATGTTCCTTTTTTGATTTCCTTTTAGAATCGAACCCATGACCTCGAAAGTTTCGGGTTTTGCTGATATCTTAGTGAAGTCCAGTACCAGACAGCGAACTAGTCATTGCTCACTGTCCAAAAGCGCACGCCTACGGTGGCACCCATCGCCCAGCTGCCCTGAAGTAATCAAAATAGGAAAAGTGAAAACGCCACTCCCGCCCACTTGATATTTACGTACATACATGAATGTTCCATTACTTGTCCAAAAGGTTTTTCTTGGACTTAAGGGCGCCTTTCAAATTAGCCGCAATGTGCCGCGTGACAAAGCACCGCGAAAGTGTCACACTGTTGTCGCGCAACTGACTTGAAAGCGCTCTTGAAAGCCTCTATAGTTCGTTTTTTAATCCTAAACTACGATTTGACAACTTAAAATGTCAAACTCCAGAAAATTGGGAACATATTTCTAGAGTGTGACATTCTGAGTTGTCAAATTCGTAGTCTAGAATTAAAAAACGAACTATAGGAATGAACTGCTCGATATAAAATTTCATAGACAACAAGATTTCTTTTTAAATCTAGATAATAACCGACGGAACCAATTCACACTACCAGAGCACAATATACTGGTCAACTTTATTTTTTTACTGCAAAAAAGCACCTGTGACTTTCATACGCGGGGATAGCCCGAGATTTGTATTCAAGAATCGATGAGCGTGTAGACCTTGAATACCTGATCGTCTTTCTTTTAGGAAAAACCCAGAGGCAGTGAATGAAGTAGTTGTTTGTACCTACTCAATCTTGGTGTATTTGGTCGCGTGTAAGATACGATTTAGATTGTCTAAGATAACATTGTATCTGGGACATCAATTGTTTCTATACAGCTGGTGAAGTACATTCATCATCGTGTGGGAAATTCTGTAAGTAACAAAATATTTATTTACTAGCTGCTGCCCGCGACGTCGTCTGCGTAAAGGCTCTACAGCACCAAAAATACATAAGATTCCAGTGTCGCTATAGCATTATAAGTAAACAATTTTTAAAATAGTTTCTTTACTATTTATGTACACACATATAAATAAAAAAAAACAGCAATTACAATAAAAAAAAAATAAAGGTACAGCTTATTAAAAAAAAAAGAATTTATTTTTCAGCAGACTTGCGAAAGGAGAAATTGGAAGAAATGTGTGCAGAAATAAGAAGAGAGAAATAAATAAAAATATAATAATGGTGATACGGTACTTTATGCCGAAATAAGTGCTCAATGTTTATCAAGCGCAAATTGGTTCGTGTATGAAGTACTTACTGCTCTTATCTTTGCTATGGGTCTGCCAAATACCAGCTTGATGCACTAGAGTCGATAGAGAAGCAAACCGAGAAGATCATCAGCAATGATGCCCTTGTCGCGCCAAAACTCCACAATTTTTGCATCAATGACGACTTGCTAGCCTGTCGGTTTTCTATCGTTTGCATTTCGCAAAGTGAGAATTGGAAATGCAAAATTTCATTCCCTCTAGCCCATCCCAATATCGCACCATCAGACATACCGTGTTGCGCCTCCGATACATGGTAAACTACCCACTCATACATTCAAGAGTTTTGGGAACATATTTATTTATTATACAGACAACCAAGGAGAGGAATTTCCTGGCGGAGTCGAATTTCCCTGACAGCCACCACCTTGGAGTCTCTAAATCAAGACTGTATAAGATACTTCTTAGATTATTATGAGCTACATCACCGCTTACCATCAGGTGAGATAGTGGTCAAACACGAGGCTATACATAATAATAACTGCAGTGGCTTCGCTCGCGTGAATGTAGAAAAATATATAGCTTATTTTACGAGTCAACGAAGATATAGCTTTCATTGAAAAGCTATATCTTCGTTGACTCGTAAAATAAGCTATATATTTTGAAAGAATGTTTAAAATCTGTCAAATACTTTTTGAGTTAAATCGTAACACACAAACAAACAAAAAATCAAACATTTGCTCTTTATAATATTCGTTTAGAAAAGCATTCTCACTGTAAGATTTTCTAGAAAGGTACGAATTTTTACAATTACTACGCTACGCTACGATTTCTGCTACCAAACAGCAATTTGTGTTATATGAGTACTTGAGGACATACTACTGATAAGACGCATGTGGGTTTACTGCTCCGGGAATCACCACACATCCTAAACATAGATTTCGTATAAATCAAATTTACAAGTACGTGTGATTTTACCATTTATTTTGACTCAACACCGCTGTGCTAATAATTTTCTGTCGGTTCTTTTTGAATGCAGTTTGTTAATACAAAAAAGTCATCATAGTATTACGATTGTTTAAATTTAGATGGCAGGCAGTGTGGCGGAAGAAGCAGTGGGTAGATCATATTACTGGCAGTAGGTAATGATTGACAGGGCTGAAAAGTTCTGGAATAGCGACCACGTACAAGACAACACACTGACTGACTGATGACTTGGTAAGGGTGGCTTTTGTCGTGGTGACACTTGGGAGTGGCCATGTCCAATACTAGACGTTTTTCAGCTAAACTGATGATGAAATTAAAAAGGCTTACATTCTAAGGTATCTTAAAAGAACATTTATTTTTAATTGTTTATAGATTTGCGCTTGACCGCTATCTCACCTGATGGAAAGCGACGATGCGGTCGACGATGGAGCTCGCTTACCTAAAAGTAACCTATTCACTCTTGACTTATAGATTCCCGGATTGTAGCCATCTGGACACACAAACTACGGCAAGGAATTTCACTCCTTGGCTGTACGCACAATGAATGTCTTCCCAAAACCGTTTTGTATGTATATGTTGGATTTCCACCATGTACCGGTGGCAACACAAATAATATTTATATCGTAACTTTAATAGGTATTCATTTATTTTATTCGTGTGGTATTAAATATATAAGTTTTTTTTTTATTATTAAGCTACTCGTTCAAAATCTTTTACATATCTGATCGAAGATACAAAAACAAGGAGAAATGTATTGTATTGTAGTGTACTGTATTTATATTATAAGAAATGGGAACCTAAATATGCAAGTCGCTTTTAGTACCTATATTTCTGTTTACCTGGTAACTCTAAAGCCACGCAAAGGATTTTAATAAGAGGAAAACTAACGCATTACAAATTTATGTGTAAATTAATTTATATTTAGATTGTAAAAATAATACTAAGCCAGAGCGGGTGAATAGTTCAAAGTTAAATGTATTTTTACAATGACTGCCCGTAAAGTCTAAAAATACAAAGTAACTTTTACCTAAAAACAATCAATAGTAATTCAACAACCTGGGGGATAAGATATCACCCAATAGAATAAAATTAATGAAAACTCCAAAAAACTTATATTTCTATTTTTTTTAAATTATAAATTGATTTACGACTTGTTGACACTTTACATGACCCAAGGGCTGGCTTTGAGATAATAAGCATTGCCATACAGCGTGGCAATGCTCCAGCATTGCCACGCTGTATGGCAAAGTACCCAAACTGTCCAAGTAAGCTTGACAGCCTTTTGGGTACTTTACCAGTCGACAGCGATGCGGAAGAGTTTTTTGACGCCTTATTAGATTAAGTACTTTTTGTTCAGTTTAAGGGTATTTTTTTAAATTTACGTCTATATATGTAGTTTTAAGGTTACTTTATTATTTAATTCTATTTTTTTTTGCAAAGTAACATTATTCGATGCTTTTGTAAACTAAATAATAATTAAATTGATTTTGGGAGTAATTGAGATCAGGATATCAAATGAATAAACTCTGATATTTGGTATCAAGAATACATTCCGAAAGGGTTCACAAAAATCTGTTTATTGTACTTGAACTCCGAGTTGATCTTACAGCACTATACATATACTACACACACAGTACAGTACTACTTTACTGTACCGTACTGTGTGTAAACAGTACTTACACAAAAAAATTTCAGGGGGAAGACGCCTAATTCCCGCAGCTGAAATCGACCTTGCAAAGGAGTTTATGTATAAACAAATTGCAGTAATCACTTCCTGCTCTAAACGGAAGGCAAGTGCTCTTTCGTCACTCGGGGACATCCTTGACCTACCATCGACATGCCCATACTTGCCCAGACCTCCTTCCTTCCCTCTGTGACGCTGCCACAGCGGTACTCGCTCAAGTTTTCCCTGCCAGTTCCGTTCGTTGAACTTTGTTCATGTCGTCAGGAACCAAGTAGTGCCAGTCTTATCCTCCTGATTATCCTGTTAGGTAAAAACTTCAGTTTTGTAATATAAGTCAGGTTGGCACATTGTCCCTGCTTTAATATGAATCACACATTACTTAGCACTTCATTTTGTAACGCCATCTATGGCGTCACATAAGAACTAATTCTGCATCGCATGTTCAGAGTTCTCCGCGCGTTTTGAACTTACTTACCATCAGGTGGGATCGCAATCAAGCACTAGTTTATAAGAATTAAAAATAAAATATATAGAACAGCCCATAAATTAACTATCGGGCAGTAGCCCACTAGACATAATATCCGTTTTGTCATAGGAACCTCATGGAACATTAGTCCTCCTTTTCAAAGGAGGTATGTGGAACTTTACTCTCTGTCCTACGCACCTCCAAAATTTAATTAAAAATATTGTGACTCATGCCTGTGTAGCTATGTTTATCTCTTCAACTTCAAGACTTTTTTATTGATAGGTTCCTGCTTGGCTGTTATCTCACCTGATGATAGTGTTGATGATGAACGGAGGTGGAACACGCTTGCCGAGAAGAAACCTAACCTATACCCCTACAGAAAACCAGCTTCACCCCTGCGGGTGTAATTGCCCCATATTAAGGAACCTGGCTCTAGAAAACATGAAGACAGAAAGATATGTTTTTTGGAGCATCTTTTTGGGGATTTTTAGTCGATATTTGTATATATACCTATACCAGGAAAAAGCAGGCTTTTGATAAACTGTTAACTTGTTTTTTTTACCCTAATGTGGACCACATACGGATAAATTGGTGCATGACCATATGCAGAGGAATGTGTTCAGAAATACCTAAAAATTGCGGTATTGATATCGAAATATGGAAACAATACCTATGCAATAAATATGGCTTTACATACTGCAAACAAACGTGCTCTAAAAATATCTCAGGTACCTATTTCCGTTATTTATGATCCATACATACAAGTTGTTGGTGTTTTCAATTTAACCTTTGTGTCATATTTAATAACTGCATGTAGTAGGTACGTGATGAAATTCGCAAGATATTTAAAAAACCCTTCAAATATACTGCAAATCGAATATCATCATCAACCTTTTTAACGTTCTCACTACTGGGACACAGGCCTCCTTTCTGGGAGAGGGAATGGGCCGTAATCCACCACGCGGGTCCAGTGCGGGTTGGTGGATGTCACATGTTTTCGAATTATCGGTTCTAGGACATGCCGGTTTTCTCACGATGTTTTCCTTCACCGTTTTGAAAGCAGTGGTGATGTGAACCCGCGACCTACAACTCGTAATTTGGGGCCAATACTCGGCCACCACTGCTCTCGTACTCGGCCACCACTGCTCTCGTACTCGGCCACCACTGCTCTCGTACTCGGCCACCACTGCTCTCGTACTCGGCCACCACTGCTCTCATAAATCGAATATATATGTTTCAAAATAATGAGCCTTCGTGCTGCTGATGATTCGACCTTATAGCTTTCGAGATTTTGATGCATCGATATAGTGAACTGTCGCGCTTATAATTAACTAAGCTGTGCCCGCGACTTCGTCCGCGTGGAATAGTTATTTTGGGCATCACATTTTTTTTTTGCAAACAACCTCCTCAGCTGTATAAATTAATAGCTGTTACCCACGACTTTGTCCGTGTCAATTTCTGTCATTATTTTAGACAATTTAGTTTTTAAAAGAACATAATTATCTAAAAGTACTTCATAGAGCTACACTGCAACTTGGGCACGCCATAATCTCGGCGGTAAGTCCCATAAGTGATATCTATCACGGCATCCTCACCTTCCGCATGACGTAGGTTCTCACCGGACATGGGAAGAAGGAAGAAATGCCCGGGTGTCGCTACTGTATGGTCAGCCCGGAGGATACGGTGGAGCACACGGTGTGCCCCGCTTTAGAAGAGCATCGCCGTGTCCTCGTGGGGGTGATCAGCGGGGGCGACCTCTCGCGCCGGGCCTTGGTTCAGGTCATAGTTCGCAGCGAAGAAGATGGCAAGCGGTCGCCTCTTTCTGCAAAGCAGTAATGCTCGTAAAGGAGGAGGCCGACCGCATAAGGCAAAGGCAACAGCGCCCTCGCCGTAGCCGTCACCGCCGCGATCCCGCCGATATCCGGTCTCCGTAGACGCTGGCATGTGGACGGTGAGCAATGGGTAGCTCGCCGTCCGGTTGTCTGGTAACAGTCCAGACCGAGCCCAAGTCGTCGACGGCGTGCACTGCTCCCGCGCGCCTCAAGGTGTTGTCAGCAAACTGTGGGGTCCTTCAGGGGCGAAGCCTCCTGCAACTGAGGGTTGGTGCGAAAGCGTTATACCGGGGCTCTGGGAATAAGGCAAGGGAGGAACGGGGTAGGTTGTTTAGTCAGTAAGAGTCTGACACTGTTTCCCGCTCCACCCAAGAGCGGGATTCGTCATTGGATGATTTTTACCTACCATAAAAAAAAAAAACCATCCGCGCCGCCCGGAAGCAACTCCTCTCCTCGCCCGCCGGCCAGGCGCAGCGTCAAGTTTAGCACATCATGCATCGTGTGTGAATTTTATATCGGAGTTATTTTAAAATTGCAATATCTTCTAAGATGTTCATTGAAATTAAATGATGTCAAAGACAATTTTGTTCACAATTACATACTCTTAATCAACAAAACATTTATTTGGATAAATATTATATTATTATGTTGATACAACTCTAACAAATAATCGGTAAAAATTGGCTAAATTTGATTCGCATAAAAACGGTTCTAGTAAGTTAATCTTAAAAGATAGACATATACTGTCGCGGACATTTTTTTAGATCATTTTAAGAGGAATAATTCTTTCATACATATTTTTTTGATATCTTAAACCGTTTTGGCAGCGCACGCAACGGAAGCCTTCAAAGATGAATAATTTTCCCCGTTTTTTCCACATTTTCCGTTGTTTCTTCGCTTCTATTAGTCGCAGCGTGATGTTATATAGCCTAAAGCCTTCCTCAATAAATGATCTATTCAACACAAAAAGAATTTTTCAATTCGAACCAGTAGTTCCTGAGATTAGCGCGTTCAAACAAACAAACAAACAAACAAACTCTTCAGCTTTATAATATTAGTATAGATTCATCGATTTCATGTACTGTCGAGCAAACGTTTTCAAACAAATATTATTCGAGCAATCGTCATTCGATTTCAAGTAGGGAACCCAGTAGGTACAGCTCGACTGTATTTCTCAATATCATCTTTTCTCTCATCATTCTTTCATTGCAGGATGCCAAACAGGCGGAAAGAACACAGTACACCTCCTAGAAAACATTTCATTAATCTCTTAGAAGATTATATACTATTTAATCAGTACTGTAGCGTGACTAACTACAATGAAAGGGCTTCTTTGATTTTATGCGTTACTAGCTTTTGTCAGCGGCTTCGCCCGCGTACATAAAATATACCCTATGTCACTCAGGAGTAAAGCAGCTTTCGTTGTTGCAAAAATTTTTCCAATCGGACCAGTAGTTCCAGAGATTACCCCCTACAAACAAAAAAACAAACTTTACCTCTTTATTATATTAGTGTAGATGTAGATTATTGTTTATCAAAGCTCTTATTTCTTCTTCTTTTTTTAAGTGTATGGCTCCATCGACGAACGTCCAATGATTTTGCCAATCAAGGTAAAAATAGCAAAAAATCAAAGAAATCAAATCAAATCAAACTCTACAAAATCATAAGTCAATTCATCAAGTGTTTTACTCAACTTCCAAAACTGTTATTATTATTTTTTTTATCTCTTGTTTTTATATAAAAAAAAATAGTTTTATTTTGTGACATTGCTAAACAATCCGTCAAACTAACCATTCTTCTTCTTTTCTCTTTTTACCATAAAGCTTAAAAGTAAACCTAGATTTTTGTTTTAATGATTTTTTAGTTTGATTTGATTTCTTTGATATTATAGCTATTATTACTTGACATTGGCAAAATCATCGACGTCCGTCGATGGAGCCATATTATTTTTAAAAAAGAAGAAGAAGAAAGTAAACCTATTGTGCCAGCTTGAATGATATAAATATATGACCTACATGCAGTCACTACTGTCACTGTTTGTATGGAAGTAGGTAAGTACGTGTGTATGAGGTGATCTCGAAGTAGTCATTTGCATAACAAAACTATATTTATTACCTATTTAAAAATATAATCCGAAAAATTATACCATATAGAAAAGACCACAGGAGCGAACACGAAAGAAAAATCTTGTTACTGTAAATAGCTCATTTTTCTTATTTTCTAAAAGTTTATGCAGCACAAAGCTTTTAAGGTGAACCTAATGCCTTACCCATTCTCTACCAGTAACCCAAGGATGGTAGAGAGATGACAGGGAATCGTGCATAAAGAAGAAAGTAGGTAGGCATACCTATTAAAAGTTTGTAAATATGATAAAATAAACATGCGTCTCTTATTTCATAGTCATATTAATATTGAAATAGTGTAACTGAAAGAGATTTTTGAGATAACTCGACAACTTCTGCTTAAATTGTTACGTTTTTTATTTATTTTACAATTTATATACACACACAAAACAGAAAAGGCAACACATAATAGACAATAGTACAAAGGTACTGCTTATTTTAGTATTTTTGATACACAATATTATGCAACGGCGTCTAATTTGATTTGTACGCTGTAATAATCATAATTATTATGCATGGGAACAGCAGATGTGGCTTCAAAACACAAGTAGTAATCTATTTATAGAAATAGGTACCAACTTTAATTATAAAAAAACTTTAATTATGAAATAGAAGCTAACATAACAAAGCCCCATAACCCCAAAAGCCCGAAGGCCCAAAGCCCAAAAGCCCAAAGGTTGCCTGGTTGAGAATGCCTTCTTGCATTAACTCCGCCTATGTACCACTATTGTACATGAAGATTAAATAAATAACTAACATCCCCTTTCAGGTAACGCCAATGTTTGCGCGGAGACTTTGGATCAACGGAAAGATTTACTTATTTTTCATTTTTAAATTTATTTGTCTATTAAACGCTTTTTATTTACGTTCTTGTATAAATACATACCCTATAAAAATAACACTGCTTAATTTCGAGCCTGATAGCAGGCATCGGGAAGAACTGAAGGACCTATGGACTCATGCGCAGAATTGACAGCTGTAGGCTCTAGGATAAAGTAGACACCAAAAACATTAATCTTAAGGGCGACCAACCTGACGTACATTTTCATACAACCGCTCTTACGTGATTATGATGTTATTACACAACTTTCTTCAGATATTTTGGAAACGCAGATATCTTGTAGATAGGCCAGGCTTCTATAAAAATCAAAACGTAATTTTGTGCAAGAATAAGACCTCTGAAAATCTGCTATTTTAGGTGAAATTTGACACTCCATAACGTACTCCTGTAATAAAAATATAAAAAAGTACTTATATAGAAGCCTAGTGCATATAATCGTGATTCTAAATGTATTCATTTGTTTTTCATAAATCCTTAAGGGTTTAATAAAAACACGTATTTACCAGTTTTGTGAAACATTCGAGTAAATCGTAGAATTACTGAATGCCAACAGAGTTTTCAGGTGTTATCTCTCTTTTTTGGCATTACTTTTGCATCAAACATCACATTGGATTGCTTTAGATGAAGCAACAAGCTTTTAAACCATGCTCGACGAAGACGTTAGGCGAGTCGGGAAGGCCTACCTTAATAAGGTCATTAACCCCATTTACGCATCGATTTCTAATGTTTATTCATTTAGTTTAAACCACAAATCTTACTAATATTATAAATGCGAAAGTTACGATGTTTGGATGTTTGTTACTAAATCACGCCAAAACGGCTGGACGGATCTCCGTATGGATACACTCCGTAATAGGACATAGGCTACTTTTTATCCTGAAAACCCCAACCCTAACCCCAATACCACGCGGGCGAAGCCGCGGGCAAAAGCTAGTAACTCTATAAAAATAGCCCATACAGTTCAAAGCGCCTACAACAGGTATGAGTTAACCCAATGTCATTTAACTGCAGTAACGGTGTCTATGTAGAACAATACTTATTTATGGGAGAATTATCACGGTTGCGTCATCGTGCTGCGCAGGGAGCGAGGCGATTGTGTTAATTAGTGCTGCGGTCGGGTAATCGCTGTGGACGCTTTTAGCGCGCCTTCATTATTATTGACCGACTTCGAAAAGAGGGAGGTTATACATGTATCTTACTAATATTATAAATGCGAAAGTTACGATGTTTCGATGTTTGGATGTCTGTTCCTCAATCACGCCAAAACGGCTAGACGGCTCTGGATGAAATTTTTGCGAAATGGAGTTAAGTGCATTAACGTACTCATCAAAAACCATCCTACTACTATTATAAAGGCGAAAGTTTGTAAGTATGGATGTATGGATGTTTGTTACTCTTTCACGTAAAAACTACTGAATGGATTTGAATGAAACTTTACCACAATATAGCTTATACATCAGAATAACACATAGGCTACTTTTTATCCCGGAACCCCAACCCCAAAACCACGCGGGCGAAGCCGCGGGCAAAAGCTAGTACTTTATATTATCAATAAATCTAAGAGATATCATAACTATAAGCAGGTTATTTTTAAATTTGCCAATTTTAAGTGTAGCTTTAATAAGTGGAGCTTTAAGTATAAGCAGCTGAGTTTCATTGTGATTACAATCATAGAAAATAAGTATTGAGTGGTCAATAGTTGTAAGAACTCTTGACCTCCAAAACTACACTAATTTATGTTGAAATAACTGTTTTCTCCCGCATCCTCTGTGGCATAGCTCCATTACCCTCCAAGGCGACGATATGATACATATATATGAGCGCGTCTGGCATGTTTGGACGGCTTCCATACAGTCATGCGGAAAAGAGCTGCGTCTCTCCGACAACGCTTGCAGGGCAGCAGTAATAGCATCCTGCAAATGGTTATAGTATTGAAGCATGACATGATGTTAATTATCTGATTATTTATTTTTTAATTTGATTTAATTAATGTAATTCTATATGTATTACTAAGAAAGTTTTAAATAAATATTGTTACTAACCATTTTTTGAGTGAATAACTTGAAATAAAATGATAATAATGTATTTGACAGTAAATATTTAAAGATGATATCCACATATTTTAATCTGCAAGTGATGGATTCACGTTCTTGGAATACAATTATGGGTTCAGCTTAGAAGTTCAATTCCTAACCACTTGACACTAGCAGATTCCACAAGAGTACCAGCCACCACTATCTCCGTTGATGGAACGGGAGGAAAAAAAAAGTTCAATTCCCCACTTACTTTGCTAAACTAGCTTTTTCTCGCGGCTTCGCTCACGTTTTTATTATCTCAGTGTCACACAAATTTCTATCTCCTATTTTAGGGGATGGTGGTACAGATTTCCAAACAAAAAAAAAAATAAGGCAGATGTTTTTCGTTTGTAACAAAAAAATCTGTATACCTACCTGATTTGTAGCTTCCTATCTTGAAAACTGTGAAAAGTCCCATAAAAGGTACGCAAATTACGTGCTTTAGACGTGAAGTTGCGTATACCAGCCCGATATACTATACTACTAAAAGGAAAGGATGACCACCTCAGCAATCAGGACATCAGACACCCAGCGCTGGTTTTCATTTGGCACACCGCAGTGACGCACGAGATTCACTTATCACGGATCAAGCGAACTACAAACACACTACATTATAGTAATTTATCGCTACATGGCTACATGAGGATACTAAATCGTTATAGAAATGACCAATTTCCATTCTGGCCATAACTTGTGGATAATGAAATGATTACATCTAGTCCCGACATGTTGGCACGCTGGCCTCCTGCCAACTGCCTCACTTGACGAACTGAGAAGCAAAGGCATCTTATTGCATGTGCTGGTAGAGATTACTTCACTCTTTAATACATTAACAAGTTTCAAGTTTATTAACCCAATGATTGCAATAAGGTTCTAACACCCCAAATTATTTTATGAATCCCGTGTTGTCCCAAGACAAAACATTCTCCACATTACATAGAACAAATATCTAATCGGCAAGCGTTAGTTTTAAAAACGAATGATTTTTTATATACTAGGTTTACTATTTATCCTATGTTTCAGGAATAAAATAGAAAGAATAAAATTTTACATATAAACAAATTTTCCCTTTTTCACTCGTTTAAAAGTTGAACTTTTAAAAACTTTTTAGTAAGACTTGGGTGAAGCGGGAAACAGTGTCAGACTGACTAAACGACTCGCCCCGTTCCTTCTTAGCCTTACCGGAGTCGGACTATTCATTCGTTCAGAAACCTGACTGGGGCCCCAGTATTCAATATATTGTGCATGTATTAAACACATAAACCTTCTCCTTGAATCAACCTATCTATTATAACCGCATCAAAATCCGTTGCGTTCTTTTAAAGATCTAAGCATACATAGGGACAGCGGTAAGAAACTTTGTTTTGTACTGTATAATGATATCTTAGTTAAATGTTCATTGTCGCTACTATTATGTGAGATCAATGTAGGTAAATGAAGTATAAAAAAATTCTAAATATAGATATTGAAATAAACTGATAGTTAACACAATACTAATCAAATAATCGTACGTACTGCGTGTTTCCCAGCGAGTACAGTTGGGTATCGGTTGCTATAGCTATTTTAACTACAATATTGTTATTACAATTTGCTATACAATATTATTAACTTATCGATTTTTCCTGTTACTTGTATTATTAAACTAATGTGCCATGAGATTCGGCTGAAAATTGTGGAATGTTTTTTCCGTAAAAGTCGGTAGGTAGAGTTCAACTGGTATGCTGGTCTAGCGGTTAGTGGCCCTTACTACCTACTATGCCGGAAGTTGTGGGTTCGATTCCCACTCAGAACAATCATTAGTATGATGAGTACGATCATTTGTTCTGTGTATAGGTTTAATTTATCTCGAATATGTATATATTTAAAAATATATAAATATATTTGTCTATTATTACTCACAAGCTCTGCTTAGTTTGAGACTAGAAGGCGTTGTGTAATAGTTGTGGAACATATTTACAATATTATTTTTAAGATCACAAGTTGAATACCACCGACACTAATTACAACACAGGTGACGACAGGTCATAGCGGGCATGAGACTCCAGCGCACAGCTGGGTGCGCAAACTAAACCACCCCTCAGTGACCTGGATAACATCAAGTAACATAGCATCATCATCATCAGTCTTTTTAATGTTCCCTCTGCTGGGACACAGGCCTCCACTCTAAGAGATGGAATAGGTCATTATCCACCACGCGTGCCCAGTGTGGTTTGGTGGATGTCACATGTCTTCGAATTTTTGGTTTAAACAAAGTATTGTGCCTGGGTTTGAACCCGTAAGCTTGTAAATCGGGGCTCTTACCACTCGGCCACCATTGCTCAAAGCAACAAGCTCACAACTTTGTGATTTTTTATGATACAGTTATGAAATGTTTTTACATAGATTTTTTACATAACAATACTAGACACGTGTTCCAGCTAGGTAGTTCGAAGGATAGATATTTTTTTTATGGTAGGTGAAAATCATTCAATGACGAATATCGCCCTTGGGCGGAATGGGATACAGTGTCAGACTCCTCTTAACCGACCCCATTCCTACGTTGACATATATATCAGGACCAGAGCCTTCCTTTTAGACGCGAACCCTTGGCCCCAGTTGGATTCGACCCTTCTGCAGGGTCCCTAGGGTTTACTGACAAAGGGTAGGTATTATGCTTTCTCCAGCACAGTCATAGTTGTTTATTTTTCTGTTTGTGGTGGGTAAATCCTCTTCTTCGACCCCAGGGTAGAGTGTGAAAGCGTGAGTTACTGATGATGGCGAACATTTGCGGTTTATAGTGAGGTGGTCAGCGCGCGTGACCGGCTGCATGTAGTTTACCTGTATCGTCATATTATGAACTGTACTTTGTCATGCGCAATACGGTTGTAAATCGCGTAACACCTATGTGTGCGTGCGCTGTTGTTTAACTGTTATACCTCGTCAGTGTCGCGGTTGTAAATACAGCTACTAAATGTGAGGTATATAGTACGCGGCGAATAAGTTGAACCAAGATGGCCGTCTGCTCAACTTGCGAATAATGGGTAGCTCGCCGTTCAATCGTCTAATAACTGTCCGGACCAAGTTGAAAACGTTGAAATGGAGGCTCTGGCCCTGGTAATATACAGATAAGGCAACATAGGACCGGGATGGGTTGTTTAGTCTGTTAGAGTCTGACACTGTTTCCCGCTCCGCCCAAGGACGGGATTCGTCATTGGTTGAGTAGTAAAGTAGTCTCCCATAATCATCATTAAATAAGGAACACCCTTGGCAATTATAACGTGAGTGTTACCGCTGGTAGTTGCTAGTCATAAAAAAGCCCAAATGAAATTAATTCCATTGTGTATCACAAAAGAGTAAACAATCCCATATGGTTACTAGGACCACATACCTTGACTCATTGATGAATGGGCCCAATGAATGTGTGACTACGGGCTGTATCTTGAGTCACAGATATCAGTAAGTGTGCGTCGGGTCCCTGAGTCACGCGAGGGTTGCCGATCATCGTAGACTTTGTTGCAATAGGCTGATATCGGTCAGTACCCTACTGCTATAGAAATAAGTAGAATTAATATATATTTGTTATACCGTTAAACCATCAATAAACTAATGCGCCTCACCATCAACGATTGCATCACTGCTTACCATCAGGTGGGATATGCAGGCAAGCATTAGTTTATAGCTGATGTGCTGTGTGAAAAAACACTATATAGAACGAAAAAAGCAAAGTTGAGTTGTCCATCAATAAAGTCAGGGGCATCGAGTTCACGAGGACTTGCGGATGATGGGCCATAGGTCAATATGGATGGCGAGCTTCTTATAGGTAGCCCGCCATCCAGCATCGAGACTTGGACTTCAGGACCAAGCCCGAGCTGCGGCTCAACCAGAAGTCAGTAAACAGTAGGGGGTCCAGCTGGGAAGCTGTCTACCAGGGCCAGAAAAGTCTTCTTTCTGCTCCGCCTTCCGCACTCGTGTCGCAGAAAAAATGCATTAAATAGATGATTTGTCACCTCAAAAAGAGGCATCGAGTTCTCTTAAAATAACAAATAACCAAATATGGTTTTCTTTGTGGAAATTATCCAAAAAAACTAAATATTTGCTTACAATTTGTGGCATAACTCTAAAACAGTGTAGCCTGATAGCTAGATAGGTAGATAGCTGATAGCTGACTGATGGCTTGTAGTTACTATAGTAATTGCAATAAGAGCAAATTGCCACGCTACAAACACTGCCACACGGCTTAGTATTCAACACGTAGTCGGTACCATTTAGGAGCTGCCTTGCGTCGACCCCTGCCGCCAGGGCCGGCGCGCGACACTGACCGACGTCTGAACATGCGTGAGCGCGTCTTGATGCGACCACGCAGCGCCTGCGCAGGGCTGCCAACCAAACCGCTGGGACACCATGTATTTAAAATTACAGAAAAAAAAAGTGTTCTAACTGAAATGCCAGTTAGTAGTCTATAATATAGCTTTTTTAAAATTATGCGTTCTGAGGTTGAAATGTAGTAAGTGTGTAAGTGTAACCAAGGGTCGTCGCGAAAGCTTATTACTTGATCAAGGCAACGAAGGAACGGGATAGGTTGTATAGTCAGTAAGAGTCTGACATTGTTTCTCGCTCCGTCCAAGTACGTGTTACGATATTGGATGATTTTTATCTACCATAAAAAAAGATACAGGTCTTTAAGGATGTTTTAAATATCATTCCAATTTCATTAAAAAATACTTGTATGAAAAGGACATTTGCGGAGATCCGTAAATGTCCTTTGTGTTGTTGTAATGCAACAGGCACGCGGGCGTTTTCCGCGTTAAATCCGCATGCCTGGTGAAATCTGCATGATACTAAAAACACCCTAACACCTACGTAATACGTACCTACTTGTACAAAGAGCAAACTGACTTCACTCACCAGACCGCCTCACCTTCGTGGTTTTTTTTCATGTCATCCAATTTTATATAATACTAGTTGACCTCATCAAAAGGCTTAAAGTTTCCCAAAGGAGAGGACATCTTCAGAAGGCTTAACCTTTTAAATACCGTAATTAGAGACAATAGTAAGACAATAGGTGTGCGAACGCCAGCGTAGGATGGGGCTTAGAAGTTTAAAGTTCCCCAAAGGAGAGGACCTCATCGGAAGGCTCAAAGTTCCCCAAAGAAGCGGACTACTATTAAAAAACAGCTACGACTTATTCTCAGACATTTCCCAAATATAGGTATGTACATACATAAACATTTTTTATACTAATTTGTCAAACAGCTTAGCAGGAATTCGATAATATACGTATTTCATTCCAGTCATGCTAATGACATCAGCTGGAACTTTGATCGTACTTTGTAACGCAGCTGGGGTCGAGGTCTACAACCTGACTGCAGTTTACTCATTATAAGTGAATAGTTATTACGACAGCAAATACACCGCGACCGATGAAAACTGTTCCACCGTACTGTACGGCTATCGGATCTTGGCGAGTCTGAAGTCTGAAGGCTTTACGAATTTTAGCTCTTGATACCTAACTCGTGAAAAAATTAATGGTTTAAACAAATAAATGCAATTTGCAGTTGTTACTGCTGTTAAAAACTGTTATTGGCATTTTTTTAAACCTTTATTTTTGTAAGAGTTTTCAAGCGCTAAAATTCGTAGTGCATAACTTCAGAATCGCTAAGATCCGGCGACCATACTGTAATACAGTTTACTACTAGTACTTATGCGGAATAGGGAGAATCTTCAGAATCTTTGTGTAAGCTAACAAAAGACTGTGTATTAGACATATCTAGTTAAACTATTATACATAATTTAAAAAAATAAAAAAAATAATTGTTGTTAAGTTGTTAGCTATATGTGAAAATAAAGATTAAAAAATATATATTTGCTACAATGTAGGCACATCAACAACAACTTTAGGTAGGTAACGCTGGCTCTGAAAAGTTACCTTTTCATACAAAATGTATTTAGGTATTTGTGAAATAAATTATTTTTGGTCTTCACCTAACAGATACACACAAACAACAGACAATACCTAATTTATTTAATATATATATATTTTACAAAACAACCAACACATTGACTGCTAGGTATCTACAATCTTCATAATCAATATCTTTTCAGTTGAAAGTCGTCCACTGCTGAACATAGGCCTCCCCCAAGCGCCGACACAAAGACCGGTCCTGTAAGTCTTACATCCATCAAATTCCAGCAACCCTGACCAGGTCATCGGTCCACCTTAGCTTGTGGAGCTTGTGGGAGGCTTTCCAACGCTGCGTCTTCGGATACGCGGTCGCCACTCCAGAACCTTTCTCAAAGTTACAATCTTAGTTTTAGTTTATTATAAACGAATCCTGAAACATGTGTCTAATATTTTTATGAAGAGAATCTATTTACCTATAAAATTTCATCCCACATATACATACAAAACTCATTGCGCGTACAGCCCAGGTGTGGAATTCCTTGCCGGAGTCTGTGTTTCCTGATGCCTACAATCCGGGAATCTTTAAGTCAAGACTGAATAGGTTACGTCGCTTTCCGTCAGGTGAGATAGGTTAAGCGCGAACCTATAAATAATAAAAAAACTATATCATGAAAATCACAAAATTATGAATTTGTATAATATAATATTATCGAGCAACAGAAGGTATTTAGTGCGGTCAGATGGGGCTGAACCCCGATTTGCTCTCGACCGAGAGTCTCTTTCTGAAAGGAAGGCTTAGCCCCATGGCGAAAGACAAAGAAGGAACAGAGTGTGGTGTTTAGTCAGTAAGAGTCTGATACTGTTTCCTTCTTCGCCTAAGGGCGGGAAACTTTTTTCTTTCTTTTTCTTTTCTTTCTAAAAAACTTTTTTCTTTCTTTTTCGTCATTTTATGATTTTTAGCCACCCATAAAAAAAAATCGATCTGTTGAGCTTAATACTAGAACACTATCTTCCATAAATTACTAAACTAAAAAAAGAAGTGAATCCTACCGAAACATCATTGAATCTATTGCTTTGCCTGTCAGCCCTAGCATGAAGCGATTAGTATGTTGGTCGCGAAGAGCTCAGGGCTCGTGATGTCATGAACTTGGCTATGAGGCTACCCGGCGCCGGCGCAGCGGCCTTACGTAAGCGCTGAGGACGCGTCGACCGTGTTTCGGTGCTCTGGGGCTCCCAAACGGGACTGCTGAGCTGAACTGCTGGACCCCTGAGTCCCTTTTTTTACGCGATGATGTCACATCAAATGATTTTTCTTGTTCTAGGCGGAGGAAACTGACTAAAACCCAGTTTTTTTTTCAGGCTCGGACCTTGCCAAAAAACCGAACCGCCGCGTACCGGAAGACGCAGCGTTGGAAGGCCTCCCACAAGGTGGACCGATGTCCTGGCCAGGGTTGCTTTGCTGGTCTTTGTGGCGGCGCTTGGGGGAGGCCTATGTCCAGCAGTGTTCGGCTGAAATGATGATGATGATCATTTAGGTAGGTACCTACAACCGAACGGTAAGCCATCCACTGCTCGTCATCCACGAATCTGATGGTCATTAGTCGAGTCGTAGGACCAGTAGGTATAGTACATTTGGACGCTAGTAAATACCTAAACTATTAGTCAAGCCAGGAGTAAGGCTCTTATGAAACTGAAATCGTCAATAACAACTTTACTGCCCTCAAATATGGAACGCCCACAAATCAGCGGACAAGTAATCGTAACAATTTGTTGATAAATAATTAAAGTTTTAAACTTTAATTATTTATTAAAAAATTGTTACGATTACTGGTCCGCAGATTTTTTTACTGTAAATTTCGATCGACTTTTGTGGGATCTCATCAAGGACCCCACTACAGTGAAGACTGGGGTATGATATGAAGTGTGAATATAATAATTCAAATAGATGATGTTTTAGAGAATCAAATAATAGATGGAAACTGACCAGTGTATTCTAATTGCATCAGAATAAAAAAATAAATGTACTTTTTTTTTATTTTCCTAGTTCTAGTACCCGGGTGATAGTTAAAGGCCTCAAATGACATGATACCTAAACATGAGACTGCCTTTACCAAACCCTCAAACCTGTTCCTTTAAAAGATGGGCAAATAAACCCACTTTTTCGATTCTGGATTTGATATTTCTTTGGACTGGATATTTCTTTTTCTGGAGAGACTTCATGGCGTCATCACCTTCCGCATGACGCATGTCCTCGCCGGATATGGCAAGTTCGGGTTGCGATGGGTTTTTTTATAGTAGATAGATAACAATCATCCAATGACGAATCCCGGCCTTGGGCGGAGCGGGAAACAGAGTCAGGCTCTTACTGACTAAACAACCTACCCGATTCCTACGTTGCCATATATGCCAGGGCCTTCGATACAGACGCGATCCCTTGGCCCCAGTTAGCTTCGACACTTCTGCAGGGTCACGAGACATACCATGGGGTGGAACGGACCCATTCCACGCTCTTTACTTACTAGGTGTTTAGCTGCAACTAATTTTTTTAAAAGCCATCTAGCGGCGAACACGTAAACTATATGAACAGTCACTTTGTTACGTTTCAATAGCCGTAGTTTAATCATTCAACTCTAGATGGCAGAACGTGCGTAGTTTATTCAATTTTATATAGATGGCGTTTTATAAAATTTATGACTCAAGTGGATTTACTTTATGAATATTTTTATCGTACGTTTCGTAAAATTTTATAAATGTCTGTAATTAAACGAAAATAAATGCCACCAACTGCATCAGGCCACTAGAAATATTACTTTTTGGAACCTTCTTTGCAGTCCGGTTTTTTTTATATGTAAGTTTTTTTTTTATTTCTTTCAATATTGATAATAGGCACAATGCGTTCCAAATACAGAACAGAAACAGAGAATAGACTCGATTGCCATGCTGTGACATCACGATTTACTGTCAAATCGAGGTAAGATATTTTTAAAATTCAGTTTATTTACGAAAAAATTAATTTATTTACGAACTGTGAACGAAAAAAGTTTAATCAGAATCCATTTTCAATTTTACTCATCTCTGAGTCCTTCAATTTTTAAAAATCTTGCCTCGAAATGACAGTAAATCGTGACGTCACAACATGGCATTCCTATTCTTATTTGGGACGCATAGTAACAGGTATTTTTGGAATCGTCCAGGCTCCCTATATTAGTAAAAGGTATTTACCTACCACAAAATTTCACCAAAAAGAAAGTGAGAATGCTTTCTTATCTACCTAAGTACTTTAAATCATTTTAAATTCTAAATGGTCAAATACATATAAAAACGATTTGAGAATCCTAAAGATGAGTTTCAAAACCTGTTTAATGACTTTTTTTAGTGATGGGCAAAAAACATCTAGTGACCTCAGTCTCCCACCCTTGGGCGGAGCGAGAGATATTGTCAGACTACCCCTTTCCTTCTTAGCCCTTCACACCGGGGTCGGATCTTCCTCTCAGAAGCTAGTCCATGGCCCCAGTAGGCTTCGGGCCTGCTGAGCCTCTACGGTTCACTGACAACACCTTGAGACGCGCCGGGAACAGTACGCGCCGTAGACAACTTGGGCACGGTCCGGACGATTACCTACCTATCTGTCACTCGTAATCGTGTATAGTGGTCAAGCGCGAACCTATAATCAATAAAAAAAAAAAAAAAAAAAAAAATCTGGATCGGGATATTTGGGATCCCGGCGGCGGCCGGGGCATGAGGGTTGTTGCCTCACGCGTAGATACGGCCTCCTCATTTGCTAGCATTACCTACTGCTTCGCAGAAAGAAGGAAGCGCCCGCCTATCACTCCTCAAAAATCATTTTAAATCTGGTGAGTATATCATCATTATTATCATTATTCGTTCGGACGTTTGCTTGTGAGATCCGATTCGCACTGCGCCGGATTTGTTTAAATGCGAAAACAACTCTGTCTGTTTGTTTTCTCAATATGTCTAAACGGATTTATATAAAAATTGGTATTCGGCTAGACTACATACATCGGATAGTCCCAAAACCGGCTGGTGCTGAAAATCAGCGCTGTGGCTCTGGCCGTTTTGTGCAGGTATGTCGCATATTTTGCGCTACTTTCTATAGTGTTTTTTTTTTGTTTTTTATATGTACATATTTGGTATGCGCCATAACTCTTGCGCAGATAAAGTCTTTTTCTTTCTTTCTTTCAAAAGCAAGATACCGTGGAATAATCAGTCACCGGTCGGTAGCGTGCCTATGAGCCTACTGTGTAATGGTAGTTTGGTTTTACGACATGACATAATGGTGTTCAGTGGACGAGGCGGTATTAGCGAGCTCGCAGTAATACTAGGACAATGAGCGGAGCTCCGGGAGGCCGTGCGTCACACACCCTGCACCTATAGACACTATCTTATCTACCATTGTTTATTTTAGCCTACTGAGCTAAACAGTGGTACTTTTTTTTTGTTTTCTGATCATTTGCTCCCAGAAGACCCAGCACTTCATGAGTTAGATCTCAGACCGACCGTCAATCGACCGACCGACCGTCGACCGTCGTCTATCGTCGATCGTCGATAATATTACGCCGCTTTTCACGTCGATGTATGGTTTATGGGAAAAAAAAGATACGATTTATGATTATACCAAGATGGTAATGGTGGTGATGGTGGTGGTAGATGGTGGTGACGGTGGTGGTAAGATGGTGGTGGTGGTGGTGGTGGATCTTTTATTTAATACGAGCTGCTGAAAATCGTCTCAAAGTACTTCAGTACATAATTCGCACAAGTAGTTTAAATTTCACAAAATTCTATTCAGCCGTTCAATCGAATCGTGAAGAAGTAACAAACATACACATACATGTTATGGATGAAGTGTTTAATAAGATCTGCAATTCTAACAAGTATATAATCACTTGTGGTGATTTCAATATTAATTTATTAGAAAACTCTGCTTTATGTAGCAAAGTTATAAGTTTATTTCAGTCATATAATCTTGTTAATTTGTTTTTGGAGCCCACAAGAGTTACTCCTACTAGTGCCACTTGCATAGACAATATTTATACTGATGTTCTACCTATCCACAAAGAAATTATAAATTTGCTAGATTCTGATCATTGTGGACAATTAATTACTTTTCAAAACCCAAACATCATAGTAACTAAAAAGAATATCACTGTTAACCCTAAAACTGCAAATCGCTTAGAATCTTTTAAAACTAAGCTCATTAATAATTTACCAGTTTTGTCAACATTGGATGATGTGAATCCACAATATGAAGATTTTTTTAACATGTATTGTAAGCAGTTTAATTCCACTTTTATACCCAAAACTATATCGGTTAATAGTAATGTATCATTCAGTGAATGGGCTACCATTGGTATTCATAAAAGTAGAACGCGACTTTATGAATTGTATGATGAAAGAGTTCTTGTAAACACTGCGGAGTTTAGTTTATATGTTAGAAACTATTCAAAATTATTCAAAAAAGTATGTTCTGTTGCAAAGTCGCGATATTTGAGTTCCAAAATTAAGAATAGTAATAATAAAATTAAAACAACTTGGAACATTATAAATAGTGAGACTGGAAGGTCCACAAAACCATGTAGTGACTATAGCCTTATCATTGATGATAATGTAATCAAATCGGATTCACAGGTTGCCGCAGCTTTTGAAAAGTTCTTTTCAGAGATCCCCATATTAACTACAAAATCTTTGAACTCATCCCCTACTGCTGCAGAGTCTCTGCTTAAAGAAAATGTTAAAGCGTGCGATGTCGATTTTAAATTCGAACATGTGACATATGTAGATATAATTAAAACCTTTAATACTTTGAATGTAAAAAAAACTACAGATTTATGGGGAAATTCTGTAGATGTTGTGAAGTCCATTATAAACGTTGTAGCTCCTAGTTTAGCTTTTATTTTTAATAATAGTATTGATTGTGGTGAGTTTCCTGACTTGATGAAGTATAGTAAAATAACACCATTATTTAAAACTGGTAGCACATCTGACCCCACCAATTATAGACCCATTTCAGTGTTACCTACCTTTAGTAAAATCTTTGAAAAACTTATTTTACAGCAATTACAAAATTTTTTTAATAGACATAAGCTATTACACACTAAACAGTTTGGTTTTACAAGGGGTCGTTCAACAACCGATGCCGGTGTTGAACTTTTAGGACATATATATGATGCATGGGAAGACAAATGCGATGTACTGGGCATTTTTTGCGATTTGTCCAAGGCCTTCGATTGTGTTCTCCATGAAACATTAATCAGGAAACTACATCATTACGGAATCCGGAACTCCTCCCTGGATCTTCTTACTTCTTATTTGAGTGATAGGATTCAGAGAGTTGAAGTAAACGGAAAAAGATCACCCGGGTCTGTAGTGTCAATGGGTGTGCCACAGGGCTCGATTCTTGGCCCCTTTTTATTTCTTATTTATATAAATGACTTGCCATACCTAATAAAGGATAACCATGATATAGTTTTATTTGCAGATGACACTTCGCTTTTATTTAAGCTTAAACGTCAGCAGAATGTCACTGACGATATAAATTTGGCCCTTTCCAAAATAGTACACTGGTTTAATGTTAATAACCTGCATCTTAATGAAAAAAAAACTAAATTTGTTAAGTTTACAATGCCTAATGTTAGGCAAGTGGATACTAGTGTGCTAATAAAAGGTAAAGAATTGAGTCCTGAAGATACTACAGTGTTCTTGGGCATAACCCTGGATGCTAAACTTCAGTGGGGCCCACACATAGATAAGTTGTCAAAAAAACTTAGCTCTGCAGCATATGCCGTTAGACAAATTCGAAAGCTAACTGATTTAGAGACAGCCCGTTTAGTTTATTTTAGTTACTTTCATAGTGTAATGTCGTACGGTATTTTATTGTGGGGAAATGCTACCGATATACAGACGATTTTTGTTCTGCAGAAAAGGGCTATTCGTTCCATTTATAAACTAAGTCCCAGATTCTCCCTCAGAGAGAAGTTTAAAAATATTAATATTTTAACTGTGGCATCTCAGTACATCTATGAAAACATTTTGTATGTTCATAAAAATAAAAATTTGTTTAAAAAATACAGTGATATTCACAACGTAAATACTAGGAATAAACACAAATTAGTGGTTCCGGTAACAAGGCTCAAAAAAATAGGAGGCACATTTAGATGCCAATGTATACGCTTTTATAATAAGCTTCCCAGTCCTATTCAAGAACTTAGCCTTAATAAATTTAAATCATTTGTAAAACATAAACTTTGTCAGAAGGCTTTTTATACTGTAAAAGAGTATCTTGAGGACAAAACAGCTTGGGATTGACCTGCTCCAGTAATCACTGTAATTGATGTAATTTCATTTCTTATTTTCTGATTTTTTTTTTTGGTATCATTATTATATATATATTATATATATTTTATTATTATTATTTTTAACTGACGATTATTGTTATTTTACAATTATGACATATTTCTCTTTTTTTTTGCAACTATTAAATTTAACATTTAAATTTGAAATTGACAATTGTATCTTTTTTTTTTTTTTTAATTTGCAATATTAATGGGTAAAATTACATTTTTGTAAATTTTTATTATTGTGAATGTGGGGACTATGTGGATTACTTTTCGTTTTTCCTTAATTTTAACTTTTAATTAACTTATCATGTCTGGCAGTTATGAGTACTTTTTGCGGCCTACCCAAATGTCCTTTCTTTGGTATTGTTCGTCAAATCGTTGAGCTCCTTGGTGGTCCTGAGTTGAGCTACACGAGAACTGACAAATGCTTGCACTGACTGGACAGGTCCACTCAGAACTGTGTGGTTCTTTCTTCAAAAGACCATCTCAGACTCCAATCTGCATGGTTCTCATATTATTTGACCATTACATGTTTGTGTATGGACTTTAAAACAGACTTTGACCCCTGAGTTTGTTTCGGTGTTTCTTCTCAGGGTAGTCAGCTAGGAAACACCGGCCTCATCTAGTATAAAAAAAAACGAAAAAAAAAAAAAAAAATTGACGTGTAAAAGAGTTTGTAAAAACCTATTTGCAAAATAAAAATCATTTATCATTTATCATTTATCATTTATCATTTACACACGTTAACTTTTGTAAATATTAGGGATATTAGATAACAACAATCATTCTTTAAAAATAAAAAAAATCATTGTATTACGGTTATTTGACTTTGTAAGGCAGTGTAGTAGCTATATAACAACCACTAGCCTAATACAGACATTGGCCTTACTGGGCCTCTAGGGTTTACTGACATTTCTTTGCTGACTGCCCAAAACAGTACGCGACAGACAGCCTGTTTGAGCCTAAATAGACGACCACCTGCCATTACTTCTCGCTTCAGAGCCCGGCCCGAAAGATCACTACCGCCGAGATGGCCTCCAAGAGGTCACAGTGCTCAGCACCAGCGAGTCAAACTGCGTGCAGATGCTCCACACAATAGGTTACGCCACGCCTGAGGTTATAAATTATTTGCGAATACATCACGGACATCGAACTACGGGCTCGCGCCGGGGAGTCGACAACGTGCTCCGAGTGGCATCGCGTGGCAGTCAACTTGACAGTTCAACCTTGGTCCGTTTTACTCGCTAACTCATTACTTTTTTTTTTATTCAATTTAGAAAACATAATGACAGTTATTGGCTCCCGTATTTCATTGCAATCAACAAATAATCTAGACCACGGTTAGCTACTTAGAAAGGACTTAATTATCTTATTACCAGAGACTTCACACTGCAATAAATGTTTTTTCATGAAACATTCGACAGCCGTGACGTGACTACAAGCGAGAACAAGAGCAGCGCCACAAGATACATAAATTAAATCAAACCTATTTAATTTGCAGTTCTAATTAGACTGCATTTTCTGAAATAGGAAACCAATTAACTGTTCAATTATCGACGTACCTACCTAGTTGCAAAAAACGAGAATCCTTATTTGTTGAGTAATCTACGTATTAACCTAACCTGCCAGAGGATTAGCACAGCGAGCTAAGATCGTGAAGCTGAGCGCACCCAGGCCGGCCATGTTGCGGTCACGGCGCGTGCGCCGCTCTGCGACATTTCACGGCTAATTCGGCGGGAAACGCGGAAGCGCAGCGGCGACCTCGCGGAGTCGCGTCTTCCGCGCTTCACACAAAAACACAGCCACCATGCCGTCCTAGGAATCATGGATAATTGACAATAGGTGAGCACCTAATTGAGTACTTGGGAAACTAAATATAACCGCACCCAGTGACCCACGGCGCGCACGCTGCTGATGCCAACTGATAATCAATCAGTTGTGTGGAAGGTGTTCTGGAATGTTCTGTGAATGTTTTAGATGAACTTGTAAAGTTTAATGTAATTTTAGAATATTCAATGCAATATAATCTCTCTGACACTCAAAGGTTTGCTTGGAGAAAATTCATTAATGATACTATTTTTTTTTCGTTACACTTACTCGAAAACTGCCTCTTATCGCACTCCTATTAGGTTCAATATAGCATGTATATCACCCAAGTGCGTTTTTGAGTTTATCACAACAAGGGCTTTTTTATTCCTTCCTTATCGTCACGGTCACGGGGGATTATTTTGTTTTACTTAGTTTATCGAATCAGGCGCGAGGCGTCCCTGAGTCGCTGGGCGACCCACACGAAATTAGAAACTGAGCAGAGCAGATTTTAATGCTATACTTTTATATTTCTTATATTTCTACTTTATGTTTGAGATACGATTAAACATTTTTTCTTTCTTTCTTTATTTCACAAGTTGTAAGTGTATTGAAAAACGTCGTTTGACACACGTGCAGATTTGTCATTGCAGCCCTCGGTTCCATAACACACTCGCCTACGGCTCGTGCGAATTTCGCCTCGGTCGCAATGATAAACTTCCTGCACTTGTATCAAAATGTACTATTTTCATACATCATTGTTGAGTTCAGTTCGCTTTTGTACAATAATTGTCAAAACAGTGTGTACTGTGTTGTTTTTGTGTAGGTAATAAAGAATTAAGGAGAGTAATAAAGTAAGGAGTGGTAAAAATACTACAGCTAATCTATCAGTCTAAATGTATAACATTCTTCAAGGAAGTCATTATCACTACCAAAAAAAATTTTACCCCACATATTACTTTTAATCAGATGACGACGAATAAAAATATTATATTCAATACATATCGTAAAAAAAAAATTGATACTACCTTTCTCCTTTACCCTTTTTCAGTATATCATCAAATAGTCCCTTCTGCTCTTTGTGAGCGGAATTCTGCTGTTTGTTGTCGGACTTTTACTGACAAAACCCCACCGGTGTTCCTTCTATTGTCAATTGCGCTGAAGTACTACAGCACACTACAGCTGACCAGTCGTTCATCTGTTTCTCATTCGTCTTTATCTTGTAATTGATAATATTTTTTCCACTACAGTATCACTGAAGTAATTGACAAAATTTTATTGTGTGTGTCAAAAGCAACTTGTCCAATTTCGCAAATAGAAAACAATTTCCAAATTCGGTCAATGTTAATCAAATTAGAAACTGATTGAAGGGAAAATTGCCAAGTAACAGTATAAGGATACACATACTGAAATATGACGTCACTGCCAAAAAGTTATAGTGCTCAAAAGAGACAGCGAGATATTCTTATCAAGCCAATCAATATTTAGAATACTCTTATGTATCCTGCAGAAGGGTCGAAGGTTACTGAGGTCAAAGGTTAGCTTCTGAAAGGAAGGCTCGGCCCTGGTATGAAAGAACAAGTAGGAACAAGATGGACTTTTTAGTCGGTAAATGTCTGACACCGCCCTTGTTTCTAGTCCAAGTAAACAGTAGTAAGTCTTTGTCTGCCGGTGGAGCAGGATATCTCCTGCTCCACTCAAAGGCAGAAGTTGTCATTGGATGTTTTTATCCAACGAAAAAAAAAAATGTTAATTAGGTACTGCTTCAGCCGTCTAATGCAGCACTCATTTATTGTAACTACCAATCAAACGACATGCAGCACATGACCACTACAAGGAAATCCGTAAGACTGAAGAAGAAACCCATTTCCTAGCCCCAGCCGGAAGGTCGTCACCACCTCGCCAAGGTTGTCACTAAACACCTAAGTGCAACTCTTTTAATACCAGAAGTGCTAGACGTAGAACAGCGAAAGAAATCTGTCAGCGAATCCCGTGTCAAGGCTTTAATTGACGAAGATTTTAATAATACAAAGATTAATTGTATTTACGAATGGTAGGAGTCTCTATTTTGACTTTTTCAGTGATCTTTGAAGCATGTTTCTTTTTTACTGTGGTCACCTTAGGGAGCCATTCAATTTCAAACGCTTTTTTGTTAATTTATCGAAATAACTCACGACTTTTATGGTAGGTTTACACGCTTGCCAAACCTCGGCCAACCGCCATTGCGTTTACGGAGGTTCCCCATTTATATAGGGTGTCCCAAAATTAACGCAAGATTTGAATTTCGCTGCGGCCGCCAAGCATTCATTATATTTGAAATATTGCTCAACAATGAAGACACGTTGTTCTATTGCGTAACATTTTTACTAACCCTAAACTGTCAACTGTCGATTTATTTTGTTTTTAGGGTTGGCAACACTGTACTGCATAAATGGCGGCAAATTCAAATCTTGCGTTAATTTTGAGACACCCTATACAATGGCTACACAATGGCGATTGGTCGAGGCTTACCAACGCTTGGCAAGCGTGTAAACCTACCATTAAGTGTAAAAAACCTTGGTGATTGGTGGATGTCCCATGCCTTTGAATGGCCTGTTTCCTCTCGATGTTTGCCTTCACCTTTTTGTGGGCAGTGACTGTGATGATAAACTACATTACACGGAGTAGATAATGTGCCTGGCTGGGGTTTGAATCCACGTCAACTCATAAATCAAAGCCGTTACCACTGGGCCACCAGTACCACGGCCACCACTGCTCACAGTTGCTTGTGGTGTTGTATAATTCAGTATATTATTAGAATTTTACTATAACACTTAAAAAAAAAGAACATCATTAAGCTCATAATGTTACAGTATAAATATATAATTTCAGTTTTGGAGTAGGTACAATAGGAGAGTAAAATCTTAGTGCCTCTAGACAAGATGTCAATCAAGTGCTGATGTAGTACGTCTGATTGTTGGTAACGACAGGAAGATAGTGGGATCAAGTCGTGGACTCACTGAAATACAGTCCAAGGAAGACCAATGGGTTGGTGCGAATCTTGGCCACTAGTGCCTCGTAAGCTATGATCCGGTGCTATCTATGCCAAAGCTCATAAGAATGGCCTTGTGTTCAAATTTAGAAGATTTTCCGACGGTTTGTGAAAACCGCTTCGTGACTTCTTAGCCCTAGTTAGCGACGCCTCGTACAGGCAGTGCATCTCACGCACACAGTGACATGAAGCGCTATAAATAGCAATCGGAAATTCTGTTTCTTTGAACAGGGTTATTAAAAGAATTGTCCTGATTAACTTGTTTTTAAATTCCTATGTAAGTAATACTCAAAAAAATAAAACAAAATAATGTCAATGTTTTGACCAAATTTTTATATGATTATTTACGAGTTTTATAACAACCTCTAGAAATTTTGTGCAGTTTCAAAACTGTATCTTGTATATGTACGTTTCGATAAAACCACAAAATATCTGTATGTAGGCCGGTGGTCTCAAAAGCACAGCTCTCTCGTACGATACCACCATGGCGATGTTAACCTCCACCTTGGTTGGTATTGTTGGTAACATTCTACTCCTGTATTATTATATTATTAAAAATAATATAATTATAATAATAAGATTTTATAATAATAAGATTTATTTTCTCACCAAAATACATAGTACAGTTGCAGTTTCTAGGAACGAAGTTAGTTATAGAAAGCATATCGTGGGAGGCTGGTGCCTAAACTAGCTTGGGGCCTGTATTTCAGGGTACCAGGTCTCCACCCTTAGGTTTTCTTAACATAAATATATTTATTTAGTGCTCTTAGAAACAATAGTCGCACATATAAACATATTTAGGTTCTAAATTCTATATAGTGTTAGTATGGTTAGTATCATGTGTGTGAGTGGATGATTGAATGAGTGTTTGTGCAGTGTATAAGAATACTAGCCTTTGCCCGCGGCTTCGACCGCGTGGTATCGGGGTTGGGGTTGGGGTTTCCGGAATACAAAGTAACCTATGTCCTATTCCGGAGTGTATCCTATGCCTGTGCCAAATTTCATTCAGATCCGTCCAGCCGTTTTGGCGTGATTGAGTAACAAACATCCAAACATCGTAACTTTCGCATTTATAATATTAGTAAGATGTAATATAGTTTGTGTTGTTCTGCAGCGTATTGTATATGTAATTGTAGAACAGCAAAGTCACCATATTTGTAACCGAGACTACATCGGAGTTTTTCGGTCTCAAGGTAGGTAATTTAATTCCTGAAATATAAAATACTGTACATCTGTGCGTGACATTAAATATTTTAGGTCACTAGGTAACTACAAAATCTGTTAGTTTACAATAAACTAAATCATAAAATCGGTGATCGATCATATAATCATAGATCGGTGACGCATCGCATTGCAGCGTCACGCGTCAACGAAAACTCCCAAGCCGCCAAACATAGAACTGCATGGCGTCGCATCGCGAGAGATGCGGTGGTGCAGGACTCGACCGACACATGACCACGACCACTCTGTCAAGAGTGCACGACTAAGAAGAAGAAATCATAAAAATTATATAATATGTCAAGATTAATTGCTGAGTTCTCAATAATCTGGTGACAACCATTGTTTATCTTTATGATGGACCATGACCTGGTTTAGGACACACCCACTTTTTATCATGGTAATGCAACCTTAACCCCAGGATAACCACAAAATTCCTGTTATCCTTTTCCTAATATTTGCATTAAGAAGTAGAAACGGGCGTGTGTATTAGGATATCTTTGGCAATTTAATTGTTTAACTAAGTATGTTCAAAAAGTAACTTCAGATTCCGTCTCTGCTTTAGGCTATATTGTTTTAAACGCAAATTATTAACGATGATTTTTTTTTTATATATAAACAGGATGCATTTTGGAGAGTGTGCGCAGGAATTGCACGATTTGATTCCGCCATCCCAATTTTACCATCGGACATCCCGGCGTACGGCAAATATCTACCCTTACGTTGTTGAGACACCTGCGACCCGGACTCAGCATTTTGCCTCGTCGTTTATACCGCGTACATCGAGGGACTGGAACAACTTTCCGGCTGCAGTCTTTCCGTCCACTTATAATTTAGGTGTCTTCAAAGCTAGAGTAATTAGCTCTTAATAAACTAGTGCACCTTACCATCAACGATTGCATCACTGCTTACCATCAGGTGGAATCGCAGTCAAGCACTAGTTTATTGCAATTAAAATATATATACCTATATATATTTTGGTCGTAATAACTTTTCTCGTGAACCCACCAGCAGAAACTGATAATGATATAATGCCATCAGCTGACATTGGCCGCGACTGAGTTTCGCTCGCAGTGCGCAGTGCATACGCAACTGAGAGCCAAACGCGTCCTACTACCATGGATGGCAAATGACGCTCTGACTAGTATCAGTGAGTCAGATGCAATGCGCCTTCGGATATCTCAGATTAAAATGCTCGTAGATTTTTCCTGTGAAGCTCTATATTGTTATTACTCTCGTGTTTTTTTTAAACTAAGCTGACATTTCATTTAGGTAATATCTATTGCTCTCCAAAACGCCGGCAAGGTAAGAGAAGATAAGTGTGATGGGATCACTTCAAAAACCTACCGTATTTTAATCCATGTCTCTTTTGGATCGTACTTGCAGGAGGAAAGTTAATTATAAAAATTTGAGTAGGTACACTCAATTCCCTAGCCATCGGAAGATACATGATGATTCTCGGATATAGTATGCGTAGGTTTACGGAAACACCAAATGAAAAGCTCTTTGTCAAATAAGTACCCCGGATCTTGGTCGACAGAGCTTTGCGTTCCTCGAGCGCCTCAAAGAGATGTCAGCATTATTGATGGAGCTCAAAAAGCGATTGAAGAAATACGGGTCGGTATAGGTACACCAAATACTGTCTGTGGTAAGTCAATACCAGCCCGTGATCAATTTGACCGACGGCTAGGTTCGATGTGAACCATACGAGTATAACTCCAGCTCCAGGTCATCATCATCCTCATTTCAACTCATGGATATAAGCCTCCTCCAAGAGTCACCACATAGATGCTTTTGCGTCTCGCATCCCTAGGATTCTAGGAATTATTTGTTTCCCTAAACAATGACAGCTTGTCCTGGCAATCTATCGACTGTTGCGAAATCTAGCGAAGGTACGAACAATGTGATCTTCAACAAAGAAAAGTAATAATAGAACAAACACAGGTATAGAGGAGACGGAGAAGGAGATTCTCGTCACCATTCACTTTTCCGTAAAACTTTCACTTCGTGAGCCTGTAGGCCTACCCTACAGGAACTTTGCATTTTGCTGTCGTTTTGTAGCACTCAATGCTTCAAGCAGATAGCATCCTATCTCATACAGATTTACATTATTCAGAGCAGTGCTTCCAGAACCTTCTTCGAAATATGGACGAAGAAAAAATTCAACCTCATTATAGCTATGTTAATTGTGATGAACTTCTGCTGTCGCCTGAACTTCGGAAGTGCAACAAAACAGCAGGTTGTAGTGCGCATGCGCCAGTCTCGGCAGCACGCCCGCGTCGCTCGCATGCCGCACTCACTGCTACTGTAGCAGGTGCAACCAGCCGTGGTTGCACGTACCGCAAGTGAAGCCACGGTCGCAACTTGTATAGTGTTCCACGTTGTTCTGTGTCCATTATTGCACTTTGGTAAGTTGTTAAATTAAAGTGTTTTGAAAGAGAGAAAGTATATGATCAGTACTTCTTCTAAATGACATGTTTATTTTTAAATCACGTTAAATCAGCATGATTGTTACGTAGACGTTCAGTTTAAATATTTAAAAATAATGTTGCCTTTCCAAATCTGATTCGTAATTGATCCACTTTGACTTTTACGACAGCTGTTTAGTAAATAATTACATATTAGATTCACCGGCAGCTTAACTCGTCTGTAAGTAGGCAAATTTTAGATAATAATATATCTCTCATAACTGTAATCTCTATGCAAATTTTCAGATATTTTAGTTCTAAATATTTTGGCTGGGTGTTGATGAGTCAGTGGTCAATGTCATTCATTATCTGTCTTTCGGTTAATTGCGGATGCACTTCTTACAGTCAACTGAATCTTAGCAAGCTAAACCAACCTGTGTTGACATCCGATCCATATAAATATTGCAATATCCAATTCCATCGTTGACCAACAATTATCAACTATTAAATAATGAATTAGTGGAAAGTGTCAACCGATGATCTTGTGTCATTCTACAGTGGTTGGAGCACGTTCCGTGGATTATATGCTTGTGTTAACAATATTGTATGTTGGGTGGAGGAGCACGTAGAAGCCATAGATAACTGTCGTCTATGAAAAGTAGTGTGAGCGCAAAAAAAGAAATTGCTGATTTTGATTCTACATCCTAGATAAGGTCTTGAATAGCTCTTCAAACAGTTCGGAATATTCAACATCAAGAAAGACTTTCACTCTATGACCTAAACTCTCCCAAAGTGACGCTACAAGCAAGGTCCTGTGCGTACAGCATGTGTCGGATTACCAGGACCCTCATCGGGTCATCGGTACACCTTCCCTTCCAATGCTGAATCTTCCGGTACGCAGCCATCACTGCACATCCTTTCAGCTCCATCAAACAGTATACAATATGCCCTGCTCACAACAATTTACGTTTGAAATTCCTTAAATCCTTCTTCCTAACCGAAGTTAAAGTTAATATAAAAACCGATACTTATCCCTAAAAACATTTCACAACAGCTTACAAACTAGAGCCACAACGACTACAATTTCAAAAGTAAACAGTGTTTACTAAAAGAATGTGGAAAGAAATGCCAAGTACAGTGAGTGGCCGACAGTCGGTGCCAAGTTGAACCAGCCACAGATAAATAATATAAATTACTGTGCACTTGTGGCTCTAGGTTTTACAATTCAATCGGACTGTGTATGGAGTTCCATGGCCCTTCCGTCACACACAGATCCCTGGCCGCAGATATCACGCATGTTCTGTTTTGGAAGAGTGCTTGAATAAGTTTTATTATTGCTAAAATAAATTGTGATTTTCTTTTCGTACTTTGATCAATGTTATCTCACTCTCAATGCTGATCCAGTTAAAATTTTTTTATATATTATA
This sequence comes from Mythimna loreyi, assembly GCA_029852875.1. Classification (NCBI taxonomy): domain Eukaryota; kingdom Metazoa; phylum Arthropoda; class Insecta; order Lepidoptera; family Noctuidae; genus Mythimna; species Mythimna loreyi. The sequence continues at coordinate 23,863,403 of CM056785.1, forward strand.
ATTCGCATTATTTGCTACATTACCAGCTGTTCTTTTTGATTTTTCTGCGACTTTGCTAAATTGCTTCACTCCTATTAGTGATAGCGTGATGTTGTACAGTCTATATATAGCCTACCTCGATATCCTCGGCTTTGGGGAAGTGCCTGAGATCAGTGTGTTAAAATAAACTCTTGTGTTATAATTTATTAGCATAGTATCAGCCTTCTAATGTTCCAGTACTCAGGCCACTTTTCTAGGAGAGGGAATGGGCCGTAATCCACCAGCAGATTAATCCGCGAGTCCAGTGTGGGTTGGTGGATATCACACGATTTCGAATTTTTGGTTCTAGAACATTCCGTTTTCCTCAAGATGTTTTCCTTCACTGTTTTAAAGCACTGGTGATTGGTGATGGTGGATTTATAAGTGAAAACTTGTAATGGGCCTTCTTCTGTTTATAATGTTTTTGTTACCATGTTATTAGCTGTAAGTTTTCCCAATAATAATAAAATAAAATAAAATAAATCAAGTATACAAAGTGATGCGCTCGCGTTGGTTCGAATGAACTGGAGCAGTGGTAGCAGAGTGTTATGCCCCCGACTTACGACTTGTATAATTTATTAGTACCTAACCAGGCATATATGCCTCAGTCAATACATAATATGCCCCGATTGCCAACTAAACCAGGCATTTAAAATTTGGTGAACGATCTTGTCTGGTTAGTTTATAAGTATGATGGCGCAAGTATAGTATATGTAATTTTAAATGTGTGTAGTTAAATGTTGTATAATTTATATATTTTTAAATGCGTGTCTTAGTTTTGTAAGTGGGGCACATTTACCTGGCGTACCCTAGTCATTATCATCCTACCCTTATCCCATATTTCTTGGGGTCGGCGCAACATGTTTTTTTTCTTCCACTCTGTCCTATCACTAACTGCCTAGTGAACCCTAGTTTTGTACAAAAAATTGTATGTGTCTTCTGGTCAGTTAACTTAAGGTCTAAAAAATCTTGACCTCTCTACATAGTCTAGATCTTCCAAGATGTAAAGGACACAAGCTTAGTTTCGCAACCGATGCTAATTAATTAAATTAGCTAATTAGTCTTAGTCAGACTAGTTTTTGTGGCACCCACAGCTCGTCAGACCAGCGGCAAGGCCGCAGGGCTGTTGCACAAACACTAACGACATGTCTCGACATGACATGCTTGATGCAAGACATGCTTTTCTACTGAATTTATTAAATTAAGTACATATTACAAGACTTGCTTTTTAACTGACTTTAGTAGATTACATATTTTATGCCTACCAACAAAGACAAAGTCAAAATCTTTTTATTTCACACATGGGCACTTGTAACACGTTAGAAGCTATTACATTGTTCCAAATTGATGGTTTCCTATTATAATATTGTGGTTGTTATTGTGGTGGTTATATTTCCATATTACAGTATTACCACATACATTATGTAAGGACAGTGAAGACCAGTCAATACTGTACTCGTACCGTAAAAATGGTAGGAAGTAATCTAAAATTTGCGTCTACAATATTCTCACATTCATATTATTGAAACAGGCTAATAAAGCAAGAAAAATGATCACAAGTCTCAGTAGACAATTACATTATAAGATGGATCTATAAAATGGTAATATAAGGAATATTGTAAAAACAATAAAAATAAAAACCTACCTCTTGAGAACAAGAGAAAATTCATGAAGGAGAAACAAACAATCTCACATTCATTAATATTAATATAATAATATTTAGGATATAATTCTCGCAATGCTTTCTATGTATCGCCAAAAAGGTAAAAAGCTTAAATGCACACAATATTTAATCTTTGCGATTTAGGTATGAAACCAGAAATAATATTTGCATGTCCATCCTTATAATATTTCCACTGCTGGGGCTTAGACGTCTCCTGCTATGCTGCCCTCCCTACACCTACACCACCTGCACTTTTCAGGATTTATACAAGGTCAAGGTAGAGCTGTCCTCCTCCTTAAACGTATTCCTCAATGCTGAGGGTCGTAACCAACATGCTTCATCACTTTCGCTCTTATGGTGTTTCTCCATCTAATCTTGTCTCTGGCGAAGCAAAGAGCCTCATATACGGTTGAGTCAAGATCGTTGCAGATATGGTCAATAGAGTTGTACAGCTTGCCAAATACTCCAGTCCATCGAATCGAAAAGAATAATTCTAGAGGAACCAATACAAAACAAATACAGGTTGTTACTGTATTAGTATTGTATTGGTATTGTTCACAGTCTAGCGATTAAATATTGAAGTAATTCGTAATGCGCGCTTAGCCAAAGGTATTGAATTTTGACAATTCATTGATTTTCGAGAAAATAACCCAATTAAAAGTAGTCAAACAATACGTGGCCTTTGCGATCTAATAACGAATGATATAAGTCGATTTTAGACCAAGGGTAACATTTTCCGTAATTCATTTTGTAGGTAGCGAGCCTTGCTCGCAACCTTGTCGGTCATCGAACGCAGACCAGCTTATGCGGCAGATACATAATAACTGCATAACTCGCCTAGAGGTCGCCTGATGCTAGTGGCCACTCGGCAACTAGACGCGACTCGCGGCTGACCCTCATGTCGCCAGCAGACCAGAACATTTCACCGTCAATGCCGCCGTGTCAGTTACGTCGCCCGTGACATGTGCAAATATAGCTAATATACACCGGGTCTCATAAATCGATGAACAAAATGTACCATGGATTCAGTACATGATTCATTTACCCTGTTTCCCAGTGGTGTTTTTTTTTTACATACCATTTCGAAATTAAATTGTGTTTAATTAAATATTTCTCAATATACATACTCGAAAATCCATCTTATTCGTATCGCTTTTAGTTTACTGTATTCCGCACTAGTGTGGAAAAGTGGGTGAGCTTGCCGGGCCTCAATCGATTGTAGTGATCGTATCCGCCTAGGTGTTAAACGACTCCCACGAGTCACCTGGCAACTCGCGTTTCTTTATTTCTTCATAAGTATATTAAAAAACCTGGTAGAAGAGGCCGACTTAATGTTTATTAAGTCCGCCTCTGTACTTATGTGCATTAAGTGTTTAATCCATACTTTACTAATATTATAAATGCGAAAGTAACTCTGTCTGTCTGTTACGCTTTCCTGCTTAAACCTCTCAAAAGATTTGATAAAATTTGGCACAGACAATCTTTAGACCCAGAGAAAGGACATAGGCTACCTTTTATTGCGAAAAAAAGACGCAGACGAAGTCGCGGATACCAGCTAGTAAATAAATAAAACTAAGAAAAAAATACTGTGTATTCGTTAGGATTGTACAACAGTGTAATCAAGTCGTAAATAATCGGCACATGCCGCCACGACCCGCCGCGGAATAATCTGTGTATCGTGATGTCGTGACCAGCTTCACTTTGAGTTCTGTCCGATTGTCTTATCTTCCTGCCAATTTTATAACGATTTTCTTTATGATTTTTTCATTTGGAATCTTACCATCAGTCATGCATGTACCACGTGTTTCTACCGCATGGGCAGAACTACATCGACGTACCTACTGAAATAGGCCAAGGTAATAATCCGGACCAAGACAGTCGTCGATGGCGTGCTCTGTTGCGCCTCAAGGAGTTGTCAGCAAATGGAGAGGCCCAAGTGCAAGGCCGAAGCCTATTAGGGCCCCGGTCCGGTTTCCGAAAGGAAGATCCGACCCCGTATGAAGGCTAAGAAGGAATGGGGTGAGTCGTTTAGTCAGTAACAGTAAGGCGGCATTCGTCATTAGATCATTTTTCCCACCATAAAAAAAAACATACCTACTGTAAGAACATAGCAGGTTCCTGCGTAGGTACTGGCAACCAAGGCCTCCAGTCTTACAATCATGTTAGAATGGTCTATGATTTCGTAATTGTTTATATTGACTTGTTTAGTAATCTAATAATAAAAGTATTGGCGACATTAAAACTTGCCTATGATCAACCACTGACACTCCATTGAAAGAAATTGCATGGAATGGTTATATTGGTTATCTCCTACGCAATGACGAATGCATGTCTGACGTATGAGGTAATCTGCTAAAATTTTGACACTTCTTTTGATCAGTGACCTACCATTATAGCGTCATAGCGCAATCATTTCATCTTAGATAGTTACAAGACAGATCATACCACAATTCTATTACGAGACCACTGACCGATCTATGATCGACCATAAGCCCATTATGAATTAACAGATTACGAACTTTTAACAAAATGACAATAGCATCAATATTATGAAAATAGCAGACTTGGGCCCCTGATTTCATGTACTGTAAATAATTCGTACCGATTATTCCAGTAATACAGTTTTTTGTCACATTGTGGCAAATAATTGAGCCAAATTTTAGACGTAGTTTTGGGAAGCGATTTGCTCATGCTGAGGAAATTGTTCTACACAACAAATTCGTCAGTCGTGCAGGATTTGACAGTAATTACGTACAAATTGGCCCATTTTTACGACAATTATTATTTCCGTGCAATTTTCCGTTCGTGATGGAAACTGTGAGAAAATGTTGTTTGAAACAACAAACACCTGGACTATACGTAGGTACAATTTTAAAATCTGTCAATTTTAAAGTTTAAAAAATGCCAGTTTAGGTCAAATAATGTAATTTATAAGGCGTATATTGAAGGACTGAAAAAATTCGCCTTTTGAAAAAAATTCTTCCCATCCGATTATTATTAGGTGTATTCAAGGTTAGCCTTACCATCAACGATTGCATCACTGCTTACCATCTAATGGGATCGCAGTCAAGCACTAGTTAACCTATGTCAATTTAACCTATAAAAAAATAAACACTCTAACTTGATCTGATAACCGGGGTTCACAACGAGTTCAGAGCCATAGACATCACTTATAGGCAATAATTAAGCTTATTTATTTATGTAACAATTTATGTACACACAAAAACAGAAAAACATAACACATAATAGACACATACAATAGGTATCTACTCCTTATTTCCAAAGACTTTTCTTCCAGCAGACCTGTGGCAGGAGAAGTTAAAAGAAATGTAGACATTAGTGTGTAGAACAGGAGAAGAAGAAAGTGTAAAATCGTAAAATAAACTATCAAATAGTACATACTAATTAGTCAAGTATGAAAATAAAATATTTATATGACTGATAATATAGTTTATGTACCTTACTCTACTTATGTACCTTGGTTACCCAATTTGGAACCGTGCACTAACTTCTGACGGTTTATAAGTGCCCATGTAGGTCCATGTGAAATATAAATATTTTGACTTTGACTTATGTACCTTTAGAAGACTAATTTCAGTTGGTAATTATCATCTTACCTTTGTTCCATTTTATTTAGGGTCGACGTAACACGTTTTTTTAGGTAACAATGCAGTAAACAAAAGACAAGCATTGTGACTACCTGCCCGTATCTGTAGATCTCCTAGTCTTAATTCTAGAACTTTTTCCGCGTACGTAATGAGATGTCGATGTAACGTACAGTAGGTCACAGGAAGCAATCGGTTACCCGACTTGATTATACTGGTCCATATTGATGGCCAGGAATTGATCGCTCTCGATAGACAGGTCCTGTACATTCGAAGCTAGAAATTTAGACGAATCTAGAACGTATCAGAACCACGTATTTTCCTCTTTCGTCGTGGTGTATCGGACGAAAAGATATCGCGATTATGGTAAAAGGTTTTCACCTCTTGTGAATCTAGCGTTAAATCCATAACTGAAGCTAATGAACTTATCGTTTTAATACAAATTTCTAATAACAGATTTCGTAAACAAAACAAAAGCATAAAACTCTACAACTAAAAAATCAAGATAGATCGAATCGCCCACAGATTATAGAGAGATGCTACCATTGTCCCGCCTATTTTGTTTTTTTTTTACAGTGGTCGGCAGATTATTCAGTCTATATTTTTCATTTTATCAGTGTAAAAATGGGTCAAGTCAACATTTTTCTCAAATATAAGTGCATTAGTTTTTAAAAATAAATATTTGAAGGTAAATAAAAATAAAGTCATTTAAAAAAAGTATTCCTAAATTAATCCTATCTTTTTATTATTTCAACCGTACTGGCTGTATAGAAATTCAGGTCACGGTTCAATAGAAATGTCAAAGTAGAACTAGTTTTTTTTTTCAATATTTAGACAGCTGTCACTTGAAAGTAAAACTCCCTCGGGAGGAAAAGAAAAAAACTTTTAACACGCTCCGCAGACTAATTTACACCTACTTTCAGAGTATGAGTAATGAAAAATAATATGTATTCCCGAGACACGCAGCAGAACAGTTGAACGCTTATCCACTGCGCCAACCGTGCGATATAATCTAGTGACATTTGAATGACTTTTTTAAAATTAAAACAATCTTCATTTACTTATAAATATTAATGCATTTTTAGTTTATAAACGTAGATTAGTATTAGAATAATAAGTAAATGTATATTATTTGAAGAACAAAAACAAAACAAATAAAAGAATAAAACCAATCTCCTACACACTGAACTTATGTTCAAAACTGATGTTTGTTTCACGGTGTCGCTGTGTTCATTAGTAGGTCGGTAAGTTTTTTTGTTTGACTTTCCTTTAATCATTTCCTCATACTAATTAATTGATCTAATTACAAGTGATTATCGCTGGACACACAACAGGACAAATCGTGCTCGTAATACCGCTAATACTATAATAACGATGGGATTCATGTCGGTGCGTTCTCGGAAAGAAACTTGTCTCTGTGCCACAGAATAGAAACTCTACACAGAAGCTCCACTGAATTCCTTTTATTTGTTTATTTTTTATTTTATTTAACAATTTTTGTACACATATAGTAATAAAAGAAAAGAGAAGGAAACAGAAAAATAGGTACAGAGGTGATGCTTATTTCTAAAGAAATCTCTTCCAGCATACCTTCAGAATTCTTTTTCTTTGTCAGTCTCACTCTTGACAGAGTAGTCGTGGTCATCACTTCAGGTGTTGGTGGCAAGCTTTACAACACGCCGCCACTCCTCTCTGATGGCCACCTTCCTCGAGCATTCATGCAGCGATGATGAGCCACTTACTGAAGCTTTTATTTGGTCAGTCCACCTCATAGGCGATCGTCCACTGAATTAAAATGCGAGATATAAAACGGGTTGTCACTTGATTTCTCCGCAGGCTATGTACATAAACAACTTATGTATACATAAATAAGTTACTAGAAGAAATGGCTTGTGATTAACTTTTACAATTCCAATCGATTTTTTTGTCTATTATGCAGAGGTTATCGTCCGCAGGTTTAAGGCATTAGTTTAGCCAATTATCTTCGTCTTTCCAAATTACTGGTTTGTAGAGGCCAGCTACGCAAGACACACCATGTAAAATAAAATACAGCTGCATTATTTTAGACTGGAAGATGAACTTCACATAGTTGTGAAAAGCCTTGGCAGACTGAGCCTTCTGTGCGTGTGGTAGGCTCGTGGCTTTTCACAACTATATGAAGTTAGTCATGATGATGATGATGACTAACTTCATATAGTTGTGAAAAGGCTTGTCAGACTGAGCCTTCTGTGCGTGTGGTAGGCTCGTGGCTGAGTGACGTCAGTGGGCGGCACGAGGCGCACGCGCGCTGCGCCCGCGCACGTGACTCGCCGAGCTGACATGCTGCCACAAGTCCTACGTCCGTGGGCATGCTGGACTACCGTTATAAACAGTGCGGCCGTAGAATCGTGAGTAGAAGCTTCAAAAGCGTGAGGCGATCAAAAATGTATGAAGCGCTAGCTATGTTATGTACCTATCGAACAAATCGAACATTACAGATGGTCTTAGGTATATCAGCACAGTGCGCCATGTTTTGACACTATTTTTGATGTAGGTACAAACTACTTAACAAAAATATAAAATTGTAATATTGTATACCAAATTAAATCAAGAAGTAACACTAAAAAGAATTAAGAAACTGCATGTCAATAAAATTGTAGACATAGAATTGCCATATACATAATATCGTTTTCAACTTTTTATCCAACTATAGGTAAGCCTCTTAGCAGATGACTTTGAGCTGCAGTTTTATAGTTTATCCAACCATGAATGCGTTACTCATCGATATAATATTAATATAAATCGACAATAATATTACCATGTCAAAACTTCTTTGATAATTTATATGGTAGAACAACTTCTTTCTTATTAATGATAGGCTCGCGCCTGTCCACTTAAGATAGTGGACAGGCGCGAGCCTATCATTATGGGTCTGGTATGTGATGATACGGTCGAGGTCGATGGAAGTAACCTATTCACTCCTAGATTGTGGCCATCATGAAGCACAGACTCCGGCAGAGAATTCCACTCTGACGTTTTGTGGGTATGAGTGGGATATCCATCACGTACTGACGGCGGATCGCCGTATGTCTGGTGTTCCGACGATGGGCGATACTCTTTGGTCAGCTAGTACAGTAAGACCGTCGTATCTTGGTGCGTCTGAAGTTAAGCTCTGCGAATTTTAGCGCTTGATAACTCATAAAAATAAATAGTTTAAACAAATAAATGCAATTTGCAGTTGTTATTGCTGTTAAAAACTGTTATTCGCATTTTTTAAAGCTTTATCTTTGTACGATATTTCAAGCGCTAAAATTCGCAGAGCCTAAATTCTGACTGGCCAAGATCCTACGGCCGCACTGTAAACAAAACAATACAACACCAATATGTATCGAAAAAACAAACAATGCAATAAAAAAAAAATGGTTGCCTGTAAAGTCGGTTTTACGGGCGAAGATTTTACGTGACAACGTCCTAATTCTCTAGTGCTGCGCGCGCGGCAGACCGATCATAGTTGAGTGGGAGAGAGACGCAAGGCATTCGGCGGGCCTCTCTCTCGTTCGGTGACTCATCGTAACGTTACCGAGCGTTACACTTTTTCATAAGTGACTCCCAGCCGCAACCTAATTTAAGACGTTGTCACGTCAATAAATTCCAGGTTGGTCACATTACAGTAACGTAGTACTGAAGTAGAACAATGCAATAGCTAACAGATTAGAGTGGGATGTCAATTAATTGTAATTGCGATAATTATATAAATACCTAATTGGACACATCGCTATTATGTAAATTCAAAATGGAAATCACGCAGTAACACACTGAAGGCTGTAGGGCTGCCAGGGCCTTATTAAATATAAATATAATAAAGAGGTAAAGTTTGTTTTTTTGTTTTTATGTTTTTTTGTTTGTTAGGGGGTAATCTCTGGAACTACTGGTCCGATTGGAAAAATTTTAGCAACAAAAGAAAGCTGCTTTACTCCTGAGTGACATAGGCTATATTTTATGTACGCGGGCGAAGCCGCTTACAAAAGCTAGTTAAATATAAATTGGCAATATATTTTGTCAGAAAGTCATAATCTGACTTAGAAAGAATAACTGATTGACTGACATATCGATGCACAATTGAAACTATAATTAGTACTACGAGTAAAAGAGAAGATTAGATAAGACATTTATTTGTAGAAACGATTATACATACATACAAGGGATGCAGGTTGTTCATAAACAAAAAAGATCCGTCATGTTCAGCCTGTGTAGCATACTAATTTATAGGTAAGACAAGTCATTCATAGGTTTTTTTTTTTTTATGGTAGGTGAAAATCATCCAATGACGAAACCCGCTCTTGGGCGGAGCGGGAGACTAGTGTCAGACTCTTACTGACTAAAAAACCTACCCCGAACCTTCCTTGCCCTATTCCTGGAGTCGAGGTAACAGTTTCCCACCACCCTCTAGACTCCAGGAGGCAAGTCATTCATAGGTAGGGTTGCCATCAGTCCGGGTTTCCCCGGATTTGTCCTAGTTTAGAGGGCATCCGGGGAGCGTCCGGGGAAGGTTTCATTTGTAGACAGAGTTTAAAAAAATAAATTAATAAAAAAAAAAGTTTTTTTTTAATAATGAATGTATATAAAAGGTGATTTATGACATTTTCAACTGTTTTTTATTACATTGATATGTTTAAAAGATCTTGTTGATATGTCCAGCTTTCGGGCTCTAAAATCCGGGGTTTTCACGCGTCTTGTCCTGTTTTCCAAATTTTAGAGATGGCAACCCTATTCATAGGTATTTAAACAGGGCTACAAACATTATTAAATTACAAAAACTAATAATTAAATTGATGTAGTAGTAACATTGTTCATAACAACATAATTGTGTCAAACTGATTGATCTCAATCTTAAGTTTAATCTATTGATAATTAATAATTATCAATCAAAATTATAATGATAGACATATCCTAAAAATTAGATTAATTTAAATTGTAAAATAAATTAAAAAAAATACGTTGTCATAATTTTCACAAATAAAATAATAATAAAAAATTTATATACTTAAGTTAATTTATTAAATAATCTCAAAATTATTATAATTGCATGACCTGCTCAAAATACATACCTACATTTTAGAGGTCACCGACTGCGTACAAGCACTTTTCTAAAAGAAACGCTTTGAGACTGGCTTTGAATATTCTGCTATAAATCCTGTTTTAATGAAGTTGGCAATTTGCTTTACAATTTTATTTAAGAACAATGACTGATTACTTTGAGGTGAGGTGTTTATATTAAACAATAAATTAAGTCTTCTGTTTTTTCTGTTTTTAGTTTTTTAGGCAGTCATTCATTTAGTTCATTAACAAACTCATCTTACTAATATTATAAATGCGAAAGTTACGATGTTTCGATGTTTGTTACTCAATCACGGCTGGACGGATCTGGATGAAATTTGGCACAGGCATAGGATACACTCTAGAATAGGGCATAGGCCGCGGGCAAAAGCTAGTGACATATAAACTTAGTAGGTACAGACAAAATATTGAATTTTATAAAATGCTTTCAACACGATTCTTCTTGTTTTATTCGTACCGCAATAAAAACTTTATCCATGTTATACTTAATATAGATAAGTCTACTCAGAACAGTGTGTTCTTTCTTCATAAGACCATCTCAGACTCTCAGTTTCTTATATGATTTGACTATTACATGATTGATGTATGGTCTTAAAAAAAGACTTTGACCTCTGAGTTTGTTTCGGTGTTTCTTCTCACGGTAATCAGCTAGCCTCATCTAGTTGCACATGCACACACACGCTCTTAAACTTTTACCTTAATAAAGTTAGTGGTTACAGTATATTATGATTGTTCGACTCGCGAAATCAAAAACCCTTTACCCAGTACGCGACCCACATACAGCAATATGTGAGTATCTGAAAAACGAAATCAAAATCTGTAACGTGTTCTAGAGCTAAGTGTGAACCCTTCGGAGGCTTAATTACATGAAATAATGCACTTATTCTACGATGTTCTTAGTAACAAACCAAGTTAAATTACTTGATGCTATGCTAGCAAGACAAATGATACAATTAGATCAAATAAATTTATCTCTGCACACAGATACAATTTTTGTTACAAACATAAGTTTCTCTGTATTCCACCACAGTAAGTGTCATATAATTACTTACCTATATTAATGAACTATGTACGTATATACGTGTAATATCAACTGGACCGTATTAATTAGGTTTACACATTGCTAGTGAATAATTCTTACATATCACAAAATAGAATCCCCTCCGAGTCTGTAAATTGATCCACTAAACTGGTTACAAAATAAAAGGACCTCTTATTTTAGAATATAACTTGGAGCAAAATTAAAAAAAAAGAAATAAAATAATAACTAATTGCATGGTGTTCAATATAGGTACGTAATGTAATATAGATACAGTTACATTACGTAAATAATAATAACATCAAATGTCAAAAAGATCTTATAATTTTTTAACAAATATAAATGGATTTTTATCTTTTTTGACCAATAGACAGGCAGGTTTAGGAGAATAATACATGTTTATTATGATAAAAAATAATAAACATGTATTATTGTACAACAATAACAGGGTATGTGCGAGTTAGACTTGCACACTGAGGGTTCCGTACTACAAAACTAACTTGTGTAAATAGTCAAATTCACGAAGATTTTTCTGGAACGAAAAAGCTATTTTTTGTGATTGAATTACAAATTTACAGTTTTTATGTCAATATTTGTACTATAAGACCTTTACTTATTTCATGTCAAATAAGGTCCTAGGTTAATCGGAAGTACTCTATGAATTTTGTCAAATTATTTATGTTTTTTACACAAAACACAGTGTTATCTTTTTTTTTTTTTGTTAGCTCAGCAGTTTGATTTTTGACAGCTTCAACGGACCGCAAATCAGAGAACGAGTATATGGTTTAATTCAACTCAACACCTCCACGCGTTCCCAAGGTAAAGGCTCTCTAAAAGGTGAAAGAATGATAAGGTTCCTGCTGAAGAACAGAACTCTAACAAAAGTCGAGGGTTGAATTTAAGTACAAGATAATTGCGTCGCTACAGTATGTACGTAACATACAATACATACCGTAGTGTTACTTCTAGAAAACCTAATATCGTACTAGTTGGTTGCGACTGAATGGGCAGCAATGTAACTGCTCTAAACCTGCCGAATAGACTAATTAATAACGCTTCTTATGACGGTTTGTAAATCCTTTCCTGTATTTTAAAATTTTAATTTAATATTTCTTACTCAATTAGGTTTCAACGGCTGAATGAATTGAATACAAAGTTAGAACATTTTTACACAATGACAATGATAATCTCTCTATCTATATTAGATCTACATAAACTTAATTATTGACTCATCATCAGCCTAGCGTATGTCCCGGTTGCTACCTTGGCTTTCACCTCGGTGCCCGGGGTCCGCTAAGTTTTATTATTGACTAATTATTGACTAAACTATTTATTCCAAAACATAATTATTATACAAAAACTCAGTACACTCAGGCGTCGAAGTATTCCTCTCCAAATTACTGTCATCCGAAAATGCACTAAGAAGACTGGCAGTATTGCCAAGTTGAATGGCAACGCTGATTCTTTAGGCGAAAAACGAGCCAACCCCTAAATCTTTAGATTTCCATACGTTTTGCCAAAATAATTAAAGACATTGACTCGGGCGAAGCTTCTAGCAAAAGCTAGTATGAACGTAATTTAAAGCGATTTGATTGTAACACTTTCTAACCTAGTGTGTGACTAGTCGCGCACTACTGTTGGATATTTCTGTGTCGCACACGCTCGCTTTGACTCCTAGCGGTGACATTTAGTCAGTGGCGTAGCGAGTCCTGCAAGAGTCTTGGGGGTATCAATATTGTTAAAGGTTTTTAACAAACTAGGTCCTACCACTACAGAATACCCAGAATACCTGGCTATAATTACTTGGCTTTAATGGCTTTACAGGTAATAGAGTCTAGTGTAGGGTTTAATACACAAAAATAGTGAGACGGAGTCGCTATAGGCAACGATGATGATGGCCTGTTTTTTTTTATGGTAGGGAAACAGTGTCAGACTCTTACTGACTAAATGTGATGGCCTGTGGATTTCATATTACGAATTTTTTAAACACGTTGGTGGCCCTGTAGCCCCAGGGGCCACATTATTGAAGCGTTTGAAATTGCGGGAGCTACGCTCCTACAGTCATCTCCATCACTGCCAAACGGCTTGTACTCAAACGAGTACAAGCCCATCTGTAATTCAAGAAAGAAGTGTTTTCTTACAATCAAACGTGCTCCATCGCCGACCACAATATCGCTTACCACCTGGTGAGTGGTTACGCGTGAACTTTTCAATGAGAATAAAAATAAACTCCCTATTTTCTTTGGTGTTGTGAACATTTGAGATATCATGAGAACCTTTTTTTGAGAATCTCAAAATATATAAGTAGAAAAAAATAATAATGTTTCAAAGCTTCAATAACAATACTTACATAGATACGCAAAAACAACTAGATTCCTGTAAAAATACCTATGTATGAATAATGTATTATTAGTCATCATTATTGAAATAAGCCTGCAATGTCACTTAATGTCTTTAATTCAGTAGTTCTTAGAAAATTACAAGATTGACATATTTTATATATGTACCTGTATGTACACACACGACATATTATGGACATGATTGGTGCTATTAAGATTTTATATAAAATTATATATGTATACTATATGACGTCTAGGAAATTAGACTTTATGTAATCATTTAAACATAATGACACATATATTACCAGCTAACAATACATAAATTAAGGCTTCCTTGTTCCTAATATACATTATATTCATGCGTTCATTTCAACTTTAATGGAGGCTGTATCACGATTGCAATATTAAATTAATGACTGTCAAATTGCAACTTAATCTGTTGTGAATTTACTAGAGATAAGATGTTATATGAGTATGCAGCTATAAAAGTGACTTTTGTCACGGTGACAATATTTTTTTTTACAATTTTTGATCAATTGTCACGTCTTCAAGTGCGCGCACTTCATGTTGAGTTCATAACCACGGTGACTTTTTGACAGAAAGTCACCAGTGCCCGCACACACTGGTGACTTTTATCACGGTTGCAATATTTTTTTGACATTTTTTGATCAATTGTCACGTCTTCAAGTGCGCGCACGCCATGTTGAGTTCATAACCACGGTGACTTTTTGACAGAAAGTCACCAGTGCCCGCACACACTGGTGACTTTTATCACGGTTACAATATTTTTTTGACATTTTTTGATCAATTGTCACGTTTACAAGTACTCGCACTTCATATTGAGTTCATAGGCACTGTGACTTTTTGACAGAAAGTCACCAGTGCCCGCACACACTGGTGACTTTTATCACGGTTACAATATTTTTTTGACATTTTTTAACCAAATTGTCACGTCTTCAAGTGCGCGCACTGATTTGGACTCAATATGAATATTGAGTTCATAAGCATGGTAACTTTTGACAAAAAATCACCAGTGCGCGCGGGCTCTTACTTAGCTCTATAATGCACATTTTTTTAACTTTGTTTCACTAAATATTTCTTCTGTAAAGTGGACACACCCAGACCCGGAACAACTGTCTGTAAGCCATAGATGTTCCGTACGGGAATAAACCCGGGACACGCTGGCCGCCAATTGTATCATCATATAATTACAGTTCGCATGAAATAAACGACCTATCTAACATTGAGTTATAGTACAGTTGTGTGTAGCTACAAAAAACAATTCAATTAGCTCTGAACTCAGATGGTCCTAGATAACTTAACCCCTAATTATGTATGAACTAAAACGCCGTATTTTTTATTTATACTTTTTACTATAGTTATCTATAGTTATCTTCATCTTCATACTTTACAATTTGGCATATCTTTTCGTTTTATAGAACTTAAACTTTCACACTTGTACTATTACTCATTCAGAGACCAAACACAACTTCAAATTACAAAATGTATCCCGTCTGCACCTAACCAAACGCTTATAATTTAGCGTCGCGACAATGTTTGTAATTCCTTCCTAGCGGACGGCGAGCAGTGGTCCTGTGGCCTTCGATGTGTAGGAAATGCAGCGCTTAGCTCTTACTTTATTGAACTTGTAATAACTACCCGGACTTTTTTTTACAATTGCCAATTCTATATCGTGACTTATCTAAAGTAACCGTTGTAAAAAAAATAAAATAAAATCGTTTTTAGAGTTCCGCACCAGAACCTATTACTATAACTCCGCTGTTCGTCTGTCCCCAGGCTGTATCTCATGAACCGTAACAGTTAAACAATTGACATTTTCACAGGTGATGTATTTCTGTTGTCGCTTTAACATCAAATACTAAAAACAGAATAAAATAAATGTTTAAATGGGGCTCCTATACAACAAACATGTTTTTTTATCGATTTACAGAGATAAAAAAGACTCAAACACTTTTAAATGCACGGTTGTCGCAGTGCTTCTTTTTATGGTAGGTAAAAATCATGTCGCAGTGGTAGAGCGATTAGCTGCTATTCTGCGTGTCTCGGATTCAATTCCTACAGGGAACAAATATTTGTATAATCTACATTGTTGTTCCGGAACTTTGTGCGTGGTGTATGTAAGTTAACATATTTGTGAAGGCACGGGAGCTCCGGGGTCCTGAGTCGTAAGGCAAAGAACGAACATACGAATGGATTTTAGTCATTAAATTAAGAATGTTTAGATTAAGTTTGACACCCCACCATTACGCGTGCAACACGTGGATGTATCGAGTTGAAATTAACTCAGGTACTTTAAAGCTGTGGAAAATTTAGACTTTTGATTTAACGAAAAAAAGATACTGCTGCACAATATGTCGCAAAAACATTTACCTTTTTCGGCACATAGGTATTATAATCAATAACTTTGACCTAGAATCTTTTTCATGAAGCAAGGTCTCATAGCTAAAGTATATGAAATAACCTGAAAATCTTTTTGCGATTTGGAAAAATATTCATAAATTAATTTTGAAATTGAACGTTTTTATAGATAAGTTTGTACGGAACCCCTAGTGTGCGACTCGTACTTGCCTAGTTTTAAAAAAGAAGGAATCCGAAATATACAGTTCACATTTTCAAAAGTTCTTGGCCAGCCCTATCCAGGCCCCATCGTTCTATTGACCGCTCCCCCCATACCTGAGCGTCCGTCTATTCACACAGAGTCCACGTGTTCGTGACCCCCGGCGCGCAGGCCGTGGCCTCGACTGTAAGCCGGCCTCGGGTGCCCGCTGGCCTTGAGCGGCGACCGCTGTGCCAAACTTATGGCACCTTATGGCAACGGTACACAGCAAACATCGTAAAAAAGCTACGCGTTATTGATGTATTGTTTGATGTTTGATCAGCTAGTCGCATAATAGACGCCTTTGATGAACACTTACGGATCTGAAACGGTATAATACGAAGGATCAGGGTTGCTATCCGTCGGGTTGGGAGCGTCCGGCAAGTAGCTTAGCATAATCAGCGTTGTAATATACTCACTGTTGGGATGCAAGTCTCCTCTTTATGAGAGGGAATTCATAGAAAGAATTAAAACATGTTTATTTGACTCACAATTATTATTTATTTATTCATTAAATAAACATAACATCTTTTATTTGCAAGATTTAAGTCAGTCTCTGACCTTAAAACTACATAAATATACACATAAATTAAAAAAAGAAAAAAAAACCTAATGAACTTTACTAAAAATACATAATCTAATAAAACGTCAAAAAACTCTTCCGCATCGCTGTCGACTGGTAAAGTGCCAAAGAGACTGGCAGCATTGCCACGCTGTATGGCAATGCTTATTCTCAGAATTAAACACAAAACAAAGTTTTGAAAACATAAACGTAAAAAAATAACAACAACAAAAATGTGAAGTACACTACCATGTGGTCCTAGGATTAGTGGATGTCACATATCTTCGAATTTAGAATTTTTTTATCCAATTTGTAGACTTGACATAAATAGTTTAACACTAACTCTTGCTCCACCCAGAGATGAAGGAGTCATTTGATAATTCCCCAATTTGATAATTTTACAAAAAAAAAAGATTGTGAAAGATGCTTTGAAAAAGCAGATTGGCACACTGGTTGAGCTATCGACTGTTACATTGCTAATCGCGGGTTCGAATAAAAAACAGAACAAATATATTTATCGTCCACAAATATGGGATCTGGGTGTCTTATGTATGTGTTAGTGAACGCATCTTACGCATCCAAGGTACAGTACAAATTGTGTGGGACAATGATTAAAAAAAGATAATTTTTAATATTTTTTTAATACTCAACACATTTAACACAAGTAACTTATGTCCGGGCTTGATCTCGAAAATCGGAATTTGTACGCTTTTGGAGATGGCAACCCTACTTGGGATAGATACTTAATTTACTTTTTATTGGCAAAGGAATGACAGTGTAAAAAGTTATCGCACATCATTTGTGCTTTTGTCTGAACCCAGCGCTTACTTCGCTTGAAGCGGCTGAATGTTATGGCCATCTTTGTTGACATTATAAAAATAGATTAGTTCGTGTTTCGTAAAACTCATTTAAAACTGATATTTATAGAATAGTAATGCTTGGAAGTTAATACGTGCACCACTGGAACTGAATTTTATTGCAATGTTTTTTTACAGTATACAGTCATGTTCATTTATTATTCAGTATCGTCATGCGATATAGATCGAACTACAAAAAATATGACGTCATCTTATTTGACTTTGACGTCTGTGTAGATAGCGACACCGTATTTCGAAAAGTTCCGCAGAGCCCGGATAGCTCAGTCGGTAGAGCATTGGACTTTTAATCCAAGGGTCCAGGGTTCAAGTCCCTGTTCGGGCGGGTATCTTTTTGTTGATGTTTGAAGTTTTATGTAATGTTTATTGCAATAAAATAGGTGTTTCTCACGCATTGTTGTTTTATATCTGAATGTTTAGAATGTTATGAAAATTATTCAGTGTTAATTAAAATTTCTTTAGAATAAATTAAATTATACATGAAATTAGCTTGTAGGGGTTTTTGGTTTTGTTTTTATAACAATTACCTCACACGTCTGTTTTCGATTTTAAGACCACTACCCTGCATGATAATTAAACATGTTGTTTTATTCTCAGCCCTGCCGTGACCAGCTCAAATCATTCTTCAAAAATAACTTCATCTTCTTGTACAAATTACTCTATTCTTAGCAATTCCAGTTGAGTGGTTCTTTAATACCAGTCTTATCATCCCAACAAGTAATGTACCCACAACTTAAAATGATATGCATGGGCTCACTAATATAATATATAATTACAGTAAATACACACATAAAGCACACTATTAAATGTCACATCATGTCAACGAATTAGACACTATTATTTTTTTATTCTCAACAGGAAATTGTAGATTGTGACTAAATGACAATACATTAAATAATAAAACTTGCAAAAAGTTGGAACAGGAACAGCACTAGGTACGTTTTAGAACGGTGATCACTATTGTAGTCATTTACTGTCATTTACAAATATTATTTATAGAATACAAAAGGTTTACTCCCTCTTTTTTATAAGTAATACATATAAATTGTACTGTAACTGATTAAAATTCGACTGAAAATAATTCACGCCTGACCGTTCCTAATAGGAACGTAACCGTGGAACGGAAGTGTATCGGAACAGTGATTTTTCTGTCCGGTAACAATTATCCTTTTTGGCATACCGTGAAGCATACAGTGTTATTGTTTTTTTTATAATTTATTGTATTTTTTTATATTATTTATCTTGTCTATTTATGTTTTTGTGTGATAAAGTTCAGTCTATTTTATTATATCCTGGTCATTGCCGCCAAGTAAATATTTTTTCATTCTTTCTTTTCTTTTAATTGCATTCGGAAGTGCAGTTTTTTTGGAATGGCACAATAAGAACTGGTATCGGATACGGAAGTTGAAACGTCAAATAAAACTACTAAAAGCTAAGCTGATAAAAACTAGGTTCAGTGCTAATGAGTGAACGAGTGAAAGAGTAATCGACAGAAGACACGGGAAGATAAGATTGTTCCTCCGATATCTCGTAAATCGAGATCCAAAATCGGAACCGGAATCAAAGATCATTCGGAAGTCCCGAACTTTCAGAAACAGAATCGAACCGTAACATATCTGGTTCCTAGTATTTATACAGGTGTGTGTTCCAGTTCGGAACTACATTTAGCCTTTTTTTAGGAAATTATTAAATAACTCTTCACTTTATGGGTAATATCCACCTGGGTTCCTTCAATTTCACTCTGCATTCTAGGACCAAGGCTATTCTTTAGAACAATTCAGAAGTCATGTCATAAAGTTTATTGCTCAATAAATTAATTATCAACAGTAACTACTAAATTATTTGTTTTATCTTCGACTGAAGGTTTTGATTTGTTTAATTATATTTTCAGTTATTTTTATTTTAGTAACGGTATTCAATGATAAAATAATAATTTTCTTTACAGCTTCGTGAGAAGTGAGAACAGATTAGATATTTTTATTACAATAATTTATTTTAAAGAAGACGTCAATTTATTTTAATTACTTATTAAAAAAAACAATTAATGTAAGTGTGTCACTTGGTACAAAACCAGTTCAGGACTCCGCATTGAATACACTTTAAGATCTCTCAGGAAAAGTTCATAGTCGTAAAGAAAGCGCAATTAGGAGAAGTACCGTCACTGTGATGCACAGTCTCTAGCCGTGGCCCTCCGGCAGCTTGAATACAAACCATTGGAAAGTTCTGTGTGGCGTCACGCGACGACTCCCTGCCGCGTCCTTGCGTCGCGAACTGTGAACTTGCTCACAAGGCATGCCCTAGCTGAGTGCTACAGAAGTACCGCTAGCCCACACCTGTCCACTACAAGGTCCGATTAAACTTGTTCAAGTTCTGTGCTAACGACAACCCCTTGTTTCAGCCGCCGTCGCCGCCGTCGCCGGGCGCCGCTGGTGATTTCGCGCCATTTCGCCACAGCTGCCGTCATTCGCTTGCCACACTCGGCAGAGCGCGGCGGCCGGCACTCGCACAAACGAACTAAATAAATACGAGCGACGATAATATACAACAATAAAACAAAACAACCCGCGTCGACAACGACAACATTGTGCCACACTAACATTCCTACGCCATCTGTGATAATAATGAACACGACATTCATTTAATTTCCCAGTGTTGTGATTACTATTAGTAAATAAATTCAAATGCGACCGTCGAAATAAAATGTCTCGGGCCTCGGCTTTCAAGACCGTATTTTAATTTTGTTTGACACAAGACTGAAACATGACGAAGTACAAGTTGAACAATACAGTGCGCTCGGCGTCGGAGGTGACCCTCACGTCGTACATGACGGGCAGCACCGACAGCACCAACAAGAAGGACGACCGCTACCAGATGCCCGACCTGGACTCCAACCAGAACGACAACGTCCACTCGGAGTCCAACAGGAACCTGGACGCGAAGCGGTGCCACGTGTGTCCGCACTCGTGCGACTTCCTCAAGGAGTCGGACAAGCTGGCGGCCTCGCTGGTCAAGCAGGAGTGCGACAAGTTCGGGCTGAACGAGCTGCGCGTGGACGGGCTGGACAAGAACGTGTGCCTGTGCGAGAAGTACAACGGCGGCTGCAAGCTGTGCCCGCGGCCCAGCCTGGCGCCCACGCTCACGCTCAGCCTGGACGGCAAGGAGTCCTGCCTGGCCTGCCACCGCTCCACCTGCGCCACCATATACAGCAGTGAGTACTTACCACATCTTTCTTACTCATTTGCTTCATCTTCCATTAATTTAAGAACAACCTTACTAAGATTCATCAGCAATATCCTCAACAAAGTATAAATAAAGTGTAGCAAACTGTCGAATTTAATAAATTTTGAAGAAACAAATATAAATCAAGTAAAACATCTGTTGATACAACGGAATCCTATTGTTCCTATCTAATACAAAACGTAGCATGTCTATAAATTAATTATAGCAACATACAACCAGCCAACAGAATCTTCCACTGTTGTGGAAACAAAAAAGAAATATATGTGTCCCCAGAAAACTGCAGACGTCATGAGATTGTTATGAAATAACGTGAAAAATTGTAAACTATTTTTTCTTAATAAGACACGGTTATGTTGGAAACTAACTAATTTACAAAAAACTCTTTTTTTAATGGCGTATCAAAAAAATACAATCTATTTAAAAAAAATATCACAATTGTATGGAGTCTGCATTTTTCGGTGACATAATACATAATAGGTACGGTAAAATTTAGTTTGCAGGAAATGCAAACATACAAATTGTCATTCCTACTTTCTATGTTTATAAAACCTCAATAGTTCCGTCCTTTTATCACTTTTTATTATGCTAATCATATTTGTAACGGTAACCTGACTTTGACACGAATTTCAAACACATTGAGCCGTTACTCTTACATAATATAATTTATAATGTGCTTGTGAAACTTACTAACGTGTTCGATATCGCCAAACCGAACTATTGTAATAAATTCTCATATAGTTTGAACTGTAGACCGTCGATAACTTAGCTAGTTTTATTTCAAGACTCATATTACGACAATGTTGTTCTTGTGAAACATGACTGCTAGACAGTTCAGTTCGTTTCGTTTCTTCCGTGACTTCGAACCGCAGTGTGATTATCGTTTACTAAATCACTAAACTATAATCACATTGCAGTTCTAAGAAGAGCTTGTTTTTTCGTTGCCGCACTTGCTTTTATACCCTTAGTTTATCTCCTTAGTAACTTTTTAGTAAACTTCTTAGTAAACTTATTTTCAAAAGTATTGTAAAGTATATATGTTACAGCATAATTGTACCTAACCTCCGCAACATTGTAATAAATCTTGCAATACATAGAATTCCCAACATTTTATGAATAGATCATTTCGAATACAATAAAACTCAATCAAATTGAATACTTTGCAATCTATCAGTGTCTTAGAAACTACAGTTTTAAATTTTACGATATCTATTGTTTATTGAAATGACCGGGAGTTCCCGGTCATTTTGTTATATAATCACGCCTCCGTAGCGCATAGATTTAAGAGAAAATTGACATACAGGTAAACCAAGACCAAACTTAGGAAATAGAATACCAACCGCAGCAGTATATTCCCCATAGATCATTTTCGACACTCACGCGAGCGATGCCCCAAATTCAGCTAGCATATTATTATTTGTTAAAGTTTATCATCAAACTATTCTGTTGCAGCTTAGTCCGTGACATTTGAAGCGGCTATTGTCCACAAGAGCCAGCAACACTGAGACTGGTCAACTGGTCGTTAGAAACCGCGATATTGTAATAACCTCTCCATTATTTATTAGTAAACCGATGCCATTTCTTTAAACAAACTACGCCAGTCACGGGCCCGCTATTCCTTGACTCACTCACGTTGTTAATATTAATGTACACAAATATATGTGTATAGACTCAGTACAAATATCACGTGAAATCTGTAGGTCATACGAATTTGTATATTTTTGAGGCGGGCATCGAAAACGGCACTTAAGGCGGAAACTTAGCTATTGCGTCATTGTACCGGTACTTGCGAGGCAAACAGAACTAAATAAAAGTCTGCAAGTTTTGAAAGTGCGATTTGCATTGTTATGAATACCAGAAATAGGTAATGTAGGAAGTATCTGAAACTATACAGCGCAGAACTTTAACTGTACGTTAATAAATTTAGGTCGACACCTACGAGGTTTAGAACATTTAATTTTCATCTACTGAATTCGGTTTCTAACCAAACCATTAATAGATTCTGATCATTATTCAAGAAACGGATTCAAGCAAATAAAAGAAATAAATGTAATGCAATGCAATCTTTGTAGACCAGGATATCAATCAGAGACTTCTACGATAGTCAAGATGTTTGCAGTTTGTGACGCAACACCAAGTAATAGTTGAATAATAAAATTATAATTATTTTGTAAACCTGAATTTTAACCAGAATTGTTTTAACGAGAGAGAATACTGTGATTAACGACTTGTACAAAGTATACTAGGTGTAAACGTGATAAGTTACACGGTAATAACGTGGTATATTTAGAAAAGTTACATAATTGCGGTGTATGGACTATCTCTCTCGGGTGTTTGTTAATTGTAGATTGCATTGGTGATCATTGATTCAGTTTTTACCAATCTTTCTTTCAAATAAAAACAACAATATTTGAAATTATTTAATAAATATATTATGAAAATAGTTAAATTAGTTAGAGATGATCTCTAAGAAAACAACCCTAATTGCAACGATGGCCCCAGCGACGAAATCGAAATAGGTACATTGTATTGTTAACCCAATGTTCCAATACATAGGATTATTAATCAAATGTAGCTATTTGGATTTCACCGTTACCACCAACGTTGTGATTAAGAATGTTTTCTTAAAGAATAGCACTGCAGTTTAGAAACTTTACATCCATACATATTCCCCCAACAGAATCAAAACAATATTATTCTAAAGAGTGTTACTAATCTTTTCAAAGTTTCCATAAATGAGACAACAGACAGAAATCGACTAGCTTGAAAATTCTGAGAACACTTTAGATAATCCGATTTGAAATCGCAGACTTTCAAGCCACAAGAATTTTAATTAATTTTATTTAAATTTTTGTTGTTCACTTCTGATAGATTTTTATTCTTGTTTGGTAAATTTCCTATTGACGGAGTTATTCAGGTTTTTATACTCCAACCCTGCGGGTCTCCAAGTATTGTATATGTTGAAGATTCATAAAGAACTGGATGTCTCAGGATTAGCACCCCTCTCTAGTACAACTCTCATTCAAGAATGATATTTTCATTCTTAAATGTGTTCATCTTTTCATTGTGTTTCATTATTACTTCTACAGCTACCATACAAACCACTTTAGCTATTCAGTCAACCCCTTTATAAATCTTCAGCTATTTTTATTCCCCCGTCATCGTTTCATCTCATTCGATTGTTTAGCATTAACAATTTGGCCATTTAAAATTGATGTATCTCTTCTAAAAATAACCTCAACCAGTACGTCTTAATTTAAAAGCGTTTTAATAAATCTCAATACCTGTTTATAATGTAGGCGGCAGTAAACTTAAAGTGGTTTAGCTAAGGATAAAAAAAAGTCTCCGAGAGCATTTTTTTTACCAGTTAGCTCTAAGCATACTAGGTTCACGTGTCGTCTCGTGGACGCTCCGAGCAGACACATTACTCGGCACGTGGGCTCCGTAGAACCACTGAGGATAGCAGCGTGTTCGGAACGCTCATGCAATATTCGTGCTCGTGAAATGTTCCGGCGAGATGACGAATTGATTATTTAGCTACATAAGCCAGTTACTATTGTTATTTTGCCTCGTTTGTTTATCGAGTTCCCCATTTCGTGTGTTTCTCTCAGCGATCTTTAAGTTGATGTTTCCTTTTGACCTAGCTCTGTAAAAAAACTCTTAAAGCTAATTTAAATGTCAAGGTATTCTGCCGGAGTAGGACGTCTGTTACCTACTATCACTTTAAGAGAATTATTATAATACTTTAAATATCAATTTATGACGCATACACAGGGATCTATTACAAAGTGTAACATGCCAACTTCTAAAAACATAGAACACGTTTCAAAAGTTCATAAAAGTGAACTGTAGCAGTCAGTGGTAAAACAATACATTTATAAAAGTAAAATACTTGTGGGTGCTAGGAAGGCATTTTCTCACGCTACATCAACCTAACAGAGCTATCAGTAGATCTAAGAGCTCCGCGCTTCCGTTCAGCGGACACGACAGGTTTCCTGTACGTTAGCTAGTACAGACAAACAGATAGATAGGTAGGTGGGTCTAACTTAGGAGTAGATGCCTCGATGCAGCCTTGCACAATCTACATCTACACTAATATAATAAAGAGGTAAAGTTTGTTTTTTTTATTTTTTTGTTTTTTTGTTTGTAGGAGGTAATCTCTGGAACTAATGGTTCGATTGGAAAAATTTTAGCAACAATAGAAAGCTGCTTTACTCCTGAGTGACATAGGCTATAAATTATTTATATAACATGGAAATTAACTGAGCTATCACTACAAGAAATTTTCCGCGGACGAAGTCGCGGGCAGAAGCTAGTGTTTAATAATTATAATTAAGCCTCCGTAAATCGTATCACTATAGGTATTTTTGTTTTCCTTGTTTCGTAAAAAAATTGCACTTATTGGAGATAGCTTTTAGGAGCACTAGCATAGCGCATAATGGGATAACCGTCAATTAGTACCATGAAAAGAGGCCCCTGGCCTCTGCGAGTTGCTTTCGGCCCAGCGTATATATACTTCCCAAAGGTTCTGAGATAAACAAACAAATAATAATGAACTCATTTAAACCAATTCAAAAAACATTAATTAGGTATGTACATGATTTTAGTCACAAGGGTTAAATATGTTAGAGTGTACCTATGTACAATGATTTAAAATGTGCTGAAAAGTCAAGTCTTTTAAATAAAGGGAGGCTGTAAAAATTACAGCATTCTTTTCTGAGATGGGAAATTATCGAATAAAGGAGTTATTCGATAATTATTTCCTGGTCAGGGGAGCAAGTGTCAGACAGACTACTGACCGAATTCTACTTGTGTGCATTCAGTTAACCCTTACAATTGACAGCTCTTCTTCGTACACCACTGTAGTTCTTCTTGCGCTTTGTAGAATAGCTCCAATATGAACATCTTTGCCTGTATACCCAGCGCGTTAATCGACTGTACACCCTGCAATCACACACCACTTACATCCGATCGTATCAGCAGAACTTGCGTCAACTTTGCATTGTTTATAATAAAGTGACAGCCTGCTAATTACACTAATTTGCATTCTGATAACATCGTGATTCATTTGTTTGGACTGCATTTATGAGTGCTGATAAGCGCGAATTCCTCACATTGCACACCTTTCAAGTCTTATCCGCAATACTACGATAAGCTTAATATGCTGGCTTTTTCTACTTCCTACCAGTTCTTGGATTTATGATGTTTATAAATTTTGAATACCAAGAACTGAGTTAATGTAAAGAAAAGCCTATATGGTGCTGAGGCACGCATACCATCAAACCTTACATCAACTGTTCCAACAGAAAATTATTTTTCAAAAATTATGCCATGAATAAAAGCTTCGGCTTGCCAAACCATATTCTTTAAGCCCTAAGGTCGTATTAGGTCAGAGATCATAAAATCGCATGATGCTTCACTCTACGTCTCTTATGTTGAGCTAAAGTTTAAATGTAACCACATCATGATTACGTGTTTTGTAAATTGGTGTTATGGATCGCCAATAAATTAAACTAGAACTACATTTCACCGATGAGCACGTGTGCCACGCCTGATTTGTGCTTAGAACAACGTCACGTGGCGTCGCGTGGTGTCTCTAATGTAGTTCCAAAAGTCTAGTTGCAATATAAAATACTAGCTTTCGCCCGCAGCTTCGCTCGCGTACATAAAATATAGCCTATGTCACTCAGGAGTAAAGCAGCTTTCTATTGTTGCTTAAATTTTTCCAATCGGACCAGTAGTTCCAGAGATTACCCCCTACAAACAAAAAAACAAAAAAACAAACTTTACCTCTTTATTATATTAGTATAGATAGTATAGATATAGAGACGGACGCAACAAGATCGACGTACGTGGCCAACGCGTGCGCAATGTAGTTGTACCTTTAGCCTCTTACTGTACTATGATGACCCTACAGGTTAGGTTGTTTAGTCAGTAAGAGTCTGACACTGTTTCCTGCTTCGCTCAAGGGCGGGGCGGGATTCGTCATTGGATGATTCTTACTTACCACTAGCTTTTGCCCGCGGCTTCGCCCGCATGGTATTGGGGTTGGGGTTTCCAGGATTAAAGTAGCCTATGTCCTATTCTGGAGTGTATCCTATGCCTGTGCCAAATTTCATCCAGATCCGTCCAGCCGTTTTGGCGTGATTGAGTAACAAACATCGTAACTTTCGCATTTATAATATCAGTAAAATAAAAAAATAACCTTTAGCTTCTTCGCACGGTTGACCACTGAGTCCAAAGCTGCGAGATTGCGTTTAGCCAATTTTCTTATTCCCATGTTTTAGTTGTCCTACTGCGTTAACCTGCACAGTGCAGCTTGTCACCGGCGCAAGCGCATTAAGCACTTGTTCCCGCCAATGTATTGCTTCCCGGGACTCGGGTGACGCCTCGCACTGTCTCTGCCGTACATTACGTGATCAATATGCTCCGTTCCGTCATCAGTCTTTTGTCTTCTGAGT
Source organism: Mythimna loreyi (assembly GCA_029852875.1). Lineage (NCBI taxonomy): Eukaryota > Metazoa > Arthropoda > Insecta > Lepidoptera > Noctuidae > Mythimna > Mythimna loreyi. The sequence continues at coordinate 23,890,916 of CM056785.1, forward strand.
GAGGGTTCACTTTCGCGGGTGATCAGCAGAGAAAAGTTACTCCAAGGTTGATGAAACGATGAATGAGTTGTATAATCCACATCAGTTGAATGTTGATAATAAGTATGGGTAGAATTGGAAATTTTTGGAAGGAGTAGCATGCTGAGCAAGACTATGTAATAAAAATTAACTCGTCCCCAACTAAACAGAACTTGTGCTACGAGTGCGACGACCGGACAAATAAACAAAAAACAAATGGTCGTGCTCATCATTCAAACATTTGTCTTAGATGAGAATCAAACCCAAGACCTTCGGCATTACAATAAGGGCCACTAACCTCTAGGCCAACAGGCTAGTCAAAATCATGAGTCACTTCATGAGTCATATTGAGGAACTTCGCTACAGATTGTTCGAAATCGTCATCGCGATCCTGGAACGAAGTTGTCAGTAAAACTCTTCCACTTGCTCCCTCCAGGGAGGAAGGGGAAGGTTACACCGAGGCTTACCGACATTTTCATCTATCATTGTCAAAAGAATTATTAAGAATTCACGGCCCACCTCATAGCACTCTTGGGGAACTTCATTCTGAAATATTTACATTTCCGACTGTTAGGTACTTATATGAGTGAAAAAAAAATTGTGAATTAACCTATACCTATCAAGAAAAACAAACATAGAATATTAATTGTGGTAATAATATAAGAATTAGTAGGAAAACAAACGAGGTATAAAACTTAAAAATATATATATCTGTCTTTCTCGCCAAGGCACCGTTTTTTTGGCGCCCGAAGTCAAAGGATGTATGTCATAGTTTTTGACGTCACGGACTATGTCAAATTTCTCTTTCATCAAAACAGCTTAGAAGCTTTATAGAAATATTTTCCTTTTTAGATATTTAATACTCGCAAATACCACTTAAGCTACAAATTTTTTCATTAGTATAAATGCTTGACCGCGATCCCACATGATAGTAAGTGCACTTGATGGTGAGGCGCACTACTTTATTATGACCCTATGCGTTGTAGTCTTGAAAACACCTAAACTATAATCAGACGGGAAGATCGCAGCAGGCAAATTGTTCCAGTACTTCGATGTACGTGGTAGACGAGACAAAACGCTTAGTTCGAACCGTAGAGGTTTCAACCACTTAAGGATGGATACTCGTTATTTATTGGAAACTAAACTTTTGCGTAACAAATTGCAAGTTGTAAAGTTTCCCAGCTCTATGAAAACAACGTATAAGTTTCGAACATGTTTTCATTAAATATTTATTTGCACTATCGCCTTGAAATAAACTACCTTATACAAACATTTGCGTTCGAAACTATTATTGTAAGTTGCTCTCACTCATTCGAACCTAACAAAAAATAAACCACGAGGCGATCGTAGCGTGTGCTTTACTTCAGCTTTAGTTTAATAAATAAATTAAACTAAATCCCGCAAAACATTTCTTTTATTAAAATTAATTACATGTATGTTCACACTGTGTCAAATATTTAACGTTTGCTCTAAACATTAAAACATTAATGAAAACTATAAATCGTTTCCCGTTCATTTCTTCATCGCTGCTCTTTTTCAGCAGTGCAGGCAATTTCGCGGGAAATGTAAATTTTGCAGAAGTCAGTAACGTCAGGCAATACACATGCATAAGACTTCCAAGAACAAAATGTGGTAACTACTGGATTAATCAATTACATTGAATCAGTTTCGATGCTAAAATACTGGCCTTTTTTATTTTATTTCATACTAGCGACCAGCCCCAATTTCGTACGGGTACAATGGTGATATTAAAACTATTATGCGTGTACGATACATATATAAACCTTCCTCTTGAATTACTCTATCTATTAAAAACTGCATCAAAATCTGTTGCTTAGTTTTTAAAATCTAAACATACATAGGAGACAGACAGCGGCAAGCAACTTATAGCCAGCGGCTTCTACTCGTGATACTAGGAAATTATCCCAAAGTAACATATTTCTGGCATAAAAATAATTTTATATGCTATTACAGGACATGATCTGCCCATAGACCAAGTTTCATCAAAATCTTTTCAGCTGTTCAAGTGTGAAAAACTAACAAACACACACTTCACCCATACACGCGGTCTCTTATAAAACGTCAGTAATTTATGCAAATAACTTATCGTGATCCAATATAATGTTTATTGTTTGAATACTTACAGATGTGTTTATAACATTTAATACATATTTCTAGTTTCTGGGCTTTTTTTTTATTTTCTTTTATGGTGGGAAAATATCATCCAATGACGAATCCCGCTCTTGGGCGGAGCGGAAAACAGTGTCAGACTCTTTCTGACTAAACATCCCACCCCGTTCTTTCTCTGCCCTTCGCACCGGGGCCAAACCTTCCATTCAGAAAGAGAACTTGGGCCCCAGTAGGCTTCGGCTCTTTTGCAGAGTCCCTACGTAGTTTCTGGGGTTACAGTCATAGAATTTGATGTTAGTACGAAATACTTTAAGCAATTCTAAAACAGAACCGTTCCTTGATTAGAATTCGGCGCAGCATTGTGTCGCAGATACGTATCACAGGTCCAGCCCGATGGCTATCTCGCTTGGTTCTATTGTTACCGCGACCTTCTGAAACACTAGCCCGGCTGCAACCAGCTCCAACTACTCATACCAACTACATCTGTGGCTATTCAAATCACCGCCAAAGTATGTTTACGAATACTAGTTTCATTTCACGGTTTCGCCCGCGTGACTTCAGGTTGTGAATATCCACCCTTACGTTGTTGAGACACCTGCGGCCCGGACTCAGCGTTTTGCCTCGTCGTTTATACTGCGTACATCGAGGGACTGGAACAGTTTGCCGGTTGCAGTTTTAAATTGAGAGGTTCTATATCATGGTTCTATTTTTTTAATTAAAAAAAAATCATGATATAGAACCTCGTCCGCGGGCCAAATCAATGATCAATTTTATTTCAAGATATTATGGCCAAACATTACTTATAAAGTTAGAAGCGCTGATGTCGTTTTGTTTTTGTTATGAATCAGCGGTGGATAGTTATTCTGATAAAAGTGTTAGTAATTATGTACCCAATTAGTAATAATAATGTAGTGAAATGACATTACGACAACGAAACATGTCCTGTAATTTCCCGAAAGCCGTTTAAAAAACGTTAGCCAGCCATAGGACTAAGCGTTGTGAGTCGTTGTTTATACCGCGTACATCGAAGAACTGGAACAGTTTGTCGGCTGCGGTCTTACCGTCCGATTCAAGGCTAGAATGAATAGACACCTAATACGCAAATGTGCCTAATCTAAGATTGCATCAATGTTTACCATCAGGTGGGATCGCAGTCAAACACTAGTTTGTATCAATTAAAATAAAATTATAACATTCTATGGATATAACCATGTTTTTCATATCGTGCGGATTACATCACGCATGCGGATTTGCTCCACATGCGTAACCTCGATTAATGTCCTTTTCATACAAGAATTCATTGTAACGCGTGCAAAGCGCACCCGGGTTACGATTATTTTTTCTTTTGAAATTTTCGGCATGCAGAGCAATGCGTGATGAATTCTGAACGATACTAAAAACAACCTTTAAGTTGAAAAAATGGATCGTATTAAGAGCTCGTGGTAGGGTCTCTGAAAGCCAATTCTTCTACCTAAAATCCTTTCCGAAAAACCAACCTTGGCCTCAACGCACCCTTGCTCCGAATATGTAAATTTTACAATAGTTTTTGCAAATCACCAGACACAGATTTACATGGTGTTTAATTTTACAAGTTTAGAAGAGCAGTCTCGGAAGTATGAGCTTATGCAAACTTTTCTTTTAAATGTTAACTTATACATAGCTGTATGTTATATTTAATTATCCTCTTTTTTACAATCCATTTTAGAATTTAGTCTACTTTTTAGGGTTCCGTAGCCAAAATGGCAAAAACGGAACCCTTATAGTTTCGTCATGTCCGTCTGTCCGTCTGTCCGTCTGTCCGTCTGTCCGTCTGTCCGTCTGTCCGTCTGTCCGTCTGTCACAGCCGATTTACTCGGAAACTATAAGTACTACAGTGATGAAATTTGATGGGAATATGTGTTGTATGAACCGCTACAAAATTATGACACTAAATAGTAAAAAAAAGAATTGGGGGTGGGGCCCCCCATACATGTAACTGAGGGATGAAAATTTTTTTTTCGATGTACATACCCGTGTGGGGTATCAATGGAAAGGTCTTTTAAAATGATATAAAGTTTTCTAAAAAACATTTTTCTTAAAGTGAACGGTTTTTGAGATATCAGCTCTCAAAGTCGTAAAAAGTATGTCCCCCCCCTCTATTTTTATAACTACGGGGTATAAAATTCTAAAAAAAATAGAGGTGATGCATGCTAATTAACTCTTTCAACGATTTTTGGTTTGATCAAAGTATCTCTTATAGTTTTTGAGATAGGTTGATTTAACTGTAATTTTGGTTAAGTTATTGTGCTTACACTGAAAACGATGGCTGAACCTATAAGTACAAGGCAAAATATCGGGAGAGTTTAGGCTCCATTCACCAGGTGTATAAATTGACATAATAAGTTTATTATATTTGCTGCTACGGAACCCTTTGTGCGCGAGCCCGACTCGCACTTGGCCGGTTTTTATTTTTTGACTGCGTGTTTTTTCTATTTTGTATATTAATTTTTTCAACCGAATTTATAGTGTAAGCTGTGCTTACCTGTAGTAGGAATGCATACCAGTGTAAAGTATTTCCGTACTATTTTATGTGATATTCCTGTATGCATTGCTGTTGGCGTGCCAATAAATAAATAAAAGTTAATTATGGATTTGTGAGAGTTGTCATCTACCTAGCTGTTTCCTAACTGGCTTGGGGTTGATTTTCAGTCCAACCAAATGCGGCTGAACACCCGTGTTTTACATGGAGTGACTGCCTATCAAACCTTCACAATACGATAATCCTTGGACGGTATGATGGTCAGACTATCTCGCGTTTAAATATATGTAAAGATTTTCAAAGTCTGGTACGGATATTTTCAATAACAGCAAAATTCTAGGAAGCCCGCAAGCTACTTGAAATGAAAGTACGTAAATATTGTCTTCAATACCGTTTAGTAGCCATTTAAGCTAATGTCGGGTGTAAACATTGCATAACATTAGCGATATCCATGGTGAACTTGAGCTTCCCGTGAGTCAACAAGCGAGACTGACCTCTCCACAGCCCAGAGTCAACATTCAGTTGAGAGCACTACATCATAACCGCGCTCACTGACAGACTGCATACAAAAGAAAGATGTACAAACACAATGCTTGCAAAATATGACGCATTTTAAATTTACCTAAAAATCTATAGATTTGAAAATAAAATTAAAAGACTATAACGGTGAAACGGTGCTTGAAGAATAATCTGACAAACAATCAGAATTATTGCATGTATAGTGATATTTGTCCGGTTTTTGTAGATATTATAATAATTATTATAAAGAATTAAAGTTTGTTTTTTTTTTGTTTGTAGGTTTGTTTGTAATTTCTGAAAGTACTGGTCTGATTGCTAAAACTTTCATGAATAGAAGGGTGTTTTATTCCTGAATGACATAGGCTTAATTTTATGTACGTATGCGAAGGCGCGGTAAAAAAAATTAATTGTTAAAGGCAATTTTTAGAGACATCTTTGTGGTTTTTGTTTGTATACTAATTTGCTGTATTATATTATGGACACACGATATCTAACATTTATCCGAGTATCCTACTAATATTCTAACACAGTGGATCTTATACTTTTGCGCATTCTGAAACTCGTTGTTCGCCCCTGTGTAGCCCACTCAATATTCATTACTAGCTTTTGTCAGCGGCTTCGCCCGCGTACATAAAATATAGCCTATGTCACTCAGGAGTAAAGCAGCTTTCTATTGTTCCTATTTTTTTTTCCAATTGGACCAGTAGTTCCAGAGATTACCTCCTACAAACAAAAAAACAAACTTTACCTCTTTATTATATTACTGTAAGATTTCAAGTAGTTCCAGCCTAGAATTCTACAATACATTATTACGCTGCTTACCTTATTGTCTTAAGCTCTAGACGAAGAGTTCGGATGCAGTTTGCATGCAGTTGACACTTTCAAACTGCATCCGAATTTCAATTTGTGGTTGGATTGCAGTTGAATTGCGGTCCGTCTGTCTAGAGACTTAGGATAATTTTCGACTTAAGCGCAAATGAAACCGCTGACATTAATCCACAATCTTTTAAATCCACATAGTCAAACAAAAACTAAGCAAGCTCTAATTATACGAATATTTTAACTAGTGCCCTGCCCCTGTTCTGCTCGGGTACAAATTAACCTACACACATAAACTTTCCTCATTTATTACTGTTTCCATTAGTGAATCCGCATCAAAGTCTGCTGCTGGGTTCGGGAGGTCTTCTGAACTAACTTTTTCATTCTCAAGAAGCCGAGCGTCAAGGAGCGCTTTTCTATTGCGGTGCGCAGACTTCTATTTTAATAATTTGACCATGTTCGTCGACGTGGAAGTGACTCCATCTAACGCCTTGTTATACAAGGAAAGGTGGATGGCCAAAAGGACCAGGCCGCGTGGCCAATCCAATACGACAGATCCTGAATCTGAATCTGGATAGACTGGGTCAAAATGACTGTTAGTGTGGATCACTGCCGGCAGGTATAATTGGTGATAATTTCTGTGGCGTACCCTGATAGCTTCCGAAGAGCTACCTTCGCTGTAACCACGACTACTCTGTCAAGAATGAAGCGATTAGGAAAAAGAAAGAGGTTTAGGAACAGTAAGCGGATAAACAGACAGACAAGAAAACCGACTTTATATTATAATGCGCAAAACATAAACACGACAGTCACCCACGTGTTAACTGATTAAAAGCTACTTAGCGAGTACCAGGTAGTCATGAGACGCCAACACATCTCGCGACAGGCTGACACGCCACATACCTGGGTACCTCACTCATAATAGCAACTCTATACTTCCTAGAAAAACTCCACATGCAGCAATCAGCATGAAATCCACGCCTCTACACGTGCCGCAGGTACCCCTGCCTCCCTCTCGCCTACAATCAACTAATTACCAGCTAATCAGCAGTTACACCGTAAGTACGGTGTGCTAGCTCACCTGTCCGGGGTGTGGCGGAGATCAGGGGCCTAAGTGGCGATTACTGTGAAACCAGTGATTAAAACCGACGATTAAATCGTGGTGATGACTTATTCATTAGGAGCTGTTTAACGCTTTGATTTAGGGACTGTAGTCATTTTGTCTTATACCGTATATATTTAATGTAATATATACATTATATTTATATAAATTATCATCATTTCATTTTCAACAGTCATAGGTAGGTACTGTGGATTTTTGTGGTCAAATAGTGACTGACCTACAGTACCTACTTACTTTAAATAAAATTGAAGTTTGTTTGCAATAAGCAATAACAATGTAATTTCAAATTTAAATGAAACTTCATTCGTCATATGTCATCATACCTATAAACAATCTGCCTGTCGGTTTGATCCACTTATTCTCCGAAACAGCTAAACAAATTTTAAGGAGTACTTTCACTGGTAGATATCTGGTGTTAAAACTTAGGCTACTTTTATTCCAGACAAAGATTATTGTACCGCGCAAAAAAAAAACTTCTTAGCAAATAAAAAAAACCCACAATGCCGAGACTGACGCAAACCAAGTCGTATATTTTTGCTAGTATATAAAAAAAACAGTAAAATGTAAAGTATAAGAGTTTTTTGACGCCTTATTAGATTAGGTATTTTTAGTTAAGTTCATTAGGTTTTTTTTTTATTTGTGTGTATATTTATGTAATTTAGAGTTTGACTTAATTTTTGCAAATAAAATTTGGCACTTGCTCTTTGCTGATAAAATCTAAATGTGTGTTACTTAGCGCAAAAGTCGAGAATAATAAAAAGAAAAACAGTTTTTTTTTAATTGAAATCACAATAGGGTTCTTATGAAGAAAAAAATGAAAGCAAAGCTATAAACTACACAAACTCAATGTCCTAATTGGACATTGAGTTTGTGTAGTGTTTGTAGTGAGCGCTATGAACGCTTTGCATTAGAAATTTTATTTTGAGATCGATTTGTGAATATGAAATGTATGTGATGTAGCTGTACTTAATTAAATAAATAAAATAAACAAATTTACCTTCACGTCATTTTCTGGTTCTGATAAAAGTTGGTCACTTAGCAAGAAGGCAGTCGACAATCTTAATAAATCTAAATATCAGATAAGAAGGCCTTTAACTTAAGAATGGCGGAACCGAAGCTCAGGGCATGAGGTCAGGGCTCCAACTGGGCACAGGGCAAGAGGTCAGGGCTCCAACTACTCGACAAAGAAAGGTATCAACCCTGGATAAGTCACAGAAACTGACCTCGACCGTGACAGTTGGGGCAGACCTAGTATATAACTCCAAACAGGGTCATAGTGTGGGGTCAAACATGATCTTCATTAGAGGACCAATAATAATAATAATAAATCTTTTTATTCAGGAAAATACCCCCATTTACATTTCCCAAATGGTTGTTTTCCCTCAGCGAAATGGTTGTATATTGGTAATACAAACGTTTGATAAAAAAATAAAATATCAAAAACAAAAAATGGACCTGTAGAGTGCAAGCTAATTATGACGTATCACAATGTGCGAGAGCTTATTTTGGTTTAAATATTTAATGAATCGGTTTCCTTTGACGGCGTACTGCGCGTGCGACTCTAGTAGTACCTACAATAACGTCTAATGTTACTATTTTTTTCGCTTTTTTGAGTTGATGAAAATTTTTAATAATTATTTATGAAAAAAAAAACTTTTTTTTTTACTGTATGCTTCAAAAGTACTCCTAATGGCAAGTCATTCTGCTGCAGGAAAACAACCATTTAAATTTCACGGTGTATAATAGAATAAATATAAAATCAAAATAAAACCTAATGAAATCATAATTAATTAAAACAAAGTCAATATATTAAAATTAAATTCATATTAAATACATTAAAAAGTGAAACAAAATAAATTAAAACCAAATTAAACTATTATTAATTCCTCACCAAAAAAAAAAAAAAAAAATAATTATTACTATTTTGGCAGAAAAATGTGATGATTTTAGAAGTCATTAATATATAATTAAGTTACATAGATAGTCTACACTAATATAATAAAGAGGTAAAGTTTGTTTTTATGTTTTTTTGTTTGTAGGGGGTAATCTCTGGAATTACTGGTCCGATTGGAAAAATTTTAGCAACAATAGAAAGCTGCTTTACTCCTGAGTGACATAGGCTATATTTTAAGAACGCGGGCGAAGCCGCTGGAAAAAGCTAGTATTGTATATATTTGATATTTATTTGATTATAGTTGGGTTATTGGCAACGGAACATGTCTTCAGTTACAACAGTTAATATTTACTATTTGTTTGTTTTTGCCTATTTAACCATTAACGATTGCATCACTGCTTACCATCAGGTGGGATCGTAATCAAGCACTGGGTAAAACTGACTTTTCGTCAGAACAGAATATTGAGATCTCGACTGCAGCGCCACCTATTGAGTTGAATTATATTTTCAAACCGTTCAGGAACTCACTCATACATACATAGCTTCATTCGAATCGGTCAAACCATATAGAAGGAGTTGACCGATGACCAACACATGTGCAGAAGAAGTATACGTAAAATAAAAATAAGTGGAAATTTTTGTGGGTGGTATATTATATATTATTTACTAACTTTTGCCTGCGGCTTCGCCCGCGTGGTATTGGGGTTGGGGTTGGGGTTTCCGAAATAAAAAGTGATGTCCTATTCCGGAGTGTATCCTATGCCTGTGCCAAATTTCATCCAGATCCGTCTAGCCGTTTTGGCGTGATTGAGTAACAAACATCCAAACATCGTAACTTTCCCATTTATAATATTAGTAAGATTATTTATGAGGAAGAAGGCTGCCTTGTTGCTAAGCAGATCTAGGGCAAGCTCCAATGGCACACTTCGAGCCCTAGCCGACAAGCACGATGCCCAGTGATCAATCACTGGTCGCGATTGCTGGTGCGGCAGTAAGTGGTTTTGTGTTACTAACCCTTTAGTTGAGAACTGTGTTGTCTTGAATATTTTTTTTATTATTATTTAACGACACGGTTGGCGCAGGTCAAGCAACTAACTGCTGGGCTGCGTCTCGGCAATACTGCTGCGTGTCATGGGTTAGATTCCGGCACGGTATAAAAATATTTGTATGACCTACAGTCTGTAGATCATACAAATAATTATACAAAATATCTGTAGGTCACAGATAAGTGTTCTGGATCTTGTGTATGTGAGTGTAAACTCACATATATATATACTGTTTGTGAAGGTACCCACGATGTAGAAGGTATTCTTAATGTGAGGCACCGTTTAATTAAACAAAAACTACAAGTTTAATGTTTAAAACTGAACTTGTTATGCTTATTATAACTATTCTTTGTCATAAATATAATAATTAATTCCACTACCGGGCAACTATGAAGAACCGTGTGTAATATCGTGACCTTTAGAGCCAAAAACCATTAAGTTTGCAAACTGTAAACTTGACATTGACCTCTTGAGTTGAGACCATAACTAAACGTTGGTCAGTGACCGCACGCAGCAGATCTCGAATCTTCACATAACTCAGTTCGGAAACTAAATATTAGCTCAAAGCATTCGAAGCAATAAGTTTTTCTGTGTCACTCAATTTCCTGAGAGTGGAGAGTGTAATTAAGTTTTTCATCTAATTGGTGTGTCAAGGCAGCCAGTCAAGTGCGCCTTCCTTTTACACGCTCGCAACGTTTTTGCGGCGGTTTTTGTTTTGACAGACTATTGAAGTACTAAAACTAAGTGACACTATAAAATATGAGAAAAGAATTACTGACTTCGTTGAACAAGGAAGAAGCAGATGTGATTAATTTCTGACAGGAGTTAGGGAGGGCGAAGAGGAGGAGTAACGTTGAGAACTTATAAAAAAACATTTTATCTTAGTAAAGTAGACAGCATTCTATCCTGATAGCCCAATAGTTAAAGTGCCTGTCTCTCATACATTACAAACCAACCACAGTACCAATGTTAATTTTTGAATACATACGTTTATTAAAAGTAAAGTTCCCGTATTTAGTTTTTTTTTTTACATCCAGTGCTTCAGAAACCACGTAAAACAACGGCTTTTAGGACCTACCAGTCCCCGTTGTATTCGTAATATATTAAAAGTCAAAATTACTCGTATATATTACACGAGCACTTATAAAACATCTGACGCTAGCGCACAATTACAATTATTCTTTCCTATGGAAAAGAATCGGTTAGAAACGCCGTGGTTACTCTTATAAAAAGGTATTTAAAAGCCAGAAAGTTTCACAATCAGTCTGTTCATGGAGTATCGTATAGCCCACTATGTTATGGAGGTCTAACAGACAGTCGCTTCTTGTAAAATATTGGTAATCAGTCGGTCACGTTGACTGGAGACTGGAAGCAGACCTCAACACGGTGGGGCAAAGGCTAAGGAGATGATGAAAGTAGACAGTACTCAAGGTCACCTCTCCCCTTGATGACCAATGGTCGTGACGAGGTGGGAGTCGTGCGGTAAGGACCGGTAGCCGGGACTCCCGTCACTGCGGGGCGTCTTGTAACTGATTAGTTCCTTAGGGAGGAACAATGACACGTCGGAACATGATCTTCCTACTAGATATACATTTTTTATCTCTTTATTACGTTTTGTTGTCATCGAGGTCGGTGAGCAGATTCACTAAAGGCTTTGTAGAATGATAAAGGTGATGACGATTTCCTGTTCCGATTCTTTATCACATCATTAGCATCTTAACGATCCACAGTTTTTGTTGAAATACATTTAGCAAGCACGATGATGAAGTCTATTTAAGTCGTCGAAAATCTTATAGAAAACCGCGCCATATTGTATGGGCATGTTAGCAGGAGAAGCAAAGACCACGTGGTAGGAAGTGCACGGAACCTGCCAAAACAAAAGAAAGGCAGCGGTCGTCCACCATTGACCTGGTGGTCTAGAACCGCGAGAGACTTCAAGTTAGCCCAATCACCAGAGCCGAAAACCCAGGATAGACTCTCTTGGCGCCGATTAGTGAGGAGACCTGACTCCAAATAATGAGATCAGGTTAAGACAATGAAGACGGTGACGAACTTTTTTTATGGTAGGTAAAAATCATCGAATGACGAATCCCGTTCTTGGGCGGAGCGGGAAACTATGTCAGGCTCTTACTGACTAAACAACCTACCATGTTCCTTCCTTGGCTTAGTCTCAGAACCCTAGTGTTACGCCTTCGCATCAACCCTCGGCCCCAGAAAGCTTCGACCCAAACCTTATGATTAGCACCAGATCAGGAGATGATTAAATATAGATATTATTGCCTCAAAGTAACCTTGTCACTTGAAAATCCTCAAATAAGTCGTCAATCGAAAGGCTACATTGACGTCAATCAATCATCAGGGAACACAGACACACCCCATAACACCATGTTGTATAATAATGATGTAATAGAATCCACGCGATCTCAATAAGCGCAAATCGATCAATAACTGAGCTCGTACATTCACAATGTGTAAGTGATCCTATATATTGTACAGCGAGAGCCTCAAGCAGATGCGTGTGATGGTAGAGGCTTTAACGAAGCTTCTCTTGAACTTCATAAGTGATATTGTAAAAAAAACTGAGGAAGTGTGAGTCAAACGTGCTCACTGGGGGAGGGTTACGTTAAATAAATTAGAAGTTGGTCCCTTTTCGTTGGTTCGTTGGTTTTTTTGTTCAATATAAACTAGTGCTTGACAGCAATCCCACCTGATGCTAATAAGCATAAGCAGTAATGCAATCATTAATGGTGATGCGTTGCGTACTAGTTTATCAAGAGCCTATTCAATTCCTGAATCAAGTCTCGAACATTTTTCCGAATCGCAAAAACATTATTTTTTTGTGACTAAACTACAAAAGTACAGTATTTTTTGTTTTTTTTTGTGTTTTGGTGTCATGACACCTTTATGAAACAGTTTCAGAATTTCAGGTCAACGGAAAATACCCTATAGATTTAAAATACCTTACGTGTGTCAAAATATGCGTCTATACGGAGCATAAACGGCATTATCTTTAAATTGCGTTGACTCTAAAGTTTGATATTTTCACTAGTCCTTGGGGTAACAGTTTCATAACTCAACATAACATAACACAACTTAACGATGGACATACTTACAGTTACACGAACTACAAAGAATCGTTTTTGCCGGTTTAAGTACGAAAGCCTAAAACATTTCTTCATGTCATCGTCAGTTCATGTCATCGTTCTACCGGGAACAGTATTTCTAAATCTAGTTTTGCGTTTCACACTGAGTGTACACGCTGTGAGCATGCCACATACAATTCAGATAGGTACCACAAAACATCGGCATGTCACGCCTCATTTGATGGCTTCACACAGCTTCACTCTCCGGCCATGATTCAAGTTTAATGACCTTGCCAATACCAATACTCGTTTTCAGAAATGTAAGTATATGTTAACCGATTTCAGAGAAAGGTTAGGTCAGTCTTCTTGATTTCGAACTAATATTAGGTATTTAGGTGAAAAGATTGATGGTGAGTGTGTGTGTATGTTTATTATGTTTTCCTGCTAGAGTGGCTGAATAGATTTCTTTGGAACTTGACAGTCAAATAGACCATATCCTGGAATAACACATAGGATACTTTTTATCCAAGGAGAATAGCCCCTTGGGATAATTTTAAATTATCACGTGGAGGAAGCCGTGACAGCTGCTATACTACAATTGCTATAGGACGGTGCGGCTGACAGCTGTCAGATGGGGTATTTTTGTGCATAACTACAATTTTTCAGTTTTCACATTTATTCCTATAGATAGATAGATAAATAGATATTATTTCACACCAAAAAGTAAGAGAACCTAAACCAGTATCTTAAACTTGTTTTTTTTTTGTGCTATACTTAATACGGTCAACGGGACCAAACTCTATGAAATTTGATTCCCTGGAGAGTGGCGAAATATACGTTTTATGCGTCTTAGAAGTTTGATTTCTACAGCTTCAAGGAACCGCAGACCTTATTATTTTATGGTTTTAGTTTTTTCGATTCCGAGTTAAAGAGTCTTAACAGACAGAAGAAAGAAATACTCATGAACCATTTTCAAGTTTTTTTTCTGAAAATGGTTCATCGATCGTCATGTTCGTACATGTCTCGTCATAACACGGTTAGTTCAGCATCAGTGCCATGCGTCAAAGGCTAAGGAATGTGTATGATTTTCACGAAAAACAATAGTCTGTAGCATTAGTGGGGTCCGGTGGCAGTGAGGCGGCATTGTGCGCCGTGTTATTGTAAGCGGAGCCGCGTGTTTGTTGACGCACTCTGCGTGGAACTGCCGCCTGCCTCGACTGTGTGCCACTGCGCTCCTCACCACGCTGATTATCTGATGTACGAAGACAAATGTAGCCAAGTAAGCGAGAGACAGGCATAAAGATACATAGACACAATGTAGTTTATTGAAGACTAGTTAAACACACGTTTTCAATTTTATGAGTATAATAACTTGATCACTCTCACCTGATGGAAAGCCACCAAATGGTCAACTTTGGAGCACGCTTGTCTAAAAGAAACCTTTACTCTTTAGTCTTTACTATAACTAAAAAAACTGAAATAAAACAATACCTAACAGCATTTAAAAAAATAATAATATATTTCCTCCAAAACAATAACTCGGTCAGCAATGAAACAAAGGTTTGCTTATCTCTCATACATCTTCACCCTAACTATAGATATATATATCCACGAAGTATCATACAACGCCGTCTAGTCTCAAACTAATCAGAGCTTGTGTTATGGTAACTAATAAACATACTTACTTATATATTTCTAAATACATAGAAAGGAGAAGAAGAAAAAAGAAAAACTTTTTATTTGCATAACGTAATCTTACACAACAAGCTAAAATTTAAAAAATAAAAAAGAAATCAACAACAAGGAAAAAAAGTTAAAACCATAAACAAAAATCTTAATTCTAGATAATTCTAGTGCACACGTCCGCGCAAAACGGCCCACCACTAATAAAGTTGAGGACACACACATAGTGCGACGAGTCGCTGGTTTTCAGGGTGAACTGACATACACATTGTCGAATAATTACACCCCGAAACAGAACACAATGATCGTCATTCGCGTCATACTAAATTCTGCCAGCGGCTTGGCCCGCGTGAAAGTCGTTTTACCCCCTTGGGGGTGGAGTATCAAAAAATCCGTTCTTGGACGTCTACACCTTACAAAGAACCTACCTGCCAAATTTTAAGTCTCTAGTTGTTATAATGTTACTGAGGTTTCGTGACTATTAATTCGTTAGTGCTATTAATACAGATTAGTTTGTGATATTGTCTAGTAGATCTACATAATAGATCCCTGGCAGTATATCTTGGTAACTCTTGTTAATGAGTATTGATCGGTACTGATCAGCGCCGACGGATGTGGGCGGCAAGCGCAGCGGACCACGTCGCGGCTCACCACAAGTGGCGGGCTTTGTAGGACCGATCACTCTTAGAACCGAACCATTCATGCGAGCATCCTTTATCATCATCATCAAATTCATCCGTGTGAAATTTCAGTTTCATATCATTACTCTGGCACGTGAGCTTGTACACTCTCAACAACTCTGCTTGAAGGAATTTACGCAAAAAAAAATGATAGACACGTGTGTTTTTTTTTTCTTGTTTGTTCCTATATCTACATAATATTAAAGACTAGCTTTTGTCAGCGGCTTCGCCCGCGTACATAAAATATAGCCTATGTCACTCAGGAGTAAGGCAGCTTTCTATTGTTGCTAATTTTTTTCCAATCGGACCAGTAGTTCCAGAGATTACCCCCTACAAACAAAAAAACAAAAAAACAAACTTTACCTCTTTATTATATTAGTGTAGATTAGTGTGCATGGTCCTAATACTTTTTAAATTAACCGGACTCCTTTATCGTGGGTGCGTTCACAAAGATGAAAACTCACATACACAAGTCACCCAAACCAGGAATAGACCAGGACCAGGATCTCATACAAATATTAGTTCCATGCGGGAAACGAACCATCCCACGCGAACGTCGGCGTTCGCACACCTATTGTCTTTCTATTATGTCTCTAATTACGGCATTCGTAAGGTGATTACTTAAGTTTAGGTCATAAAATAGAAACTACAAGTGTCACGCATACAGCTGGCTTAGAGTATTACGATGAACTCGGCCTCTAAACCCAGACCTTGACTAAACCAATTAATTACTAACTAAACTGTCAACAATCAAGGTGCATCAATCAGGGCCCTAACTAGGGCAGTGCCTACGGTACCCAGACACAGGGACAGAGTCAAGTTTGGATCATGCTTGGTAGTTAATAGCATACATACCATCGATATCTATGTACTAAGCACTAGATTAGGCAGTTATATGTCATACACTTTTACGTTGATGATTTAGTGCAGTTTTGACGTATCAGCGCTGTAAGTTTAAAAGTTTTGATATAGACGACAATGCCAATGAAGCGCTGCTGCGAACTTTGGTATTAACTTTTCAGTATTTTGACAAACAGTTTCTATGAACGTGCTTGTCTATCGCTAGGGTATAAGTTGATGATACATACTAAACCTTACCTGAAGTGCTGTTGTCGTGGTTGCCTAGGGCTCCATCACCCACAAGAGGTAATGTTTGAAGCATCGGTCACGCGTAAATCTTTTATAGGTATCTAGCCATTTTTATTATTAGAACCGGGTAATATTACCATTTTTTTAAGGCTGGCAGTTATAGAAATTTGATACTATGGACATGTCATACACTTTTACATTGATGATATTTGTGCAATTTTGACGTATAAGCGGTGCAAGTTTCAAAAGTTTCGTTTTGAAGACTTTTGTATTAACATTTCAGTATTTTGACAAATAGTTTCTATGAATGTGCTTGTCTATCGCCAGAAAACATGTACCTAAGCCGATGGTTACAGCACTGGGATCAATTAATGAGCGATCAATTCGCACGAGCATCACTTGTATGACAAGTGATCCGCGCAAGATGGCGGCCATTGCCGTGTGACGTCACGCCCTGACGTGTGTCGACGCGGGACAGCGAGGGTGCATGTGGCGCTGGACTGACTGGACTGAACTGGTGCGATCTATGTCACTACTATACTACAGTTGCTATAGCAAGGCGCGGGTGACAGCTGTCGGATTCAAACAGATTAACTGTCAGTACTTTTCTCTTATCTTGAAATCGCATATTTACTTCCTGTTGTCGTCTAACCCATGCTATGTAAAAAATACTTACTACTATACCGCTACGACTACATAGCTCTATCCCCAACAGTTCAGTTTTGGTCATCAAATGGATCGCTTCAAGAGCTCGTAGTAGACATATTATTTAGAACATTCCACAATCCATTTCCTTTTACAACTTAATCGAGAATGATCTCTTATAATATTAACATTATAAGAGAAATTTTTAAATGGGATTTTCCTGACCTGATAATCAGGAGCTGAACGCTCGTGGCCGCTTAACTAAATGCCCATTCTACAACAGTCTATTTCAAAGTCATCTTGGAGTCATTTGGTATCTCGTATGAACTCCGCATGTGTTAACGTCGACTGCACGGCCCTGTAACAGCGACACATGAGTAGATAAACGGTACAGAGGCAAAGCTTCATACAAATTAATGTGTGTGTGACCACTGGCCGCTTGTTGTGTACGCTGCGAGACTGGAAAACACCGGTTAACGCAGGCGCAGTCAGTGGACAATCTCAGGGCTGTGCGATGCAAAAATTAAAATAAGGGTTGATTATCGAGTCAACCATTTTATGTCATAATTTTGATTTTTTTTGAGTGGTCAGTGGTGAAAAATTATTTAATTAAAATGTACGATAGTTTTTCATGGTGTTCTCTTTTATATTTGTGGATTAAGAGGTGGAAAAAAATCAAAATGAGTAGAACCTGACCTTAAAAACCGCCGTCAGGCACCAGTTGTCTGGCATTCATGCTGAGCTGGATGTACATGGGTGCAGCCATGAGGAACGTTATACGTATACAACTCTTTTATTTATCTACCTATTTATATAGTTATTTATACTTAACTATTTTATTTTTGTTTTATTTGTGCAATGGTTGAGCGATCGGCTGCTGCACTACGTGCCGCGAGTTCGATTCCCACACAAAACAATATTTTTGTAAGGCCTTCAGACAGTTATTCCGGGCAAGTGTTTTTTTAACTTATTGTGTTCCTGCCTTTGTTACCTTCTTCCTCCGTTGTCTTTGTGTTTTTATTAACTAAATAAAGGTATTTTCTTATATTTTCTCACTTAAAAATAAATAGACCGGTGGATTAGTTTTTTATAGTATTGTGGCAATATATTCATGTCAATCAATTTATTTTCTTTATTTATTTATACTTTATTATACACCGCATTTATTACAAACTAGCGAACCCGCCCCAGCTTCGCACGGGTGCAATGTTGATATTATGCATGTATTATACACACAAACCTTCCTCTTGAATCACTTTATCTAATAAAAAAACCGCATTGAAATTCGTTGCTTAGTTTTATAGATCTAAGCATACATAGGGACAGGGTGACTTTGTTTTATACTATGTAATGATATATATAGGACAGACATGATTAAAAATAAGGGTACAATGGGTGGTCTTATCGCACAGGGCAATCTCAAACAGACAACTTTTCGATGGACTGCGCGAAAGAAGATAGATTTAGGATTGTCAGTGTACAATAATAAGAAATAATACTAATAAGGCATAAAAACACAAATGCATACATACAATACAAAATAATATACTAATATATATGTATCAAATATATAATTGAGACAGGAGAAAAATCGTAGTGAAAGGTAATCCTTCACCAATCAATGATTGAGTTTGTTTCATAATTAGTCAGTTCGCATCTTGAATGTCTTCGATACGACACGACTGACTTCCATAAAGGCAGATTTATATTGAGTAAGTAACTGACGTCAGTCCACTGACGAGTCAGTGCTGACCTGGCACTGCTATAGTGTAAATTGATTTCAAGTCAGTACAGTACTGTCACGTCAGTACTGACTTCAATATTCGCGCTGCAATATTTTCGGCGTCAGTCCACTCCCCCGCCACCCGCGCCAGCGCTACTGACAACGTGTAAATTGCCCAAGTCAGTTGCTGCCGCTCTGTTGTACGGTGACCACGATTCGTCGTACCGGATCACAAAATGACACGAAAATTGAGCGACACGGAAAACTTAAAACTTGTACAACTATACCGTGATAATTAATGCCTATGGGATTTCAAATCACAAAATTATAGAAATAAAGAAATGTGTGCAACAGCATTGCAGAATATTGCACAAAATTCTTTGATTCTTTGCTGTTTTTGAGAAATCATTTTTCCGCACTGACTTTACAAACGTGTGTACACCAAAAGAAATATCTTCGACTACTGACTGCTTGTAAATAGTACGCGTCAGTTTTCGGCGCCAGCACTGACGACAGCTACTGACTCAATGTAAATCTGCCTTAACTTCCACGCTCCTCATTTTGCAGCCAATAAAGCACAAACGGACACCGCTTACACAATATTTCGTTGTAAAAACCCATAAATACTAGTATTCCCATTAGTTTCCATAAAATAGACTAAACACATCAGTGCGCATTCTCCTCCTCCGCTAAAGTTCTCGATGTTGCTATTTTTGTAATAACACGTAATGAGAATAATAAGAGGTCAGGTGATAATGAACTATTATGTCGTAATGGAATTTTTTGCTCACCACCTGGAAATTAATGGTTTGTAAAAAATCTTTATATGACAAATGACATTGAATTAATTAGAACGCTTAAAGAAACTAAACAAAACATTAAAAAAAAAATCTTGTCTAATTTTTTTTTTACAATAGCCTTAAAAATAAGTCTAATGTGAGTTGGACTTGCGCACCAAGTACTCTTATAATTATTTTGAAAATGTAATTATTATATGATTCTTCTGGTTGAATAAATAGTATATAATAAGCCTAAACGCAAGTGTACCTATTATCTTATTATAATAAGAAAGTTCTATAGTTATTATTTGACACCATTGTCAAGCCTAGACCGTAAAACATAAAGTAACTAGTCAATGCATATTTTGCTTAGTAGCCCAAAAACAATATTGCTACCTTATTGATTGAGATTACCCTATGGTCACCTTTATTTTACTTACAAAACTTTTAATACTTAGCGAAGACGTCACGTGGCTGAACTAATTACGAATTGTGAACCACATTTTTTTTTAAGTCTACAAAAACGTTATTAGTATGTAGACAATTGTATCACTTTTGTGAAACTTAAAATACAATAAATCGTTTGACAGACAATTATTTTGAATGTGAATAGTCTGAAAATCGCAATTTTCCAACTGTTGAGCAGTTCTTTAACTGCGTTGTCTAAACATTGAAATCTAACATTGAAGGACGGACTATTTCAAGAAATCAGAAATAAACGAAATCATGGAATCCCACAATCGACGATATCAACTGTACGTACATACTTCAAGATAAAAACTAAACTATGCGCTCTTTTCGTTTTTGTATGTAAATTCGAACATAACTTGATGTAAGATTAAATATTTCGACTATAATCCATCAGAAAACACAGCTTAGTTCTCACATTGTATGGGAATTTGAACACACATTTACAAATATGTACATTTTTAAACGAATCATAGAAACATTATCCTCGTAAGATCGAATGTCAAGCGTTCAAACACAGCTCTAGTCTGTCATCAAAACATTAATGAGATGGTTTAAAGGTGCATGCTGCAGGCATCAATTAGTGTACCTCGGCAGCTAATGACATGTGACCTGTGCAGTCAGCGGTGCGTGCTGTGACGTCACGCGTCTGCTGACTGACGTGACAGTGCCAACAACACAACAAGACAATTAAACTAGATGCACATCGCGCCGGGCAAGAGGTGACAGGTGTCGGTGACAGAATGTGTACAACAATCGTAAGGTACGCATAGGCAAAACTAACGCTAAACAAAGGCAAATCGAAAGGCGCGAAGGTTTAAACTAGTTTGTCGTAAAACCAGGTCAAATGTTATGGTGCTACTGTAGCAAAATACGAATTAATAAGTAAGTCGCCGGTGCCGAAGTGTGAGGAAATTGCTGGCCGTCGCCTCTTTCTACGAAGCAGTAATTTGCTAGCGAAGGCAGACGCACAGGACCAGTCTTTGTGGCAGCGCAGCGAGGCCTATGTCCAGCAGTGGGTGTCTTTCTGCTGAAATGATGACGATGCATGAAAGAACAGTGGATATCCGTTGATGCATGAGAGAACTGCGGATATCCTGACGCCGCAGCCGACGAGACCCTGACCCCTGTCTATCAGCCGCGGTACAGCGGCCGCACTCGTGACAGCTGGACAGCGACAAGACTTTCAAAGCAAAGTCAACCTTTCGAGTAACATAATTAGAGACATAATAGAAAAGCAATAGGTATGCGAACGCTTGGGACTCAACAGTTAAAGAACCTGTAACTAGTATGTAGGTAAGAAGCTGCCTCAAGGAAACCAGCGCGCGTCACGTGAAGCTCTGGTCGCGCTCCCTTCGCTTTGCATAGAAAGCTGTCGCGGCGCGCGCGCGCGTTGCCGCCAATTTCTCCGCGCATGCGCTCTAGCATCGTCTATAACGCATGACGCGCGCCTTGTCGCGCGCGGGTGTAAGTCATGAGCGGAGCGATTTTGGATTTGTACCGAGATAATTTTATTTAGATTATATGTATTCATATCTTTTGAGGGAAACATTTAGTAGTAACAAAGCTCCTTTCCAGTACCTCTTAAGAGTATTGTTGAAATGTATTTTTCTACCAGTCAGGAGACTTATACTGCCAGTCGCAATAGTCAAGTTTAATAATACATCTAGTTTTAAAAATATTATTCTTTTATTCCTCCATATGGAGGAATAAAAGAATAATAAAAAAAAAGGATATCCTTTTACTAAACGCCGCCGTTCAACTAGACGCTCGAATGATATTCAGCCATTCAATCAAAAAGTTGTCAAATTGTCTACTTGCATAGCCAGACATCTACTTGCATAGAGAGACTGGAGTAAGAGGTACTGTTGAATTTAATTTATTTTCAAAAGGTGTTGTACCTAATGGCGATGTTCTTAGGTAAGGCAAGTCAATAAAATCCTTCTGCGTGGAACTCTTATTTCCGTCTAGGGACCAAATCAGAAAGAGATGCTTTTGTTTGCTTGATTTTTTTATTCACTAGAATGACAGATTCGAAGAAGATAACAGGGTCTAGAGCTCGTGTTATCAACTAAAAGTTTATAGGAAATTCTTAAATCTTTTTCACCAGATAGTCTTAATTCCTTATTGAATACAAAACATAGTACCAACTAATAGTTCATGTACAAAGGCGAGCTTAACTCAGAGTTGTGTCCCAGCCAACAATAATAAATCTAACCTTCTCCTCCTTTTCTTTTTTTTCCTTTTTCTTCTTAAACTCTTGAGCCACAAGCACAAGATCTCAGAAATATTGTTTTTCTATTATGTTTCTACGGTATTCAAAACGTTACTATACCTATGGCTTATATAGTATCTTTCGGGCTACTGATGAGAATGGCACCGTTTTGTTATCCGGCTGAGCTGTGGACTGTATGATGAACAGCTAGTTGGTTGCGACGCACACAATAAATACATGAGTCAGTCGCGTGCGCCTCTCCTCTTCGCGGCGGCCTACAACGTAAACTTTCGTTATGTTAATGTCGTGTAGGTCAGGTTTGTGTACTAGCCGACGACTGCGCACTCGACATTAGTGGAAAACTTTGAAAACACGCGCCTAATGTATTAATTAGCCGGTGTTGTTTTATTAAGCTCATCGGAATGTTTGCAGTGTCAACAGGGGAGATGCTTCGTTTAATTAATTAGCAAAGGTCTTTTGAATGTAAGTTATTTCTATTGTTAGGTTACAATCATTCATCGCCAATTCAAACAATAATAAAAGATGAGTGTTTGTTAATATATGTAAGTGCGCTAATTTAATTATTCTTAAAAAACAAGGAGTTAAAGTTATGCATTATTTGTGAAAGATGGATACAATTTGACGGCTCGGTTGGCGCAGTGGTTGAGCTGCTCCGCTGAGGTGGGTTCGATTCCCGCACGGAACAAATATTTGTATGACCTGCAAACAGGAGTTCCGGGTCTGGGTATCTCGTGTGTATGACTTTACATGTTTGTGAACTCACCCACGACACAGGAGTAATTCCTAGTGTAGGGCAAAGACTTTATTTGAAAAAAAATTGTGTGAAAGTACTTACAGAAACTCCAGAAAAAACCCCATATATGATTTAATATACACGACGTTACTTTTTTGCATCGTCAGTTTCAATATAATACTTTGATCTAATTTCTTTCTATATATACATGCGTTAGTTCGGCCGTTTATTCAAGTTTAAAAAGATATAAAGGAATCCAATAAAAAGAATTAGTAAAGATTTGTTAAACTCAACCAAAATCAAGCGTGTTCTAATAATACAGACGTGAAGGTCGCGCGGAACATGTGTTGTGAACTAGAACGCCACTGATATCCTTATTGTTATAATGTTTTTGATCGGTTTCAAACGCAGCTTGATAACATTTTTTGTGAGCAAGAATCGTTAGGTTGTTTTGGCAATACATTGTTTAATTAGACTGGTTTGGTTGACATACCAAACAGGTCTAATTCAAACAATGCATAATAATATGTATGTTATATGGCAAACCCCATTTTAGGATGGACTAGTTTTGCTTAGGACAAACTAGTTGTCCTTGCACATGCACTATTTAGATGTCCTATTTTTAGGTTATTATAAAAAAGTAACCATGAATGCTAAGGTGGCAGCTCTGTTCCGCTCTCTTTTAAAGATCTAAGCATACATAGGAACTAAGCAAGTTTGTTTTATACTATGTAGATTACTATGTAGATAGCCATGATTAAATCAATTACCTATTTTTTTAAATTGTAAACTTTACATACGATGATGATGATGAAATTAATCAATTTATTGCAACGTTGCTACCTCGTTATATTCATGTATTATTCAATTATTAGTTGTAAATAGTGGTAACAACCGCTGGCTTCCTCGTGTCAACAGCCAACAGTGCGATTTAATAAAGGTATTATTAAGAATTCTTTAATCGCGTTAATGATATACATTAAATAAAGCTTAATTAAATTGTTCTAGCTGTGCACGTGGTGTACAATTACATAAACTCAGGGCTTAGACATTAATAAATGCAAGTCTATGTGTAAAAATAAACGTTTTGACTGTGAATGTCAAATGTCAAAAATCCAAATTGACATTACAAATAATAAAATTCATAAAGACTAGCTGACTCGGCAAACGTCCTTTTTTTACAAAATAATTCGCAACTGGGATAAAAAGGTAAACTTTTTTACCCTTTGCCTACCACCTGTTCTCAGACCTGCCGAAAATACAAAAATCTAGCAGTTTTAGAGGAGTTCGATAACAATCATTGTGTACGTTACACTTGAAAACCACTGTATAAAAAAATAACAAAATAGTAAAAAAAAAATGTATTTCAAAAACTTCAATTCAGTATTTGTTTATATAGGCAATGCGAAGCCTATTTACAAGTGATTGTCACTTAACAATATTAATATTAATAATATTATGTAAAATTAAATTCACGAGATAATCCTGTGTAAACAACTCACTTATAAAAAAATCACAATATTCACAATAAGTCTAATTAATTAAATAGATTTTAAAACCGGCCAAAAATAATTCTAACTAGCATAATTCTAAAACGCCATTATTTTATATTAAATTTAAATTATATTGAAGTAAAACATAGTGATCTAATTATAAAGAAAGCATTGCCTGTGACCTTCTCTTGGTAATCTGTCTTCGTAAAGTGCATCACGTTACCTCGAGGGACGAGGAAGGCATGCATCAGGAAACTCAATTACTTAATTGTAGCGACTGAATGAAAATGGAGAAAATAGGTATTTATAATATACTTGTTTCCGCTATCAGCTTCACCTGCGTGATAGATAGTGGTTTATTATGCTAGGGAAACTTACTACTATGATGAAAAGCATTTATTTCCTAAGCTATCTTATCCATGTGCTGAGTTTAACCAAAATCCGATAAACTGTTTTAGATGAAGGTCATGTCAAATTGACAGACAATCTTTCATTTTGAATATATCACTTATTTGTACATCGGGGAACTAGAACAGTTTGCCTGCTGCGGTCTTTCCGTCCGATTATAATTTGAGTGTCTTCAAGGCTAGAATGAATAGGCTCTTAATAGACTGCGCCTCACCATCAACGACTGCATCACTGCTTACTATGGGGTGGAATCGCAGTCCAGCACTAGTTTATAGCAATTAATTTAAAAAAATAATAATAAATTGGAATTGTTCCCATAATACAGAACATAGACTTTAAATTTCCAGAAAAATACGTAATTGTAACCTCACCTAAATGAAATCAATTCATTTTCATTGTGTTATACCTAAGCAGAAAAAGTCAGATTTTTTAAATTTATTTGTTGCATCCATTTCTCAGCATAAATCGCGAATTTTATTAACTGGTTTAGTCGTATTAATGGAGGACATCCCCGTTAAGTCATAAGTCACGGATAACACATAAGTCGCGGATTGGTACAGGAACTGGAGCGCTGTTGACAAAAGAGCCACCCTTCGATTCCCTTACTTACGTTAGCGCAATCGCGGCGACTTCCTAAAGCGCATTGTGTGGCTGAACAAAGCCTGTTGACAATAGTCCGCTACATCCGGCTGCGCGCGCGCCCGGCTCACTGCGCTGATCGTGCGCGACAACACCCAACAGACAAGAAAAAAATTTGGGTTGTTTTACAGTCAAATTCGTAATATTTGTCGTGTTTATAGAATACCACGTAATATAGAAATTCGTACTGTATTGTTTATCGGAACCAGAAAAAATAGATTTCCAGCTTTTTATTACAAAAGAAAAGTAAATTTAGTTTGAATCTTACTAATATTTTAAATGCGAAAGTTACGATGTTTGGATGTTTGGATATTTGGATGTTTGGATGTTTGTTACTCAACAACGCCAAAACTGCTGGACGGATCTGTAGGAAATTTATCACAGGCATAGGAGTGTATACTCCGGAATAGGACATAGGCTACTTTTTATCCCGGAAAACCCAATACCACGCGGGCGGAGCCGCGGGCAAAAGCTAGTATACTATATAATTGTTCATCATCATCATCATTTCAGCCGAAAGACGTCCACTGCTGGACATGGGCCTCCCCCAAGCGTCGCCACAAAGACCGATCCTGTGCATCTTGCATCCTAATATTTCATTATTATCATATAATTGTTACTTTAGCTGAACTCAGAGTTACTAAGAAGCAATACATAATTATTATCATAGCATAAGATAATAAAAAGAGTTAATAAAAATAATAGTTATCTAATACTTATGTTTAAATAATAATGTTGATAATAAAATCAGAATTATTCCATAGATTATAAAATAAACTGATTTATTGCATAGTTTCTAAGCAAATCGTTTTTATTGATTTGTAATTAATTTATATTACCCATCGTATCTTCGATATCGTTTTCATCTCGCAATTCTTTTGGACAAGGATAACATTCGACACCATAATTATTCACTTTGTCTTTCATTAATTTGATAACAACGTGGCAGTGTAACTTCTACCTGACTCCATCGCCGTCACGATATCAGAAACTAAACAATGTAAACATTTTAAATAAGCATGTAGGTACTGAGCACGCGATGAGTTCACGACCTACAACGACTACGCAAATTTATTTAAATAAATTTAAATTTTAAACTCTTAATCAATTTTCCCGACATGTAATACCTTAAAAGCTAGATGATCAAAATCGCTCGTCGCCTATGTTCGTACCACGCAACGATTATGTTGCGAAAACTGTCGATGAACCGACAAACGCGTAAACAAAATTGGCGACGCGTAACGCAGGAATCACACCTTAATACCGGTAGGGCTATTGTCATACCATCACGGTTATTTTAGCTATTCAATCTATGTGCATGATAAGACAAAAAAAAACATTAAAACATCCCTTATAGTTTCGCCATGTCTGTCTGTCTGTCTGTCCGTCCGCGGATAATCTCAGTGACCGTTAGCACTAGAAAGCTGAAATTTGGTATCAATATGTATATTAACCATGCCGACAACGTGCACAAACAAAAAGTGGTAAACAATGATTTATTAGGGTACCTCCCCTTCTCGTAAAGTGGAAAGTGATTTTTTTTTTCATTTCTACCATAACATGTGATATATTGTTGGATAGGTATTTAAAATATGATTAAGGGTCCCGTAAAATCATTTTTTGATAATGTAAATATTTTCGGAAATAACCGCTCCGAAAGTTAAAAATGAGCCCCCCCCCCCCTCTAACTTTGAACCATAAGTTTAAAAAATATGAAAAAAATCTCAAAAGTAGAACTTTAAGTAAACTTTCTAGGAAAATTATTTTGAACTTGATAGGATTAACAATTTTTGAAAAATTAAAAAAAAAACGTTCTGAACAAATTTTCTAATTTGTACATGCAAGCATTTTTTTTTAACTTTCTTAAATATTTCATTATCCTGAGTGTATCTTCTTTCAAATAAAAATACAAAAAGAAAAAAGTCTGTTCACGTAAATTAAAATTACCACCGGGTACATCGCCATCTCTCGGGAAATTGGGTTACTAATTTTTACATGGGCTACTGGGTTCTTTTACATTGTGAGAAATTTGTGGCGGACGGGAAACTACGAAACCCTACACTGAGCGTGGCCCGACACGCTCTTGACCGATGTTTTCATCCGTCTTTTTCATAACCCAACATTCTGATCCACACTGTATGACAGGTCTTATCAAGATATAAAACCAGTAACCAACATGACGATCTTTATTACACTTTGCAAAATGAACGATATTTTAAAGAAATGGTGTTTACATTGTTCGTTGTCTGACAGCGAGTCTAAGATAACCAATAAAGAAATTCCTATTGGAACAACTAATCGGCTCTCTTAACTAACAAAAGACAGTTGCGTTCAAACAGGTTGATCACGACTCCGACTCAGTTCGTGATTGCTGTGATTAGACGATTTCTATCTGAGATGCATTATTCTAAGATTCATTTTTATTTATACGACACTAAACGGTATCTTAATTAACTTTGAAACGAGTTAAAGAAGAACCATTTACGACTTGACTAAAAAAGTTGGGGTCAAACACGAAATACAAAGACACGAGACAGTGTTGGTAGGAATTGCTACTTCGACTAGAAAATAAACTTAGAAAAAAGGTACTTAATTAACTATGTAAAGGAGAGCAATTAAAATCGCATGTTGTTTTGGAAAATAAATAGATATAAAAGTAAATAATATTTCTTCAGTGATTTACAATTGCAGGATTGTTTACTGTGCAGCTATTGTGGAGATGTCAGTCATTATAATGATTCAACAATACATATTATTGCCACAAACTAGTTGAATCTGAAACAGACATGCGCGACGAATGCGTCTCAAACATACGTCCTTTTGTGAGCACACAATAACATGGCATTGGTGCTTGATGGAAACATCACAGGCCGCTGTTCCAGTGGTTGTGCAGCCGTCAGTGACGCAACCAACTGACAATTTGACACAACAACACCTGTGACCCCCTTTTAAAAAAAGAACCCATGTATATATATGCAGCTGTCTGTCTTGTCAACAAGCGGTGGGGACGAGAAAGCTATGAACTAGTAAAAGTGTTCGGTCTTATCTCGCATAACATGAGCATTTTTCCAGCAATTAGGTGTTATTATCGGCTTTAAAATTGACCCGACGTTGTCCTGCCTCTATCTGACAGTTTGTGATTGATTTTAATCAATAAAAAATCACGGTTTTAAAAATTAAATAAAAAAGAAAATTAGTTGGTGTTATAATAAATCTATACTTTAATCATCTATTGTTTTGTTTGACTTACTTGAAACAAAAAGGTGACAGCGTGACGGGTGACAGGACAAAATGGATGAAAGAACGTGTTGTGTGACAACAAGTAAGACGGCACAAGGGCAGGAAGATGATGAACTGGACTTAGTATCCAGTACTAATAGGTATATCGGCTCATCCAGGATAGTTTGAGCTCGGATCATCGACCAGGTGGACCTGCATAGGTATCGTACAATGAATAAAAATGGCTAGGAATTGAATCCGTTTACTTCTCAATACATTTCAGTACAATGCACTGTTATTAAGTACGAACAAACCACAAACCAGACAGTTTCAGAGCGTCTTCACTCTGGGACAGCCTGGCTGAGAGTGCCCGCTTTCCGGGTGGTTTCTCCCTCCTGAAGCACGCCCCTTAACGCCTGACTCTTTCAAGACGCACCATTTCTAGATCATCTAGTTGCCACTAGATTGCGTGCCTTGTTTTGATGTAAACAACGCCAGATCCGACAGGTATATAGATATACTCTTTAGTGTGTACTATCGGAGCTTAAATAAATGATGTAGATAGATTCAATCGGACCATTTTATAGTATGTATGTTATTTGTAGTTCTCTTTAAAAAAAATGCAAAGCATCTTAGCCAGTGGCAGTAGACCAAGTCGAATAAGCTACATAAAACGGGCAAAAAGTTGTTCGGTCAACGCATGTCAACTATCATATTGTTCTTATACATAGACATCTACCAATCGCGATAGATTTCATAGAAACTGGTTTTCCTGCGGTTTAATCTCCGTCCTTCACAAAACCACAAAGAAAATTACTAATAACTCTTGAATAAAATATGCATTTTATATTAATAGAGATTTCTAAGAACCTGTTATATTTAATTGGATATCCTGTGACAATCTGTCGCCATGTTCTCTATAATAATGCTCCCGGCGCGTGTTTCCAACATATTCTTTATCAACAACGCTACAACATCAGGCGGAAAATTTCAGCATGTGTCGTGTTCGTGCGTAAAATATAAAACAATAATACTGAAATATTGTTTAAATAGCCTCGTAACTTACTGGCTAGACGTCTGTACCGTACAGGTATACATGCTACCTAAATTAGTGCATAATCGGTCGGACCACGCTTTGTGTAGGGTTTCGTAGTTCCCGTCCGTCACAGATTTCTCATAATGTAACAGAACCATTAAACTACGACTTAACAGCGTGACGTCGCCCAGAGTTACTAATTTACACAAACGCACTAAACGGACTTTAAAAAAAGTATTATTTATACGGTCAAATTTATTTTGTCCAATTTTTAAAAAACTGTTTATCCAATGAAGTTCAAAATAATATTGCGCTTTTATTAGGTTCTACATTTGAGTTTTTTTTGTTTACTTTTGGAGCGATTATTTCCGAAAATACGATCCATTATCAATAAATGATTTTAGTAAACCTCATACCTCAACCTGAATAGAGGTTTACTAAAATCATTTATTGATAATAATATAATAGAATAGATAGAATAATGGATAGGTATTTAAAAATATTCATTTTTAAATACCTATCCAGCAATATATCACGCATTAGGGTTGAAATGAAAAAAAAAACAATCCCATCTTTATGTCTGGGGGGGGGTTAGACAAAATAAAACGATCTAGCCAGTTTTAGTTGGCCATGTCATAAAGAGAACAATTCTAAAATCTGTCCACGACGCACACATGGGGAGTTCCACCGAAGTCATTCAAAGAGGCTGCTCTTTTATAATAATGTTGTGCTATTTAAAAAGTAGTAATATTGTTGTAGTGCGCTTAATATTAAGTTTATTTGCGCAACTGTTTCTTAAATAGGAAAGTGAAATGAATGTGTATGAAAATAAAGTAAGGCGCTGTGTGTAAACGGCCACCGCCACAGCTGACAGTTGGAGGCTAGGCGCATGCGCACTGAATTACCGGTATATACTGGATGTACGTCCAGACTCACGTTTATTTTTGACTGGCCTGTATGTTTAGTAGTTAGTGACCCTGACTGCTATGTCGAAGGTCGTGGGTATTTTTTATTGTAGGTAAAAATCATCCAATAACACTAATCCCGCCCTTGGGCGGAGCGGGAAACAGTGTCAGACTCTTACTGACTAAACAACCTACCCCGTTCATACTTCACCATCTACACCAGAGCCTTCCTATTTTCCTATCAGACACGAACCTTTGGCCTCAGTTGGCTTCAACCCAAGGTCGTGGGTTCGATTTCCACCCAGGATAAATGTTTGTATGATGAGCACGATCATTTGTTCTGTGTCTGGGTGTAATTTATCTATAATGTATGTATTTAAGTATTTATAAGTAAGTTTATCAGTTGTCTAGTAGTCATAAGCATAACACAAGTTTTGTTTAGATTGAGAATAGACGGCGTTGTATGATATATTCCTAACCGTGCTATGAATAAAACCGGACAAGAGCGTCTCGGGAATATGTTATATGATATTATTATATTTTTTACGCTTTAAATAAATAAATTGGTTTCTAAAAAAAGTTTAAAATTAAATTAAATTGTTCATCGAATCAATGGAATTACATTAAATTGTATAAATTAGAAGGCGTAAACTAGAATTAGGTAAAGGTACAAAAATCTTAGTAAATGACACGATGACGTCGACGACGCGGAAATAAACTGAACATACCTACTGAGGTAATGTTATGATAAGAACTATTGTTTATACACATAATGTGGTAAAATAGTTGAAATATTTGTAAACTATTAAGGCATAATTTAATGTAAATCTTAGTTTAATGAGGTACAAATTTTAATTTAACCTTTCGAGTACCGTAATTAGAAACAATACAGACAATAGGTAGATGTGTGAACGCCGGCGTTCGCTTGGGGCTGAGTTTATTGAGCTACAGAATTGCTTCCTTGGCACCTATTAACTAGGCAAACTTGCTAGGTAATTTCTATAAAAATGACAAGTGCGATTTGAACTCGCACCCTGAAGGTTCCGCTCAAACTTATCTATGACAACAGTTTTATTCGCACAGATCAGATTTTTATGAATCGTAACGTAACTAACGTTTTCAGATTTTGTGCTGAGAGACCTTGCTTCATGTCTAATTCCAGGATTCTAGGACAACCGGGAGTACCGACGCTATGGATTTTGATTCTCTTGAGAGTGTCGAAATATACCTACATTATTTGCGACATAAACGGTCGTATATTTTTCTGTTCCCTTAACTTACAAGTTTGAGTTTTTCACAGCTTTCACTTTAAAGAACCGCAGTACTCAATACCTTGGCGCATTCCCGAGATTAATAGTCTTGACAGACAGACAGATAAACAGACGGACAACCAAATGATCCTATAAGGGTTCCTCTTTTTCTTTTTGTCTTGA
This sequence comes from Mythimna loreyi, assembly GCA_029852875.1. Taxonomy (NCBI): domain Eukaryota; kingdom Metazoa; phylum Arthropoda; class Insecta; order Lepidoptera; family Noctuidae; genus Mythimna; species Mythimna loreyi. The sequence goes on from CM056785.1 coordinate 23,923,235, forward strand.
CTACATAATTAGGACGATAATAAAACTTAATAGTTTAAACAAAGTTCTTCATCTTCTTCTACCGTCACTGCGTCTTCCTCAGTTAACCTATATCGGCGCCACAGTACCGCCGCAATCAGTAGCTCAAGCTCAAGTTCAAGCACAGTGCATTCGACAGTTAGATAACGGCCGGGTTGCGACACCGTGGCCGCGGCCGTGACCTCCGCGACTGTGACCGGCGCTCATTGCGCTTATCTAATCTTCAGCTATTGTGCGGTAACCATCGTTGAACTGGATTACTTCACTTGACAACGAATTCACTACAACAATGGAAGTCAACTACAACTTTAACCTCTAATTTCGCAATTTACATTAAGCATTTTAATTCTTTCTTCGATAAATATAACATCCTTTGCTATGAGCAAAAAGGTTTTAGAAAAAATAAAAATATAAACATGGCTATTTACGACTTGTTACATAACATAAGAAAGAATAAAAATATTTGAGTATTTCTAAAAATGTACGTGCTTTACACATCTTGTGATGAGATCATACTTAATTCAAAAATCGCGACCTAACTATAGGTTTTGTTTAAAGAAGCTTAAAGTTTTTTAAGTAGCCTTCTAATTGTTTACCTAATTTTCTTGTACTGTACTTAATAAAAATATTAAGTAAGTACCTACATTATTGCTTATTTAACTGTTAAACTAAAGATAAGCGGTAAACTACTCCTTTAATTTAGATTTTGTGTATGTGACCATAATCTTTTAATAAGTTTAACTCCCAAGTTTAAGGTTGAGGCCTTTGCTCAGTGGTGGGACACAAAGTAAGCCACTAAAAAAAAAGTTTAACTCATTGAGTTAAAGGCTGTTATGGTCACTTCTCAAAGATTTGTCACACGTCACGTCTATGAGAGATTATTCTTTTTGTACAGTTCAACAATGAAGATTGTAATAAGCGTTTTTTTTTTAGCTTATTTAAAATAAGTTAAAAAAAATATCACAATGTGAAACCGATTGTGTTGTGAGGTAGCGGGGTTTCACATGTATTGACTAACTGTGACCGCGCTATGACACTGCAGATCACATGTCGGTACTTCACCTGATGTATGGGTCGTTGACTGGTGATAGGACACTCTGTATCGGATAGCACGAGGTTGGAATTCCTCTGAGCATCTCATCTAAGCACACCGGTTCGGACACTAGCATCATACGTCCTCCCAACACTTCCTAGTTCAACGCCGGTGCATTTTCCTGGGGCACAGTTTTTTGCAACAAAAAGTAACCAACGATTACCTAACTTGATGACGAAACCTATGATACTGCAATCATTGGACTATTCACCGACAGGAAAATCAATTTACTCCCCTTTCCCAGCAGAAGATATATACTGTATGTATATATATACATATCTGTATAGTATTATACAGATATGTCGCCGTCACAAACTTTCATACATGACACATTCGGCGGCAGATCGTTCCAGTTATAGAATGTTTCACAGACACGGTGATAGACCTCTTTAATTACACACCTTTCCACCTAAGAAGAATTCACCATCAATCTGAAGGCAAACGATAAAAATACGGTGTGTCTTTAAAAAGAGAATTATTTCAAACAAATTAGATAGGAACCAAAGGCAGTCATTTTCCGTACAAGCATGAATGGAAAATGTATAGAATTATTATCAAAAGTAAAACTGGTACACTGGATGCGTGTTCTTGTATGAAGAATAAATTAGATACTAATTATATACTCACAATAATATATTACGTACCCGCATGAAACAAAAACAAATGACTACACCTAATCACACCAAGGTAACTAGGTACCACTATCAGTTCATAAAAACCGCAAGCGCGGTCACCGTGTTATGGCAGTATTTGTAGCTCGTCTTCCTCTACACTCTACTGGACTTCCTTCCTCCAAGATAACGAAGCACTTCGTAAACACCATTCATTACTAAGTAGCTAAGTTAATATATAAGCATTATGTTACTGTATCTGTGAGAATTCACCGTCAGCAGTCATCATGGGCATGCCACACTCTCGACGGAAACGGTACTTACCGTCTCTGAGGTCCTCACTGTCCAGCTGAAGCAAATCTTCACCGAACATAAGTGTTTCGGGAGGTACCTGTTTCAGATTCGACGGGAAGTTGACTCGGGTATCACCAATGTGCAGATCGGAGGATCTCGGAGGACATGGTGGAATATTTGGTGAAGGTCTGACCCGCTTGGGTGGGCTTGTGGAGGCAATTGACGGCGGAGGGAAACCTCTCACGTCCAATCCACAATCAAAAACAGACAATGTTATCGAGCCGAGATGAATAAAAAGCAATCGCCTCAAAGAGATGTCTGCAAAATTAAAAGGACCCGTCTAGATTAATGTCTATAGTTTGTTCGTAAGATTTACTGCGACCTTGGATCGCAAAGGGTAATTGATATAACACAGGTGTGATTTAGATAAAAGTCTAATACGCCTTGACTTAACTAATTTTAGTGTCATAAAAATTGTTATACTTGGGTAGATCAGCATAAAATATTACGATTCGATCACTTGCCTTACCCTCGCAATTAATATAAAACCGATGTACTCGTAACTTCTACTCGTTATCTGCTTCAATTAGTCTCATTTCTTTTAAGCTCTGTTCTTTAACTGTCATCATCATCATCAGCCTTTCAATGTTCCCACTGCTGGGACACAGACCTCCTCTCTAGGAGAGGGAAAGGGCCATAATCCACCACGCGGGCCCAGTGCGTATTGGTGGATGTCACATGTCTTCGAATTTTTGGTTCTAGGACATGCCGGTTTCCTCACGATGTTTTCCTTCACCGTTTTGAGAGCAGTGGTGATGAAATAAATTACACAAAGTAATGCGCTTGGCTGGGTTTGAACCCGCGACCTACAACTCGTAAGTCGGGGCCGATACCACTCGGCCACCACTGCTCCATCTTAACTTTAACTGTATTCCCTTATATTCCAGATGCAAACGGCACGTACAACGGCGAGCTGCCGCACAAGGAGGGCGGGTCGGGCGCGGACGGCGCGCGCGGCTGGCGGCGCGACGCGGCGCGGCGCGCGCGCGCCTGCTGCTCCACCAAGACGCTGCTGCGCCGCCTGCCCATCCTCACCTGGCTGCCCAAGTACACCGCGCGGAACGGCCTTGCAGACATCATAGCCGGTGAGTCTCCTCCTGACCACAAATTATATAGGTACAGATGCCAATGTCAAGATGTCAATAAATGTACAAAGCGCGCTCGAGCAATGCACACATAGACACCGTTCGCCGACGCGAAATCCGGCCTCAACGAGGATCATTACGACGGCGAGGGCGGGACGTTTGAGACGCGCGTCTGTGAAGTTTTGCAACTAGCACGATAAGTTGTGCATAATCCAGTTGACAACCCTAGCGCACGCGACCGCCGTGCGTAGGTATGAAAAGTGAAGTACATACATGAGATTGACTTCTGTACCTTTTTATTTTGTGTCCTGACTAACGAACATCATCATTTCTACCCAAAGTCATCCTGCGTAATCATTACATAGTATAAAACAAAGTCCTATGTATGTCCTATCCCTATGTATGCTTAAATCTTTAAAACTAGGCAACGGCTTTTGATGCGGTTTTTTTTTTTTTAAATAGACAGAGTGATTCATGAGGAAGGTTTATGTGCATCATATATTCAATATCAATACCCGTGTCAAGCTGAGGCGGGTCGCTAGTATTGTATAGAACTCTTTGAAGCGACACCAGCCTTGTGGTGAAGCCCAATGTGAACAAACGCAAGGACGGTTCTGAAAGCACTGCATTCAAAGCATCAACGTCTTGTAACTTGGTCGGATACTAAAGAGAATTTACTAGTTCAGATCACATAACATGACAAACAAGCAGGCTTCAACAGTTCCAGATTCCAGTTCAGAATCTGAAACACAAATTGGCCGTCGGCAACGCTGTGTACTTAGGCATAAACTCGAGTATCTTGTCGGAAATTTCGTAAAATAGCTTTTAGTATTTAATATTTGATAATTATTACACAAAACGGGCAGGCGAATGTTTTCAATTTTTCATGAAATCTTGAAAAATTGTGAAGTACCTATGTAAGGCGATGCGCTTGAGTGGCGATTTAATTACGTGTGTTGTGCGGCCGCCGCGGGCGTGTGGAATTGTGCGCGCTCGGAGAACGCCGCCACTCGCGCACTAACTCACTTGCATTCGTTACTGGGTGATACGGCTGCGATAAGAGACGCATACGATTGTACATAGAACATAACTTCCCCTTATATGGCGTCAAGGCTGATTTATTAACATGGTCAAAGAACTTTCAGGAGCACACAAGCTTTAGAATTTCTACATCATAACCTAATTGGCTGGTAAAAAATCCCTCTGCCTCAGTTTTTTATACGTAGGTGAGAAGTATATAAAATAAGCAATGTGACGATGTGGCATATTTTTAAGTTTGTTTAGAAGAAACTGATATCAACATGTAGTAAAAATAACCATCATCATCATCCTACCCTTATCCCATGTTACTTAGGCTCAGCAACATGTTTTTTTCTTCCACTCTGTCTTGTCACCCGTCACACGATAGTGTGACTTATCACTAACTCCCTTTTCTTTCATATCACTCCTCACACAATCCATCCATCTCTTCTTCGGCCTCCTTCTTCCTCTCCATCCATCTACGTGTAAACTCAGAACTCTTTTTGTAACATGCGTTTCATCTCTCCTCTTCACATGATCATACCAAGACAAACGATTTCCTTTCAACTGAAGAAGAACATGAAGTAGAAATAACCAAAGGTTTAAATATAGGTATCCAAATTACCATAAAATTAATGTAGGTATGAACTGTCGGCATTACAGGGTATTACCATAGTAACTGCTGCGCAGCCATTGCTCACTAGGCTGCAGAGAAGGGATGTAACGAAACTGGGTTTACCGGAACCGAATTTGAAATGATCGAGTTTATCGGAATCGGAACTAGAACCGGAATCGGAAGTGGAGTTTTTAAATCAGACTAAACGGAACCGGAATCGGAGACGAAAACAAAACGTCAAATGAAAAACATTATTAAAACCAATCAAAAACTCGGATGTGATGTAAATGAAGCGCGAACTCACAACTTGACAAATAAGAAATTAAATAACAAGTGAAAGAGTCCTCAACAGAAGGCACGGGGAGGGGAGGGAGGATCCCCGCGCGATAACTACTGGTTCCATTACATTGTATCAGCCTTACAATATTCCCAGTGCTGGGACCCTGGCCTCGAAATACCAGTCGGCCCCTACTACTGCGCGTGCAGCACTAACCAGTTTAGTGCCAGCAGTGCGTACTACTGTCACTAAACTGATTAGTACCTCCGATTAAAGGATGATTCCAGGGTTTGTATGACATCTGGACCCTCCTGCCTATAGCTGTATGTGTCATCATTAGATAGATAATTTTGGGCTAAATAAAAGTTACTAGGGCACCAAGTTCCAAATTAAAGTTCATTCAAAGTTTATTCTTTTTTTAACATTTTGTTTTGTCTATAACCAAACTAAATTATTTATCACTACATAGCATAAAACAAGACCGCTTCCCACTGTCTGTCCGTATGTCTGCTTAGATCTCTAAAACTACGAAACGGATTTTGATGCGTTACTTTTTGATAAATTGACTGATTCAGGACGACGAAGAACTTTATATGTTTAATTCATGCATAATACATTTAATATCAGCATTGCACCCGTGCGAAGTTAGGCCGGGTCGCTAGTAAGTAATATATTGCATTTCTGTTTAACTATTTAGTTAAGTATTGGAAGGTGCGCTAAATTGGAACCTCCTTTATCAGAATCGAAAATGTAAAATCAATCGGAAGTTCCGAACTTTTTGAATCGAAATTGAAGCTGCGAAACATCTATGTTATAGAGATACAGCAAAGTGATGGTACCAGCTATTATAGCGACCCGCCCCAGCTTCGGTCGGGTACTGATAATTAATATATTATGCATGTATTATACACATAAACCTTTCTCTTGAAATACTCTATCTATTAAAAAAACCGCATCAAAATCCGTTGCGTACTAAAGATCATAAGAAGCATACATAGGGACAGCGGGAAGCGACTTTGTTTTATACTATGTAATGATATAGGAGCGTGACTGTGTGGAGCGCGCGCTGGCTACGTCTGCGACCCTCGGCTGTCCCAGTTGACTCGCTCCTGAAGCACTTGGCGTGAATACGTAATGAGTGAAGCCCCAGTTCACCCATGGCCAATACCATCAAACAAATGTTCCGTTATTTCGATGAGTTATTGGAATAAAACCGGAATAGACAGAGCGGCAATTCTCCGGTTAAGCCTTTTTCATGGGCTTCTTAATTTAATCACGTAAACTGGAAGAAACTGCGTAAGATATTATTGACTTTTATTTATTATTTATTTTATTTAAACAGTACGACCGAAGTCAATTATACCATTTAAACAGAAACCATTAAGCATTTAAGTAGAAAGAAAACAATAAAATATAAAAAAATAATTAAAATTAACAACAGACAATTGACAAGTCACGCAGGATTATCAGGGATCATTTAATTGATATTACACACAGTCATATCATCTCACAGAATTTCATACATTATCTATACTAATATTATAAAGCTGAAGAGTTTGTTTGTTTGTTTGTTTGTTTGTTTGTTTGTTTGAACGCGCTAATCTCAGGAACTACTGGTTCGAATTGAAAAATTCTTTTTGTGTTGAATAGATCATTTATTGAGGAAGGCTTTAGGCTATATAACATCACGCTGCGACTAATAGAAGCGAAGAAACAACGGAAAATGTGGACAAAACGGGGAAAATTATTCATCTTTGAGGGCTTCTGTTGCGTGCGCTGCCAAAACGGTTTAAGATACCAAAAAAATATGTATGAAAGAATTATTCCTCTTAAAATTATCTAAAAAAATGTCCGCGACAGTATATGTCTATCTTTTAAGATTAACTTACTAGAACCGTTTTTATGCGAATCAAATTTAGCCAATTTTTACCGATTATTTGTGAGAGTTCTATCAACATAATAATATAATCTTTATCCATATAAATGTGTTGTTGATTAAGAGTATGTAATTGTAAACAAAATTGTCATTGACATCATTTAATTTCAACGAACATCTTAGAAGATATTACAATTTTAAAATAACTCCGATATAAAATTCACACGCGATGCATGATGTGCTAAACTTGACGCTGCGCCTGGCCGGCGGGCGAGGAGAGGGGTTGCTTGCGGGCGGCGCGGATAGGTTTTTTTTATGGTAGGTAAAAATCATCCAATGACGAATCCCGCTCTTGGGCGGAGCGGGAAACAGTGTCAGACTCTTACTGACTAAACAACTTACCCCGTTTCTCCCTTGCCATATTCCCAGAGCCCCGGTATAACGCTTTCGCACCAACCCTCAGTTGCAGGAGGCTTCGCCCCTGAAGGGCCCCACAGTTTGCTGACAACACCTTGAGGCGCGCGGGAGCAGTGCACGCCGTCGACGACTTGGTCTCGGTCTGGACTGTTACCAGACAACCGGACGGCGAGCACCGTCCACAAGCCAGCTTCTAAGGAGACCGGATATCGGCGGGATCGCGGCGGTGACGGTGACGGCTACGGCGAGGGCGCTGTTGCCTTTGCGTTATGCGGTCGGCCTCCTCCTTTACGAGCATTACTGCTTTGCAGAAGGAGGCGACCGCTTGCCATTCTACTTCGCTGCGAACTATGGCCTGAACCAAGGCCCGGCGCGAGAGGTCGCCGCCGCTGATCACCCTCACGAGGACACGGCGATGCTCTTCTCAAGCGGGGCACACCTCCACCGTGTGCTCCACCGTATCCTCCGTGCTGACCATACAGTGGTGACACCCGGGCGTCTCTTCCTTCTTCCCATGTCCGGTGAGAACCTACGTCATGCGGAAGGTGAGGATGCCGTGATAGATATCACGCCTCAAAGAGGGGACTTACCGCCGAGATTATGGCGTGCCCAAGTTGGGGTGTAGCTCTATGAAGTACTTTTAGATAATTATGTTCTTTTAAAAACTAAATTGTCTAAAATAATAACAGAAATTGACACGGGCAAAGTCGTGGGTAACAGCTATAATTTATAAAGCTGAGGAGGTTGTTTGCAAAAATAAATATGATGCCCAAAATAACTATTCCACGCGGACGAAGTCGCGGGCACAGCTAGTATATTATATAGATAGTATCGTCTTCCATTCTTCCCCAAACATACCAAAATCAGTGTTCTCTTCTAGAAGATCATTAAGCGCAGAGTGTCCGTTCGTTTTACAAAAACCGGCAGACTACGTGGGTAACAGATGCCTCGCCATGCCGCCTCCGGCGGGACCCGGAAAACGAGGAAGGCCTAAGTTTGATCGACGTCGTAAGGGACGACATGCGTGCTAATGGGCTTAAGGCAGAGGACGCAAAAGACCGAGCGAAGTGGAAGCGTGTTTGTTGGAAAGCGGACCCCGGGCACCGAGGTGAAAGCCAAGGGTAGCAACCTGGACTGGCGCTAAGTTGATGATGATGATGAGTGTCCGTGGTATGGGTGATTTGGAGTGCGCAACTGTACGACACGTCGGAACTGCCAGGAGACGATGTTTCCTGCCACGGCTGTAGTTATTTGGCACCAACAAATTACATAGAAGGTGTTGACTTGTCATGCCCCGTTCATCATTTGAACTTTTTTAACGGAATAATCGTACCTACTATGTACAATAGTGAGTTTTTACCGACGTTCTTACAAGTAATCGCCATTCTGGCGACTGATTCTCCTCATGGAATATCACTACAAAATACTATTAATGTATTCACCAAAACATTGTTCGGATCAGCTCACAACGTCGCAATAGACTATTGTTTAGTATAGTTACGTGTTTAGGGTGATTGGTAATTAGTGACCGATATTTAAAGATGTGATTATAGTCATGATAACAAACAACTTTTACATAGATAACAAACAACTTTTACAATGACTATGAAAATGATTACATTTTTAGCTTAAACAACTTGATGCATATCTTGTCATGCCGTCATAGTGACCGTTTATTGTATTTTGATACTAACAATTTTGTTAGAGATTTTATATTGATTCGGGAACATATGTTTGTTCCCAAGAAAAGTCGACATTTATTAGCTAATTTGTTAGCTTATAATATTAACGTAGTTATAGATAATTTAACTACAATTAGGTTAAGTGACGAAACAGTCTTATCTAGTATACCTAGTAATACTGTTATAGATTCTTTAAACTTCTACAACTGACAAAAGGGAAGCCTAATGATAACATTTTATTATACCATCAGAATATAAATCGCTTCTCTGGCAAAATTCTAGATGTGGAAATGTTAATAGATAAATACAATATGGATATCTTATGTTTTTGTGAGACCTGGTTAAAACCAGATAGAATGCTGTTCAATATCAATAATTTTTCAGTTGCCAGTGCGTACAACAGATTATCAGTAGGTGGTGGTACCTTGATTTTATGTAATAATTCTTTTCGATATAAGGAAAGGAAAGATATCACTGCTTGCTCTGTTGATCGCTTATGTGAGGTAGCAAGTGCGGAGGTTGAAGGCCGAACTTTTCTATGTGTTTACAGACCACCCGCATCAAACTTGACATCTTTTTTGATCGTAATAGAAGAAATACTAAATAAACTTATTAAAGATAGCAAATTAGTTTTTGTTTGTGGGGACTTAAATATTGATTTACTAGTAAATTCTCCAGAAAAATGTAAACTTCTCTCATTGTTTAGTTCTTTTAATCTAAAATGTATTTTTAATGAAGCAACAAGAATTACACCTACTTCAGCTTCATGCATAGATAATATATTTACTAATTGTAATATAAAAGACTCATCCATAATTAGTGGCGTGAGGTCTGACCATACTGGTCAACTAGTATCTTTTGAGTTGGTCAAAAAGTTACAATTAGATTCATTTGAGTTTAGACCGCTTACTAAAAATAAATTAAACAATTTTAATAATAATGTTCTTGGTAGTCTCTCAACAGCAAATTTTGATTCGCAAGACCCCAATGTAAACTTTACTACATTATTTTCTACGGTATGCCAAGAATTTAATAAGGCGTGTCCAGTTAAAAAATGTAAATTTAATAATAAATCCAAATTCAATGAATGGGCTACTGCTGGAATAAGAAGAAGCAGAGATAATTTATATCAGTTATACCATGATAAATCGTTGTCGTCTGATCTTAGCTTGCATAAACATGTTAAAATGTACTCAAAGATATTCAAAAGAGTCTGCGCCCAAGCTAAATCTATTTCAATAAGTAAGAAAATTGGAAATTCTAATAATAAAATAAAAGCTGTCTGGAAGGTAATAAACAAAGAAACTGGAAAGACCAACCAACAAGATCGAAATGAATTGTCCCTAAAAATTGATAATAAAATAATTTCGGATAAGTTAAAAGTGGCTGAGACATTGGAAAACTTTTTCACTAACATCCCAATAGAAGTTACGAAATCTCTCCCTTCTTCATCTTTGTTAGCTGAATCTTTTTTAAAAGAACATTTTACTAAGGATATACCAACCTTTGAATTTAAGCGTATCTCTGTTGATACAATTATAAAAACCTTCAAAAGTCTTAACATGAAAAACACTGAGGACTTATGGGGTATATCAGTTAAGGTTCTGGGAGATATTATTGATACAATTGCTCCTGTCCTAACAGGCATATTTAATCAATGTTTGGACAGCGGTACATTCCCTGATTTAATGAAACATAGTAAAGTTGTACCAATTTTCAAATCAGGTAGTAAGAGTGACCCCTCTAATTATAGACCTATATCTGTGCTTCCAGCATTGAGTAAAATCTACGAAAAAATCATGCTGGACCAGATGCTGTGTCATTTTAATGTGAATGGGATTTTGCATAGTCATCAGTTTGGCTTCACGAAAGGAAGGTCGACGACGGATGCAGGAGTGAAACTCATCAGTCACATTTTGGAATCCTGGGAGAAATCCCAGGATGCCATTGGCATATTCTGTGACCTCTCAAAAGCATTTGACTGTGTTGACCATAAAACTCTGATCTGTAAATTACATCATTACGGAATTCGTGGACAAGCTGCTGATCTTGTTTTTTCCTATTTATCTTACAGGCAGCAAAAAGTAACCATTAATGGGGCGACGTCCTCAGGCTCTCTGGTTTATATCAATGACCTTCCTTACATGATGGCAAATTTAGCAGATATAGTTCTATTTGCTGATGATACTTCCCTTATTTTTAAAGTAAATAGAAAAGATGCGGATGTCTTGCATGTTAATGAAAGTCTGGCTGTTCTTTCTAAATGGTTCGCTGCTAATAACCTCTTATTAAATGCGAATAAAACGAAATGTATAAAATTTTCACTGCCCAATGTCCCTCAAGTTGGCTTCAGTTTAATTCTTGACGGCAAAAAGCTTGATGTTATTATGGAAACTGTTTTCTTAGGTATAACTATCGATTCTAAATTGCAATGGGGCGCTCATATTAGAACTCTCTCTGGTAGACTAAGCTCAGCTGCATATGCAGTAAGAAAAATAAGGCAATTGACTGATGTAGCCACAGCTAGATTAGTTTACTATGCTTATTTCCACAGTATTATGTCTTATGGCATTTTATTGTGGGGATCTGCAGCTGATGTAGACTCAATTTTTATATTACAAAAAAGAGCAATCCGGGCTATTTATAAAATGGGTCCTCGCGAGTCCCTTAGAGATAAATTTAAAGAAATCGATATACTGACTCTGCCTTCTCTTTATATCTTAGAAAGTATCCTGTATGTTCGTAAAAATTTAGGACTTTTTAAAATTAGAAGCGATATTCACAACAAGAATACGCGCAGTAAACACGAAATTGTTTTACCCAAATGGAGGTTAGCCAAGACCAGCAAGTCATTTTTAGTAAACAGCATACGTTTTTATAACAAGCTGCCAGAAGCGGTAACCGAACTTAGTGAGGGAAAGTTCAAAAATCACATTAAGCGGGTCCTAACCAAAAAAGCATATTATAAGGTTAAGGATTATGTAGAAGACAAGCTTGTTTGGCAATGACTGCTCCTGCACATGTGGCTCCCTGGTAACTTATTCATATTGTGTAATTGTGTCTATTAACTGCTCCATCTTTGTTTCCATATACACATTTTTTTTTTTTTCTTGACACATTGCTTCTGCAATATTTATATTATTAAGACCAAAAAAAAATTTTTAATTCAATTATAATTAATTTTGTTAGCACCCCGCAGTGTAACTGTTGTAGTGATTAATGTATTTTTTTTTTCTCATACTTTTTTATTTTTTTTTTATATACAATATTTTTTTACAATTCACGTTGTAAAGTAAGAGCACTGTAGACTTAGTAAATCCTATTACGATTCACCTTTTATTTTTTTATTATTATTATTATTTTTATTGTGCTTTTAATGCAATATTGACTGGTCTACACTGTTCTTACATAATGATATAAGTACTGTAACAACGAATTATTGTAAGAAATCATTTTTTTAAAAGAGTAACCATGGAGTTTCTTGCCGGTTCTTCTCCATAGGAAACGACCAATTTGGAACCGTGCACTAGCTTCTGACGTTTTATAAGTGCCCTTGTAGGCCTATATGAAATAAAAACCTTTTTGATTTTGATTTTGATTTTGATAGGACCAAACCTGAAATCGCGAAAAATGAAGTCTGCGACCAGTCCCCTAGCAAAGTTACGATCGTTTCGTTTAACGTGAACGCGTAGCTTTGGCCACGCCCCAAATTCTTTTGTTGAGATGACGTCCGAACATAGGCATTGGCGGCGTGGCCAACTACAAGAACTCACTCTAAATGAAACGATTGGTCAGGGGGGCAAAGTCAAAGTCAAAGTCAAAGTCAAAACATTTATTGCGAACTAAGTGTACAATGTTGTTATCATAATCATGCCAGTACTTTTGACTTAGCGGCCTTTTACAAGCATTGCAATTTTTATTTAGGTATTCTAGTTAACATGCAATAAACATTTTATTACTTCATTATTATTATCATTGTCAATTCATTTGAATAATTACAATAGTGATGAAAATTTTAATATTGATAATAATAAATTTAATATAATTATCAGGTTACTATTAATTTAGTTGAGAAATTATGAAATTAAAATGTCAATAATAATGAATTTCATACATTTGTTATGTCCATACCATCAGTTTAATTAAGAAATTAGAGCAACGTCAAGAAATTGAATGTCAATAATAATTCATTTCATAAAATTACAATATAGTATGTCAATAATATCTGTTTTAATTAAACATTTAATCTATAAAAATGACCAATGATTAAATGTCAATAATAATTAATTTAATCCAATAATATTAATGTCAATAATAATTAATTTAATACAATAATTATAATGTCAATAATATCACTTTCATTGAGAAATTAGAGCCATGTCAGAAAATCAAATGTCAATGAATGTCAATAATAAATAATCAATTTAATATAATTTTAATGTTATTATGCAAATTAAATAATGTAGTGGCAATAATAATATCATTCCCTTTAGGTTATTAAAAGATGATAGACACGATTTTATTGTTTGTATAGCACAGATCGCCATCTTGGTACAGTTAAGTAGAATAAGATACCTATTTTGGGCAAAACTCGAAATATTCCTTCACCGAGTAGAAACATTTTTGTATTAGATATTGTTTTAGTCTTTTTTGGAATACTGTTGCTGATTTTTCAGTTTTAAATGTGTCAGGTAATTTATTATATATTTTAATTGCCATATAATATGGGCTTCCACTTAATAATTTGGTTCTTGAGAATGGAGCGCATAACCTCTTTTTGTGGCGAGTGTTTACGTTGTGCGTATCTTCCACTCTAGTGAACTTATTGATGTTTTTAAAAACAAATACGCAAATGTCGAGTATGTATATTGACGGCAGAGTTAACATCTGATATTTTATAAAATATGGTTTACAGCTCTCAGTATTGTTTATTTGAGCTAGAATTCTTATACATTTTTTTTGCATTATAAACAGTTCATCTACTATAACACTATTTCCCCATAGCATGACGCCATATCGCAACCATGAGTATGCATATGCATAGTAGGCAGCCATAGCTGTTTGTGTGTTAGTGCTTTGTTTAATTTGGAAAAGAGCGTAAGAGAATCTAGACAGTTTTGTTTTTATATAATCTATATGCGACTTCCAGTTAATGTGTGTGTCAATATTTATACCAAGTAGGCTAAATGTGTTAACTTCCTCTATTTCCGTGTTTCTAAATTTGCATTTTACGTTGAGAGGTGGTTTTTTATATGATCTGAATTGCATTATTTTAGTTTTACCAGTATTTATTTCTAAATTGTGGTTCTGGAGCCAAGTATCTACCTTTTCGAGAGTATCTTGTATTTGTAAGCTAGGGTTGTTTACATTCCCACACTTTATTAATATTGAAATGTCGTCTGCAAATAGAACTGGTAAAGTGTTCTCTTTGTCTAATATTTTGGGAAGATCATTAATATAGATTAAAAATAAGGGACATCCTAACACGCTTCCTTGTGGGATTGAGCAAGTGATATCTATTACTTGTGATCGAATGGTTTTGATCTCATTTTTTTTGTGGTCATTACTTTCTATTTGCACTATTTGTTTCCTATTGTGTAAATAAGATTTGAACCACGAATGAGCTGGTCCTCTTACACCACAACCATATAGTTTAGATAATAAGATGTCATAAAGAACTTTGTCGTATGCTTTTGTCATGTCAAGTAGTAGCCCAATTACATATTGTTTGTCATTTATATGTTGTAGTGCTTGTTGAACATATTTGTAGACTGCTAATGTTGTTGATCTACATTTCCTAAATCCATTTTGTGCATCGTCAAGAATATTAAACTTTTCTAAAAACTTATATAGCTGATTGCACATAGCTTTTTCAAATATTTTAGAAAAGGTTGGGAGCAGTGCTATGGGTCTGTAATTACTCGGGATATATTTATCACCCTTTTTATGTACTGGTTTTACTAAAGCAACCTTAAGTGCATCTGGAAATTGGCCTTCTTGAAAGCTTTGATTGATTAGAAATGTCAAAGGATTGGAAAATTCTATTGCACATTGCTTTAATAAAATTGGTGGAATGTCATCGATACCGCAGCTATGTTTGTTTTTTGTTGATCTGATTATATTGAGTATTTCTTTTTGCTCTACTGGGCGTAAGTACATAGAACAAGTAGAAGGATTGACCACAGGATTTCCAATGTTATTTGTTGAGTTATTTGTCTTATTCTGCCCTACCGTCGCAAAGAAATCGTTAAACTTGTTAGATACATTTAAGGGGCATTTTATTTCTTCGTTGTCTAACTTCAGTGTTATATTTTCACGTCTATTTATTTTGGTCTTCCCTGTTTTTGTGTTAATTATATTCCACATTGTCTTTACCTTATTGTCCGATTTTTGCATTTGTTTAATATATGTTAGTTGTTTTGATTTTCTAATAGTCGATTTCAGTATTTTACTAAATAATTTATAGTGTTTTTTTATAACACTGCTTTTGGTTTCATTAAAAATAGTTCTTAACAATCTTTTATGTTCACATGACTTTTTGAGACCTTTAGTGAGCCATCCTTTTTTTGGTTTGCATTTTATTTTTATTTTCTGTAATGGAATATATTTATTCAGATTGTGTTTTATAGTTGTAATGAAAAATTCATAATTTTGGTCTACGCTTTTATTTTTATTTAGTATTATTTCCCAATTTTCTGATTTTAATGAATTTTTGAAACATTCGATGTTATTTTTTGTAAATAATCTTTTTTCGGTATACCAAGTTTTACTATAGTTATATGATAAATAATCTACGTTCAATTTTGCATTTATTGCCTTATGGTCCGATAGTCCGTAATCTTTGACAGTTGCTTTGCTTATGAGTGGTGGGTGGTTTATGAAAAGTAGATCAATGCAAGTGGATGTCGTATTAGTTACTCGTGTAGGTTCGCGGATTATTTGTTGGAGGTTATATGTTTTCATAAAGTTTAAGAACTCCTGAGTTTGTTTATTTTTGTTGTGTACGTTAATATTAAAGTCACCTCCTATTATTAAGTGTTTTTGTGATTGTTTTGTATTTAATTTGTGTAAAACTTTGCCCAATTGTTGAAAAAATATATCAATATGACGATCTGCTCTATAAAGTCCTATAAAAGTACAGTTTAATTTGGGAACATCAATAGCACTGAATTCTATTACATATTCTTTGGAATGATTTACAATATCTATTCGTTCAATGCAGTCCAATGAGTCTTTAACAATAATACACACTCCTCCGCCTTCGCGGGTTTTTCGACAAAAAATGGACGCTATTTTATAACCCTGGGGCAAGACCGATTGACAATAATTTTCGTTTTTCCATAATTCGGATAGAGAGATAAAATCAATTTCAGAATCTAAAAGTAATTGTTCTATTAATTCTACTTTGTTTCCGATACTTTGAATATTTTGGAAAATAAATGTAAACTTAGCCGGTCCGTTTTTTTTGTTTGTTTGTAGTTTGTTTCCTTGATACATGTTAGAGAAAAAACTGAGAGCCGTCAGCGTCTTGTTCGAGATTGTAGTTATCATGGTTTATAGCAATTATGTCTTTCATTTGCCGTTTTATATCATCAAAAATGGTGCGCATTCCATTGTTATTCAGTCTTCCTGTGGCATTGCTAAACATTCTACTGTCATACGTAAGATGCAGGTTCGAGTCCAAAAGGTATGCGTGTAAATGTGTCATTATGTCCAGGTACAATAAGTTTGCAAAGTTTTCTACTCGCCAGTTAAACAAATTAGAACTGTTATTAAACTTGAAGGTGGGTAGGCATAGAATAATATTTGTATTGTCAATTTCTTTTAAGGTTTTTCTTAGGTCATAGATTAAGTCAAAATAGTCATTTGTTGTTTTAAAATCGTCTTCTCCAATTAGTATTATGCAAAAGTCTTCCATAGTATAATCTTTAACCATGTTTTTTATGCCTTTAAGTAGTTGTTGGATTCCGCAATTTGGTTTTAGGTAATGGTAGATATTGTAATTGACAAGTTTTTCCTCTGCTATCGACAATACTTTATTATATTTGTTGGTACTGATGATACAAGCTTTATTTTGTTTGTTCTGATTGTGTTGCACTGTGGTTGTGGTATTGATTTCAGGTTTATTTAAAACAATTGGTTTGCTATTTTCATTTATGTCTTGGTTTGCAGGTAATTTTTTTGATTTTGTAGAAGTCATGATTTTACAACATTTATTCTGCTCAACCAACTCTTGATTAATGCGTTTAAGATTGTTATTCTCTAAGGATAGTGATTCTATTTTATTATGAGCGTTGTTTAGTTCTGCTGTTAATCGTTGTATTTGTTTTTTAAGTTGAAATATTTGGTTGTCTTCATCATCAGATATGTCGGGTAAACTTGTAGCGGTGCCATCTATTGGCGATTCAACTGAAGTTATACTTACATTCTCATTACCAGTAGTGTCTAAGTCGGTTTTAGTACGGTTGCGACGAAATGTGATGTTATCCAAGAAATTCATTATTAGAAAGTATGATGTTTCCAAAAATAATTTGTATTTGCTTGGATTTGAACTCGAGACCACACAGCGGAACCAGTGTCTGTGTACCTTCTATGGTGAACTAGCCACTTGGCTGTTACGGATTAGTGTTGAAATTGTTAACTGCTTACTTCTTCATACGAAATTTGAATCAAGAAAGTGCGTTACTATGACTCATTAGGAAAAAATGTTAGCCACATATGACACTTCACTTTTGTTTTTATCAATATTGTTTTGTTTAATTAAGGTCTTTTTATCACTGTCACTGGTCACTTTTATGTTCTTTATTTGTGTTTACTTGTTATTTTTGCTTTAAGTTTTAAGTTTTGAGAAACTTTTTATTGAAGTTGATGTTGGAAGTTTTCGAGGCGTTTTATTGTTATTTAACGCGTCACAGTTCACTTGCTAATAATATCACTGTTGCTTTAGATGTTTGAGAACGTTTTTAGATTTCATCGATGGTAAACAGAGCACAATTAATAATTTTAAATAATTTTAAAACACGGACTCGAAGTGATCGTGGCAGCACTAGCGCCATCTCTCAGCTGTACAGCTGGGCTGTACATTTATGTTTGCTAACTGGTCAAAATTGAACTTACTGAACTGGTTGTTTTTTTCGCGATTTCATTTTTCCTCTAGTAAAAATTATTTGTTATCATGTGTTTAAGTAACAGTTATCCTGTATAGTTATTTTTTTTTAGAAATCGCTAGAGTTATTAAAATTATTATTTTTTTATTTTTTTTTTATTTATTTAATCAACCAAAGTATAACGACACTATTTAACCAAAGAATATAACACAAATCATATTGTACAACAACTGATCCGTTTCATATCAATTATAAAGGCACCTGTTCACTAGAGCGTAACGTTGTCTTCACGTTATATTACAGCATCGAGCGACAAGTGCCTGCCCATTTAACACACTTGTTTGACAATACGACGTTGTGTCAATAGAATTATGTCGATGCAGTGGTTGAGTAATTTACTCTTTCGCTGCGTGTCGCGGGTTTGATTCCCGCACGGAATAAATATATATTTATGGCCTACAAACAGCTGTTCTGCGTGTGGGTATCTTGTGTATGTGACTTTACAATATTTGTGAAAGTTTCCACGATAGCTACAAGAGTTGTTCCTCGTGTGAGGTAACTTTTTCTTTTAAATAGAACTGTACACTTTAGTAAACGACTGTCATAAAATTCAAGATGAAGATACGTTGCAGTGTAAGATACAGGTTACATACTGTCACTAAGTAGGTATGGGTTGATAAGAGAACATTAAAACACAGTATTTAATAAAAACTGGCTTACTGTCCATGATTTCTTTTCTGTCTGGTTTTATTAGATTTAAGTCCTTCATTCTAAATAAATAAATTATACATCGCGTCGTAAAATAATATAAAACTCTTGGGAATTATCATACACGTTAGTTGTTTGCCAATATTGTGGATTTCTATACTTGTAAACTTATATAGTCCTTGATGATCTTATTATAAATTATATTTAGAACAGTGATTAAGGAAAACATTACTAAAATTACAAGCAAACGATAATCGACCTAAGTGCATTGACCTCAATTACATTATTTTAAAATTGCACTATTATCGCAGGAATGCACTGCAATATTGTAAAAACTTAGGGACTATGAACTCTGCGTCCTTGCAATAAAGTACAACAAGAGTTTTGAGAGCAGATGTATTGAGGTTCGGTGGAGCGTGTAATAGCGGTGGCGTCACAGGCTTTGTGTGGCGGCGGCCGCTGCAGTGTGTCGCAACCATTACCACTACAATGGACGATTTCTTTTAATTTAAATCTAGACTAGTTTCGTAAACCGAGCACTATGCCTCTGCGTTCAAATACAAAATTACTCTATATTATACAGCACCTATAAATAAGTGTGCAATTTATTGTCATTATTTTTTTTAATAATATTCCACAACTGTCACACAACGCCGTTTAGTCCCAAGCTAAGCATAGCTGGTTTTATGAGTGCTACAACTACAAACATACTTAATATTTCTAAATACATACATAAATAAATTACAATACCGAACAAATGATCGTGCTCATCACACAAAAACTTGTCCTGGGCGAGAATTGAACCCACGACCTGCGGCATAGCATTAGGCCAGTCATAGGTAGTATGTTCGACACAAACAATACTAAAATATTTAAAGCAACCCTACTGAACAAACTAAATCAGAGCGTTTATCCCAAAGCAGAGCTGCAACTAGCCTTATATAGGGTGACTGGTAATTGACCGATACTTAAAAAATACTTTTACTATGGGGCCAAACCTGAAATCGCGAAAGAAATTATTTTCGCGATTTCAGATTTGTTTTTGTTATTATGACTATGTTAATGTTCTGTGCCCTAATTCACGTAAAATCAAACAATCCCAATTCCATTTTCGTTCGATCGTATTCCTATCCAAAATCGGTATTCACGTGTTCCTTGATGGGGATTCGATAGAACGACAATCGAACGACTTCTAAACGACCTCTCTTCGATCGAACGAGTTCAAAATCGGTGTCGTTCAAACTCGATTGATGGATGGGAATACGAAAATGTCAAAAGTCGCTACGATATCGCTACGGTTTTCATTACGAGAATTAGCCTACTGTTATCAACCCATACCGACTTAGATTAAGTGTCGTTCACTAAAATAATTACCAGTCATATGCCCGGTGCAAGCTTCAATAACCACCACCATCCCCTATTTATCACTTGTGAGTGCTGAAGCCGTGAGCACCCAACATGTCGGATCTTGGCGAGTCTGAAGTTAGCCCGTACTGTAACTATACTTAAGATTTGGGAATCAATCATAGACTGAAAGTTGGCAAGAACGAATAGAAGAGGAAAACGATAGCATCGGCGCCGAGTGACGCGGAGAGTGGCAGAAAGGTGATGACGAGCCGCGCTGAGCAATTAGTCCTGCTCGACATCACGAGAGACTGTAATGACAGGTCATTATTCGTAAGACCCTGAATTGTACCTAATGAAAAGCAAAAAATATCTAATTAGAACCTAACAAGTTTTTCTTATGCAATACGAATTATGATTTCATAATCTGACGAATTGACAAGAATCATTGAAATAAAGTTGTTGTAGACCTTCGTTAGTCACTTCATTAAAACAGTCGTCCTCTGTATAATTATATAGTATAAGACTCAGCCTCAATCCGGACAGCGAGCTAAATATTGCTCATCGCCCGGTAATACATGTAGCCACAGATAAAAATCATCAAATAACTTTTGAATTTCTGAAGTGGGAGGGACGTAACATTTTTAGTGATCAAAACCCAGAGTGTTTTTACAGTTGCCCTTTTTTTGCGGCGTCTGCGGTAACTCTCTCAAAAAATCCGCAGCCCTGGTCAGACGGCAATTTACACAGGGCTCGCCGTCTACGAACCCGCGCTTACGGTGGTTGGTAGTCGTCCTAGGACTTCAGACGCTGGGGGCGTGTCCGGCGAGACCTGATAAAGTAGCTACATATAAATACTTTAATTCAATCAAAACTTTTCAATAAACAGAAATGGAAACTTTACGTGATAAGTTAATGTAAGTAATCTTTACACGAATCTGCCTACCCTTAGTTCTACCCATTATGTACATAGGAATAACAATTTAGGACTGTAGCGAATTTCCTAACGTGCAGTGAGTGTGGTCGTCCCCTAGGCGCGGTCATCAGGATCCCTTCACTGACGAACCTTGGTTTATAATTGATGTATTTAAACAGTAAAGCACTTATTGTCGGGTCAATGTTTTTGCGCCGCCGACGCGACACTTACCCACTTTCGTGACACTGCATTGTTCGCTCGCTATAAAAACTGTTTCGATCTAATTTATCTGTGACGACTTCGAAGAGAAAAAGGCGAATAAATTAAATGTCACGCGCCAGGAATCAAACGTTGGTCACGCGGGTCAAAGAAATTGAAACGTCTATCGTATAATCGATTTACTTCTTTGAAGCAGATATTAGTAAACTGACTCGAGCCCAGACTAACAATACCGAATCTAATGGGGAACACAGGTTGCCAATAAAACATTGCAAGCTGGTGCAGCATAGCAAATGCGCAAATTTTACTTGAATAAGCCCAATTCGTAGGCTCGTAGCTGCGATAAAGCTACGATGTAGCACCGGCGTAGCAACGATGTAGCACCGGCGTAGCAACGTCGTAGCAACGTCGTAGCAATGGCGTAGCTAGCAGCCTGTTTAGCATAGCGTACTGTGACAAAGTGCAAGACCAAGAGCAGTGGTGGCCGAGTGGTAACGGCCCCGACTTACGAGTCGTAGGTCGCGGGTTCAAACCCAGCCAGGCGCATTACTTTGTGTAATTTATTTCATCACCACTGCTCTCAAAACGGTGAAGGAAAACATCGTGAGGAAACCGGCATGTCCTGGAACCAAAAATTCGAAGACATGTGACATCCACCAATCCGCATTGGGCCCGCGTGGTGGATTATGGCCCATTCCCTCTCCTAGAGAGAGGAGGCCTGTGTCCCTGCAGTGGGAACATTAAAAGGCTGATGATGATGATGATGATGATGACTGTGACAAAGATCTGTGCGTTGTTGTTGTGTTCATTAACGTGATCGACACGTTGACCTGCGTTTGGCTCTCTGATTTGCTAAGAGCTTGGAGCGAGCTAATCGAAATACCAAAATTAAATGTCATAAAGGGGTCGATCATATTAACGTAATACCTATAAAAGTACGTAGTCGCTACTCCTGAACCTTTCAGCCTCTTCGACTATCTGTTCTGCGAGCAATATACAATCGTCTTAATAAATAATACCTACTTCTATTCTTGATGCATCAATTCCGTGTTCGAATTTTGGCTATCGAACCTCTGATGTGTTATGAA
This sequence comes from Mythimna loreyi, assembly GCA_029852875.1. NCBI lineage: Eukaryota > Metazoa > Arthropoda > Insecta > Lepidoptera > Noctuidae > Mythimna > Mythimna loreyi. The sequence continues at coordinate 23,945,666 of CM056785.1, forward strand.
TATCTGATAAGATATGGCCATATTAACATGGTGGTTGTGGTGTCCGCAGGCATCACAGTGGGGCTGACGGTGATCCCGCAGGCGATCGCGTACGCGGGCGTGGCGGGGCTGCCGCCGCAGTACGGCCTGTACTCATCGTTCATGGCGTGCTTCGTGTACACGGTGTTCGGCAGCGTCAAGGACTCCGCCATCGGGCCCACGGCCATCGCCGCCATCTTGACGCGGGAGAACCTGCACGGCCTGGGGCCCGAGTTCGCCGTGCTACTCGCCTTCCTCTCGGGATGCGTCGAACTGCTCATGGGGATACTGCAGCTTGGTGAGTTCTTATTATGCCTGCTTACTCAAATGTACCTATTTTTTTTAAGAAAGCTTTGCTCCGTGTTACAAATTATTGCTGTATCATGGGTGCATTAACACACATGTAAACTGGCATCCACAAAACATCTAGACCTGGAACACCTACCTGTAACCAACAAATGTACCTAACATCTATTTATGTATCTGTAATCTTTATCACCAACCCGCCCGGTGGCACGTGCACAAATATGTGCTGTCAACGTATCATTCTATCCATGGACGTGCATTTTCCATTATTGGTACTAAACTATTTTAAAAATTAAACTTATAATCTTCGACTAAAAATAACTATAAACACATTTATCTGTCGTGGGATCTTTCAGCAACGCAAGGGCTTCAACACGCGACCGATCCAACTGTGAAATAAGATGCATTTGTACAAAGTCGTTTGTTCCCACGGCTACTGAGCACAGCTCTACGACGCTCTGTGCGCGGATCTCTCTATTGTCAGCATGTTGTTGTTAATTACTAAATAGTAGCTAAACAAACCGTTTACAGATCATTGTTATTCAAAGCGGGTGGACTGCACACCTGCGGTATTGGTTCAATTCTCTACGTTACCTTTGAAACACTGTAACTGAATATACTTATTGATTTCAAGTCAAGTCAAGCCGAGCGAATTTGAGTATAAAGCATCTCCATGATTTCTCCGTCACAGAGTTGTTCGCCGCTGGCGTTTACGCCTCGGGCCGTTGTCGGGTGCTCAGTAAACATTGCAGTATGACACATTGCTGACATGCACACATTGCACATTTTCCGACGGCCCAGCAGCAGGGTCTCAGTAACAATAGCCAGCGTGCGGGGCCGGGGGGGCGGGCTGCTGTCACAGGAATGTCAGTGTCTTCTCTATTGTGACATAATATGTCATGTCAGTGAGTCAGCGCCACCGCAACAAACAAGCACATAAATAAACAAGCATGAGGTAAATGTTATCAGTGCACAAATGGCTCGGTGGTGACAGGTGATGTTGTTTTGATCACAATGAGTAAGGTTGTTTTCTGCGAGCTCGGGTCGATGACTTAATGTGTATAGGTTAGAAATTGTATAAAAAAAAGGTTGATAATTATTAAACTCTTGAGCCCTGTCTTTCTACTATGAAAGGCTAAGGACAAAATGGTGATAATATTAGTTGCATTAAGTCCACCTGTGTGCCACTACTGCACACCCTTCGTGGCACTTTTCAAAGTAAATTGTAATATTCATGAAAACGCGCATCAAAATTTGAATAGAAGAAGTTTTTGATTTCTTGTTTGTTGTCCTTGATCCCCTCAGAGCCCAGACCTCCCATCCCATCCCTCCACCTCCACAGAAGAGTGGGGCAACCATTTCTATTTAACAACCTTATCTGAACTGAAGGAAAACATTAGACAAGAAATCAACAACATTGTTACTCAAGTTCTGGAGGCGCGTTACATTCGAGACATCATTTATCTGAGATCACTTTTAAGATCCAGAGCCGCGATACACGCCTTTGGAATAATGATATTTCTAAGAAGTAATATTTCCATGTCTTCAATTTCTGATTTTGTAATTTAACAAGTAGGTATATAAGTATATTTGCTAATTGTTTATGTATGCACAAATTTGAATTATTCTGAGGCAGATATAGAAACAACCATGGTTGTTACGTGGGTAACGTAAACAAGCGATAACAATACTATTACTAAGACGCAAGTTATTTACTTAAATGTTTCATATTTCATGAGGTGATTGAGTAAGAATGTCGTACGAGCCGTGTTGATGAGCATTTCAGCGTATTTCAATGCATGACGACCTGCCGGCGATGCCTGGCATGCGGTTCTGTCATTTTAATAACGTTACATGCTTATCATTCATGCGTTTCTTATCAGTTTGCAAGTCTGTTTAAATCAAAATATAATGTAATTTAATGTTTTCTTTCTGACTAAATAGTCATATTCAGAGACGTTACCACAAGCGCATTACACGATTCATTTGACAATAGTGTAGTGTGTAGGCCATCGCTCTTTCTCGCCCGCACGCCTGCCATTTGAACACAGCCCTCGAAACTTAGTTTCTGACTGTATCTGATTCAACAATTAAGAATTTAATATTAAGTTTTTATCACTCTCTAGCCTGGAAATCTCTTAAATGTTGATTCGGATACGGTTCGGCACTACACATTCTAATTTGATAGCCACCGTTAAGATTATACACAGCAACGCCATCTCTGTCGCGACACATGAACTAAACACTAAAAATCCTTCATTGCTGTACCAGAGTTCTCTGCACAATTCGACATACATAACAGTCTAGATTCAAGTATGGAGCGGTTGCCCGGACCAGGCACAACACCCATCTGATTAGAGGGTCTTCCCTTTTCAACGGAGGATTTCAGGACCTTACATCCTCGACCGCATACATCTAAAACTTTATTGCATAAATATCCCCGTCCCATGTGCAAATCGTCATGTATGCCTAGAGCCTGGAGCTTCGACTGATAAGACTTAGTCAATAAGTAATGTGATTGTTGTTTGCGGCAGGTTTCCTGATCGATTTCATCAGCGGCCCAGTGTCTGTCGGCTTCACGTCGGCAGCCGCCATCATCATCGCCACCACGCAGGTCAAGGACATCCTGGGCCTCAGCTTCCCAGGAGGCAAGTTCTTACAGGTAAGCCCTTATTTGAACAAACTACTCAAGCCTGATCTCAACTTTCACGGAGTGAGAGGAAGATGTGTACGGAATTTAATGTAGCTAATTCTCATTTTTACGTGGAAAATCTTCATATAACTTCATATAATCACACGGGAAGATCGCCAGCAGGAAAATCATTGCACTCCTTCGATGTGCGTAGTATAAACGATTTGAAATGCTTGCTCCAGACCGTAGAGGTGTCAACAAACGAATCCATGACCGCCAAAGTGCAAAAGTACATGCTTATGAAAAAAGTAATTATCTCTATATGTAATCAATATTGTAATGGAATCGCCTTTGTCTCCTTAACTACTTCTATATCCTGTTCTACATGTTTGTCTAAAAAGTGCCGTGTCATGATAATGTCCCAGATCGCGGAGCATGTACCAACCAATCAATCAGTAGGTCTGTCGAACGTGCGTGGAGCGGACGGGGAGCGGACGGGGAGCAAAAAACGCTTGTAACGAGGCTGGCACGTTTTTGTGTTGTTAATAAATAATTAGGAGCATTTTTTTGTTCACATCATTTGATAGTTTTTGCAAGTCTTGTCTCGATTCGATAGCGCTTTCTATCGGCCTTCGTTGTACTGTGTCGTGTCTCGTCTTTGATACTTCTACAATACGACACACTTCTGTTAAATAATTCTGATGTTGTTGATCTGTGGCTTCAGATAAGTGATAATCTATATGCGATTTTTCAATAAATGATAATAAAAATTCAATAAATGGATGGTAGTAGAAACACATAATCCTCGTTCTGGCGCAGTCGGGTAAAAGTATCTACGGATCAAGACAAACTGTCAGTTATCGTCTTAAATGTTCCCCTTATCTGATCTGTGAAATCCTCACTGATTTGAGAAACTCACAGTATGAAGAGTATTACTAATAGGAGAAAAAGTCCTATTTTATTTGAACTATAGTGGTAGTAACATTGACGGACTAAATGCGTATTATAATAATTTCATAACACTTGCTCTGTCTTCTTGGACATCTATTTTACCGTCAAAGTTGTGATTGATGATTAAACATCGCAGTTCGTATAAGATATTCCTTGGTCCAGGTGTGGACCGGCCTCTACGAGCACATCGGCGAGACGCGCCTGTGGGACTCCGTGCTGGGCATCTCCTGCATCATCGTGCTGCTGCTGCTCAGGGTAGGTCACATCATCTTACTGCTACGATGCGGCTGCTGATGAGTGAGGACTTGTTACTGTGTCCACTCACTGGGGAGCTTGTATCGTTGCCTTATTCCCAGCACATACCTCGACAGCTCGGCTGGCGCAGTGGTTGAGTGATTGACTGCTGCGCTGAGGGTCACGGGTTCGATTCCCGCTCGGAACAAATATTTGTATGGCCTACAGATAGTTGTTTCGGGTTTGGGTATCTTGTGTATGTGACTTTACATGTTTGTGAACGCACTCCACATGGGAGTAATTCCTAGCGTGAGGCAACGTTTATAATAAAACATACCTACAATAAAAAGTGGTAGGTACACCTCTTATGTAACTTGGGCATTCGAAAAAACATGTTCTTCTTTAGCATCTTCATTGACGTATCTTCGGAAGCAAAAGTTTATATGATTTGTTTCCTTGCAGAAAGTAAAAGACATAAAAGTGAACCCTGCTCCGGAGTCGGGCTCGCCGGGCGCGGCGGGCGGCGGCTCGCTGGCGCGGCGCGGCGCGGCGCACGCGCTGTGGTTCCTGTCCACCACGCGCAACATCCTCGTCGTGCTCGTGTGCGCCGCGCTCGCCTACTACTTCGACACGCAGAGGAAGGCGCCCTTCGTGCTCACAGGTCAACACCTCATGGCTTTATTTATCTCTACTGGAACTCCATAAGGCAATTAAATCGCTTGCTTTTTACAGCCAAACAAAACACTTGGTGACGCCCATTACAGATTTAACTCTAAAACAGAATAAACTTGTCATCAAAATTCGTGGTCGTTCAGATTGGTAGTTAGATACCTACACATCACAGTCAAATTCTGTCGTGATTGTGATCCGGCTTGTAGACGAATTCAGCAGATGTCTATAGTTTATAGATTGATGACAATTAGCAAATATTAGCCACCATTCCTTGAAGGGGTGAAGACACACAACCAAGGAATATATGTTTGCCAAGTTGTGACGGAGCTGCGTCATGTTTCAGGCGAGGTGAAGCCTGGTCTCCCGGAGCTGTCGGCGCCGCCGTTCTCGGCCACGGTGGGCAACCACACCTACACCTTCTCGGAGATGGCCTCCACGCTGGGCTCCGCCATCTTCGTGGTGCCGCTGCTCTCCATCCTCGAGAACATCGCGCTCGCCAAAGTCTTCTGTGAGTATCACATTAAACTGTCTATATAGGTGCACAATATAAGAAGTGAAAAACAAAATAGAAAAGATGTCGCGTACTGAAGCGGTGCTGCTCCTAAAGAGCATTAGACTATGCTATCGATCCCTATTGTTAACACACTGACATAGCTTTCCTTGTCTTAAAGTGACACAAAGATACACAATCAGTGGGCGGTCTGACTGTCATGACCTTACAGTCTTCAATTATATCAATAGAAAGAAAGACATTTATTTTATGCGAAATGACGCAACCTTAAAGCTATTAGACAAGAAAATTATACGTCACATTTGCGTAAAAACGGCCAAACGCTCAGCATAATACCTACAAATTAATAAACATAATACAATACTACAAGTAAGTCATGACACAAATCCAGCCTTGTGGAACCCCAAATGAAAATGAGTGTTTGTCACTTCCATTTTAACCAATTTTAATGCTTTGGGTGTGCTCAAATTGACAACTTTCGAAAATATTCAGAGCTGTACCCATCACTCCAATCCGTTCTCTACAGTTTAGGTAGCCATGGGGACAGAGACAGTATTGAATGCTTTAGATAAGTCCAGGAAAATACGAAAACATTTAGAACCCTAATCTAGACCCCTCACAGCACTGTAAACAAGACAGCAACTGCATCCTCGCATAATATTGTATTACGAAAGCCATATGAAGTTAACCAAACGAGTGTTTAGCACTTTTCCCAAGATCTATGACAATGCAGGAAGAACATAGGTATATAGGTAGATCTGTAATTACTGATACTGTCTCTGTCCCCTGCCTCGCGAATAGGATATCCTATCGCCTTCTTAAAGGACCTTGGATATACGCCCATTTAAGATGAGTTTAAGTATAATTTTAACCGAAAAAACAATGAATTCCAGCGGAGGGCAAGTACGTGGACGCGACGCAGGAGATGGTGGCGCTGGGCGTGTGCAACATGGCGTCGGCGCTGGTGCACTCCATGCCGGTGTCGGGCGCGCTGTCGCGCGGCGCCGTCAACCACGCCAGCGGCGTCGCCACCACCGCCGGCGGGCTCTACACCGGCGCGCTGGTGCTGCTGTCGCTACAGGTGACACATACACACGTACGGTAGCCAGCCTTACAACCACGCCAGCGGCGTCGCCACCACCGCCGGCGGGCTCTACAGCGGCGCGCTGGTGCTGCTGTCGCTACAGGTGACACATACACACGTACGGTAGCCAGCCTTACAACCACGCCAGCGGCGTCGCCACCACCGCCGGCGGGCTCTACAGCGGCGCGCTGGTGCTGCTGTCGCTACAGGTGACACATACACACGTACGGTAGCCAGCCTTACAACCACGCCAGCGGCGTCGCCACCACCGCCGGCGGGCTCTACAGCGGCGCGCTGGTGCTGCTGTCGCTACAGGTGACACATACACACGTACGGTAGCCAGCCTTACAACCACGCCAGCGGCGTCGCCACCACCGCCGGCGGGCTCTACAGCGGCGCGCTGGTGCTGCTGTCGCTACAGGTGACACATACACACGTACGGTAGCCAGCCTTACAACCACGCCAGCGGCGTCGCCACCACCGCCGGCGGGCTCTACACCGGCGCGCTGGTGCTGCTGTCGCTACAGGTGACACATACACACGTACGGTAGCCAGCCTTACAACCACGCCAGCGGCGTCGCCACCACCGCCGGCGGGCTCTACAGCGGCGCGCTGGTGCTGCTGTCGCTACAGGTGACACATACACACGTACGGTAGCCAGCCTTACAACCACGCCAGCGGCGTCGCCACCACCGCCGGCGGGCTCTACACCGGCGCGCTGGTGCTGCTGTCGCTACAGATGACAGGTTTATGCCGCGTACAGGATCGTAGGATTGAAACAATTTGCCTGCTACGGTCTTATTATCAAGGCAAGAATGCTCTTAGTAAACTAGTGCGATTCACCGTCAGCACTGTTCTTTACCACGGGGGGATCGCAATCAAGCACTGGTTTATATTATTTGAAAAAGCGTACATCTAGACACTTTTTAGTCATTCACACACGCATCTCTGGTACGAGAACACCGTCGCGCTACGCCGCATGCACCTTTGTTGTATATAAGCATCTACGGTGATCCATATAAAACATGCTACGGTATCTTTAAAGGCGGCGAATCAACCGTAATTGGTCATGGCAAAAAAAAAAACAGCACTAGCTCTTGGCCGCGGCTTCGCTCCCGGCAACAGAAAAATGTAATAAGTAAATGAAGAACTGCTCGACCGATTTGGTGAAAACTTCACATAAACCATCTACTAAATATTCCGAACAAAGCCTAAACATTTGGTTTGGATAGGTGAACCCGTTTGTTATAAAATTACAACGAAAAGTGGCATTGATTTTTTATATATTTTGATGGAAGATGTTAACGTCCGCACGACCGACCTGACGTTGTCCAAGACATGTCACCACAGCTCTGACATTGTTTGTTCTTGTTCCAGTACTTCACGCCATACTTCTACTACATCCCGAAGGCGTCGCTGGCGGCCGTCATCATCGCCGCCGTGGTCTTCATGATGGAGTTGCACGTCTTCAAGCCGATATGGAGGACTAAAAGTTAGTCTCCTTCTATGTTAAAAACGGCTATACACGATGAAGTTGCTATATTTGGAGACAATTGCTTTAATCCAATTTCTTTGAGAGTGGTGCAGCATGCTTTTATTTTCGTGGGCAAAGACCCATGAATGTGGGTTTTTACCTAACTAAAACCTCCCTGACAATCACCGTCAGCACATGGAAGGGGTGACAGGACTATTTAGAAAACCAAGTGTGAGCTCTCTCAATCTGTTAGGACACATCACTAGGGAGAAAGTAAAGGCGTCACCCCTGGGCCTCGACGTGCACGGCAGAATCTGACGGTTGTGCGTCTTTCATGGGGTGACTCGGTGGGCACACATACATGCGATGATGCAGTTGCTTTGCCGACTCCTTTTTCTCTAAGCGAGATCGGTCTTCAAAACTACATACCTACCACAGTTCAACTTCCGAAGCCTGTTGGGGGCAATAGCCCATAGCTGATAACTCTTTGAGGCACGCGTGGAACACTATGCGACGACTCGGGCTTGTTCCCGGAAGGTTACCGGAGAGCTACCCTTTGCTCATAATCCACAAGGCCAAATTTGGTCGAAACTCGGCCTGGCTTGGGTAAATACGATCAATATTCATGCTTATTTGATGTCTACAGAACTGGACCTGATCCCGGCGGTGGTGACGTTCGTGACGTGCCTGATGCTGCGGCTGGAGCTGGGCATCGTCATCGGCATCGCCGTCAACCTCGTGTTCCTGCTCTACGCCTCCGCCAGGCCCTCCGTCAAGGTCACCACGGCTGTCGTAAGTACAACATTGTGGACGTACAGACGGAACACTTGTTATAACGTAGCACACTATAACGTATTATAATCAATAAATATATAATTATATCACGAGTGCCCACAACTAATTATGATTAAACCTTTAGATTTGAGAAATATATCAATGTGTTAGTAATTCAGGATTTACCTATGACGCTAACAGCTGTATTAACTTCTGATTGACGTGGAAAAGGCATAGTATTCCCTTTTCTCAAAGTCATTCTTTTAATTGATCTTTTGGGTTTAAATTGATACAGCTATATTACAAATTTAATTACGAGTGCAGTTTTAAAGTTAGAAATTTAGTTAAAAAACTCCTGCAAATAACTGTTTCGGATGTTGGAGCTAGCTTCACAGCGCTAGCTTGTTGAAAAACTCGTGGTAGCTGTGGAAGTTGAGTTGACTATGATGCCGTTGGTCCAGCGGCTGATCTTTCTGCGACTGTCAATGAAATATCTCTACCTATCATACTAGAATATAGGGTTGGACCTCGCCACATATTTAAACACGCTTGAATGTATGAAATGTATGAAAAATGTATGAAGTGATATCTAATGCAGTTACAAAGTCGATAATATATGTGAGTGTATATCGTCAGTCTAGCGACGGGATCTCGCACCTGGTGGCCGTGGTGGACCGCTCGCTGTCGTTCCCGTCGGCGGAGTTCGTGCGGCGCGCGCTGCGCAAGGCGGCCGAGCGCGCGCACACCGACACGCCCCTCGTGCTCGATGCCACGCACGTGCAGGCCGCCGACTTCACCGCCGCTAAGGTAACCAGCGACCACGCACCAGTGCTAATTATAAACATCAACCTTCCTCTGTTATCGGTCTATCTGTTGGAGTCTCTGCGCTTTATTTCTGCACCGTTCCGTCCTACGCGCAAAACGTTTTGGGATAAATGGTACGTACAGAAAAAAAGTATAATTCCCAGCCAGTGTCGGTGTTCCCAGTTGGTTACAATCTAGGATTTTTAAGCTCAAGACTGAATAATCATTTCTAAGAAACGCGTTCCATCGTAAATCGCATCATCGGTTTCCATTAGGTGAGATAGCGGTAAAACGCGAACCTATCAAATATAAAAAAGGAAAGAAGCCTAATCCTATGTGGACCACTGTATGTAGGTCACGGTGGCCTCCCTTTCAGCGGGTTTATTCCATACAGCCCATCTCTCTCCAAACTGATGAATCCTTCTAGGTCTTAACGGGCGTATGTGAGGCAATTCGGAAATCGTAGGATTCGAATTCATGCATTAGTGACACCTGGGGTTATCAAATGCAAGGATATCGCTGTGTGGTTTAGAACAAATAAGAAGTAGTAGGTAAAATAAATAATGGGTAGAAAACGCTTTGTTTCGTACTAGTTTCCTAGCAATTAACTTGGCTTTTGACCAAAGTTAAGGTTTAAGGAAATTTCAACTGCCAAGAGCTAAAGACGGTCGGCGCACTCCAGGGATACTTTCTGAAAAACACAAGACAAGGTGAAAGGACTCCTTTTTATGGTGAACAGACACTCTTGTGTTTTGGCAAGGAATTGTCATGGGCTCCGATTAGCATCCAACGACAGCAACTTGGAGGAATCGTTCACTAAGTTTTCTTTTCAGGCAGACCAGGAGAAAAATTGTACGCTGAAGGTTTACCACAGAGTTAGCACGACTGCCAGACTGACTAGTTTTATTCACTTCTAAACGATTCAAAGTTTAAAAAGAACCTTTTCTTTTCCCAGGGCATAAAGGCGTTGATAGACGACTTCCACCAGCGCGGCCAAACCATCATCTTCTACAACGTGAAGCCGTCCATCGCCGAAGTGTTCCGCGGCGTGCGGCCGCGCGAGTTCCTGCACTGTTCGTGCCGCGCTGAGCTGGACCGCCTGCTGCTGGCAGCCGCGCGGGACCACGCGCAGCGACCCCGCACATGTTAGTATACGCACGCACTACGCACACAGTCCGCGCCACCTGCGGCCCCGCACTGCTCGTGCCTCGCTGAGCTGGACCGCCTGCTGCTGGCAGCCGCGCGGGACCACGCGCAGCGACCCCGCACATGTTAGTATACGCACGCACTACGCACACAGTCCGCGCCACCTGCGGCCCCGCACTGCTCGTGCCTCGCTGAGCTGGACCGCCTGCTGCTGGCAGCCGCGCGGGACCACGCGCAGCGACCCCGCACATGTTAGTATACGCACGCACTACGCACACAGTCCGCGCCACCTGCGGCCCCGCACTGCTCGTGCCTCGCTGAGCTGGACCGCCTGCTGCTGGCAGCCGCGCGGGACCACGCGCAGCGACCCCGCACATGTTAGTATACGCACGCACTACGCACACAGTCCGCGCCACCTGCGGCCCCGCACTGCTCGTGCCTCGCTGAGCTGGACCGCCTGCTGCTGGCAGCCGCGCGGGACCACGCGCAGCGACCCCGCACATGTTAGTATACGCACACAGTCCGCGCAGCTCCGCACTGCAGTACACGTAAATCGCAGCAGCCGTAGCACTACTTACGGAAGTTGCACAGATTCGTGTCCCTGAATCCCAATTCGTATAAAACTTGGAACTTAAGTTCGGATTGGGATTGGATGGCAAGTGTAAACCTGTTATATGATAAGAGGTAAAATATAAACAAGTTTTGAACCATAATTATAAGTACTTACCTATATTTCTTATTTGACATGTGAAAAATAAGTTTGTTTTTATTTTTTATTTAATTTATTGATTTAAAAATAATCAAAAATAATAAATAAATATTATAAAAAGCATAAAAGACTTAGATGTTTGGATTGGTTGTAAATGATATGTAAAATAACCGGTCTAAAGTTTTAAAAAAAATCAGTTACCAATTTATTCGATATTTACATACCAAAAAACACATTTAAGATCAAATTAAATGAACTGGCGCGAGGACACTACGCTACAATAAACGGAACTTGCTGTCACTAAACTGTTTACAACTTTTCTAACACAAACTACACACGTAAAAAAACAGAACTACAAGTTGTTTATTTCAGTACTTAGAATTAAATAAATTTGTGCTAAATTAAAAAGAACTCAAGCATGTATCAATAAGCCAAAATATTCAGCAAAAAGAATGCTTTTTAAGTAACCTTCGCATGATGTTAAGACAAAATTTATCATTTTGACTACCAATAAGAGTACAAGTAGTCCGGAGGACACGGTGGAGCAAACAGTAGAAGTGTGCTCCGCTTGGGATGAGCATCGCTATGTCCTGGTGGGGGCGATCGGCGGCGGTGATTTCTCGCGACGGGCCTTGGTAGAGGCCATTGTCCGGAGCGAGGAAGAGTGGCAGGCGGTCGCCTCCTTCTGCGAAGCAGTATACCTAATGCTAGCCAAGGAGAAGACCGACGGCGGCAGCGGCGTACATGCCCCAAACGCCACCAAGATTCAGATCCCGATTTCCAAGCCAGGTCATCGACTGCGCGCTCTGTTCCCGCGCGCCTCAAGGAGTTGTCAGCACTCTACGTTAGCCCAACTGTAGGGCCTAAGACTAACTGGGGCCCCGGTCCGGTTTCGGAAAGGAAGGTCCGACCCCGGTAAGAGGGTTAAGAAGGAAGGGGGTGGGTTGTTTAGTTAGTAAGAGTCTGACACTGTATTCCGCCCCGCCAAAGGGCAGGATTCGTCATAACATGATTTTTACCACTATAAAAATAAACAGTACAAGTAGTCTATACTTATAAAAAACGCTGGATATATTTCGGACGTAGTTCGTCCAGTTCATTTAATTTGACCTCTAAGTCAGCATTGTTCCCTCCCTCCGCTCGGGTGCGACTTCGCGAGCGAGCTCAGGCTATTCTACAGATGTCACCTCCTTTCCCGCGGCACTAAGACAAAAATAACTTCTGCAGAGCCATGGGCGTGCATGACGCGGCGCCTGACGCGAGCATCTTCGTCACCACTGGCGTCGCTGTACCGTGACCTTGACCTACGAGACAGTATTTATTAGTTAATACCTACCTATGTATTTATACTAGCCTAGTTAGCGCTAAGTAGCCTAAGTGTTGGCAGCCCCAGTGGGCGCAGTCGAATAAACGTGTTGGTTATTTTATCACTTCGTTTTCTTTTACACCTAGACGTTTCCTGAATTTAACAATCATATGCAATCAACGTGTGCTAAATATTTAATATTATATAATATATTGTATTATAACACTGCAACGCAACGTAATAACTGGGCCGCAAAACTCCGGATTGCTGACAATTTGAGTGTCTTAACCGATTCCGTGCGGATGGTGCCGCACAGGCACCATGTAAATCTATTGCGTATGGCGTATGGTGCCCGAGAGGATACAAAACTAAAACATAAAAAACTCGGCTAAAACGACATTTGTCAAAAGAGTCCCGTAAATAAAAGTGTCTTTATTTGTCACCCATATCATGCCCACAGTGTTCGTTTGAAGTAATTTCGTAAATTAGCAGACTTCAGGGGTTATAACCAAGTTGTCGAGTCACAATTTATTATTTTATTGTTTATAATTTCAATCCAAATAAAACACTTCATAATCATGTTAGTAGTTTGTTGGTACAAGGAGAATATTTTTGATTCATTAGAATCGGACTTCCCATTCAGGTATACATACCTATGTTCTATTTATTTATTATACAGTGTTTTGTAGAGAAACAATATTACCATCAAAATAGCGGATTTAAAATTGTTTCCCTACAAAACACTGCATAATAAATAAATATCACCTGGCTGCAAAATGAAATGGTACGTGAACAAATTCTATATAACACTCTTGAATAAATAAATCAATAAAATAAGGCAAAAAGGTTTACAACACCTGGTAGAAATTAGTCCCTTGCCTTCCATTTCCATAAAAACACATAGATCGTTACTTTTAAACGCACTGAATGAACTTACTGACTGCTTACTTTCGATACACAATGGCAAATGACTCTTTAACAAGTGGAAACAGGAGAACAGGCTAAAAGTTACAATTCATGGCGGATGAGTCCCCAGAGGAATCATCAAAGTCTCTGGCACTTGGTGCCCCAGAGGCATCACGGAATTTTTGTTTGACGCCAGGCACTAAAGATGGCCAAAAAGACCTCCGCACGGAATCGGTTAACATGGATTTGTGAAACTGCAGTGTTTATCAACGGCAATTGTTTTTTTAAACCCTTTATTTTTTTTACGAGTGCACAAGCGAGAGAGGATCTCTTAGAGAGGAGGTCTGAGTCCCAGAATTGGAATCTCTAGAAGGCTGATGCTATGTTATGCACTACACAAGAGCTGCTACCCGCAGAGCCAAACCTCACGCACTTCTAACACCGCCTATCACAACCGGCCGACGCGGGAAACTTATGTTCCAGCACCTTCACTAATCCTACGATGATAAGACAGTTCAGCAGCATGCAGGTCTGTTACTAAAGTTCCAGTTCACCTCTTTTAACTTTTTGAACAGAATTACTTCTCTTGCTGAGCGGAGTAGCGGTCGATCGGGAACTTTTGCACAATTATGTGCATCTTGCTTCACTAATGTTTGGGTAATAAACTTACAATAACTTAGGTAAGGATTGCATTGTACGCGCAGATTGGTAAATAAAACCAGGCGGTAAGAGATAATGAAATGTTGTTTATTTTACAATCGTCGTTCCGGTCCGTGGTCCGGCGGGACGCCTCCTGCGCGGCCGCGGGCCAAGCGCTTACAGAACACCTTTCTTTTTGGTTACATTCCTACTTGTTAAAGATTACATTGGAATAACGTTAACTCTAGCTTAACTTAACATTCACTAACACTATCCAGTACGTCGCCACTCTCTCAGTAAATAATACAAAATGGCTAAATAATGTAATCCTAAGTGGCGCTGAGTAGCACCAGCGTGGGCGCGACCGCTCGGCAGAGCACGAGCGGCGGCACAACATAACACTAGTATAGTTTCACAAGTTAATTCCAAAAGGAAGTCGTCTACGGTAAAGTGAGCAGGAAAGGTATAGACTCATGTTCCCTTGTATTTGACACACGCTCGGGGGGGTGCACTCGCGCAACGCTCGCACAACAACCTAGCGATCATTCGTTCTGCTTTACGTACAAAATTTTCCTAAAAGTTCAGCAGTCCATAATTGATCCTATCCTAGAGAACGCATGACGGCGACAGTGTTGCGCGAACTCTACTCATCACACTAGACACGAGGTCAGTGGAGCTGTGCAGCAGGCTGCTGCGGCACTCCGCGGGAGGTCAGCAGGCTGCTGCGGCACTCCGCGGGAGGTCAGCAGGCTGCTGCGGCACTCCGCGGGAGGTCGACGCGCAACGGTGAGCGGCCAGCGGCAGATACTGGATAGTATTGCAGATCTATAGTAGATCCATTGTTATTATGAGTTAATAATTGAAATATTGAGTATCGAGGGCTAATTGACTACACGTATACTGAATGTAGGTGGCCGTCACCGCTACGTTTCCGAAGTGTTACAGCGAGCCGCGCGCCGAGCCCTGTCGCACTGAGCGTGCACACCGTGCAGCGCGCTCGGCCGCACACGCACACGTGCACGCTGCACACGCACGCGTGCACGCCGCACACGCACACGTGCACGCTGCACACGCACGCGCACGCCGCACACGCACACGTGCTCGCCGCACACGCACGCGCACGGTGCGCACGCGTGCGACAGGCTCGTGTACGCGCGGCCGCGAGAGCTCCGACACATCACAACAACACACATTTGGTATCACACTCACACTCGCACATACAATAAACAGCACTTACTAACGATATGACACAAGTTTAAACAAATCAATTATTTGAACATCTCGCACTCCGAGCTTACGATCAATTATAAATGTCGAATAATTACTTAATTGCTATATAGAATAATAATTACGAACAATGTACAACGCTCGGGCAGTTTTATAAAATGCTCGAGCTTACAAATGTGGATAGAATATATTACTGTTCGTAAATATGAACTAGCACAAAATTGTAAAATAATTAAAAACTTGACTTATATACGCAAATATTTGAATTTCCTATAAAAATTGAAGCGTGCAGTGGCCAGGGCCAGCGCTCCACTGAGTATTGCAGTGGCCAGGGCCAGCGCTCCGCTGAGTACAGCAGTGAGGCCGCAGCGCCGGCCGCCGCACTCACGCCTCTACAACTAAGTCGCGTAGTTTGGCAGTCGTGGGTCGTGGACTGTTCGTGTACAACACTCTACATCAATTAAATATAAATGCATTACAATCTCGCGCGTGATGTGTACATGTGAACGAGTGAACTTAACGCTAGCGCGCGCCACACGCATGGCGGCGTGCGTGACAGCCAGACACTCTTCTCCTCGCTTTTTCACACGAACCTAGCCTTTTGACACAACGCTTGTGGTACAGTAAGTGAATGAAAAAACGAGAGAAACTAACTTACTAATCTAATAATAATACATAATATTTAACTTAAAACTGAATCTCTTAGATTTTAAACTCAAACACATTTTGTGCGGCCGTGAGGATCCGCGTGTAACAACACATATAAAGTATTATATTTGTGTAAATCATTTAAAGCCAACACGACCCTGAGATCGCTATCAACATATTCTACTAATAACCTTGAGCCGACGCGGCGACTCGCGTCCAACGTATGGCAGTAACTGTGACCGAGACTCGCATCTATACTTATATCATTTAAATAGAAGACTAACACTGTTACGTTACAATAGTACGTGGATTACAACTAGACGTATTCCTACAGTTGTTCATCACAAGAGGGCGTGCGGACACTCGCCGACACTCGCCAACAACAGCTGCCGAGTGCGGCTGCTCCACGCACTGACGAGAGATGTACCAGGCTCGTATATACAGACTCGCTGCTTGATAGTGCTCACTGTTCCGAGTCTTTGACACAGCTCTTTAAGTGTTGTACAAGTTGAGCTCGACAAACAAGTGATCGCGCACACTGTCGGCAGTGCACCGGACACATGAGCGTGTCACCCTGCACACTGACCGTTTGGCTGAGTAGCGACGCGACCGACTCAGAACACTACACTATACATTCGTGAGCTCGCACCTAAGTTACACTATAAAATGGATAATCTGGTATTTAAAATAGACTATTAGATTTAAATTTGTAGTATATATCTACGACTATAGTTGATCTGCTGATCGCAAGAACGAACAGCTTCGTGACTGACTAAAGTACGGCTGTGATGTGTCATCATTTACTGTCCAAGACTGTTGAGATCAATATCCTAGCGCTGTCAGATCTGTGAGATGAGTGGCATGTTGTAGGTAGATGACGGACACATCACCGCCGCTCACACGTGCGGGGGCAGAGCGGGGTGCGGGGGGGGTCGCCTCAGTACTTGAGCAGGTCTTCGTCGAGTTCCGTGAGCGCCAGTTTACTGTCTATCACTGAAACAGGAAAGAGTAACATGTTAGTGCTGATGCCGAGCTCTGATCACCCTCCACTACACACACCACGCCGTGAATATACCACATGAACATGTTCCAAATCCATCAAAGGTGCAAGTGAGCTTGACTGAAGATGCAGTTTCTTTTTTACCCTTATTCTTTGAAGAAGTAAAACATATTATGATAAAACCTTGCTTCCTCTAAACAACAACAAAATCGTAGCGACATCACACTTGAACTAGCTCTTACAAATAGCACCCATACGGAAACATAAGCCAACGTACGACACGCAGGTGATGCCGCTAGCCTACCTCATCACCAGCTCGGAGAGCTCACACTCGTGTCGGACACAGATAATGATGCCGTGATGATACATGGAGACGTTCACAAGTGTTGGGACGGCACTAGCACTCGCGGGTACCTATTGATGTACTGAGTCCAGCTCCAGCCCGTGTGCTCGGTCGATTGCTCCGCCCGAGCGTCCTCCCTACTGCTTGCTAACAGAGGTCTAAAATGGGCCGCACTAGAGCTAAAAATCAAACAAAATATTCTTCTAAACGACAATGGGTGATCCTGACTCGAACTGACAGTGCACTCCACAATATCAGCGACTAAGATTTGTTTTCGTAAGGTGGAATTTGCTCAACTCAGACATCTGATTTTATATCTTAGAGACACTGGATAAAGGACCTTAGTTGGTGCGTCATGGCGTGAATGGCGAGGCCACTTCAACTGTAACATGTCTTGAGGTACTGGGTTGTTAACTCCATATCCCCTAGTACGAACATTCGTGTGAGTGCATGTGACATATGTATGTAGTTCGCTATATCGTAGTGTGCATGGGAGTGGTTGCGTGATACTCACTGTGGTCCGGGATAGTAGTACGGAGGGGGTCGCTCGTACTCAGTTCCGAGGTAACGGGGAGGTCCTTCTTCCCAGTGCCTGCAACAGACGCCACCGTCACCAAGTGCGTGCAACATCGCTGTCCACTCAGGGAAATCAATTCTTTATTTAACAGTAAGTAATAGTAAGAGATACTCAATCATACGTGACAAGCTACATTGATTTCCCTGACCGTACCTCAAGTGATCCAAACTCTTCTACTCTGAGCGAACACAATCTAACACTAAGGAATGTCATACATGGCGAAGATTTTGCTTTTTGAGCTGACTAACTACGGTCAACAGCGCGTCTGCAATAAACACGCTGTAATTACACGGAAATATTGGTGCCGCAGACGTGAGGTTAACTGTTCCTTCTCATACAGGTACTAATTTATGTTGGGACCGATCTCATGAAGTGGTTTCCTACACAGAAGATAGAATTTGGATATAGATTGCCGAGAAACTTTAAGTCACAAAAGAATAACTATCGATGAGCGGTCGTCGGATGTGGGTAATGGAATAATAGGCTCACCGGACTGTAGTCGCTGCTGCCGCGGGCTTCGAGATCAACATGCACTGATACTGTCCTCACTAACTCACTCAACTTTCTATGAATATTTTAGCAGTTTGAGGCGCTTTCTACTATTAACTATTTTACTTTCATCCATCAAGGTCCGCATGTGATGAAGGAAGGTTGTTTACACTTGTCTGAATTAAATAATTAGTGACGTAAAGATTAATTAACTTGACTTCTTAGAATTCCCGACACGAATAAAGTGTAAATGTTTGATTATTGGCGCCACTGTCACAGAATAGGGCGCGAATCTTCTGACAATATGCCCACAGCCATTTTCTATTTCGCTCGAACGAAGGAACGGGAAGGATACAAAGGAACTGACCAAGCTCATCCATTTTGATTAAATATAAGTATTAATTCTCAAATGAGAATACGCATCCATATTTATATGATCCAGAAACGCGGAAAATGTATTTGTGACTACTAGCGAGCATAAAGTCGCGCACACTTCACGTTGAATCTAACCACATTGTTGCACTTCCACACAGAAAAATCTGTAAAATTTGTAATTATCTACATTATATTACTAAGGCAGAAGCGTGAAATCGTTCTGTTCAAAATATTCAACATATTGTAATAAGAAGCCAAGGCCTCGTGATTACTGCAACACGGTTCCCATTACTTGCCAACACTTCAGGAATCATTGAGTCGGTATTATTATGATGGTTCGAGTATGAACAAGCGAATATCTATTTTACCACCAAAATAATGAATTCTAAGTTGATATTGATGATATTTTGCTTGCGATGAAGCTTGTGTCGTTTTCAAACCACTGTAATCTAGCCAGTAAGAGTGCTCGGGTGAAATGTTCGTCTAGACACAAGTATGCGAGTGACGTCACACGAGCGTGCAGTGCGCGCGGAGCGAGCGCGGCCGGAGTACTTACAGGTACCGGCGGGAGTTCACTAACAGTACGTTGATCGCGTTATCATACCTTCGACAATTAAATTTAATTTTACTATGGACTCTACCCTAGGAAGGAGGAATGCAAATAGGGTCAGTCTGTAAGAGATTGCCCTGTGCGATAAGACGTTCCATTGTACACTTAGTTTTTGCAAATGTTTGTTTTTTCCAAATCATAAGATAAAAAACATATACAAAAATAATAAGATGGGGTCAGATGGAAAAAAGAACGTACTGATCTCTAATTAAAATGATACCATCATTAACACAAATTAAAGATGTTGCTCGTGAACCTAGTGCCACATTATAGTTGTTTATGACACCGTCCACCGCAAGGGACGGCTCACAATCAGCTCAGCACATTTGATGACAAGTGAGAAGGGTGTGCAACTTACTTTGGCGCCATATCATTATATCTGCGCGCGTGGTATGAGTCGAGAGACGGCGCCACGGAGGCGTCGCGGGCCGAGCCGCCCCCCTCCCCCGCCGCGCCGCGCCCGCGCGCCCCGCGCGACGCGCTGGCGCCGCTGCCCAGCGACTCGCGCGTGCTGCGGCTGGAGCTGGCGGAGCGCTTCTCGGATTTGTAGGCGCTGCAACACGGACACAGTCAGCGGCCGCGCGCGACGGGCGAGGCACCCGGCCGGGGCCGCGCCCGTCTGTGCGTATAGTGCAAACAAATACATAGCGAATTTATTAAAAAATATCAAAGGTCAAAAATATCAGTTTCTTGAGGAAGTCAAAAATTTTAAATCAAGGGTTCATCTTTAACTTTAATGGTCATGTTAATAAAACTACGTAAGAATTTACCAAAAACTCAATGAAAAGTAAAGAATTTTAATCAAATAGACACAAAACAACAAATAACCCATGATTAAATTGAACACACAAGCGAAGCGAGAACGAGGATCGTGCAACAGTTAGCTAAGGAACAGAAAAGGCCACACTTTTCCATTTAATATTAGGTATCTAGGAACAGGCAAGAACCTAGCCAATGTTAGGATGCAAACCATTAGTACACACAAGTTGTTACAGATATTAATTAGTATAAAAACGTACGAAAAGGCACAGAACCTAGTTTACGTTAGTCACCACAGACGAAGGTTCATATGGTATGTATGTAGCTAGCAGGGAGACCCGGCTCCTACCATACAAATATAGCATGATGTGCCGAGGTGCATCGAGTGTACAATAAAATCCTAGTACTAATAACTCTAAGCAGTATTTTCAATGTGTTTCTCAAACAGTCGCAGCAAATTTAGCGGCGGCACATTATTATTGTGTTACTGCTGCACTGACGCGTCACAGCAACAGCCATTTCCAACACAGCGGTTTCCCATTAGACGATATCGACACGATATCGGCGACCTGTTCGTGTCATTACATGGATGTCGAGTTCACAATATCAAACAGGTTGTGCTTTAGCCTCTAAAGTCAGCAAATCATCTTCGTATCTTCCATTACAAAATTTGAAAAAAATTGTCGCTTAGTAACACTACAGTTAGGCCGAGTACCCACTTGAGACACAACCATCTTTAGACAGGTTTGTCTCACACAGACAAGACTGTCAAAACCTAAAATGAAACCGTTTTATCTACGTCACGGCGCACATCTAAAACGAAACTGTTGATACTGTATTTGTGTACCGGATCAACAGCTCACTATCGCTATAAAGACAAAATTAAGCACTTTTTTTACTCGAATTAACGCATGTACGAAATTAATTTATTTAAGTAAACGTCAGCTGAGCGAGTCAATGACCTGTAGATAGTTGTCCGTTGTTGCGTACAACTACCTACATGTCATTGACTCGCTCATGTATTATTAAGCTAGGCTGAACTAAATAAATGATTATTTTCAAATCGAAAATCTCAAAAAATTTAACTGATAAATCAGTCTTCCTAAATATATCGAGACCAATATTTTTATAAATATTGATATATCGGCATTTTCATCAATATATTTACTAAGTCGTTGATATGCGCACCTGCATACATTAAAAGCGTTAGACAGACTTGTCGCTGTGTAGTTTTAGTTGGTGTTAGCCTAATTTGTCTATGAGTCGTTTTGTCTCAAATGGGTGCTTAGACTTTGGTTTACGAGTCTTCACTAGGAAGTAGGTAAAATCATTTTATTTTAAACTGGTAAGGTTAAGTTCGGTCTATTCAGCTAACGGTCACATGTTCGCTGTCAGACTCGACACAAGACGTAACATTATCTAACAGAGATGCATCATTTTCGGTACGTTTATATACTTTTAAAAAATAAAGTCAAATCAGCAAAAGAAAAACCATAAAGAAAACTTAGCGTCGTAACATAAAGAAACATTAAACGTTTCATATTATTACTACGCTACTTCTAGCGAGCCAGCATTCAGGGAAGTAAGAACACGGACTACGGACAGAAGAGGAAGCGAACTCAGTAAGCAGGTTAGAGTGGCGTGTTACCGCAGCGCACGCGCCCGCACGAGCCGCCAGCCGCCGCGCACCTCACACTCACAGCTCACTTACGTCACACAAGTGTCGGCCAACGGACCCTCACACTGTCCTACAACACGCTGATCCTAAAGATACCTTACAATGTAGGTATAAATGTAAAAACACGGATATGTTGTTAAATGACTAAAACCTTACATTATGATATATTTAATTAATATTAAATTTATTATATTATATTCATCGTGATATTTGTGTGCTGTGTTCAGCCTACTGGAGCGCGGCCGCGGCGCCCACCTCACGTTACCTACTATTTGTTTTTTGTCTATAATAAGAATATTATTCAATGTTTTTAAGGCAGACTGTACTGTATCCGATAAATGAAATCTCATTATCAGTATTCAAAAGTAAGTTCCAAAGATAATAGGGATTTGATTGCCATCCCTAACTATGGAGCTAGTTTGAGTGCAACAGTAAGGTGTGCAGCGAGCGCCGCCGCCGGCCGGAGACCACGTCACAAACTGTGTCCTACACGTCTTCAAGTACTACGTCAATTCACTGCAGTGCGCACGTTCCCATTATAGCAGATTATTATTTTTATCGATTATTAAATCCCGATATACATGGCTACTGATGCCGATATCAATATTATATAAATAGAAACACGTGAAAAATCTATCATTACAATGTTCGTAGAAATTTACCTACCTACCAAACATTTTAATTCGTCAAAAATTCAAAGAATAAATATTAGCAAAACTTCAAGGAAATATTAGTTTTTATAATTATTCTTATATAAAACTTGCCTTTTAGAAAAGCGTTTCAAGTAATTTTAATTAGTTAATTTCGCCTAAACGTTGTACAGTACAATAACTCCTAGCTAGCAGCACGCCGCGGCGCTGCCTACACACACGCGTCGATATCACGATAAAGCACAACATGTGGACTTACATCTAGCGAGGCGCGCTACAGTACGACCTTATACAAAATAGAGATCAATATTACTTGTACCAGCGTTGCGATATAGTATACGGGTTAATGTTTGAGACAAATATTGGCCGAGCTTGTTCGACAGCCACCACTTCCAATTATATTTCGATTTATTTTCTAGCCAAATTATAATCGGAAGTAGCGGCTTTGCAGTGACTGCGAGCTGCAGGTAACTAATTAAAAATGATAACTGTCTTCATATTAATGTAATAGCCTAATTATACCGTTCACGAGTGCTACAATAAGTATTATGTAAAATACAATATCAAAACTTTAAAACATTATGTATTTCTCAATAGATTTCTGTCCGCTGTCAAATAGTAGTATATATAGTATTAGTTTGTATGGCAGCGTTTTTAATGCGTGGCCAATGTTTGTCACAAAGCGCAGGGCGAGGCAGAAGCGGTTGTATACGTGGCGAATGGACGTTCTCGTTCGAAACGATCAAGCGAAGCCTAGCTATGCTATCCTATGGCGAGAGATACTCGATGTTACACACTTATAGTTATGTAGAGATATTATCGACTGATATGAATGAATTAGTCAAATGGACAGTTACAAACATGTTTTGGCCTAGACTCTACAAGTCTTTAAAATCGTGGATTTTTAAAAAGTACTTTTATCAAAATGTTCTAAGGTACAAATGACATCTGAAAGTTGCAACAATAAAACTTTTATAAAAACTGCTAACGACGGAAGACAAATCCATTTTTTTAACTACAAAAAATTGGTCGAATTTCATGTATGTTGTCTAAATCAACCCTGCGGGATCCTTCAAACGAATTTACTTATAATGTTTAAAACAAACGATGATGTCACCCGGCAGTACCGTGACTAGCGCAACAGACGCGTCGGGTGCGTCTGCGCTTACTGTGCGTCGTGCTGCGCGCCCGGCTCCGCCCGCCTGGCGCGGGGACTCACATGAGACATCTTGTTATTTAAAACTTATACATAATAATATGACATAGAGTTGCGGTCATCAATGCGCGGAGGTGGGGGGGGGCAGGCGCGCAGCTGGTGTGTGGTGCGGGCGCGGCGGCTACTCGGACTCGTGGATGCCGGACTCGTTGTCCTCGTCCTTCTGGTCGAGGCGCGTCTTGAGGTCGTCCAGCAGCGCGGGCGGCGGCACCAGCTGGCACACCACGTCGTCGCCCGCCAGCAGCAGGCGCGTGGCGGCCACGGGCGGCGCGGGCGGCCCGGGCGGCTCGAGGGGCGGCGCGGAGGGCTGGCTGCGCTCGCGCCACTCCTGTATCTTGCCCTCGATGTCGAGCGTGCTGCGCTTGGAGCCGCTGCGCGCGCGCGTCACAATGTTTAGTGTCCCAAAGCGATACTTCGAGCAGTTTGTTTACCGGTAGATAAACCGACTGAATAAATAAACGAGCTTCTTATCATTATTCATCGCCAACGAAAATATGACAATTTGAGTACAAATTTATCTACCGATAAAACTAGGCGTCCGAGCCTCGAGGCGTCGCGACTGTGTAGTGTGATCCTGACCGACCGTCGTTAAAATAATATGAACATAATGAAATGAACTGAACCAACTGAACAGAACGCTAGCAGAGTCTGCAGTAACATGATCATGCGGCGACGCGACGTGCTGCGTTAGTGTACCATGCCACCTCCTTCTCATGCTGGTTAACTAGTTCTACACGCTTATACAAGGTTAGCGGTTCTAAGTTACAACTAGGTTACTAGTTCATTCACGGCTTAATCGTATTTACAAAAGAGGTTATACTATAGGCACATATCATATACACAAATGAGTTAGAACAGAAAATAAGAAGCAGCAGTAGCATGCATGCGGGCGACACGCACAGGTGGGCACTTACTTGGCGAGGGGTACGTTATCGCGGTCCGCGTACGCGTCATACAAATACTCGCTGCAACAGACAACAGACACTCGTCAGCGCGCCACACTACCGCGGGCCCTCGCTCAGGACACTAACTCGACCGAGTATGCGACTGTCTCCCCTAATAGCTCTAGCGACAAATTCAAGTGCTCTACACATACACAATATTGCTTAAACTAAAATTGATCTGAATTTGACATTTTAAATGTGTATCGAGAATACCTAATATCTAAGTTGGCACTACTGGTAATGTGGTTCATATTTAGTGTGAAAATTACTTTCTACGTACAATAATATCTAAGTATTATGAAAGATGTGACTGGATGATAAAACAAAAATAATGAAAACAAAGGAAACGACGAACTAAAAATACTGTCCAGAAGACCACGGCCGGCGCGGTCATGAGCACACGACTGTACGGTGACGTCACGCGAGCGCACGATGACGTCACGCGGGCGCACGATGACGTGACGCGACCGTACCACGTGTTGCCGTGACTACGACTCGCAGCCAATCACGATCACACTCTGCTCACGATAACTAACATGTAACTTATCTCAGTTCCGGTGATTTGAAACTATTAAGTATGTGTTATGAACTTTGTCTCTGTAGTGTCCAGGATCACCGACTAGTTGCTACCTTTCATGGGCCTGCCTCCAAATAACGACTATTTACCAATAATACTGGAACTATCAACCTGCCGGGACGGATCGAAGCGTGACGACACATTACAACACAACTAGTATATTTACAACATTGCAAATAAAAAGTGAAGTCTACTCGTGTCCATTACATAGCGGGTCACAGTCAGGCGCAGCCCGCCGCAAGCGATAGCGAGGCATGCCCAGCTCGGACTAGCACAACGGTAGAGGTTCCTACTCATAGCCATACAACAATAACACGACGAGGGTACACAGAATCTGCACTGTTCATTAGAGTTCATCTTATTGTCATCCGTTTCCATAACAAAAATAAAGAAAAATAATGTTGAAATTCGTGTGGCAGTGGTGTCAAGTCCAATGAACAGTGCGATTGTCGACACTACGGGGAACATCGTGCAAGCTGCTATCGGTCGAAGAGCAGTCGCCGCTCGCACCGGGCTCGGCGGCGCGTCACCGCCAGCACGCGCGCGGCGCCAGCATCGGCTCATACTCGCTGCCAACAACACGCAGCGTCAGACACTACTACCGCCACAACGCCAACCACAGCCGCCAAATCTCAATGCAACCGTTCTTGTTTTTTAATAACAAAAATCCGACTTTAAAATTTCTCGGAGCCGTGACGCACGAGCTCGGTTAGCAAGTTGTTCGAGTGACACCGTCAAAGACCACAAGTTAAGTTAGCACCACTCGGTACTAATACATCCTCGATGTAACTACGCTGGATGGCGGTGAAGTGAACAAACCAACAAAAATAAAACATAATAATAAAATAAAGTTCAAGTACCCATTAGTGTTCGTTATGTCGTTGTATAAAGTCAGAAGGTGCTCGCCATTGTGTTTGTTTACATTGTTGGTCTTTGTAACAGTTATGCGATTAGTTTGATCCCCAGTAACATTTTGTCTACGACGCAGCGATAGCTCTTCAACCGCAGTTCCTACTGAATAGAGGTATTACACTCATTGTATGTTCCGTTGTACAAACTAAAATATTTAACTTTATGCTCTGCTTGCGAAAGAAATAAGAACCACTTTTGCTTGGCGACAGAAAAATAAGAAATTAAATCAGTTGTGTTAGTGTCATAATCAAAATTGGATCGTGTTGAACAATACCAGTAGCGGACATATATTTAGATTATTATCTATGGCGGCACTCAGTAGATGATCTTTTCGATTTCACTCTAGGAGGTAAACGATAAGTTGTTACTGATCCAATGTCAATTATACGAGAACATAAAGTAGTACTAAAACATGAACTGCCGCAGTGGCGCGACGCCGCCGCCGCGCCGGCCCCGCGCAGGCTCGGCAGGCGCGGCGCGGCGCACAACAAACCCAAACATAACGGACAGACACACCGACAAACTCAATCTAAATAATGAAATCAATGTTAACACAGCTCTCAAACAAAACCAACAAACTAAATGTTGAAAATTAGTCGAACTCAAACAGAAACGAAACCAAACAACTGAGAGGCAAGCGGGGCGGCCTGCACGAGCCCGCCCCGCCGCCCCGACGATGGTCGATGGATGATCTCTTAGCTTACACGTCGCATTGTAATCACAATACTGTCGCAGTAGTACTACATAGCGATTATGTCATCATCAAATTTCACGCAACGACTAGAAGAGATTGTGACTACAATGTTAATAAAACATAAAAATATCGATACATATAAGTCACAAAGTAGGTGTCACATGAATGATTGAAGCTACACACCGGACGGCGCGAGTGTCAGCTCCAACCATGTGCTGTGACAGATACAACGTGATGTCCCATCGAAGACACTTCCGTCTGATCACCGCTAAGTTAGTGTGTTCATTGCATTACATATTGAATTTCATTTTAGTGTTAAGGTTTGTTTTGGCGCGACGTGATCAGGCAGAAATGAGCGTGATGGTACAACCGCGGCCAGTGGCAATCCTTTAGCAATATTTTAATTTTCCAAAAACATGCAAACAATGTAGTAATGCGGTAAGTTACGTCACACCGTGGTCGCGACAGTCTTGCTCATATTATTTGCAAACAGAATTTAAAGCTGAATTTGATTTTTAATATTGTTCTTATCTTTTAATGATTTAGTTGTAAAAGATAAAAAAAATGATAAGTTTGAAAAGTCAGCTACCATTTGCCGCGGCTGTTTGTAACAAAACAAAGAAGGAAAGCACATTATACATTGATAATGTATTTGCCTAGTTTGTGCACTATTCAAGCTTGATGTATTTCAAATTTTATCAAACATTGGCACTTTTACCCTGTGAATGAAGTAAGACCTACAGGAGATAGAACTGCACCATCAAGCTTAAAAGTAACATTTCACATATTTTTTGTAATATAACGTCTCCTTCATACAATGTACAGATGGAAGCACTTCTGTCTACAAGATTTGTTAGCAAAAATTTTGATCTGAAGCAAAACAAACTTTTATTTTCTCATCTGATGTCGCGTATGAGTTAGAAAACGACAAGGGTTACTTGTCGATGTGACAGGGAGTCGTAAGCTATTTATATCACGTGTCACCATAAGCGGTCAACTAATAACTCTCCAGACTTAACTGATAACATTATGAAAATAGACGAGAAAGTGGATCCATCTCGTGCCATTGTGTGCGGGAGCTAACGGTCTCAACAACAGTTGCTTGTGACTGCAACAACAGTTGCCTGGGACTGCAACAATAGTTGCCAGTGCCGCAACACTCTTGAAGAGAGCGCATAGATCGTTGAGACTGTTTATTTGAGAATCAACACGTTCATTTGTTTAGCAATAGTTATATATAGATATTTCAGTAAAAAAAGGGAGCGAAAAATTTAAAAGGAGACGAAATCAATTGCTTTTTTTTAAGATTAGAACGTGTGGATTCTGTGGAGCTTTGTGTAGTGTGATGTGTGTGGGTGTGGTGGGTGTGGGGCACTCACGCGTCCACGAGCGGGCCGGGGTAGGGCTCGGCGCGGCGGTACAGGCGCGCCAGGCGCTGCGCCACCAGCAGCAGCGGCAGCAGCAGCAGCACGCACCAGCACAGCGACATCCAGAACCCGTTCTGTAACACCACGCCCACACTTGTACCCTCTCCGACCTACACCACGACGCACGACTCGACTGACTTAAACATGAATTACAATCAATTCCAGATTCAACACCGACCAATGAGAGACGTGTTTGAGTTTATACGTTT
Source organism: Mythimna loreyi (assembly GCA_029852875.1). Classification (NCBI taxonomy): domain Eukaryota; kingdom Metazoa; phylum Arthropoda; class Insecta; order Lepidoptera; family Noctuidae; genus Mythimna; species Mythimna loreyi. The sequence continues at coordinate 23,974,167 of CM056785.1, forward strand.
TGTAGATAAATTGTAGAATTTCTCTGGTATTTTATAGTTTTTATCAGTTCACAACTCCATCAGCGAGTCCTCCAGCGTCGGCAGGAACGTGTGCACCTTGTTGGTGAGCGTGTGTGCTGCGCACGTGGGCACGTCACATGAAACCTACCACGGGCATGAGCGTCTTGTGGCAGAAGGCGTCGCGCGTGGCGTTGAAGGCGTTGGACATGGGCCCGCAGCGCGCCGCGCCCTCCAGCAGCGAGTCCTCCAGCGTCGTGATGAACGTGCCCACCTTCTCTGTCACGTAGTTTATCATCGTCATCGTCAGCTGCAAACACCACGATTGATTTTAGTTTATTTTCAATTTAATTTAAATAAATGTGTGGTCAGTAGCATTACTTCTTAAACTTGTTGTTTTTGTGGACTTATTGTACTGTCGTAATAAACCCAAAGAACTAAGGTATGAATCAAGTGACAGTAAGTGGCGAGGTGACTCACGTTCTCCAGGGCCCACATGCCAATGTCGTTGAAGAAGTCCTCGCCCTCGTCGGTCTCGTGCATCAAGTGCCAGACCGCCTCATTCAGCGATGAGTGGTTGAAGCGTAGATCGTCACGGAGCTCCCTCGCGGTCACCTGAAACAGTAGTGCTTTTGTATGGAAGTCTTCTTAAAGTGAACATAATGTAGTGGGCAGCTGGTTAGCAAGAGTTCAGTAGATGTCTCACGTTGAGCTTGTTGGAGATGTCGAGCATGGGGCGCAGCACGTCCCGCTGCAGCTCGGCGAGCGCGGCGGAGGCGCGGCGCAGCGACGCGGCCTCGGCGGCGAACAGCGGCTGCTGCAGCGAGCGCGCCGTGCTGTTGAGCTGCGCCGCCAGCGGCTCCAGCGCCAGCGACGTCATGTTGGTCTCCAGCTGCAACACACAGCACCGGCGTCACCCACATCACTCCATACGTCCACGATGCTATTGGGATATTCTGTCACCTCTAAAAAGCATTTGACTGCATTAACCACAATAATATCATTGCGGAATTCGTGGACAAGTTGTTGATGTAGTTTTTTATTTCTATTTAACTTACAGGCAGCAAAATTAACCGTTAAGGGGGTGATATACTTGGGGTCTTTAGTAGAAATAGGCGTGCCTCAGAGTTATATTTTTGGCCCTTTCCTTTTTCCATTTTATTTATTTATTGATGACTAGCGACCCGTCCCAGCTTCGCACGGGAACTGATATTTAATATATTTATGCATTTATTATGCACATAAAACTTTCTCTTGAATCACTCTATCTATTAAAAAAAAACTGCATCAAAATTCGTTGCGTATTTTTAAAGATTTAAGCATACATAGGGACAAACGACTTTGTTTTATACTATGTAATGATGAATGGCTTCCCTTACAGGACAGCTAATTTATATAATAAAAAAAATAATATACTGACTCTGCCTTGATATCTTAGAAAGTATTTTGTATCTTCGTAAAACTCTAGTCTAACCAAAAATTACATAGGTAACAAAAACACGCGTAGTAAATCATAAAATTTTATTAAGTATACTTTTCTCCCCAATGTAGGTAAGTTAAGGCATGTCGATCTTTATAAATAGCGTACGCTTTTATAACAAGCTGCCAATGTTGGTTACAAAACTTGAGGGGGAAATTTCAAAACCCATATCATTTCCTAAATAAAGTCAAAAAGACAAAAAGGTGTATTACAAGGTTTTAACCTTGTTGACTATGTTGTTTACGCCTTCGCCGGGACCCGGGAAACGAGGTAGGCCTAAGAGGCGTTGGATCGACGTCGTAAGGGACGACATGCGTGCTAATGGGCTTAAGGCAGAGGACGCAAAAGACCGAGCGAAGTGGAGACGACTAGGCAGGAAAGCGGACCCCGGGCACCGAGGTGAAAACCAAGGTAGCAACCGGGACTTACGCTAGGCTGATGATGATGACTATGTTGTTTACAAGCTCGTTAGGCACTGACTGCTTCTGATGATCGCTTATATAGCTAGTGTAGTACTGACCGCGGAGAGGATCCTGTCGAAGTCGAAGTCGGAGAGGCCGGTGGCGGCCAGCTGCTGCAGCTTGCGGCGCGCGCCGTCGCGCAGGATGTGCACGCGCGGCGCGCGCGCCGGCGGGGGGGGCGCGGGCGGCCGCGCCGACAGCGCCAGCAGCACGTCGGCGCGCAGCCGCGGCATGTTGAAGAAGCGCCACAGGTGCAGCGTCTGCACACACCGCAACCACCAATTATATAGGTACACATGTCAATCTACGTACAAAGCGCGCGAGAGCAACGCACACATAGACACCGTTCACCGACGCGAAAACCGAGCGGAACGTTAGAGACGCGCGTCTGTGACATTTTGCAACTACCACGATAATTTGTTTTGCATAATCCAGTTGACAATCCTAGCGCGCGCGACCGCCGTGCGTAGGTATGAAAAGTGAAGTACATACATGAGATTGACTTCTGTACTTTTTTTTTGTGCCGCAACTCTAAGCATTACAGATTACACACTAGACACCCGCAAACCTCATAAATACAGGAATTGTTTCAAATTATGATTCTATTTAGTTTTATTTCAAAGGAGATGTTTACAGTATGTAGTTATTATTTTTATGAATTATGTGGTGTTGAGCTATGACAAATTGTCATATTAATTTACGTTACTTTTTATATTTTTCAATGTATACAATTGATGGTTGGTTAGTGAAATATGAAGGTATGGTGTGGTAATGGTAGTTTAATATGAGTAGCTTTTAGATACAGTTTAATTTAAAAAAAAAAATTCTCCTTTTTATTAATTGGGGTGGTTGTCATTAGTTTTTTTTTGTATTACTTTTCATATAATTAAATTGTTTTTTTTGTTTCTTTCTTCTTTTTTATTTGAATATTGCATTATAATAGAATATTTCAGGGATGATAGAAGATTGTCGTATTACATGACTGAATATAAAATTACAGGATTGTTTTTTTAAAAGGATGGTAACATTGTCAGTTAGTTTGTTTGCTGGGGTTTTTTCGACTAATTATAATTTAGGTGTCTTTAAGATTATAATAAATAGGTTTTTAATAAGTGAGCGTACCTCGCCATCGATAATTTCTTAATTGTTTATCATCAGGTGAGATTTCAGTGAAGTATTTGTTTAAAAAAATAGATACGAAGCGTATATATATAGTAGAAGGGCTCTTGCGCGGCTCGCGGCGCGGGCGCTCGCCCCTCATCGATCCAAACACGCCACACTCCACAAACCAGTCTTAACTATTTACTACTTTTCTACTACCTCTAACCACAAAAAAACGCTGCAAAATCTAAATTACAACACCATCGAATAATGGAATAATTCAATGAAAACGACTATCATTCATCAAAAATCTAATGAATAGGACTTTCAACACACACTTTATTTATGCCAGCTTTTATTTATACAATTCAACACAAACATAAAATTTCAATAATTTCCTATAATAATCTTTTCTTTCAATTCATTAAAAATATTTAACTCAAATAACTACAAATTCACCATTTAATTTAAAACTAAATAGTGCAACACTCCTTTCATTTTTTCCACTACTGCTCATAATTTCAAATTTGACTATCAACATAAAAAAATATTATGATACATTTAATTAATAAATAACATCGAATACATATACATAATTTCATTCATTGATTTCATATTATAATAACGTATTAAACCACATATAACTAAATGCGTTGAACCCTTAACATACTAAAAACCTCACCTATGTCATCTATAAACTAAAATTAAACGCGGTTTTAAATTATTTTTCTGCCACGAATGACTAGATGCCTGGAATATGCCATAGTATGACCGGATATGCTGGAATTAAGACTGTAACATCTATTGTACCATATTCTAGCAAAATAAACATTTTTGATTTAATTTGAAATATATCTAGTGATTTGTGCAGTAATTTGTGGTTCAACACCCCAAGTCGCAGAAGTAAATAAAACAAATATAGCACGATATTCAAAGAGTGGTTGTGTAGCGTCATACCTTGTAGAGGGTCTCGTTGCGGTGGCACGCCAGCACGGCGGAGGTGAGCGTGAAGTTGGGGTCGCGGTGCTCGTCGAACATCATCATCTCGAGGTCCACCATGTTGTCCACGTCCTGGAACAGCCGGTTACCGCGCGGCTCTCTGTGCAACATATGCGTCTCATTTATACTCTTTTAAATCAAATCACTTACAGAAAATGGCTATGAAAAGTTATATTTATCGTCATAAGAATGTATATTTTACCCTTTTCCTGTAAACTATTGTATTCACACTCGAACAAAAAAATGTTATCATTAGATAGACGATAATATTTGTTGTTTCAGCTTTGCGTTTTAAGCTCTAATGCCGCCTACAGATTTGCGAAACGTATCAAGCAATGTAACATGACAGAAGCATTTCATAAGTGTGCCGAAGAAGCATGTCATAACCGCGCATGACGTTCCCAGCGTGCGCGCAAGAACATGGCTGTTGTTGTGTTATGTTCCATGTTCGCCCCTCTGTAGGCGCGCACGAGTTGTAATGCTCTGTTCGCGCGCGTAGTGTGCGGTTCGTGTGCGCACGAGTTGTAATGCTCTGTTCGCGCGCGTAATGTGCGCGGTTCGTGTGCGCACGAGTTGTAATGCTCTGTTCGCGCGCGTAGTGTGCGGTTCGTGTGCGCACGAGTTGTAATGCTCTGTTCGCGCGCGTAATGTGCGCGGTTCGTGTGCGCACGAGTTGTAATGCTCTGTTCGCGCGCGTAGTGTGCGGTTCGTGTGCGCACGAGTTGTAATGCTCTGTTCGCGCGCGTAATGTGCGCGGTTCGTGTGCGCACGAGTTGTAATGCTCTGTTCGCGCGCGTAATGTGCGCGGTTCGTGTGCGCACGAGTTGTAATGCTCTGTTCGCGCGCGTAGTGTGCGGTTCGTGTGCGCACGAGTTGTAATGCTCTGTTCGCGCGCGTAATGTGCGCGGTTCGTGTGCGCACGAGTTGTAATGCTCTGTTCGCGCGCGTAATGTGCGCGGTTCGTGTGCGCACGAGTTGTAATGCTCTGTTCGCGCGCGTAGTGTGCGCGGTTCGTGTGCGCACGAGTTGTAATGCTCTGTTCGCGCGCGTAGTGTGCGCGGTTCGTGTGCGCACGAGTTGTAATGCTCTGTTCGCGCGCGTAGTGTACGCGGTTCGTGTGCGCAAACCATCTGTTACGGTCTCAAAAGTTTTTTTTTTTAATACTTTTAATATTAGTCAAAATGTGAAGTTACGTAAGCGGGTCGCAGATGAAGCGCGTGGCGCCCACGCCGAACAGGAAGTGCACCAGCATCACCGCCGTCACCACGCTGCCCAGCACGAAGATCAGGAAGATGCCGCTGTGAACCACACACCTTCATTTTATTCAATGTAATTCAGAATAAAAGAAATGATCATTGGTTATAAATAAATGAAAAAAAACCAATGGGCATGTCACTGCAATGACGGCAAAAAAGCCAAATAAATAAAAGAATTCAAATTTCAAAACTTGCGCCGAGACAAGCCAGACGCTAAGAGACAGCCTTGCGATGCGTGCATTCCATTTCAAACACAATACGCGGCGAAGGTGGTGTCGGTAACACCTCCACATGCAGTAAGTGCAGAGCCGCGACTTGCTGCTACCATCGTCAAGTGCCGTAGCGAACGAATTTCCGAATGTTGCCAAATAAGTTGAACCATTTGTTATGGTTACGTGCAGCCGCCCACTTCGATTGATTCCCGAAAATCTGTTGTAATCCTCGTCACACCAGTTCAACCATGATGTGCAACCGACCTTCGGCAGTAAACGATCTTCGAGTCTCAAAAATGCGCGTAACCATAGCAAATAGTTCAACTTATTAGCCGCGTACTAAGGTGTTTATTTTGTACAAGGATTAATTGCGTGAAGTGATGTCCCGCGACAAGCACAGTGCACGGCGGTTCGGTGAGGTAGCGGTACGTACAAGAGCAGGCACTTGGAGCCGGCGCCCTTGTTGCAGCAGTCGCTGGCGCCGTACACGTCGGGCCGCTTGCCGCACACGCCGCACATCAGCCCCATGGTCAGCAGGCTCGTGATCTGCGGCACACACACTACTCACTCACCGTTTCATGCTAGCTATACAACATATCACATGTAAGTTACCAGCCGCAGGTTATGGTACAAATTACTGCGTGGAAGTTATTCTCGCACCAATTTGCCAAGCTGGGCACAGAAAGATCAGTTAACAAGTGGTAAAACTTTCGTGACATGGTTACAGAGGATTCTGGAGTGTATACATTAAACGTGTAGTGAGTGAATGAATGAGTGAAAGGATGAATGAATGAACTAATAGGTGGGTGAGTGTATGAATAAATGAGTGAGTGAGTGTGGTCACCAGCAGAAGCGCTATGGAGGCGGCGAGCGCGGCGTAGCGGCGGTAGGGCCCGTAGCGCGCGTACAGCTCGTCGTAGTCGTCGGCGTAGTGCTCGTACTGCACCAGGCGCGCGTCCACCTTGTCCAGGGCCCGCCCCACCGCCGACGACAGCTCCCGCAGCTTCTCACCTGCAAACAACAAGCCATTTTCGTTACTGGTACCAGCGACACACTAAAACACTCTCAACATGTTATTGATAATCGACACGGTTCAAAAGCTTTTTTCATGGTAGATATTATCCAATAACTTTTACACACTCTTCGCACCTTGCTACACCCTACGGTTTGCTGACAGGACCGCTATAAAGCCGAGGTGGACACTGTCAACCTCAATAGTTAGGTACAAATGAGCCAGAAGGATAATGGCAGTATGCGTGTGCACGTGTGCTGCACGTACCGATGCGGCCGAGCGAGCGCGCCACGTCGGGCATGCGCTCGTCGATGGAGCGCTGGATGTTGCGCTGGAAGTCGTCGAACACGCGCTGCCCCTCCGCCATGTCCTCCTTGATGCCGCTGTCCAGCAGCTGCGTCACGTTGTTCAGCAGCTCCGTCACGTCCGGCATCTGTCACAACACACTCCTCGTTACTCACGTACGACTACAACAGCTCCGTGTAGACCTGTCAGATTATAAGCTGTTCTTCTTGAAGAACATCATCATAATCAGACCAACAGATCATCATCAGAATCATGTTAGTTTAATGACTACAGGGTGCTAAAAAACAAAGTTATGATATCAAAATTTGTCGCCTAATCAGAGGCAACTAAATATTTATGAGAAATAAGTACTACATCAGATAAATCATTGACACCCTACCCCAAAACAAAAAAACAATATCATACCACATTTGAATATAAATTTTGATAAACCATTTCCGACTGTTACGACTACGATACTCGTACTTCACAACTACACATATTATAAATTTTACTACAAACAAAACATAATATTGACGACTAGAACTCAGACGGCAGCTGCAGACATCAATAAAAGCTGTTTTAATAAATAATGCTTCTATTGTAAAGTTCAGTTTTAATAAATCAGTTTGTAAAAATAAGTGTTAAAATATCTAGTCGTCATTTTTTCAACTATTTCTAAGCTTTTCTTTGTATATTACTGTATGTGCTATTGTTTGTTTTCCCCAATAAATAAAATAAAATAAATATAAACTAAACTAAACTAAAATAAATATTTACACTAAACCTAACTATGTACATTCATATAATACAAAAACACAATACTCAAGCGTCGAAATATTCCTCCACATCGCTATCATCTGGAAACGTGCCCAGAAGACTAGCAGCATATAATCAATAAAAAAAAACATTGCCACGTTGGATGGCAATGCTAATTTTTTGGGCAAAGAAAGAGCCAGCCCTCTGGTTACGCAAAGTATCGATTAGACGGCGTGAAATTTCCTTAAAAAGATGACGCGCACTCGGACCACATGACCCAAGCGTTTCGACCCCAAACGGCTCAAAACTATAATTACCAATAAGGTGACTGTATTTGCGCCGTTTGAGGGTCTCGGCAGGGCAGCGGCAGCGCCAGCACAGCCCGCGGAACTAAGAACATGGGATGGCGCAAGGGTGTCGACACAGGTTGCGTCCCACACCAGAGGCCTACCCACCTTCCACGGCACCAACGTCATACCATCTGGTCTCTTCCCATCGTCACGTACCAAGCCACTAGGTTTAATACGGCAGGTACGCCGGCGGTGACTAGAGCTTGACGAATAATGTCGTGTATAATTAAAATGGTAATAACTTTTATTTTACTATTGTTCAACATATTCAAGCCCTTGTCCCGTTTTATTTAGAGTCGGCACAACACGTTTTTTCTTCCATTCTGTCCTGTCAAGCTATTATCACTAACTCCCTTCTCTTTATATCCCTTCTCAAACGATCCAACCTTCTCTTTGGCCTCCCTCTCCCTCTCCATCCACATGTAGACTCACAATTCTTTTTTTACACGGGTGATTATACGTCACAAGTCGTAAGTGTATTGAAAAACGCCGTTTGACACACGTGCAGATTTGTCATTGTAGCCCTCGGCTCCATAACACACACGTTTCGTGCGAATTTTGCCTCGGTCGCAATAACAAACTTCCTGCACTTGTATTAAAATGTACTATTTGCAACGTGCAATTCATACCTCCTCTTCATATGGCCATACTAAAACAAACAAATCCCTTTCAAATATGTAACCCTTGATTAAAAGTATATATTGTTGTAGGTTCTCTGATCTGATATGTACATAGAGAATCCCTAACGAAGAATATTTAAACCACATCCTGTGTATGCAGCTACGAGAATTGACGCGTCTTGTGTTATATTCGCATCAGTGCCAAAACATGGAGCGAAAAATCCAGCATACGGAATTTTGATAGGTCCTAACAATATAAACAAATAATATATATTATCAAAGGTATTGTAACAAAAGAGTTTGAGCTGTTTAACCAAACTACATCCGTGTTGATAGAATGTGCGGTACTTACGGTGGGGAAATATTTGTCCAGCATCTATCCATGTTGGCATGAAACGTTGCAACGTATTAGTAAACACCACACACAAGTTATGCGAAACAACTTTTTATCAGAGGGTAGTTGTAGATAGACTTGATAGAATGGTACACTCGAAGGACTAGATAATATTTCGATAGTCACTTGTTGGCCACAGCACATATTTTGATTAAATAAATACATTTTTATGTATTTATTTTGTATAGCAAACCTTTTGTTTTCTAGAATAAAATGTAGTCTCACCCTGCTGTACTGTATCTCGGTGTCGAGCTGGCCGATCTTGTACTTCTCCTGCAGCGCGCGGCACTTGGGCTGGTCGCACTTGGCCAGCGTCTGCAGCAGTTGGTTCTTCACTTTGCGGAGACCTGCACCACAACACCACTCATCATCGACTCAATTATAAATCATCTTTATTTTTGCAAGTACGTTTAAAAACACTACTACTAATAATACTACTATTAATACTTTTACACGTAATTTTTTTTTTTTTTTTTTTGATGCTAGATTAGTCCGGTGTTTCCTAACTAACTACCCTGAGAACAAACACCGAAACAAACTCAGGGATAGAGACAGACATACGCTAAATTTACTGAAAGGAAAGAGACAGAAACAAAAAAAAACATATAGCTTAATCCACATAGTCCTCACGTTCACAATAATAATATATATAATTTACAAATGTAAAAAATAAACGAATTTATAATAAAAAAAAACGTGACAACAGTTGAAGTGAGTACTGGAGCAGGTCAATCCCAAGCCTTTTCGTCCTCAATATATAATCCTTTACTTTTTGGTTTGAGACTTTAAGTTCGTGAAATAAAATCTTAATTATAAACTTAACTAAAATAAATATTTACACCAAACCTTGTAACTCCTTTACAATATAAAAGGCTTTTTGACAAAGTTTACGCTTTACAAAGGCTTTAAGTTTATTAAGGCTTAGTTGTTAGATATTACTAGGAAGTTTACTATAGAAGTGTATACATTGGCATCTAAATGAGCTCCCTATTTTTTTGAGCCTGGTAGCAGGACTTTAACGCGAAAGTGGGAACCACTGCACATGATACAGGCTTGCGAAACATCGTAGGTCGGTACGGTCTTGGATGCAGGAACAGTAGAGGAGAGCGCCTGATTCAATTTGCAGCGGACAATAACTTTACTGTGATGAATACAGTCTTCAAACACCACCCAAGAAGACTGTATACGTGGACCTCGCCAAATGGGGCACACCGTAATCAGATTGATTATATATTGATCAGAGCAAGATGGAGGAGTTCAATAACCAACACGCACACATTGCCGGGAGCTGATGTCATGTCCGACCACCAACTACTTGTGTGTAACATGAGGATCAGATTACGCAAACCTGTAATTAAGAAAACGCCCAAACTGATGGGGACTCTTTTATACAATCGTTGCAAGAAAAAGAGCAGTACTGGCACGAAAACTATGGCACAGAAAGAAACGTCGACTACCTTTGGGAATCCGCTGTGCAACTCATAAAAGATGCTGCACGTGACTCGCAACCTATCGCAAGGTCTGAAAAAAGACAGCACTGGATGTCAGCTGATACCTGGAACTTAGTCAGAGAACGGAGAGACCTGAAAGCTAATGGTGCCACGATACACGAGCTCAATAGAATGACATCTGTTATACAAGCGGCTTGCCGCCGAGACCGAAATACAGCTCTGCAATCGATTTGTGAAGAGGTTGAACGACATTCTCAAAAGTTTGAAACGAAAGATTTACATAAGAAAATCAGACTTATAACCCGTCAGTCTAAACCAAAGACTTGGGCCATTGAGAATGTTTCTGGAAACACCGTCACAGAGATAAGGGAGATTGTTAAAGTCTGGAAAGACTACTGTAAGGGTCTTTTCGCTGACGTGACAAACGACATCACTACGCCCCATGATGTTACGCTAGAGCAAGAGTCAATGCCACTGAAAGATGAAGTGCGAGCAGCGATTAAACACCTTAAGCGGAATAAGGCTGTAGGTTTCGATGAAATCCCGATCGAAATCATAAAAGCCATGGGAGAAATTGGAGTATATACATACTGCATACCATCTGTCGACGAATTTGGGTCACTGGAGTCTGGCCGAGTGATTGGTCGCACTCTATATTTATCCCATAAAAAAGGATCAACAAAGAAGTGCAGTAACTATAGGCTAATTTCGCTCATATCCCACGCTAGCAAAATTATGCTGCATATTATCAACACAAGGCTCCAAGCATACTTGTCCCGAGAAATTGCACCCGAGCAAGCTGGCTTTGTGAAAGGTCGAGGCACAAGAGAACAGCTACTTATAATGCGTCAGATTGTGGAGAAAGCTAGAGAGTTCAACATTGCCCTCTATGTATGTTTCGTTGACTTCAGGAAAGCTTTCGATACCGTGAAATGGCGGAAACTCTGGCAGGTCCTGACGGAAATGGGTGTACCAGAACACCTTAGTTACCTCATTAGACGTCTGTATGAAGATGGCACAGCCGCAGTCCGTGTTGATGGTGTGGACTCTGAACGTTTTAAAACGCAGGCTGGTGTTAGACAGGGCTGTATATTGTCTCCTCTGTTATTTACTCGAAAATCGGGTACGATCCCACACTTAATTCCACCAAACGCATCAAACACAGGGTTTGCCAAACATCTAATATAACACGGAACACGGCCTTCTCGCGCAATTTCTTTGGATTTTTGGGAGCTTATCTTTATAATAAAATAAATGAAAAAATCACAATCTACTCCTTGACAAGATTTAAATGTAAACGGGTTATCACGAACTGGTTAAAGTCCCTTAGTTACGAAGAGACTGAAAATTTACTGAAGGTCCTATCTTAAAATTTCTTATCTCTAACTGGTAACTTGTAACTTGTAACAAACATTCTCACCATACGTTCACACACGTAGCACAATCACACCCCAACACACCATCACACACACACACACACATACACAATTAATACATAGATACATACACCACTCACCACAATAGTCACGCTCACACATACTCCATATTATCATATAGATCTACCCTGATTGTATGGAATTGTTGTTCACTGATGTACTTACCTGTCATCCACCTGTTCAGAGTCTGGAGAGGCTGGTTAACTGTCATACAGGTCTCCTAGTACAGTAACCAGTCTCTCACATAGATTTTTATTGTCATATATGTACCTATATTATGCAGTGATTACTTATTTTGTTTATTATGTATATCTGTGTGAGAGAACAAATAAAGCATTTTTGTATTTTGTATTGTATTGTATTGTATTTAATATATACACAGAGTACATAATGCGGATTGTTCTCGAAGACTGGGACAAGGGAATATCTGTAGGAGGTCGGAAGATATCCAATCTAAGGTATGCAGATGACACTACCCTCCTAGCGTTAAGTAGAGACGAAATTGAGACGCTCCTTGGCCGTTTGGAGACTACAGCGTTGGATTTTGGACTCGCAATCAACCGGGACAAGACAAAGATGATGATTGTGGACCGTGCTGACAATAACCAACCAGGCGTCCAAAATATTGCGGGATGCGAGGTGGTCAAGAGTTACATATACTTGGGCTCCACAATCACAAATGATGGGGGCTGCGAGAACGAAATCCGGAGACGCTGCGCCATGACGAGATCCTCAGTGGAAAAACTCACAAAAATATGGAAAGACCGTAGAATAACCAAAAACACTAAGGTTCGATTGATGAAATGCTTGGTCTTTCCTACTTTTCTATATGGAGCTGAGACGTGGACGCTGAGGATGCAGGACCGTCGCAAGATTGACGCACTGGAAATGTGGTGCTGGAGACGCATGCTTAGAATCCCATGGACCGCGCACCAAACCAATATATCGATCCTCAAAGAACTCAATATCAGAGAGAGATTATCGTCGTCTGTGCAAATACGAAGATTCTCAAGTTCTTCGGGCATATCACCCGTAACGAGGACTCAATGGAGCGACTGGTAGTGCAAGGGAAAGTTGAGGGCAAAAGATCACGTGGACGCTCTCCAACACGGTGGACAGACCTCATCAAAACGGTGACGCATTGCAGCGTCAACGAAAACTCCCAAGCCGCCAAACATAGAACTGCATGGCGTCGCATCGCGAGAGAGGCGGTGGCGCAGGACTCGACCGACACATGACCACGACCACTCTGTCAAGAGTGCACGACTAAGAAGAAGCAGGAACTACATATTTGTTACATAAATTTATTTTTACTTGCATACAAAATGTTCTCGTAAATATACTGCGATGGTATAATCCTTATAATATTTATATCTTTAAATTTATCCCTGAGGGAGTATCTGGGACCTAATATATATATCGAATGAATAGCCCTTTTCTGTAAAACAAAAACTGTCTGGATGCCGGCGGAATTCCCCCACAGTAAAAAACCGTACGACATGACGCTATGGAAATAGCCAAAGTAAACTAAACGGGCTGTATCTACATCAGTTAAATTTCTGATTTGTCTAACAACGTATGCTGCAGAGCCAAGTTTCTAACATAATTTGTCTAAATGTGGGCCCCATTGAAGCCCTAGCTTCCTGGGCATAACTTTAGATGCCTACATCTAAAGTTATGCCCAAGAACACTGTAGTATCTTCAGGACTCAACTCTTTACTTTTTATTAGTACACTTGTTTCTACTTGCCTAACATGAGCCATGGTAAACTTGATACATTTCGTTTTTTTTTTTTTTTCATTAAGATAATTAAGTTATTTACATTAAACCAATGTACTATTTTGAAAAGAGATATATTTATGTCGTCAGTAACCGGCTGCTGGCGTTTAAGTTACAATAAAAGTGAAGTGTCGTCAGCAAACAATACTATATTATGATTATCTTCTATACATTGTCATCTATTTAATTACAGTTTATTTTTTTAGAAATGTTGCTACCCAGGCCCGAAAAACAAATATAAATATTTGTTAGACGATACGCAGCGTAGCAGTCACTAGCTCAAACACTGCGACAACTTGAAACAAGTTCAAAACAACTTAGTTGAAACATCATAGCAGTCAACCTTGGAAACGAAGTAACCGATTTCTGGGTCTAAATCGAAGTGGTTGTGCGAACAATAGCAACGTGTTCAAGTTATCTGTCGCAGACTATACAAGTAGAGAGTGTGGCAGCGTACCGCTATTGAGCAAATCGGCGTTGTGGCGCAGCGTGGCGGTGAGCGCGTGCACGCTGCGCAGCTTCTCCTGCACGCTGTCCAGCTGCTGCACCATCTGGTTCAGCGTGGTCACGGACGCGGCGCGCGAGAACGCGCCCAGCTTCCACGACGCCTTCATACCCAACGCTACAACAAACAAATGCAATGTTCATAATGTTTTTTATGTATTTATTTATCTCATGATCCTGGGGTCCTCAACCTTGGGAAGGCGTACAAAACTAGACACTTGGATACCTTTTCATGAGCCGTGGTACTCAACTGACGTCTTTAATATTTATTTATTTATTTATTTGCACTTTCTAGTACACCAAGACTAAAATATATGGAAAGGAAAACTTATAATAAAAAGAAACATACAATCGGCAGCACTCGGCGATTTCTTCCAAACAATCTTGTATGGATAGAAATAGCCAGGACACTAAATGGAGTTGCACTCGGTGCAAATACAAGAGTAAACAAAAATCATTTAAGTACTAAAAATTAAAAAATAGATACATATTTACATACATACAAAATATATTACTTACTTACTATATGTATATTCATGATTATGTATTCCCAAATTATTATTAAATCTGATAAATAAAAATATATAAAGTTGTAAACTCTTTTGTAACTTGTCATTACTGTAGGTATAGTAAAGAGACCCAAGTGTTGTGCACTTACTTTGCGGCTGTTTGTTGAGCCTCTCCGTGAAGATGCCGAAGTTGGTGAGCAGCAACGTCTGCGCCCAGACCTTGGTCTCGTTGAGGAAGACGCGCAAGTCGTGCAGGCCCTGACGCATCGACACGGAGATCTCCTTGGCGCCCGCGTCCACCTGCGAGTCCGTCGCGAACGCGCACACCACGCCGAACCTGCGACACACGCCACTCACGTCACGTCACGTACGACCGTCACTGTCATCACACAACAAGGCAGTGCGCCACGCTTACAGGAAGGCCGTGAGGAGCCCGATGAGTACGATGGCGAGGATGCCCTTGACCCACTCGTCGTACTTGCGGTCGAAGGGCCGCCGCCGCCGCCCCATTCGGCAGCAGTACCAGCAACACCAGAAAAGCCTGCAACACAACCACATAACTCACAGTTCCGCGTCACCAACCCCACATTACATTTTTGGCCAACCTTTGGTCAACAAAGCTCAGAGAAACTATCACTGCGAGCAGTCGACTGTGTACATTCAACTTGAGGCCATTAAACTCGGAACAGGGCCACTCAAAATTTGTATCAAAACTGTTGTGGTGTGCAGTTCAAAGGTAGCCTGTTTGTTTAGTGCCAAAAGGCTATCACAAAATCTTAGTGATATAGGAAGAAGTACCGAACGATCGGTTTCCCTTAGTGTAAACTGAACAAGAAAAGCAGCACAACTCGGAAGACTCCGCTACGAAAATTCGTGTATGGGATAGTATACTATAGTTGAAAGCGAATTTTCGTCCCTGTACTTTTGTGTGCATAAAGATGCAATTAATAAATAAATAAAGTTTTGGTTAGTTACCCAACAAGTGGCAGCACAGCCATGACGAGCAACGCGGCGACCACGAAGCTGGTGGGCCCCGCGTAGTGCACCAGCAGCGCGCGCCACTCCTGCCGCAGCGGCTTCACGTTGAAGTGCCCGTCCGACACCTCCACGACGCCTGCACACACATCACACACACTACGTGAGCACGACACACCAGAGAGCCATTCTATCGCGGTATTCACCACCAACCCCAATCATATCGTCTCGAAGCTGTCAGGAAGACACCTTGTAAATTCTTTGAGTTTAGACAAAATGTCGACGCGTTATCGCTGAGGTGATATTATGACTCGAAATCGAAGGTTTTATAATACCAGATTTGTCCTCCAGCTCTGAGTATGCTGGTATATCACCAATTGTATTAAAGAAATAAATCTAAATAATTATCAATATTTACTATCAAATTTCCAAGTGAGTAGAGAGTCAAGATAAATTTTATGTATTGAATAGCTTCTACCAACGGCTTCGCCCGCACAAACCACAAAGGTCAAAAGTTATACTAAGAATACGCAGTCCAGGGATGGAAAGCACCGGGTATCCTATTTACTACTACTACTATTGGAATTTCCAAGAGGTTTACTCGTGTACCAAGCTTCAACATGACGAGGTAGTAGGCATGCAGACAGTATTATGGCGTTTTTATAATAAAACTATGTTTTATCAGAGCCATCGCTCGCGTCAGAATACATTTCTCCATACAAACTTGTTGACATTGGTAAAAGCGCGGTAGTTTATCGTCCTGATGACGCCCAAATTATACTCGGACGAGAAGACCGCACCATGCTAATTGTTTCAGTCCTTCGATGAACGCGGTACAAACGACGAAGCGAAACGCTTAGTCCGGACCGTAAATGTATTGTATAAAATAATAAGTAAATATTATGTAAGGATGGCCTCGCGTCTGACTGACCAGTGTTGAGTTAGTAGTAAAAAAAAAGTAACCACTTTTCGCGCCTAAGCGAATAGTGGTTACTTTTAGGCAAGCGTGCTCCATGTGCTCATCGGCGCTTATCACCTCAACACTACTACTACGACGACTTGACGTAAAGACCCTCGCAATACAAACTTAAGACAAGTAAGCAGGCGAAATATTTTCGTAACTGTAGCAGTAATTGACAGAGTTGTGTGAAGGGCTACAAAGGCTTGTATGTTATATTCTGAGTGCGCTCCTACCGCGTTAACTCACGCACATTCTTCAATTGCTTCTCATCAGAGTAACAATGCATTTGATAGGGCTATCAAATTAATTCTTCATTCTTGGGTAACACAATAGTTGGGCTACTCAACAATGAACCTTATTCGTGGAGCATAGAGTGCGAAGTGACCCCGTGGCAAGTAAAGGACATGGATATGAGGGCCTGTTTAGTTAAAGCTATCAATTTATAAGTCCGGCAGATACACCACATCTTGCTCAAGTTAACAAAAAATATATTTTAAATAATTGACGGTCGTGGCGTAATAAAAATAGAATAGTATAAAACAGATTTTTTGCCGTTTTTTCTACGGCCATTTTTTATACAAGATTCTTTTGTTAGACTGAAATCATATTCGCGAAAAATGGAAGAAGTGGTATAGGAAAATCTATCTCTTAACCTTAAAACAGACTGAAAAAAAAAGTTTGAACCACCAATGGACTAAGTTCGAAACCTGTTCTCCGGGAATGCCTAAACAAGGATATACGATAGGATTCTTTACCCAAGCAGGGCACACCTCCACCGTATGCTCCACAGCGTCCTCTAGTGGGTACGTCCAGTGCAGTGGTGACACCAGGGCGTTTTTTTTCGCCTGATGGTGCACCTCTAATATTTTACAATTTCCTAGGTGTGCCTTGAATACAAAAAGTTTACGGAACACTGACCTACGGGCCCTGTAGCCCGGCAGTCCCGTATCATTGACGCGGCTGATAAGGCTGCAGCTGATAAGGCTGCAGCTGATAAAGCCGCAGCTGCGCCCCTGCGAATACCTGTAACCTTTAATGACTAATAGACTCTTCCATTTCCTCTACCGCATTACAAAATGCGCGTGTGCCGTGCGCGCACCTGTGAACATCGTAGCTCAGACCTTGGCCGTGCGCGCGCTCCGCTCCGGTGCGCAGCCTAACTGCACCGACAAACGTAAACCACTGCGTTATGCGTAATTAATTATCTGTGCGCTTCATATTAATGAATTTTGTTGAAGGATTCACTTTTACAACAAGATGACCTAATATAAGGGTACAGGAACAGCTCATTCATTATGCACACAGCCAAGAAGTGGAATTCCCTACCTATGTCTATGTTTCCATAGCAACAACCTTTAGGATCTTTAAATCAAGAGGCAATAGGTAATTTCGGCTGTCGGCCACATCATCGCTTACCATCAAGTGATATAGTGGTCAAACGGGTGCCTAACCACTATGAAAAAAGCTCATTTGGTGGCTTGTGAGGTCCACCGCCCGCTTACTAATACTAAAAGACGAGACCTCCCTGAAGCATAATGAAACTTATTTAACTGTACGGTACGACTACAGCCCACATATTAGCAACAATTTCGAATATGTCTTGACAACTACAGCTACACCAGCCAGCTGATACTTAAGATATTATCGCGTTCAAGCCACATTTAAAACATTGTAGGTAATGCGTTGAAGCCAGTCGAAAAAGCTTGGTTAGTTGAGGACCACCTTTACGAAACCTACAATCGGAGCACACGCACGGTTGTTTGACCAAATTGCGATACTTTATCATTAATGTAGCATGACGCTTTTCTCTGAAGCGTAAACATGCAAACATTACGAATTTTTCATTCGTAATTTTTGCATATTTAGGCTTCAGAGGTGTTATCTCGTCTCTTACAGAAATTGTCGGCTCCTGTACGTCTATTTACATTTCAATTAAAACGCATCTTCGTAATAGAGCCGGATCGCTGAAGATCCCACATGGCTCTACTGTAACCCGCGTGTTACCGTTACTGCAGTCGGTACACAGTGGTACGCTATTGGACTGTCAAGGAGCGCCCGTAACATGGCAATTTGAATAACAAAATACTACGGCACAAAACAGAAGTCACAAAAATGCATATTTTATCTTTCAAAAATACAAATTACATCCGGGTTATTGAAACGCAACCGGTTCCTGGTTCGTGTTAGAACTTCAATTATTCATACAATTATTTTTGGCATAACTTTTATACAGCGGCCACAGAATTTATTCGTTAAACCTTGAGTTCAGAGAGGTCAGTTACAACATGGTGCTGATGTAACCAATCGCTCGTGTAAAAAACCGTTACAGTCGGCAAACAATCGACAACTAGAACAATTAGTGAACTTTATTAAATTTTTAATAATAATATATAATAATATAATAATAATATATAATATGTCCACAACTATCACACAACGCCATCTAGTCCCAAGCTAAGCAGAGCTTGTGTTATGGGTACTAGACAACTGATAAACATACTTATATATTTCTAAATACATACATATTATAGATAAATTACACCCAGACACAGAACAAATGATCGTGCTCATCACACAAACATTTGTCCTGGGTGGGAATCGAACCCACGACCTCCCGCATAGCAGTCAGGGTCACTAACTACTAGACTGACAGGCCAGTCAAATAATAAATAATAGTCAGTAATGTAATAGGAACAGTTTACAAATATCTTGTTCCAAGATTTTCTTTTTCTACAAATACAGCAACAGAGCAATGAAATAGCAAGCTTGTTTTAGCTCAGCTCTTCACAATTTTAAGACAGTAGTCTCTAAATTGAAGCAGTGGAAATAAGAGGTGAGTGAAGGGTCTCTCGTCATTGTAGTGGAGCGAGGGGTGCGTCTGTGAGTGGCGAGTGGTGGCTGTGGGTCCGAGTCGCTCATCACATCGAGATATCGTAACAAAGGAGCCCTCTCCGAAACTCCTCCGCCTCGAGAGCTACTCAACATCGCTCTCACAACCAAATGCAACAAACTTGACTCATTTCGCGAGGATTTATGTTTATTTAAAGATACATTTACAACGCTGATTACAAAATAGACTTTACGTGTCCCTCGGGGGTAGAAAATCTCCATTATGTAGTTAGAGAAGTCGTGTTCGATTAATGAGAATAAGCTAGCCCTATGAGACACAAACACCACTGGCGAAATGTGTACTACACCTCTACACGGCCATTCGGAAAATACAAATATTGAGTAATTAGAATTCCGGAATGAATCCTAACGTAACGTAGTCGTGAGATATTCTATTTTTATAAGTGTGCAATCAATAGTTCGGCAAGCGAGGAACTGTTTGCATTATATCCTCCATTATACCAACGAGCAAATCCAGGAGTTTGTGTTCTTTATGCTGTTACCAAGGAGTAGTAGGTACCTGTTGCAGTGCAGGGTGGACGCCGATACCAGGGTCGTTTCGCTAATTTATGTATTTCTTCTCTTCATAAAAATATTATATTTTCGTAAGATTTTATATGGGTGATTCTACGATAAGAGGTCCTTTGTGCGGCAATCCGTTAAAAACAGTTTTTTTATTCTATATGTTGTTATTTTTTACAGTGTGTGACATCTACTTAATGTACTTTATTAAATACTGTCACAATCAACAGCCTAATTAAAACACATTTTTCTGAAATTCCTTACAAAGTCTAAAAACGTCTCTACCCTGGCCTGTCCCTTTGCCGGTTTCAATTAAACTTTCAAACAATACATATGTTTTTTGTATCAGATGCTTAACTAAATTAAGTGTTAACTGAAATTTAAGTATTTATACTTTGGTATTATAAAATGAAAAATAGAATAATTTTGCTTATTTCACATAATTTTTAGAATTATCTTTTGTCCTGCTTTTTTTATATATCTACCCTGGCAAAATCAATTCCGATAATACAAAGATCAATTCAAGGATAGGATATTGGAAGTAGTACTCAAGGATATTTATTGGCGTGAAGTTTGCAATACTACAAGTGGAAACCGTTTACGCGATTTTTTTTGTAGTTATTGCGATGCGATTGTGTGGTGTGGTGGTTTCGCAAGGTGATTGTGTCTCTCCACTGGTAAGTCATAAAACGTACAATATTAATTTAATTTATCTGCTCTTACTACCCTAATTAAACTATACAGTAATAATTAAAATAAGATATACAATTAACCCAAAAAGTAATTACATGAGTCAAAAAAATTTAATTTGTCATGAAAACATCTCTCCCCTGCCGTATTTCCCCTGTCAAAATAACTGCCAGGGGAGAGAGTCCCTGACAGGGGAGATAATATTCCTCTTATGACGTTATTACAAACTTACTAACTTCTATCAAAGACAGTTTTAAATACCTTAAATTATTTTTGAAAATGAAAATATCATGACAAAAATATATTTTTATTATAGTACTGTCATTATTACAGATTATGAAGTTAACATGTTAAGAAAATGTTACAGAAGAAACTTAAAGCAGAGAAGCTTCGATATTAAAAGATTAAAAATGAACCACAAAAGTATGAACTTTAAAAGCAAAAAGACGAAAAAACATTTAAAAAATTCATGAAAACTGTCGAACGAATCACTTCAAGAGAGCATTGTATGGCGAAACTAGTATGGAAAAGAAAGAAGAAAGGGAACAACCACAGATGCAGTCTTTTCGAGACTATGGTTGAGCGCTTGAACTCGTCCTTAGAGGCAGTCACAGAATGAAGTGATGCCAATTTGGTCAGGTTCAATGCTGCTATTCAGCCCTGCACTTTCCGGAGAATAACTGTGCCGGTGACCGACCATCTTCATCTTCTTTGTGTTACGTTGACATCAACTCTCAATTTTGGGCCACATATCGAAGCAGAGGTTCAACTGGCTGCAAAAAAAGCTGGGAATCCTCGCAATCCCGAAACAGTTGTTTAAACTTTATCGTTCCGTCTGGAGGACACGATAGAGCATACAGTAGAGGTGTGCCCCGCTTGGGAGGAGAATGACTGTGTCCTCATGGGAGTGATCGGCGGCGGCAATCTCTTGCGCCGGGCCTTGATGGAGGCCACGGTCCGGAGCGAGGAGGCACGGGAGGCAGTCGCCTCCTAATGCGAAGCAGTACTGCTAGTTAAGGAGGAGGCCGACCGCATAAGGCAACGGCACACACGCCCCAGGCGCCGCCGGGATTCCGATCCCGATTTTCGGCCACCGTAGGCGCGGGCTTGCGGACGGCGAGCCACGGGTAGCTCGACGTCGGGTTGTCTAGTAACAGTCCAGACTAAGCCCAGGGTCTCTTTCTGAAAGGAAGGCTTCGCCCCAGTGCGAAAAGCAAAGAAGGAAGGGGGTGGGGTGATTAGTCAGTAAGATTCTGACACTGTTTCCCGCTCCGCCCAAAAGCGGGATTCGTCACTGGACAATATTTGCCCAACATAAAATAAAAATCCCATCAACAATAAAAAATGTTTATTTGTAGTTAAATGCTCTTGTTTTTAGAAAAAAAAAGGCTGCAATATGATAGTTCGATTATAAATATTAAGAACAATGTTTAATAAACGTTGATTTTACTCACTTTGTTGATTTTATTTAGTATATTTTTGTGCCAAATTCTCTCCCCTGGTTAAATAAGTATCTACCCTGGTCCAGATGTCTCTCCCCTGCCCAATGTATTTACCCTGGTCTTCGAAAAAGCAATAAAAAATGTATTAAGTGACTTGCCCTTAAGTGAAAAGGTAAATAAAGAGGTTAAAAACCATAATATAAAGGTTTCATGAAAAAACTCCAACTTTTCTCCTAAGCCGCCTCCCCTAAGAAGCTGGGACGTCTTATCGTAGAATCGCCCATATATCCGGCTCGAAGGACCCTTAATATTGAGATATTTATTTTTTACTATTGTACTGGTCATTGGTTGATATTTATGTAATTAAATGATAAATGAGAGCACGCGGTACGAATGCTATATGTGGTCGTGTAATAATTGACCTGGCTCGGCACACGTCTAATTTAGACATTCAATCTGTGATGTACATTATGTTAGGCTATCATATTAATAACAACCGCCGCAGCATCAGCGTTACTGCACTGAAGGTATTTGCAAGGGATTTTGCTAGAATAAAGACAGACATGTTGTGTGTATTGTACTTCCAAGAGATAGGAGTCCTTCAGCAAGACAAGGCAATGCAACAAGCAAGTTGGGCAACAATAAGGACATCCCTGTTGGCGGGCGCGGGAGGGACGCGGAGGTATGCGCGGGGGGGAGCGGGGGCCGACGCCGCCGGCTGGCCCGCTGTGAGCCGGTGCAGCCGATCGATAGCCGGGCGCCGCCACGCGACCTCCGCTACACGACTACACACTACACTGTACCCGGGTACATTTGTACTGGCCAACTTTAACAGGCTGTTACACTCATTTTATTTAATTTTCGTCGCAAAATAGTTCTGAGTATTATATCCGGAGCATCAAGCCCATCAACCTTGATATCTTTCGTCAAAGATATCACAATGCAACAACTTTACTAATCGTGTCGTCAAATCGAATCACAGGAAAATTAAAGTGCTCTAACAAAAATAAAAAAAATAGTGTTAATCATAAGTTGTTCCAAAGCTTATCTAGTATCTACCTAATTAATACTTCCTATCGTCATGGACGTGCAAGTACAACACTTTTGCATTGGTATCAAAGCGATACGTCTCGACTTTCTGCATCCTCCTCTCCTGACCCTCATGTAACGCATAATTATACATATAACCGAATAAATTAACGTCATGGAAAAGTAGTTTTCTATTATATCACAAAGAAATTAGGTACGTTTTCCATTTTTTAACAGTCAGATAGCGCGCATTTGCGGTTATGATGTGGCTTAATGTGTCAGCTAGGTCCCGAAGCAACGTGTTTAGCGGCTACGAGGAACTCTCACACTAGCACGCATGCACTGAGCTGCGCCTGAGGCGTCATGAAAGCTGCTGTCAAACCGGTACAGTTAAGCTGTTAACGTGGATTAGCGTATTGTGACACTAGCTGTCTCCCGCGGTTTCATCTGTGTCTTGGGTACTGGTCTACTACGGTTGGACGTAGATTCAAATTATATTGCCCATAACCAAAAAATCAAAAGCCCCATCCTCCGACAAATGAGTTATCTAACATTAAAAGAATATTTCATTTCAGCCAGTAATTCAGCGCGTTCAAATAATGTTTTCAGCGTTATAATATTAATATAAATTGTAATTTTAACTTATTAGAGTCTGATTTCCCTTTTCATTGATCTGTAATAGACCGTGACCGGAAAAGTGGCCAGTTTCTTGAGCTCTCTCGTGCTAACGTCCGAACGATATGAAAAGCTTACTGCGCTTACTGAACCGTCGCTGAGCGGAACTCTTCAAGCCCTCTAATAATAATATAATGTGAAATCACAAAGCAACCTCAATAAAGTTATCATAATATATATATTTATGATATATTAATCAATGTACTTAACAGAAATCGCAAAGGCAGTTGGTGAAATTATCAGCATTAGACAAAACTCATCATCATCTTCCTGCTGTTGTCCCGTTTTATTTGGGGTCGGCGCAATATGTCTTTTTCTTCCACTCCTGTCCTGTCACCCGTCTCGCTATCACTAACTCCTCATTCTTTCATATCCCTTCTCACACAATCCATCCATATTTTCTTTGGTCTCCTTCTCCCTCTCCATCCATCCACATGTATACTCATGGCTTTTTTTATAACATGCGTTTCATCCCGCCTTTTTACATGGCCATACCAAGACAGACGGTTCCCTTTCAACTTTTCAGTCACTGGCGCCACTTTCAAACTTCCTCTAATATACTCATTTCTCACTTTATCCATTCTCGTCACACCACACATCCATCTCAACATTCTCATCTCTGCTACATGCAATCTCTTTTCATCCGTCTTTGTCATAGCCCAACATTCTGACCCATAAAGTAGGACAGGCCTTATCACAGACTTGTAGATTTTACCCTTCAACTTGAGGGGCATCCGTGGGTCGCAAGTTGTTCCAGTGACCTGTCGCCATTTCAGCCATCCTGAGTTGATCCGATGTGCCACGTCTCGGTCTACCTCACCATTCCCTTGGATAAGCGACCCAAGGTACCTAAAGTCGGAACAGCTTGGTATGGGCGTTCCAGCGAGAGTTATGGGCACAGGACTAGAGAGACCGCCAAAATCGCAGAACAGGTACTCTGTTTTAGTTCTGCTCAATTTTAGGCCAACACTCTCCAGTCTTTGCCACCACACCTCCAATCTGCTCTGGACCTCTGGGGCACTCTCGGCAACCAGCACAATATCATCGGCAAACAGCATACACCAGGGAGCCTCTTCCTGAATATCCGACGTCAGAGCGTCAAAACAAAACTGAAATGCCAAATAAGTTGACGACCTGGTATGTCGTGAGGTTCTGTGATGGTCCTTTAAAGAGAAAGGTGTTCCAAAGAAGTATGTGCTGTTGATAAGTGCGATGGTCAATGCTGTACCCAAGTCCGGGCTACAGTGGGCAGTTTAAATGTGGAGGTCGGCTTAAATCAAGGGCCGGCTCTCAGACCGTACCTATTCCTGTGCACGGTCTGACTTCGGACAACCAGAAAGAGGGGGAGCGTAGTACATATATTTTGCTGATGACATTCTGTTGGTTCCCGAATGTGGCCAAGAGGCTAGAGGTCCAGAGCAGATAGAAAGAGTTGTGGCGCAGATTGGAGAATGCGATTTTGGCGGTCTCTAGCCAGTGCCTTTAGCTATCGCCGGAACGCCCATACCGATTTGCTCTGACTTTCGGTACCTTGGGACTCTTGTCCAATGAGATGGCGAGATCGAACAATGATCCTTGTTCGATCTCGCCATCCCATTAGACACTCAGGATAGATAAATATGCGATGGATCACTGTAACAATTTATAACCCAAATATCCCCGTCAAGTTAAATGGTCAAATCTACAAGTCAGTGATTAGACCAGTCGTACTGTAAGGATTAGAAGGTTGGGTTGTGAAAAAGACAGATATAAAAGGTTTTTCATTTACCCTGACGAAACGGGAGTTGAGAATGTTGTATTAAATAAATGTGAAGACGCACAGGAGCGGTTTTTGTGGCGGCAGTTGGGGGAGACCTATGTCCAGCAGTGGACGTCTTTCGGCTGAAATGATGATGATGATATCACCGTACCACGTCACAGTCCTACACGGTCAATCCTCCTTTAGCAGCAGTCGTCAAAAGGCATTATCGCTTGCGCAGACGCATTTCTAGGAAGGGCTATCGGGTGTCCAGTTAGTGGCATCGCTGCAACTCGCGTTGCTATAAACAAATTGACGAGTTGATACTTCAAACTAGCTTCTACACAGTTAGTACCTTATGTTCTTAATATAATTTTGTCATTGCGAGTAACACCATGTTTTGATATTTTATTATAATTTACAGGATAAACTAAAAGGTGACTTTGATGTAACAATGTCAGACTCAGTTTATCGGAGTTGTTATTATCTCGCAGAACAAATAAAGGCAAAAATGAAACGGAGCATAATACTCAATGTAAACAATCTGGCAAGTCAGAATAATTATTTTTCCCACACAAGTTTCACATAACTTACTGCTTCGACTTCATTATAAACTGTTTTGAGAACGTTGCACCGCGTTTCCTTACCTGTAACAAAAAAAAAATCACTTTAATAATTAATTTGCGCAATCTATGGTGGGAATATCAGGGCGTGGTTATTAAAATAATAATATGTCAAACCTAAAAGAACTATAAATAGAAATCCAATGTTCGCTTAGGATGAGTGTATAGAATAGGTAGGTACTACAAGGAACAAAAACCAATTAGTTTCCTCTTTATTTATTTATATTACTGCCACATCTGACATCACCTATATATATACCTATAATTATTGAAAACATTTTTGTACTTAATATTATGATCTGATGTAAGTGAAAGTACGCCTTTCAACATAACGTTTATAATTTATACCAAAAAATTAAAATTTAACAGTCAAAATTATTATTATTGTCACAGATCAATGAATATAATATGATCTAATGTAATATAATTCAATCCAATTAATATAATTTAATTAAAACAATTGAAAAATTAAAATGAATGAAAATAACTTAATTTAATTGAAGAATTTAATATAATTTAATAAAAATAAAACAAACGAAATTCAAATTTAGATGCTCTTAACTTTGTTCTTTTGTGGTTTATCGCGAAACACGTCTAGATCAGGAATTTTCAGAATAAGGGTATGGTATTCATCAATGATTCTACGGAGGGGTGCAATCCGAAACACATTTACAGAGGCATATTTATTAATATAGCGATAATTTAGGTATTTGTAGGGACGTAGTGGCCTCAGCCAAACTACTTACAAGGAAATTTTGCTTTATTACAAACTAGTTATTACAAATATTGCAGGAAAATGACTTATTTTTATCAAACGGGAATTCTAGATGAGTCATTGCTGAAGCACGGATGATGCACATGGTACCATTCAGGCATCTTTAACATTTAAAACTCTATTATTACTTTGCTTTGATAAGATAAACTTTATCTTACAAATACGTACTTTTAAGTAACAGTTAACAGAGCACATGATAACAGGATTTGCGTGTAACAACAAAACTACTTGTAAAGGGTAACATAATGAACAACTGTATCTAAGTTATGGCCGGTTGTTACGGTAAGGTGAGGGTTCCTATGTTCTATGTTTACAGCTATAAAAGGCGAACGTGTCAGAAAAATGTAATGATGCAGAAAGGGGTCAGCCTGACCCTCGAGACGAGCTCGGCCTCACGGGCCAGTGGCTCGTCAACTTGGGAACTGCTTGTGGCCCGTATTTTGGGCGCCGAAGGGTTACCTACTGAGGGGTGAATACCAACATTCATGATATTATGTTGTTATAGAGATGCGAATTTTGAGGTATTCGTATATAATGAAGTATATTGTACAAACAAGTGTATTGTTGTTGTTGTAATTATTGTACAAACTAGGGCAAAATAAAAAATATCCCATATTCAAACAATCATATTGTAATAGAGGTACTTACTTAATTATGTAGCACATAATGAATTAAATAAGCATGTTATTTTCTCAATTAAAGCACTAATAAATCTTAGATAAATCAAGAGTATTTGTAATTAACATTTAATATTTATAATGGAGAAATAGTACATTTATTTATTTATACATACTAACTTTATTTTACACCAAAATAAGAAATGATACAATTTGAGCCCTGTTTGACTCATACGATGGACGGTCGCATACATCGCATTCGCTTCCAGTTCATGCGACTCTTGGACAGTGATTGGCTGGACATAAAATTAAGTTTTACTTGGAACAATACGAAACAAATGATTGCGCGCGTTTAATGAAAATGTGCAATGCATTCCACGAACGAGCGGTCTGGACAGTACACAACTTATCCAGAAACGAGCGAATGCATCAGTATTTTAAGTTTCAATTTCAAGTTATCTGATAACCTAAGGGATTTTGTATGCGAGTCGCAACAACATCCAAACCGGTACTTGAAATAAAAAGGGGTAAAAGAGGGAAACCGCATCTTATACAACAAGGAATGAATATGCATTCCGACAAAGGCAAATTGGCAACCACTTGAATTTGACATGGAACTCGGGAACTCGGGAACACGATCATTCATATTTGCGTATTTAAAACAAATATGAAACTTATACGATAATTTATTAAGTCGCTCAAGTTTATCCAGTTACCTTGAGGTTAAGATAGCTGGCATCAGCTTAATCAAACATAGGAAGAAGAATAAATTATACAATCGCAATCTTGGCGTCAGAAAATTTAGCCATCTTCGCAAAGACGAAGTAGATGCGAATAACTTGCAAATTATTGCTTGTAGCTGGGCAGTCCAAGAGAAATTCGTATCGATAAATATCCCCAGTTCTTAACTTTCTTACTCATGAGTAAAACGGAATTGTCAAAAGAAACCTGTAGAAGAGTCGTCCAGTTGATCCTTGAGCCCGTCCTAGAACTGCCACCACAATAACCTGCGTCTGTATGGGATTCACCGTCAGTCTGTCCTCTTGCTCCATTCACATACACGGGCCAGATCACAGTTTAATGCCAAGATGGCATCCGTTAAATTTCCAAGAGGAATTCGTGTTTATAATGCAAGGAAACCAAGCTTTAAGCTCTATGTGGCTAGCTTTTTATATTCATACACTTTTCCTGCCTCTTAAAAGGAAAAAATATTTGCGCAGCAAAATTATGGAACGTTGAAACAAAGACGAACCGAATTATGCGGCAGTAAGTATTGTAGTAAGGTTCGATAAGACCGGCGGTGTCACCGAATAACCGAAAACCGAATAATATTTATTCGGTTTTCGGTTATTCGGCGACGCCACTATTCGGTGCATCTCTAGTAGTAATGCAATGTGTAAGCACTGGAAACAGGGCTGGAAGGTAAGCCAGTGAACAGTTGGCACACGGTTGTAGCTAGCCAGAGAAGTTCCGTTTTCAGTACTTAACTGAGTAGGTAAGGCTGGATACTTGTTGATCGCCCCCTCGCGTATAAAACGTAGGCTATGAAATATCCGGCACGTAATGAAAATTATTATCAAAGTGATAATTTTTTCTCGAAAACTATTTATTGATTACATCATACCTAAAAATGATTATTTATTCTTCTTCCTATGCTTGATTAAGCTGATGCCAGCTATCTTAACCTCAAGGAAGTGTAACTGGATAAACTTGATGATGATGATGACCTAAAGCTAAATTACTATACACACCAAACAAAGCAGAGCTGGCATTTTTTACAGTCAATCTTTGGGTGATGCAAAGCCAAAAAGTGAAAAAATATTATAATTTAGCTAATTACATGCAATTCATGCATTATTTTATGTGGTCTTTTCAAATTTAATGGCGGCAAAATATAACGTACCACTGGTGTGGGTCGCCCATTACATAAATTGGCGTTTAATTAAGTTACGTGTGTAATTCAATCGTATTGTTTATTGTTGCTTGCATCACCGTCAAATATACTCGCAACGTTCATAATAAGACAACTGTTGTCGCGCTACACTTTTCAAACTCAAACTCAAAATCATTTATTTCAAATAGACCATTTACAGGCACTTTTGAACTGAAGCTAATTTGCACGTTTGATAGAACAAACTATTTTTTAGCATTATTTTGTCAGGGAAGCCTTCTTTATATTTAAAAATATATAAGTTTTTAATTCATTGAGTTATCGATGCTAGTTTGACAATAAGGTGAAACTTATTTGATTTTTTTCAGAGCACGATAAAAAAATTATTACCAAATTATTAACTGTAGGTATATTACTTAGTAAACAAAGAGAATTGGTTTTAAATAAATACACACATAAAATTAATAATACTTTTGAGCTGCAACAGTTCTATGACTGAATTTTTTGAAATAGAAATGTAAAAAGACTGGTACAAATACAATACACACCTACCACAGTGTTGACTTTTTTTTTTTGAAAGGACTAGCTTCTGCCAGCTGCCTCGCCTGCCTGAAGCAGGCAAATTTGGGTACCCTCGTACCCTGTTACTGCGATGAATTTTGGAAAATCTTTTCTTATTGACTGGCCTGTTCGTCTAGTAGTTAGTGACCCTGACTGGTATGCCGAAGGCCGTAGGTTCGATTTCCACCCAGGACAAATGTTTGTGTGATGAGCACGATCATTTGTTCTGTTTCTGGGTGTAATTTATCTATTATATGTATGTATTTGGAAATATATAAGTATGTTTATCAGTTGTCTAGTATCCACAACACAAGCTCTGCTTAGCTTGGGACTAGACGGAGTTGTGTGATAATTGTAGAATATATTATATGATTACTTGAATATTCAATAAAAATTAAAGTTTGGGCAAAATTTCAGCTTTCCAGGACCAAAGACTGGGCTGGGCGTTGATGAGTCATGCGTGAATCAGGACCATACCTTTTGCATATATACATTTTGATTGGGTTTACCTTCCCGTTCATAATACAAAACATTTGAA
Organism: Mythimna loreyi; assembly: GCA_029852875.1. Taxonomy (NCBI): domain Eukaryota; kingdom Metazoa; phylum Arthropoda; class Insecta; order Lepidoptera; family Noctuidae; genus Mythimna; species Mythimna loreyi. The sequence continues at coordinate 24,004,698 of CM056785.1, forward strand.
TATGTAACCTCTCGGTTCGGGCACGCTCAGCGCCATTTTGTTGTGTAATTCGGTACTCTGCTTGTTTTTTTATTTTTGTTTTGTTGCCGTTGTATTGCCTGTGCCGACTGCTATATTTGCGTATATTTGGATATTTTTTTAACCTTTTTGTATTATCCGATTGAAAACTATGTATTAAGAACATAGAAATATTAAAAACAGGAGAAGTGGCAAGTGGGCGTGTTCGTGTAGATCGCGACTTGTGCAATAAGCACACTTTCGGGCAAACGGCCGTCGTGCGGCACTCAGTTGTAAACTAGTGAGACTGGCGGTACGTGCTCATAAAATATTTAAAATGCCGTGTTGTTCAGTGCTTTTTTGTAAGAACCGAAGTGATAAAAGTAACCTGGATAATCACGGAATCTCTTACCATATGTAAGTCTAAGTTTAATACTATATTTGTCTTTAAAATCAGTAAAAACAATAATTCTTATGATGTTCTTGGCTGTTACTACGTTATTTTTGTTTTTAAATTTTAAAGCGACTGTATTACTTGTGCAGTAAATACATTGCTCTTTAACCACTATTTAATTTTGACGCTCACTAACTAGACCAGCAATGTAATAGGAACATAACGATACTTTATTAATGCGGCGTGTTTCATAGTACGGCCGCTGTGAGCGGCGGCTAGCTAGTGATGCATCAATTAATGTCGACTTATCGATAACAACACAATATTTAATGGTCGGGTATCGGATGTGAAATAATAATAATATAATAAGAATAAAAAAAGTACCTATGTATTTGTATTTACATGTTTTGATTATTTTACAGAGTTGTAGAGAAATAATTATGTAAGTAACTGTCATAAAGTGAGTTGGTTTTTTTTTTTTTTATGGTAGGTGAAAATCATCCAATGACGAAACCCGCTCTTGGGCGGAGCGGGAGACCAGTGTCAGACTCTTACTGACTAAAAAACCTACCCCGTACCTTCCTTGCCTTATTCCTGGAGTCGAGGTAACAGTGTTAAATTGTAAATTAAATTCAGTGGACTATTTCATGGTGTCTGTGTTATGCCTTACCTTTTTGTTATTTCCTTATTTTTTCTGGATTTAATATTTTTACTATTTTCAAATGTGCTTAATAAAGGGCATGATTCAGAATTAACAACTTTTGCTTAAAATAAGACAACATGTATTACCTCTTTATTTTTTATTTATGGGTGTGTTGTATTTCATATAATATGTATTTAATATGCTCTACTATGTTCTTTTACAAAAGCTTTTAACATGGCGTGGGTAAGCTAGTACTAAGCTAAGGTAAAAATGACAATTAAAACGTTGTTTTATGTTTTCAGATTCCCGAAAGATGAAATTTAAAAAATAAATGGATTAATGCTACTAGAAGGCCGCCTAATTGGTCCCCTATTAAAAATAGTACAATATGTTCAAGGCATTTTAAACCCGAAATGTTTCAGCCTTTAAAAAAAAGCAGGCTTTTTGAATGGGCAATCCATAATTTAAGACTAGACCGTATTTTTGCAGAAGTGAGATAAAGTTTTTCTTTTGTTTTTTAAACATATCTTTTTCATGGAATAATTCTTAATATTATTGAATAATACTTATTAAAGCAGTCATAGAAAAATACATAAATTTAAGATTGCAATATTTGACTAAAAAAGCCACCTTCTATAATATCAAAGCGTCGTAAACACCTTAATTTCACAGGTCAGTGAGTAATATAGGTAACCAACAGCAGTACATTAATTGAACAAACGATTTTCTTGAGAATCACCATAGTTATCCGGTGCGGAGATAAATTTCGTCGTTACGGTATAATAAGGAGTCCTAACATGCTCAAACATTAATTTAATTTATTAGCTAAAATTAATTTTTGAGCTTTATGAAAACCATTTTTATTGTTTTATTATTAATATATTATTTTCTGGACATATTGATTTTTATTTCATTTATTTTTTGGGACCCAAAAAAATAACACAAATAAAAACCGATAACTTTTCTATTTAGTCAATCACTAGCGTAAATGTAAAATAAATTGCTTTTGCACAGCACATCGACGTTTGTTTGGTACAAATGTGTGCGCAATTTGTTCGGTGAATGGAAAATATACGCTGTGTAAAAGCAATAAAGTTTAAAATTCACTGTATATTATGATCCGATTTATGAATTGCGGATGTGTGCGCGAGTGCGTAAGTATATTTGCAAACGTGCGAGTGAACGTAGAAGTGGGGATGACTGCAGACAGCGGGTTCCCGTACATTTTTGACTACTCAACATATCTCCTCTTTTCTTATATCTATGATTAAGAATGATTCCTGTCAGAGCATGTGCACGCAAGTGTACAAATAAATTCCACTGCGTCACACTTTCTCGAGACGCATCCACTTCACTTTCAAGACTCGTCGAGGTGGCTCAAATCCTACGCTTTTAAATCCCTGTGTAAGAAAGCACCATAGAGTCAAGAAAATGCATAATCTCAAATTGTTTAAGCAACTTCTTAGTAGGTAACTTCTAAGTAAGCGTGGTCCATCGTCAGCTACATCATCGCTTACGAGTACAATCTGGTGAGATATTGGTCAAACGTGAAACTATCAAAGATTTTTTGAAGAACTATGTACGTACGAAATTACATAATAGGAATTCATAATGAAAACAACGTACACCTAGCAGCCGTATTACATTTGTTTGGCTATAAACTTATGCCTATTATGTCAGTCATGAACTAGTTTATATCGATAAAAAAAAACATTTTGAATTATTGCTAAGCTATTCGTTTCCCTGATTGTACACAGTTTTCAGAACATTTAACACTATACTGTTATCCGAAGCGTCATAAACGTCTCCCAAACGAGTAGGCTGTGGAAAGTCATTGTTCTAGTTGTGTGTCGGTCAGAGTCGCGTGCTAACACACTGCCTTATAAAGCTGCGTACAAGTGCGTTCCGTGTCAGGCGGCGACTGGTAATGGCCACACTTCAGAAATGGGGAATATACTAGATAGAGTTGCTTGAGATGTCTTCAGGCCATGGCCATGTCTGGTACCGCGATCCTATTGGTCTCTTGGGACTGACGGGTAAGGCCGTCTAGTAAATCGTTTGCTTATGTATGAAGCAAGAGGAATAAGAAAGCCCACGAGGCATTGATGGGGCAGGCGGCGGTGGGCGAGGTCAGCGCACGATGAGCTACACGGAGTGGAGCGCGATCGATGGCAGCCTCTATCAATAGCGTGAGCATAGACACTAACACAGGCTTTATGACCATCAACTGCTCGTATCTCATTGGGGACACGTGTTCAGCCAGACATCTATTAACATTGGAGTATTGATTGAACATTATCGGGGTCTGCTTGCCGGATACTAACTCATAGCTGTTAAGTAGGTACTCAAGATATGTTTACATGTTTGTATTGATTACCTACTTGCAATTAGCATTATTTAGTAATTTATCATAACTACTACATAATTTTGAACGGTGAAGGAAAACATCGTCAAGAAACCAACATGTCCTAGAACCAAAAGTTCGAAGACATGTGACATCCACCAACACGCACTGAGCTCGCGTGGTGGATTACGGCCCATTCGCTCTCCTAGAGAGAAAGCCGTATGATACGTAGCTTTATTTAAGTTACGGCAACAATAGCAGATAAAGCTGACACACACAAATACTTAAATAGGAAAATTATCATTTTCTTTCAACCCGTCCATAGTTAAAAAATCCGGCCAAGAACGTGTCGGTCCACGCTCAGTATTAATAGGCTACCGTGGGTTCCCGTCCGTCACAATTTTTTCACAATGTAAAAGAACCTCTAAACTACGATTTAACAGCGCGAAGAATCCCAAAGTACAGCGCCATATTCACTCCGGAAAGTGGGTTACTAATATACAAGGTGTCATTGACATGTTAACGCAAACGAATACCATGGATCCAGTACATGATTATGGACCTACTACTACCTACTACTACCTATACATGAGTGGTGGAATTTTTCGTCAGTTTCAAATTTTTGAAAAAAAATTGTTATTCTGAGCAATTCCAATGATATTTTTAGAAAAAAAAAAGAAAAAAAAATTTTTACAAAAAAAAAAATTAAGTAATAAAAAAATCATTGAGGCAAATAAAGTCGTTATTCTAATCAAACCCGATGACATTTTTAATTTGAAATGTAATGCAGTCATTTTTTTTCGCAAAAAATGTTAAATTGATGTTTTTATACAGTTTAATTAAAAAAACGTTAAAAATTCATTAAAAAAAAATAAGAAAAAACCGTTAGACACAGTAAAACAGTTAGATTATATATATATATATATATAGATAAGTAAGAGGGGCAATTTTTTTTTGCTTTTGGAGCGGTTATTTCCGAAAAATATGTACCTACATTATCAAAAAATGATTTTAGTAAACTCATATTCATTTTTAAATACTCATTGAACGATATATCACACGTTAGGATTGTAATGACAAAAAAAATAATCCCCACTACGTCTATCTACTCCCCAGTAGGCACCCTAATTTTTTCCACTTTAACTATAAGAGTTTCTAGTTAACCCTAAAAACTGCCAGAGTCCGACTCGCCTGCAAACGGTTCTGAAAGAATCATATATAAATAATATTTTATTAATTTGTGAAAACACAGACGTTTCGAAGTTTTCCTGTAAATATTGTATTGTCTATTTACAAGAAAAGAACAAAAATTAGAATTACAAAATTTTGTTTAAAAAAAAATGTTGATTCAGCTATAATAATATTTTCCATTTTATATTCTTAATTTGACATGTCGTACGAAAAACTTTTTAATTTCCTTTTTGTTGTACCTACCCCAAAAGTGCCCTTATATTCCAAATTTATAATACCTACATGTGCAATCTGAATCTGAAAATGACATCAATCTCTAAAGTAGGTTGGGAGTAAACTGGTTGTAAAAGACGAACAGACACTCGAGTGATTCTATAAGGGATCCCTTATTCAGTTAGATTTCGAAACTCATCATTGTATAAGCGTGGGCGCTGCGCGGAATATTGCTGATCCTCTAGTTGTCTTAGAGGTGACATCGACGCTAGTCGTCTCAATAAAGCCATTAGTACCGAAGGAACAGGAAATGGCGTGCGTAGAATACTAATATGATAGGAAAATAAAAAAGTTACAATTTCATTAAAACACTACTTTTATCAGTGCGAGTAAATACGCGCGTAATAAACATAATCATGTCGGCACGTTCAGTCGTATCGCCTCATACCTTCTTTAACTAATCATTGTTAACTAATAAAACGTTTACATAATACAGTCTTACAACTATTTATTTTGTGTACGTAGTGTGAAACATGTACATTACTTGTTTTATTACCACACAGAATATTGCAATTGAACATGATCACTCGCAATATTCTATCAGTTCACCAATCAATGTTCCGCAATATAACAATTATCTCCACAACTGGATTTCGCTCCCCTCTCGTTGAAGCCGTCGACGTCGCCGTCGGGCCTAAGTTAAATTTCGTCGTCAGCCGCTATCAATATCATGAGGCTGTTGCGAAATTTGGCGAAGCGTCGCTCGACACTGAGGGGACGTGATTCGATAACGCTCCCGATAGAGGAAGGGTAAATAAATAGGATGGGGATAATCAAGAGATCAACGCAAGCGGAAAATACTGCGACGAGACGAGATGGCCGCAGAACCGGCTGTAATATGCTTCAGTTAATATGATGAGTTCATCGCAATCCATTAGTTAACTGCTGATCATCAACAAATGAAAGGCAAATTATCACTTACTAACTTTTTCTTCAAAGCTAGTTCTAATAGGTCAAGAGATGAATGAACAAGAACGGGAAATGGTGTAACGTTGAATGATAGAAGGGAAAGGGATCATAAGAGATCATAAGAGAAAGTGAGAGAAAGTGAGAGAAAATTAGTAATCAAAAGTAGCCTCGTTGATTAAACTATTAATGAAACTCACGAGCAATAAAAGAAATAATCAAACAGCTTCCAATCATATTATGTAACGAGGCAATGGCTTGCAGCCGCATCGTCACCGCTGACGGCGCATCATCACGCCACGTCATTTGTGTGCAAGCTCCCGCTCTAGTAAACATACAATGAATTTTCATTATTATTCAATTAACATTCTTACTTTCCATTACAAGACGATTAAACGTATCAGAAGTGTGTAAGAATAAAGTAAAACAACATTAATAGCTGTCACCAATTTCTGATATTACTGGAATTAACTTCTACTTAGAGTCGTTTGCTAGGAAACACCGATATCACTTTATCTTGCCTTCATCCATCGACTTACATCCTAATGATAGACAAACACTTCATATAATATCATAGAAACTATTTGTCAAAATACTAAAAGTTAATACTAAAGTCCGCTGCAGCGCTTTATTGGCATTGTCGTCTATCAAAACTTTTAAAACTTACAGCGCTGTTACTTCAAAACTGCATTAATGTCATCAATGTAAAAGTGTATAGCATGCAGATTACTTAAGTGGAGTAAAGTCATTGTACGGCACGCCTCATCGAGTGCGTAGTACATATTTGTTGATGCCTTCATCTTAATTGATTTAGGGACCGGCGCACTAAGTAGGTATTTAATTAAATTTTTGATCAAACTTAAATCATCATCATCAGCCTAGCGTAAGTCCCGGTTGCTACCTTGGCTTTCACCTCGGTGCCCGGGGTCCGCTTTCCTGCCTAGTCGTCTCCACTTCGCTCGGTCTTTTGCGTCCTCTGCCTTAAGCCCATTAGCACGCATATCGTCCCTTACGACGTCGATCCATCGCCTCTTAGGCCTACCTCGTTTTCCGGGTCCCGGCGGAGGCGGCATGGCGAGGCATCTGTTACCCACGTAGTCTGCCGGTTTTCGTAAAACGTGGCCATACCAGCGTAAACGACCCTCCTGCAGTTTATCCGCTATGTCACGGACCTGAAGGCTGCCCCGGATGCGGGAGTTCTTAATGCGGTCTTTCCGCGAAACTCCAGACATCCAGCGCAGCATATTCATTTCCGTGACACGTAGGCTTTGCTTATGTCGTTCAAGTACAGGCCACGCTTCACTGCCATACAAAAGGACAGGCCTAATGATGGTCTTATAGACCTGTCCTTTGAGCCTAACCGGCATTTTCGGGTCACAGATAACCCCCGCCACCTCACGCCATTTCGCCCAGGCCGCCGAGATACGCGACTCGACGTCGCAATCGACGTCCCCGGACTCGTGGAGCACCGATCCCAAGTACCTGACCTGTTCCGTGCGCTCAACTGTGTCTTCGCCAATGCGAACAGGAGCAGCGTTAGTTATGTTACAGGCCAAGTACTCGGTCTTCGCCGCATTAATCTTCAGACCGCCGTTTTCCAGCGATTCCTTCCACGCTGCCACACGTCGAACCAAGCGCCCACTGTCCGAATCCGCCAGCGCGATGTCGTCTGCATACATGAGCAGCCATGGCGGCTGCTCATGTAAGTCCCTGATGGTGGAGGACAGCACGTCCAGCACCACGCTGAACAGAAACGGACTAAGGACAGAGCCCTGGTGAACTCCGACGGTGATGGGGAAGGGTTTCGTATCGCCAACAGCGGTCCGAACCACAGAACCGGAGTCTCGGTACATATCTCGGATGATGTCAACATAGGTCTCGGGCACTCCTTTAGATCTCAGCGCCCACCAGATCACATCACGGGGGACACAGTCGAAGGCCTTCTGCATGTCTAGGAACAAGAGGTGCAGAGGCGTATTCTTCGATCTGTATCCCTCCATGGTAACCCTTAGGGCAAAGATGGGATCCATGGCGCCATGGCCTGGTCGAAACCCATATTGACATCCCGAGACGGTGCACTCCTGTCGGATCCGAGAGTCAATCACCCGCTCGAAGAGCTTCATGGTGTGGGACATAACCTTAATCCCACGGTAGTCGCCACACTCCTGCACCGATCCCTTGCCTTTGAAGACTGGAGTGATAATACTCAGTCTCCATTGACTCGGGATCTTTCCGGTGAGGAGCATGCGGTAAAATAGGTGGGTTAAGATGCCCACACCACGAGGACCCATCGCCTTCCAGGCTTCAATGGGGACTCCATCGGCACCGACAGCTTTCCGGTTCTTCATGCGGCGAAGGGCCACATGCACTTCTTCAGGCGTAACCGGGGGCACAAGTCCCTGATTTGGAGGGAGAACCGGAGACAACACCTCTTTGTGCTGCTTGTTCAGCAGCTCGTGGAAATACGAGCGCCATCTCTCCTTCACCGCGAGGTCCTCGCATAACAGATTGCCGTCAGGGTCTCTTACACAGCGGCACTTAGAGATATCCAGTGCCGCTTTGACCCTGGAACGTGCCAACTTATAAATGAGCTTTTGCCCCTCAGACGATTCCAACTTATCATAAAGTGGCTGTAAGTGGTCTCGTCTGGCTCTGGCTACGGCCCTCTTGGCGGCACGTTTTGCGGTTCTGTATGCGTCGCGGTCTTCGGGAGATTTGGAAGCTTGCCACGTTTTGAAGAGGGCTTTCTTCTCTCTGATCTCCCTCTGGACTGTGTCATCCCACCACCAAGTCTCCTTGTCACACTTGCGGCCGCCCCTGGACAAGCCGAGCACCGACTTTGCCGCTTCAGTGATGGCAACCTGAATCCTGTCCCAGTGGCTTTGCACAGGTTCGCCATCGGTACCATCGCACTTATCGCCGATGGCCGACGCGAACGACTGGGACGTGGCTTCATTCAGTCGCCACCACCGTATACGGCGTTGTTGGCGCTCAACAACCTTGACCCTAGGCTTGACGCGCAAGTCCATGACAAGGAGACGGTGTTGTGCAGTGAGACTCTCACCGGGTATGACCTTGCAGTTGGCCACCCTACTGATATGGTGCCTCCGTGTGAGTAAGAAATCGATTTGGGTAGCGTACCTCCCGCTCTTGTAGGTAATCAGGTGTTCGGATTTCTTTTTGAAATACGTGTTCACGATGGCAAGGCCGGCAGCCGCACACGTTTGGAGGATAGTCTCCCCTTCAGCGTTACGGCTACCGTATCCAAAGCCACCGTGAACATGCTCAAAGTCCTTGCACCTGTCACCCACATGACCGTTCAGATCACCACCCAAAACGATTCCCTGCGACAACGGGATGCCACGAAGCACCCCACCGAGTTGATCCCAGAACGCAGCCTTTTCAGCGTCGCTGCAACCGACCTGAGGCGCGTAGGCACTTATCAAGTGGGTTATAACCCCATCAATAAGCACATCTACGACCATAAGCCGATCACTGTAGCGTTTCACCTCCAGGACTGCGTCGTGAAACTCCTCGGAGAGTACAACGGCCACCCCGTTCTCCCCACCGGCTGCACCCGTATAGATCAGTTTGTAGCCATTCCCGATGAGTCGGGACCTGCGGCCTTTCCACCGAGTCTCCTGCAGGAATGCCACGGCCACCCTTCGCCTAAGCAGTACATCGGCCAACTCTCTCGCGCGTCCGGTCAGCGTGCCAATGTTCAGGCTGGCGAAGCGGAGTTTACGGGCTGGGGCTCGCGTCTTTAACCGTGCTCGCCCCATACACGGTAGCCCTCGCCCACTTGCCACAGGAGTCGGGCGAATCTCCTGCGCGCCGTTTTGCGGCGGCGCCCTATCCGTGGCAATTATCTTTTCCGACCTATCCATGATAATTTGACTTTTGTGGCCTTTACGGGATCAAACTTAAATAATACAGTTTATGTTGTTTAAAACATATTTCTTGTCGAATTGCACTGATTTTGAAAAAGCTTTCGATAAGGTCGACCACTGACGAGTGTTTCCTGAGAAAGTATACGTGGGGACTTGTTGAGTTAGTTCTAGTTCTCATCATATGTTTCCAAAATAACACAACTTAGGGATCTTTAACTTAAGATTGAATAGCTTACTTCTAGCGATAGTGTGGTCATCGCTCTAGTACGGTTTGTACTATAGCGGTGATCACATTATCGCTTACCAAAGGTGAGATATTGGTCAAACGCGAGCCTATCCATAATAAAAAACTACTCGTGACAAACGATTATTAATCGACTCTTATACTTGTGATGTCAGGTGTTCCTCAAGGATCGATTTTGGGATCCCTGTTTTTATACCCTTTATGTTCATAACGACAACTTCCATAACGACAAACCACATAGAAATATTTTTTCTAAATTCGAAATTTATTTCATGTGTACACAAGAAACGCACAAACATCGCTCGTAGGATAACCGCAAAATAAATATATAAATATTTAAAAGACAGCTAAGAACTGACCTAACTCGTGAGTAAGAAACATGGCGAGCGATATCAACGACCTTCTCATACTTTCCGAATGACTGTGCCCAACGCCAACGGCTGCCTGATCCACTCTCTTTTTTGTCTTGCTATATATCCTCCAACATTGCGAATTTGCATCTTATTTCTTAACACATAAGGTCCTATTGAGAAACTGTGCGACACCTTAACATGAGTCACCGAGTGGAAGAGTACGATCTCAGGCCGTAACTGTATGTTGTGTTAGTCGTAACTGTAACCCAATTAGGCAGATAGTACACGAAACAGATGGTCCGGTGACTGCTTTGGAGTTCACTACACAAAAACATTTAACTAAGGAAACTACGGTTCACACATGGCTCATTTTTAACGATCGACATTTCATCGACTTGAAACGCCATTTCAAAAAGCCATATTGTCCTATATATGTGAGAGAAGTTCATAAATTCATGAAGTATTTGCCATAATAGGACCTAATTTTTGTCTCCTCTCTGATACAAACACAGTTTGATATTCGTGCACGGGTAAGAGTGATGCGACCCAGATGCGATGCGCGGGCGCCGCCACTCCCGCGCTCTGCTAGTTTATTGGAGGACGCCACGTCACGGGTGAATACACCCGGCTCTTAACGACATTGTTACAAATTACAATGAACACTTCTGCAAACATCCTGTTATTAGTCGCGAACGTTGTGCGGCACTCGACCAAATCTGCATCCACACTACGAATACGCTTTGATTATTGAGAATTTAGGTTTTTTAGGAAACTGTAGTGATACAATTGGAACGGTTACGTAACGTGGCAACGTAACGTTGCATGTTGGCACGTTTTAATATTCAGAGCCTGATTTTGTATTTTAAGAACTGTGAGGTTGTGTGATGGTCTCGGAATAGATAAGCGATGGCCGTGATCTTGACGAGTTGGTCGGCTGTGCTAAACATTGAGAAGGCGATAATAATTTAAACGAACGAAAGATTATCAGGTGGCTATGCTATTTATTAATACATAAAGTCTATCAATTTTTAAACTCAATTTCGTGACAGATAACTGGTTTGTAGCTATAGACTCAGTATGCAATCAGGCATATGTGATGAAATACAGATAGTATGTGCAGTAACGAGTGGTACACCCCAAGCAATTGCCGCGGTCACCCATTTACCTCGATTCAAACATTAGATAGTTTGTCGCAGCTTTCAATTTGTTACTTTCTTTTTGGGTTAACTTTTTGTTTGGTATGGCTTGATAATAATCTTGATTGTTAGCTGCCCATTAGCTGTGGAAGCTATTGCGCAGGGAGCAACAGGTCCCCTCGACGCCTCGCACTAAAATAGCGCGGAGGGAACGGTACCCGACTGTTACGCGTGCAATTGATTCAACCTTCGTGTTCCTACACTAACAGAGCACCTACATCAAACTGCGAGGTTCGTGTTACGTCACAAATATTTTTGGAAATAAGTTAGAACGCAGTTTTATCAACATTTAGATTTCCTGCGGATGCAACATACCGATAAGGTCAACATTTGCATGTTAACTCGCCGCGCCGAATATGTAATCAATGTTTGTTTATTAAATCGTTAATGACCTAGATGTTATAAATATTTATAATCAACAATCCGTAAGTCCAGTATATTGGCAATCACAAGCAAACCTGCCGAGGGCTGACTGACATGAACGGGGAAGTTTACACTTATCTCCGGTGAGATCACAGAATCCTTATGTAATGAAAGAACGTCGTTATATTATGACCTTATTTATTTCAACGTGACTTTGTTGAACTTATATGTTGACAAGAAAAACTACAAGTGGTGGACAGGGGCCGGAAAAGCGGATATAACGCATTGCACCGTTTGACAAAGAGGTCGAGAGCCGGGCGACGCACTGCAGGTGCGACCTACATCCGGCGCCGCTGCACCGCCGCTCAAATAGCTGCCAACACGCCGTACTTTACACAATCAAAAAACCACTTGACCTACTGCCACTGTTATTATCTCTTACATTAAAAATTTATTAATTATGAGAAATCTACGATAAGCATTACATTGTTGGTGGATTTCCAAAAGTTATGGTGACCTTCCTTCGTTCTACCTTGTTTATGTCATTTAAAATTGCTAATGAGCAGTGAATTTGTGGAGGTAAATATCGATTGGTAAGCTAAGGTCGTACAATGTGTGTAAGTTACACCTTGTTTGACAAAACCACAATGATACAAGATTATTTGAGGATACAGAGTAAACTCAGTCACAAACAGAATCAGTAGCGATCGTCAGAGCCCCGACACTATGAAACTCGAACAGCCCTGAAGAATCGATTCGACTGTCAAAAAAAAAGTGGAATTTAATTGCCATCTATATGTTGCAAGTCTTCATATTGATGATCAGGATATTCTGAATTAGATAAAGCTGTTGAATAATGAATAATAAATTTAAGTTTCCAAAATATTTGCAATTTTAGGGTTAACTGTGATAGTATAATATTTTTTTTATAACATCTTGTTTATTTTTTTTTGCAATGATCAAAATCTAGTTTTATGATTTATGTATAAGAATCCATCCGTATAGTTAGACACTATGTAGGCTTTTTTTATTTGTAAATTATTTATGTTAGCTTTTATTTATTTGTTGAATGTTATTATTGTTTATTAAATGTATTTTTGGAGTATTCCTCATTCGGCATCAATGGTTTCGGCACCCAAGCTATTCCTCATTCGGCACCAACAGTGCTGTAGTATAATGTGATGTTATAAACTTATCTCAATAGTTTCTCAATTTAAATGATTTGTATAACTCTAAAGAAAAAATAAACTATGCGTGTGGTAGATCAGCTGTTTAATGAGTGATTATACGGCAGTGACGTCAAGCTGCGCGCCGCGGTTGTTGCTGAACGCCGCGACTCATTCATAGTGTTACATGTGCGGTACCAGCTCGCGGAACGGTGTCGGGCGCGGGAGGGCGCATGCGAGGAATACTTCATATATCGCCGCTGAAAATATTGGTGGATACAGTCTATAAGAACATGAATACTGCATACAATCAGGCTAGCGTGCCCACAACACAAATATATATTGTTTATTTTTTATCTTATTTCGCTCCATTTGACGAACGTCGTCATCTAAACTAGTACCTACCTACTTTCAATTTTAGTGACCTAGTGCTGAAACTTTATGCAACGTCACGGAGGAAAACACTTTCCACAGTGTAACTCCTGAAAAAGTACTAGGCGAGCATAAACCGATAGAAGTTATTGTTATCAGTGAGGACGACGGCGGGCCGCGGCCGGGTGCGGGCGGGGCGGGGCGGCCTTCGTGACGTCGTCGCTGCATCAGTGTTAACGCCAACTACAGCACACGCTTATATCTTATCAATGTCGTCGACCGAGTAAAAAGATCATTGTCACCGATAACCTCTGCGCACATCTGAAAACCTAGTGAAATATGCGAAACATTTATCTAAATTCACCAAATTCTACCGAACTTGCTATAGGTATATCTTTATTTATCAATATGGGTTTAATTTTTACTAGTACTCCTATCATGTCAACATATGAGTACATAATGATTATATAATGGGTTATTGATAATATTGACCATTATCTGTCGATTCCGACTCGAACGTATAGGCGTGTGTGATGGATTGATAACGTTTATCAACTGCATTGTTGTTTATTTTAGAGATTATGCTCACTTTTACTGACAACATGAGATCGGCCTATCTTATACTAATGAACCGGTTAACCCTTTACCCCATGCACGGGTTCTTAGCCTCCTTTGATTCAATTAGTTATTGTAAAATATGAACAAAAAGCTCGAAAAAAAAATAGCACCTAGAGGTAGAGATGGGTACTCCCGACCCTTGAATAAGTAAATAGTACCACGTCATACTATCCCTTTCTAAAAGTCTAGGTCAGTTTGACCTAACCCGGTTAGTGACTGTTATAATGGGTTTTGGCCTTATTTTTTATTATTGATAGCAAGTGATATTGCGGTAGACAATGGTGCACGCTTGCCTGGAAAGTAACCTTCACTCTTGAAGTTCTCCGTCTCGGTATCCCACTCCTTAGTTTAATCAATGTGTCTCTAAAAGAAATGTGCGTATCGGTAGGTAAGGATGTTTACCATGTAGGTATTTACCGAGGGCCCATCGCTGTACCTCTAGAAGTGAGAGGATGGAACAGGTGCGGTTAGAAAAGCATAAAATCTAAAACGCCAATTGCTCCGGATAAACCGCAAGGTTGTATTGCATGGTCCCTGCATCTGACATCCGCGACGACGCAGTCTTGAGAGCCAAAACGACGGAACACGGCAGATGAACGTCAATGTGAAGGTTAATGCTGAACAAACACCGAGTGCCGGCCATTGTGGCTCAGAGCGAGCCGACTACTGCCGCCACGCGAAGTGAAGGACAGCGCTACAACCGTGACCAATCCTGCCATCGGATGTCGTCGTGATGTTATCAAATAACACACATGGAATGCATCGAGTTACTTGAGTCGAATTCACGAAGAGTAACGAAGCATCCTCGTCGTTCATAGAGCTCAGATAGAGTGCTCCATACCAGACGACCAACACGTAGTACTTGTATTCCCTACAATAATTGGACAATTAACTCGATTTTTTAAATTGTTTGAACCAAAAGAGAACATCATCTAAAATCACTAAGACATCTTCAATTTCGTTCAATATTAGACTGTTAAGCCCCAAGCGAGCGCCGGCGCTCGAAACCCTATTGTTCTTTGTGTCTATAATTAAGGTAGTTAAAAGGTTAATCAAGATAGCAACCTTTTAAATCTGGTGGAAAGGGTCGTCAAATAACATACGGATGCAAACTGAAATGTGACGTCACAATTAGATTAAGTGTGCTCAAAAGAGATAGCAAGATATTCCCACCACGACCCCACTCTCAATATTTGGAATACCAATTGATGCTTCATTTAGTAACCAATTTTGATGCCATTTTCAGAACAAGATTTACGTTTGTATTACATTACAAATATTGCACAAAAATAAGCACAGCCAAATACCCAATTAGGCCCCGTACCACGTTACATGATTACAGGAAACACGAGGACGACGTTTAAATAAACTGCTCCTTATTACATCTAGTACCGCTGCGTATCGGGCATGATAAGACGCGAGCAGCGAGGATGTTGACCCTGCGCCGGCGCATCCCGGCTCACGCACCACTTACTGTGCGACATTAAACACAAACAGAGCTTGTTCTCCTGAACCTATTCTTGAGCCGTTAACTTTATAAGGAACCGCAACTTACAAGTTTAAATAATATTTATTCATGAATGTTTCACAACCGAATCATTGCACATATCCGCATCGAAAAAGTAGGTAGGTATACTTTCCCTTTTGTATTTATAAGTACAGCAAATGTACATCGAAGTTGATTCCAAGCCTAGGTCCAGCTGATATGTTACGTGGTTAGCACTATGTCGGCAATGTTCAACATCTATCCACTAAATAGTAGTAGAGTCGCGTCGCTGCGCAGGCGCACCCAATTAGCGGCCTGCACGCCTCGGCTACCAGCTGTGTAAACAACTTCCGTCCCTGTGCTCAACTACACTTAAACGTAATCTTTCGCTTCCAGATAACTTGACACTGGCTGCGTGCCTAATTATGTGGGTAACTACGTAACTACTATAATATACCGTGACGTCACTGCACTCACATACTGTACTGCTACATTACGGTATCATAATCGTAATACTCATTTTCTGTTCTGAGTCACACGAGGCGCAATCTTGTTCTCATTCTTTTAATCTGAATTTAAACAATAGCATCCATAACATTATTTAGCGGTAGATTGAATTTTAATTAAGTTCTTAGCGAGTGCTGCGGTGGCAGACGAGCGTGATACCTATCACGTTACTGCGACATCCTGCACGACGCTGGTCGCAGTCGGCACTACCAGTTGTCTCGTTACGAGACGAGGATGTGTAGTAATTCGCTCTCAATCCGCACGTAGGACGCACTACAAACACTTTTCGACTTTGTAAGGAACAGCATAAGATCTAGTTTGAAGTGCGGAAGGTGCAAAATGATTAGCGAACATTTGAACAATGCAGTTCGGAATTGAGCGCTTATCTTATTTGTTTTGGGGTCAACCAGTTCAGGCGCCCACGCGGCCACGCGCGCGCCGCCGCCAGCAGGCGAGCGCCGACAATGAGCCGCTTGTCTTAATATCACATGTATGTTATAATGTGAGAAAAACGCATCAATTTTACATAGTCATTACATAGTATAAAACAAAGTTGCGCATCCCTATGTATGCTTATATCATTAAAATACCGCAACGGATTTTGATGCGGTTTTTTTTAATATATAGAGTGATTCAAGAGGAAGGTTTATGTGTATAATAGGTATATGCATAATATTTTTAATATCAGTACCCGTGCGAAGCTGAGGCGGGTCGCTAGTATGAAATAAAGTCATTAATAGTATGAAATAAGCAGCCTTCCGGGTTTGTCTGTTTATCACTATTTTGCACTTCCTAGTGGGGTGTTCCCATCCAATTATAATTTAATTTTTTGCCAGTTTGTCTGCTACTACGTGAGTGACGGGCTAACGGTTTCTGCCGCGTCTGGACAGCCTGAGGAGCTGAAATTTCGGTTATTGTTGTATCTCAGGCTGGTGTTCGCTACTCCACATCTAATGCGCGTATTTTACGTACGGGTGGGACAATTGAGTTATTCGTCGTCTGGTAACTCCTCAAGGAGTTGTCAGTAAACTACAGGGCCGAAGCCTCCTGGAGCCGAGGGTTGGTGCGAAAGCGTTATACCGGGGCTCTGGGAATAAGGGCGAGGGAGGAACGGGGTAGGTTGTTTAGTCGGTAAGAGTCTGACACTGGATGATTTTTCCTACCATAAAAAAAACCCAGCTCCTCAAGGAAGGCCAGCAGACTTGGTATTACTGAGTATTTCGCGGAAGGTACCTGGGTCGGACACTAATAATAACGTTACAGCGAACGAACCGACCTGCTCGAGCTCGAGCGCGTCACAATAGGTACTCCATTGTCATGTCTAGCGGAATAATTCACATAGTAATGCTCTAAACATCATGAGTAAATGATATTATTGTTGTTTTTATATTAGGTCCATATGAAATTGTAAGAGAGTAACCTAAAGTCGATTTTTTCAAATATATTATTTATTTAATCAAAGTATGTACCATTGCTATTTAAATGGACTTTTGCTATATCGTAGGTAGTCCATAGAACCCTTTTACTAAAATAAAAACAAACCATTCGGACGGGAATCAATAAAATTTTTGAAGGCGTATTGGACTGCCCCATCGAGTTGAATTTTTTCCCTAGTAAGAAGTTATCCAAATTTCGAAAAAAAAAAATGGTACGGTAATCTGTTGGAGAGACGGGTGGCTGTCTTTAACATTCCGATTGAAGTCGTACAGTCGTACAGTCAGTATTCTATTATAACTACTGAAAACTATCAAGATTTGTATAATACAAAGTTGCTTCTCGCGCGGTCTGTCCTTACGTATGCTTAGATCTTTAAAACTCCGGCAACGGATTTTGATGCGGTTTTTATGATTCCGTAATCAACAAGCAGCCCTTATAGTTTCCCTAAGTCTGTCTGTCTGTCCGTCCGCGGACAAACTCAGCGACCGTTAGCACTAGAAACCTGAAATTTGGTATCAATATGTATATCAATCGCGCTGACAAAGTGCAAAAACAAATAGTGGTAAAAAATGTAAAAATGTTTTATTAGGCCTCGGCACGTGAAGTGGGGAGTGATTTTTTTTTTCATTTCTACCATAACATAAGATATTTTATTAGATAAGTATTTAAAAATGATGAAGGGTATTTAAAAATAATTTTTTGATAATGGAAATATTTTCAGAAACAATCGCTGCAAAAGTAAAAAAATAATGCGGTCCTCCCCCTCTAACTTTTGAACTATAAGTAAGTATATAAAATATGAAAAAATGTCAAAAGTATAACTAGTATAACTATTGATAAACATTCCCTAACAAGGATTTTTTTTTAATAATATGTATTCCGTTTTTACCTTTTAATTTTAATAACTTTTCCCTAACAAGGAAAATTATTTAAAATAATATATATTGCGTTTTTACCTTTAGCGGTTATCATAACCATAATTAACATTAAATTGAAAACAACAATGTAGTAGGTACCTATTTACGTAAATATATATTTTTTATTTTATTATAACGTAGGCAGCACCTAGCTACAAAATTGGTAAAGTTCATGATAAACTATAACTACGTTATAGGTAGGTGCTTAAGTTCCAGCCGCCATTTACCCTATTCTTCTTCTCTTCAGAAGTCCATGATCGTTTGTTTGAAATTGGTTAAATAGCAGCATGCGTGACCTTGGCACACAACGCAGCGCGAACACAAACACGCTGGCCCGAATTAGAAAGTGTGCTCACCGCGCTGCACTCGGGCTCGAGCTGATGAGCCGCCGCGCCAGCAGCCAAGTGTGCTCGGCGACCTGTCTGTTGTGCGGGTTGTGCCCCATTAGTCTACCGCACCGCACCCCTTCTCACCATAATATTGTAAACCTCACAAAAAACAAAGACACTAATATAGGAATCGGCTCAGGATCATAATCATTTATTTTAGTAATCGTTATGACATCACTTTCTTTATCTAATAATTTTTTGACGTATGATATTAAGATTAAGATTAATAATTCCTCACCGGCATTGGCAATGGAACATGTCTGCTAGAACAATGCCGGATGTAAGGACAGTCTAGTCGAGAAGAAATCATCGCCAGCACGGTGTTGGAGCTAGCCCGCACCCTGCTAACCAAGGATGTTGTGTTCTACTTATTGTTGACATTTCATTCAGTCATTATATACCTATATTAATGACATCGAATTTATTTTTTCTTTTGACATTTTATTATTTTGTAATTATTAAAAATAAGTTCAATTTGTATTTTTTTTATATGATATTAAAATGAGAACATTATTATTAATCATTAATATAAATTAAATAAAACACTATACTATCTTTTATTATACAGGGTGTTTGGTGCATCGTTTGCCAAATTGATTTGGCCGACAGAATAGACCTTTGGCTATATCTTCAGCCCCAATAAATCATTCCTTGCCACACCGGTTTTTTTTTAACACGTTTTTAAGTTTTATTCTGAAAAACACCGAATTTCAGCATTTAAGCTTACATAAATAAAAAAGTTATTAGTCTATCCAACAAAATTAATTTTTATATTTAAGTGTACTGTTGTATGGTTCTAAGAAATCCAAAATTACTTGCTAGTTACGTGTAGTTTTTCTATAAAAAACCTACAAAGTGTATGGGATATGACAAAATAATTTTAAAACTTAACTTTAAATATCTATTAAAAAAAAACTAAAAGCGTTGGAGATCTTCGAATTTTATAAAAAGTTCTCTAGTTAATGCCCTTTCCAACGGTGTGCAATATGCTAAAAAAAACCTTTTATTGACTTCACTAATTGGCTAAATGTAAAAAGACAGAGGTCATTTCAGAGACGATTCAGTGTGAACGTTTGGGCAGGAGTAATTAATTGCAAATCATGTGGTTGGGCCGCACTATTTACCTGATAACCTCAACGGGGATAATTATCTTGAATTTCTTCAAACAGAGTTGCCCTTATTGTTATCTGAGCTGCCAATTTTCAATGAAGACAGGTCTTTTGTCTTTCAACATGACGGTTGTCCCGCTCACTGGCGATGAACTGTAAGGCAGGCCCTAATCCGTGACCTCCACGTTCACCAGACCTAACTCCGCTGGATTTTCACGTCGGGAGTTGGGCCAAAGAACTGGTTTATGCGACGGAAGTTGAGACGAGAGATGATTAAGTGTAACGTATTGAGGCGGCATTTGTGACCGTTAAACGGAGCAGTGGTGGCCGAGTGGTAACGGCCCTGACTTACGAGTTTGTAGGTCGCGGGTTCAAACTCAGCCAGGCGCATTACTTTGTGTAATTTATTTTATCACCACTGCTCTCAAAATGGTGAAGGAAAACATCGTGAGGAAACTGTTCTAAAAATAAAAATTCAAAGACATGTGACATCCACCAACCCGCACTGGGCCCGCGTGGTGGATCTTGGCCCATTCCCTCTCCTAGAGAGGAGGCCTGTGTCCCAGCAGTGGGAACAATTAAAGGCTGATGTGATGTGACCGTTAAAGCAGAAATTCGTCTTCGAACTACAACTCGACATAAGAGAAAGATGTCGCGCGTGTATACGAATCAATGGCACCCAATTTGAGCAAGATTTGGGATTTTAGTACCTGCTTGTGAAATAAATGTTTTATTTTTTATTTCAAGTTTGAGGACCCTTTGTAAAAAAACAAATAATGTGCGTAAAAATGAGATATCAATATCTACCTACTTAGAGCAAGTTATTTATTTTTTTACTTTAACTTCTTAGTGCATTTACCGTAATATCAAATATCAGCCTTTTGTGATTTGAGTGTACATTTAGCCAGTTAGTGAAGTTAATAAAAGATTTTTTTTAGCATATTGCACACCGTTGGAAAGGGCATTAACTAGAGAACTTTTAAAAAAATTCGAAGATCTCCAACGCTTTTAGTTTTTTTTTTAATAGATATTTAAAGTTGAGTTTTAAAATTATTTTGTCATATCCCATACACTTTGTAGGCTTTTTATAGAAAAACTACACGTAACTAGCAAGTAATTTTGGATTTCTTAGAACCATACAACAGTACACTTAAATATAAAAATAAATTTTGTTGGATAGACTAATAACTTTTTTATTTATGTAAGCTTAAATGCTGAAATCCGGTATTTTTCAGAATAAAAGTTAAAAACATGTTTAAAAAAAAACGGTGTGGCAAGGAATGATTTATTGGGGCTGAAGATATAGCCAATGGTCTATTCTGTCGGCCAAATCAATTTGGCAAACGATGCACCAAACACCCTGTATATCACCTGACATGTACATTATGGATTGCAATAAAGATTTGAGAACTGAAATCGAATCCGATGATCATATCCCCAGTAAACTTGTAAAGATACCTAGTCAAGAAAAAAATTAAATTACTTAAAAAATCCTTGATGTTAGTTTCTTAGTTATCTAGCCATACATTAGCGTGTATGAGCAATGATTTGATTGATTAAACACAAAGCCAATATGAGCGTCAAGTGGGTCGCGGCCGCGGCACCAGCGCGCGAGCCGGAGATGACTGGGCCAACAGTCGTGCATCACGATTGCAAAATTTAACTCTTATAACCAACGCATCGTTTTTATACTTGTCAGTTGGTATAACGGTTATCAAAAGCCACTTAAGGATTTTCCAAACTAGTTGACGTAGATCTATCTAGTCGACTTCTCAGTTATATTAGTAGATATAAAAACTGGAATCACGTCTAACAGATAACAAAATAGCGGAACATAGAACCTGATTTCGTTAATACATAGTATATTATATATACATCGGTAACATTGAATGACGCCAACAAGCGACTAGTATAGCCATCAGACAGCTTTAATACTAGCAAAGCATGTCTTGCTAGGACAGGATCTTTCTAGATTTGATTCGTAATTAAAAGAACAATCATTTATTTCATGATTCACAGAGTGAGATCACTCACTAATATTGTAAATTTTCCAATAAACATAAAAGTCAATAGCTTTAGTCAGCCTTTGCTTCTGCACTGCTGGTGCGACCAGTGAAAGTTGTCCCGAACAGATCCGTGGCCGTGATGAAACCGTTGCACTGCGGGCTTTCAGCTAACGTTACGAGAACATATAGGCGAGGCTCACACCAAGCTGGATGAGAGACGCGGAAACGCTATCTTCACCATTAGGTAGTTCCGACCATTATCTGGTAAAAACTACTCGCCACCCGCGCGTCTAAACTCAGCCCAAGACGCAATCGGCGGGTGAGGTGTAGTAGCTAATAAAGCCTTGATTCTAGAGTATACATGTAGTCTAGAGTATGCATCGGGTACTCAAAAGCAGGCACTCCTAGAAGTTATCAGACCACAAGGATCATTTAGCGTATGCCTAGACTGAGGCTATCGATAAGCACAGCGAAGCGCTTACCATCTCACTCCACATCTACGCAGGTTTTTGACAACGCCTAGCAAAATTTAGTACAGCAAAATAGCCGTTAAGTATGTCATACTAAAAGAAATTAAACCTTTCACTCTGTCTTCTCACAGAACTGTAAGCATTCTAATAATATCATCACAAATCCAATCCAGGGCTGCACGTGGATCTCAGCGAGGAATCAATAGCAGTCGTGTAATTGTAATCAGTGGCACAAAGCAGCTCCAACTGCAAGCGGGCGAGCGATTCGTCGTCGACGCCTCATCGGCCGCGTTGCGCCACCGCCCGCCACGACCACTGTCTCATTACCGCAGATAATGGATCAAACGACTTGTGAGCACAATAACTGGCTTGTGAAATCATCAAATTGCCTCCGAATTCAACTGCACTTGAATACCCCGCCTCATCTCACGGCACGGTTGCACGACGTCACGGAGTACCCTCATTGTAATGGGTATTGACCAAAGAAGCTAAATTCGACTGTCTGGATGAGGCTATTGATTGATCACCCATCAAATTAATTCAGCTATTGTTCATTCAGTAAGTTTACTCATAATTATGCTCTAAAAAGGTAACTCGGTGAACCTATCGGATAGTTAACTGTAACTATAATGAATAATCACAAATATCAACCATTTATATGTAACCCAAAGTTTTGAAAAGCAGATCGCGACGATAGTTTTAGAGCAAGTGAATCTAGTCTCGAGTAATATCACGCGAGCGACTCACATCAGCCGATCAACCATGAAATTGGTATTGATATCTGTCTAATCTAATGGAACTATTCGTTTGCATGTAAAAACTCAATGGAGTGAATAATAACTGAGAACAGAAAATAACGGTAAAAGTGAAACACTATTAATACTTTACAAGGACGGAGGTCGCTAAGGTTGTCTACGTCATCTACGAGAGCGAAGCAGGCGGCAGGCGCTGCTGCTAGTGGCGAGTCGGTTTGCTTCTTATTTTATAATTGGATCGGTTTGGTAAAGTTTCGGTAGACGCTTTTGAAAATTGTATTGCCGTGACTTGAAGTAGGTCAACACGCGCCGCACTGATCGATTGAAAGCGATAAGCTATCAACCCACTAAATATGTAAGTTGCCATGTCCGGAGTTTATTGCAATTGGTTACACTTACACCAACGAGATACTGACTCGAATATTGACATGTTCAATTGTCCACTACGGAGTTCAAAGGCTTTAAATGTGGTGCAAAACCAGGAATTGGTATAATTAAGCAAGGAGAAGTAATTGAGCAGTTATATCGTAGTAGACGAATCATTTAGGACGTCGAGCATAGAGCACGGAATGACTGGACGTACTTATATAACGTCACCAGCGTTCAGACGGTGTCTTTCAGTTATGTGCCCTGCGAGTTACGAAGAAATCGCCGGGAGACGAGTGTCCCACTCGTGTAGGATGTGTACTAGTCACAGCATGTAAGTAGTAGTAGAACATGTGTGATACACGAAGTATGCTATGTAGCATGCTGACTTTTAGTTAACTAGTAATGTGGTAAATTGTTCAGAATCCAGTGCAATTCATGTCTATGGACCAACCAGGAAGAGGCTCGACACTGCAGAGTCAATTAGTTCATTGCATCGATTGCGCTTGAAATCGTGAGGTCATAAAAATGGAACTCATCAATTTTATAGAGCGTGTCGGTCGGTTGAGGTAAATTGTACAATTGATGCTTCAACGGTGAACTCTGGCGACAGAACGCTGCAATATTTTTTTATACTATTTTTTGTTACATCATTTACAGCACACCCTAAAAAAATGTTTATTTGATAACTAACCAAATCAGTAATTTCTAACTAACCGAGATCGATGGTTGTCCCGACACGAAAAATAAGGAAGAGATACTTCCTAAACAGCTTTCTTCGAGAATTTATGTCCAGATTTCTGTTATAAACCATTCATATCAAATAAATATAATTTTATTTCACATAGGTCCACATGGGCACTTATAAAACGTCAGAAAACTAGCTTCTGACGCACGCACGGTTTCAAATTGGTCGTTTCCTATGGAGAAGAATCGGCAAGAATCTCCATATTTTTTAAACCTATTTACAAATAAATATCATTTATCAGTTATTCTTTAAAAAAAATATGACATTGTAGACCAGTCAATATTGTACCCAAGAGCAAAACATAAAAAATACATTTAAGTAAAAAAAGTGAGTCATGATAGGAATTTGCGGAGTTTGCATTGCGCCATCACTACGCACTTCGGCTATTAGACAGTCCCGGTCGGTAGTCATTACTGTAAGCACGACGACGGCTGATAAGTTCATTTCACCACATTTTGACTAACTCGTGAACAAAGTACGTATAAGTCACGTCACTCACGAGGCATTTAATACCCAGCGATGAGTAGTGACCGGAGACTTAAAACTGAGAGGAATTCAAGAGTCGTAAAGGCTAATCGTTGAACTGTTGCCGGTCAAGCGGCTGCGTGTGTTCGTCGACCGTTAACTGCGGTTAATGTGCGCTTCGGCTTCCGCAATCAGCCGGACTCCACGGACTGTCTTATCAGGAGACCCTCACGCGGCATTTACGTCACGTAAGGCACTAATTATTGTTATGTCCAAAGCGCTCAAAGCGTAAACGAAAAAGCTTCCTATTGTAAATTAAAGAAGGTAATATAATGTTTCGGCACAATGCTTTTACAAAGTGTCAATTATAATATGGAATACTGTCGTGTTTCGACAGTATTCCTGTGCCCGTGTTCCCGGTGGTTCCGAATACCAAACAGCTATTCCGCGGAGGTTTATACTTCTTACAGCTCTCTATTAGCTGTAAGTAGGGTTGCCATCCGTCCGGGTTTTCCCGGATTTGTCCTAGTTTAGAGGTCATCCGGGGAGCGTCCGTGGAAGGTTTCATTTGTAGACCGAGTTTAAAAAAATAAATTAATTAAAAAACTTTGGGTCGCCCCCGAAACACGCACTATGCTCGCTCACCACGATTAAAAAGATTTAAAAGATCTCGTTGATATGTCCGGCTTTCGGACTCTAAAATCCGGGGTTTCACGCGTCTTGTCCTGTTTTCCAAATTTTAGAGATGGCAACCCTAGCTGTAGAGAATCCTGTGGAGGGCGCTTCTTCTGTTGTTCTCTCGTTTCTTTTTACTTTTCTGCGTAAATCGACAAATCTCACATAACTCGTTTATTAGCCAGTCGAACTGTGAGTGTACGATGACGTCATCGTCAGCGAGAATGTAAAAGAGCAAGGACTCGAGTCCGCACTAAACTCGTAGCAGGTAGTATGAGTCAACCACCAAGCGCAGGCACTCGTCGTCGAGCGGTTACACTGCGCACAACAACTGGACGACAACATTATACAAGTAAACTATGTGTTAAACATGTCTTCAGCACCAAGGATCCTTGCCCTAGAAAATACATATGTATATTGTACGCGGCAAATAAATTGAACCATTTGCTATCGTTCGCACAGGAGAATTATAATGGTCAGTGATTACCAAGAGAGATCCAGTGATGGGTAGAGATATCGAATCAAACCTTCATAATTTTCACCAGACTTTTGTGAACGCGCGCGAATCAGAACCCATCACAATGACTACGTTCATTATGGTGGCTTCTTATTCTATTGTCACAATCACTGAATCACACAGAAAAAGTCACAATTTGTAACAGGTTTACATGAGCAAGTGTTGCAGAGCAGTACTACTGCGCTGTCACGTGCTGTGGCAGTGACCAATGTGACCGTTACCAATGTCAAGCAGCATATTAAATCACCTCTCACCGTAAGCTATGGCTCGACTCAATTACCGGTCGTTTCAAGCAGTTCCAAGACAGCGATCTTGAAATACAAGTCAACGCACAGTTTTAAGCTTATCTCTACTAGAATATGCCTTATACATATTCCCTCGCCTTCCTCATTAATCACTCTGTTTACTTGTGAAAATTGCATGAAAATCTGTTCAGCAGTATTTGAATTGTCAGACAGATGCAGTGGAGCTCTGTTTTATTATAATGGATAATTATGGATAAGGAGTTAGGAGTTAGGACGACCGGACTAATTGCGTTCGTAAACCGTCTTATGTAAAAGATACAAGCGTTCTCAAATAGAGCATCTATCCAAGCATAACTTTGCGATGTACTTTTTTGTAACGCTATCTTTATTTTCTTGTGAGAATGATGAGACAGTTGGGCACTGAGCAGCCCTGTGTCACGAGTGGCAGGCGCAAGGTCGACGGCCGCGCCACGCGACTTGCGCTCGCGTATCAACGCGCGCATTATACCGACCACCACAAATAAATGCAGCCAGTATCAATCGGCACCGCGGCAGCGCGCACCGAGCCAACTGAACCTTTGTCTTGTCGATAGATCACAACGTAACGTAACTGTAACGTTACGTATGCATTTTTCCTTTGTTCGAAATTGACCCTTTAGAAACCAAGTTTCATTATATAATACGATGATTAGTTAAATAATGTGTAGGTCAATTAGTTACTATATGGCCATAATAGCAGGTCGTGTACCAGCGGTTCTGTGATGGAGGCCAATGTCTTCATGCTCTCTCTATGTGATATTGTCGCAGCACAGGGAAGTTTCCGCGACACCGTGCTCTCAATTACTTAGGTTTGATAGCCATTAAATCGGCCAACGTCCCTTGTGTGCTGTAACCTCTGCTGTCAGCAGATCTGACTGTTAGAGACCGGTTAAGCTGGCGCTGATGCCTTGGAAGAATGGCAAGCGACTGATTTAGGACACATCGTCCGTTTCCCGTAAGCCGCGGCGAAAGATGCTTTCTTATCAGGGAGGTTTACTAAGTACGCCCTCTTGGAGCCGTTTATTTCGTGCCGAGACAAAGCAGTGGAGACTTTGGGCAGTTGGAGTATAGACGCTAAAAAGATCAATTCCGAATTGGAGCGCAGGCTGAACGAAGTGGTGACTCCTGCTCAAGGTTTTTCTCGGTGCAGATGTTGGCCATTACCATTCCGCGTGAGGACGCAGCTAGCGCTATAGGCATCCTTGCACCGGAATTAACCAGGGTTGGATTATTTGTGAAGGTTTCGTTGTTGACAGTTATTTATCAGATCTAAATTCCTAAATAAATTTATGATGTTTTCTTGATAAGGGAGAGATCGAAGCTTCATCATACATTAGTGTACAACACAAGGAGTAAAATATGACCGGTCCTAATAGATCACATGTGTACCATCAGACGCGCAAGGTGGACGTGCGAGCGTGGCCACGGTGGCACGTCATGGATCTGTCGCGCGATGGGACCACGCTGGAGGGCGACTATTTCTGTACATCCGCCGGGGTGGCCTCCCCGCGCTCTACATTGAAACACGCACTTCGAAAAATGCATCCTTATGGGAAACGACGACAAAAACAACCGATACAGGTACCCGGATATTCATGTAATGACAAATATTTACGTGTTTTCTCACTAGAAGTTGGAGATGGTAGGAAACAGCAAGTTGTTGTATAAAATACCAATTTATAATTACGTTTCTTATTTTACAATTGTTGAGAATACATTTTTTTTATTACATGTAAAACCGCAAATTCTGTCATTAGAGGAACTGTGTTGATATGGTTTTTCGTTCTTTTTGGCGGGCAGACACTTGCTCGCACTTGCGTGAAGCGGCAGATAGTGTCACTCTTTTACTGACTAAAAACCCACTCCGTTCTTTTCTTGCCTTCGTTCCAGGGCCCTGGTGTTCCCTTTTACATTATCCATTGCTCCAGGAGGTTTCGACCTTGCTGGGCCTGTATGGGTTTGCTGTCAACTCCTCGAGGCGCGCGGGAACAGTACACGCCGTATGTTAATGTGGTGCGATTAATTATGTCTTTACACATTATTAGTACTTACAAAGTTTACTATTTCTGAATTTCCAATATCATGACTAAGACTCTAACCCCAGATAATAAATACAATAGGACTTTTGAAGGATTGTGCTTTATGGGATGAAGAAATCAGACTACTAGTAAAGGAGCCTACTAATTGGGACAAGAAAAGAAGGACCGATTTTGTCAAGAGTACTGCTCTCATATCAGATGTGCTAGAGTGCAGTGAGAAAAGAGTCCATCAGTGATGATGCTCAGTTTGACAGTTTTATATTGTATACATTTATTTCAGGGAGTAAAGCAAATCACACTGAGTAAAAGGACGAGTCAGAAATATGTTGCTTGGCCAAGATAATGATGTAAGGAAACTGTAGAGATAAGTCTGCTCAGTAAGGGTAAAAATCGCATACTTTACTATGCGTTTTTTACCTCCTAGTCTCCAAGTAAATCATTATATGTTTAGTGGTCCACGAGACCTAGACACATCAGGCATATTTGGTAAATATTACACCCTTTTGCACAAAAAGTTATGAGAACACATTTATTGTGTATAACTAAGGGAGGGTACTTGCTAACAGAAACTAAGTTTGCTGCTA
This sequence comes from Mythimna loreyi, assembly GCA_029852875.1. Lineage (NCBI taxonomy): Eukaryota > Metazoa > Arthropoda > Insecta > Lepidoptera > Noctuidae > Mythimna > Mythimna loreyi. Next base: position 24,033,402 of record CM056785.1, read on the forward strand.
GCTACTACTTCCCCATCATTCATGTTCCAACATCAACCACACCATTGCTTAGCATCGAGTAAAAAATGTAGGTATGTAAAAAAAATATTAAAGAAGTATTACTGTGCTTGGTAATGGATGAAGTAAGTAGGCTGCTGATGGTGAAGCCTCACCGTAAACATCACTGCATTCCATCAGGTGGGATTCCAGTCAAGCACAAGTTTATATCAGTTAAAAAAGAAAAATAATGTGAACAGGGCATATTCTATTCATGATAACACTTGCGTCTGCCCCACAGCACTAGGCAAGAACATATTCAGTAAACTTACTGACAACTGGTCACAACCTAATAAATATTATGTCAAGTGTATTCATAATTATCATACTTGTTATTTTTATACATAACTGATTAAGTATTATAGTGTTTTTAAATTTGCTATCATATTATTTATAAATAATAAGAACTATCATGCCTGTGTTTCCCTCAACTCATATTAGTCACATTAAGCTACATTTTATACTTATTTTCCTGATATGTTCAGAAAATACCAAGTAATTTTAAATATTATTTTATTATTTGTGAATACCTTCCTGTTTCTAGGAAGCAAAATGACTTTTAGCATTTAGTGGAATAGCATTCAAGCACTAGTTTCTAAAGTTAAAAGAAAAAAAAATTGTTACAAATATTTTAAGTAAATTGATCTAATTATACCAAATAATACAACAAAGAGTTCAGTAGGAAAATAATATTTAAGTTTTATTTGAGCTCAACGCTTTGGAAAATGTAATTTGGCTTCACTTTTCCTTTTTGACTGACTGATTAAACAATTTAATCTAATATGACAATTCAAGTGCATTTAAACTTTTGAGAGGCAAGCGAAAGCACACCCGATTGTTCTTTAATTATGTCTGTAATTACCATAGTCGAAAGGTAAAATAGTGTAACTATTTAAAATACACACTTGTGATAAGTAATTTCATTTATGTTACCAGCAATTTAAAAGAAATAATAATAAATTATATATGTACTAATTCTGAGAATGTACCATAAAAATGCCACTTGAAGAGGAGATTTTACGTTGGTTTCAATATAGAGTAGAGATTTCAACAACACTTACAAGGCAGTGCAGTAAGTGAGTGAGCCCGTGCCAGACGGCACCAAGCATTGTTCTCAGCTGAGACCATTGCAACCCACCCATTGTATGGAAATCTATCATCTCAGTTAGCTCTATGTAAATTTGATGTATAGACCTATAGAATTAACATGATTGGGGTGGATTTTCAATAGCCAGGGTAGGGTTTCATTTGAGGATATATAAGGTAGTATGACAGTTTATGTATCTTACTAATATTATAAATGCGAAAGTTACTATGTTTGGATGTTTGTTACTCAATCACGCCAAAACGGCTGGACGGATCTGGTGAAATTTGGCACAGGCATAGGATATACTCCGGAATAGGACATAGGCTACTTTTTATCGTGGAAACCCCAGCCCAATACCACGCGGGCGAAGCCGTGGGCAAAAGCTAGTAGAATATATTGCCAAATGGCCATATTTATTTTTCAAGTAAAATTTATCCAGTAACTAAAAAATCTGCAGAATTAGTTAAGAGCCTTGAAATAGCTGAACCAACACAAGGTGATCTCTGTGCTGCCACTGAACACGCTATGGAAGAGGTTGTTACCTCCAGTCTTAGTAGAACAACAAAGACAAAGGGCTAGGCTTATGACAGTTATAAAATACTCGCAGAACATTATGATATGCCCAGCCTTCCTAGACTTTTACATACTGAATGCCAACATTGACAAGGGCATTCCGTCAAGTTGTGGGGAGATGCATCCAGAAAGCTTTTAAAGCAATTCTTACCTAACCAAATTGTTACAGCATGGAACAGGTTTCTGGGAAGTGTTGTGAAAGCTCCCACATTGAACTGCTTTAAAAATCGGTTGCACAGACCAAATATCTCCAAACGAAATGATGATGAAACATATGCATCAGCTCTTATTGATGATAATGATGATGAGTCTTACTTTAGACAGGTCATGAATAACTAGTAAGTTTACCTTCAGGGTAGGCCTGCTTCTTGGCAATGGTGTCAATAACGAGGTGCGAGTTGTTGTAAAGCAGGCCCATGGCGCGCATGTCGAACTGCAGGCCCGCCACGTACAGCGACTCGTTGAACACGGGCTCCGTGAAGCGCACGGGCTCGCGGTCCAGCACCTCCGTCAGCTCCTGCAGCATGCTGCGCGTGATGTTGTTCCGCCCCATCTGAGCCGCCGCGCCGCCCCAGCACGTCGCCACCACACACACACACAACACTACCGAACGCATTTTGGCCATTGCAACCATCTCAGAGCACTAACATCGCTAATACGATGCAACACACGACACACCAACAAACTTATATTCACTCTATTAATAATTCGATTGTGGGTAAACTGTCTGTTTGCAAAACAAACTTCGAGATACCCGTTTACTAAACATAAACAGCCGAATGAGGTCGATAATCACTCTAAATGAAACTGTGAAAACATAACGCCTAATTTTTTCTTCAGACTTATAGTTTACCCAATGTTTATTCAATAATCCATAAAAAAATGAACGTTTTAAGTTACGATTCACATATTTTTAACTTGAATCTTTTGTTACAAGATTAAATCAGCCGGCCCGACACAAGGAGTCGGTCGGTCGATGATAGCGGCGAATGAACGCCGTTGAACGATTGAATTGATTCAAGGCCTGGCTCTGGGATTCGCTCAATTGACGTGACATGTCAACGACCGACAGAAAAGAATCTATGTAACATTCGGTCTTTTCGTAATGTTGCCATCAAAATATTCATATTTTCCAATTTATGGAAGCAATCTTTTTCTTATACAAAAAAGTATTTGTTAACTTGTTTTCCAGATTTTTTCTGCTTGAGACTTTAATCTAGAAAATTACAACTACAAAATGCACCATTTCTTCACTGGTTCATTGAAGGTATGAAGGGACATATTAATTTCAGCCCTACAACGCAAATGTTCAAGTAAACGGTACCGGTTTCACATCGTTTATTTAGTTATCTATTTCACAGAGAACTCAAAGACGTGCCAATTTCATTAATCTTCATAAAATAGGTACTTTAATTATAATCAAAAGTTTAATATAATCAAAATTGTGCAATAGAAGAAAGACTTAATGAGTTTCAAACATCTGGAAAAGATTATCTTAAATTTTATTTTAAAATATTCCCGATTAAACCACATTACTATAAAAATAAAAAATGGAATCTAAACCTTCCTTGATAAGATTAACTGTTCTTGCCTTGGAAAATTTTATACTACTAATCGTTTTATCGTTTAATAAACATTAGTATGAGATTATATTTTTAGTTTTATTGATTTTCTCACTCGCTTTTAAGTTCAATATAACAATGGAAGGTATACTTAGTTTTCAATGAAGTTCTACAAATAGTTTTTTATGGTAGGTAAAAATCATCAAATGACGAATCCCGCTCTTGGGCGGAGGAGGAAACAGTATCAGACTCTTACTGACCAAACAACCTACCCCGTTCCTTCCTTGCCTTAGTCCCAGAGCCCCGGAGTGTTGCTTTAAAATTTACTATGTTTTTACTAAACTTTATACCTATATTCAAAATATGCTTTATCTTTGGAGACAAAATATATTTTATAGTAGAATAATTTATAAACGTAACAATCCAACAAAAAAACCAACGTTGCAGTCGGCATCTTGTAGCTTTGGGAAGACACCCACAGTGTTATAATTGCTAGAAAATTACCCACGGTAAAACTTTCGACTACCATAATTACGGATACAGTTAAAAGACAATGGGTGTGCGGACACCGGTGTCTTCTTGGGGCTTAATGAATTAAATGCCATTTTGAAATTCTCCTAGGTTAGGCATCAAAGTTTTTACCATGGCAACTCCGTTTAAAACAAACTGATTGAATGAATGAATGAAACTAAATGCCTGATTTTTTTCCCTGACCTGACAACAAAATTAAGTGCGATTCATAACGATTCTGCCTGATTCTGCCAAGAGTATAATAAGATTCTGCCAATACTCCGTCAGAATCTGAACCTTATATTCTTTTCCTGTCCGATACCTAACCGTACTTCCTTTTTGAATAGTTGGATATCGCTCCAACCCTTCCCCTAGATCAATAAAAACTTTTTTCTTTTAACCTTTCCATAGCTCCATGTACCTTTAGTTTTTCTTTCTGATTTTATATGTATCTATGATAACAATATCCATCAGTAAAATGTATAAATATTTATAAGTACCTATTTCAATAGAGTTGTCTTCCTTTTATTTGTGTAAAATTTTTAATAACTACCTACCTACTTAATATGTTTTTTACCTACCATAGAGTAAAATAATTTTTTACACATTCCTGATCCTGTATCCATGTTGTTTCAAATTCCGTAACTTTTCGCGTTATAGTTTTCCCTAACTTTCTTCTAAAACCCAAAATAAACACCTATAAACAACTTGACACTGGCGCATGGCGGATACACAAGACTGCTAGCTACAATCCTGTCGATGAAATGGGAGAAATAAAAAAAGACTCCGTAACTCGCTGAGCTGAGAGCACAGAGGATATGTAAAAAAACTATAAAACAGTACTTTGTTATCATAAAGAATATGTTTTTATAGTAAGTGCTGAGTGCTAAAACCTGTGATCTGACGCTCGTTCTCGATCACAGAGTACATTGCTAAATATTGAAAATCTCGTTAAAATTCGGAAACTTGTGAAGTTCTTCGTTTTCAATTAATCGTTCCGGCCCGGATTTCTCATTATCAATGAGCGATGTCAATGAGACTTGAACTCCTTTTGCATTGCTAGCTCGCTACTTACTGACTAGCTGACGTTATCCGAAGATTTAGCGCTGCAGACCTATATAATAACACTAGCTTTTGCCCGCAGCTTCGCCCGCGTACATAAAATATAGCCTATGTCACTCAGGAGTAAAGCAGCTTTCTATTATTGCTTAAATTTTTCCAATCGGACCAGTAGTTCCAGAGATTACCCCCTACAAACAAAAAAACAAAAAAACAAACTTTACCTCTTTATTATATTAGTGTAGATTGTAATAATGGGTAGGTACTTTATGAGTACCTACTATTGATTTCTTTTAAAGTAGAAATCGATTGCATTTTTTAGAAAAAAAAATCTTGAATTAAATACTTTTTATTTGTCTATTTATTTTATACGAAGTTGCTGGCAAAACTTGGACCTAACTAATCTGGCGACATTGGAGGATATTCTGCCCTAAAATATATGGCATGGCATAATTAGTTACAATTTGCACTGTTAAGCACTAAACATACTTCCTGAGAAGCTGTGTTTTCAAAAAAGTATTCTGTTGTGTTTTCCGATAGTTACAGCCTAAAGGCACGCCTAATCTAATTATCTTGGCATACACTTGCTTCTCGAATTGAGAGCCGATAAAACAGTAGGCGCTCATCCAACACATGAGCCACTTGCTGGAGTGCCCTAAGTGCCCATACACCTGCACTATGGAGGACCTAATGAGTGCCACCGCAGCTGCTGTTAACGTAGCCACCTACTGGGCCCAAACAATCTAAAGAGTTTATCATCGACTCGAAAAGAAGAAGAAGAAGAAGTAGGCGCTCATGGCCTACTCGTTGGCTATCGGCGGCAGTGCAAGCGGAGTGGAGGTCTGTGCAACCGCATTGTCACCATCCTCACTCGTCATTAATCACCAGTCACTAGACACACTACCATTGTCCGCATTTACATATTATTGATCATAATGCTTGTAGCACGCATCATGTTCACGTTCGCTATTCGCCTCGCGCATTTTGTCATACACATGTATCATCGAACGACGGAGATTACGTATAGCACGATAGTGGCATATAGTAATAGATGGCGGGCACTGCTCCGATGGGATCTCATGATGGTAGAATGGCGTCAGCGACTACTGCAACCCCCCCAGTATAGTGCCCCACTCGGGTAGAGCGCCGCCGTGTCCTCGTGGGGCGTTTCAGAGGGCACGCGAGAAGGTTGTTCTGCGTTTGGGGTTGGACCTTTCTGTGGAGGTTCCGGTCTAATCTTCCATGGTCCACAGGGACACTGGACGACAAGCTTACCCCTGCTGGAAGGTCCTCGCTTCGTGATAAATAATGGAAAAGTCTTTTGCCAGATAGCTACGGTTGCCCTGACCGGATTTCCTGTCAATTTTAGAAAACTATGTCTCAGGCTTTGGGTTGGTAGTTACGCACCAGATAATATAAAGAAGCGGGAAGTGAGTCGCAAACAAATAATAAACGTTAATTTTCTTTAATTATAATTCTACAAATTAATTAACATTATTAAGAATATACAAATACGACTAGTTAATATTAAATTTAGGGCTCCAGACACACACATACATTGATTTTCAAGTACCTACCTTTATGTACAACAAACGCGAACCCCCTATGTACTTATGAGCTACACGATGGCACTTACAGTCTCACGACTGGAGTCTATTTATACTGTTATAAACTTTACATTAAATTAAATCATAACAATCATTGATACGTAACAGATGAGTAAGCGCTGGCTATACTGGAGGCATCGGCCGCCGGCCAGCACACGCGTCAGCTGAGCAGACACACAAGACAGAGCGGCCAGCGCGTCACACGAGCGGGTCGTGCGCGTCGTGCTCGTCGTGCGCGTCGTGCGCGCGCTCCGTGCCCGTGAGCAGCGTGACGCTCTCGTCGGCGTCGTGCGCCACGCTGGCCAGCGCGGCCGCCACGCTGGAGGCGCGCAGCGAGCGCGCGTCCACTCCCTCCAGCTCCGCGTACTTGTGCACGTGCTCCTCCGGCACGTTGTAGATGATCAGCAGCTGCTCGTCCGTTTTGAACTTCTTAATAAGGCGTTCAAGCATCTGAGGAGAAAAACCGCGATTAGGCCTCTGTGGTCGGTGGCTGCAGTCATGTAAGTGGTAGTCGTGCGCGCACCTTGATGCCTGCGTAGTCCAGCAGGGCGTGGTGCTGGCAGTCCAGCAGCACGGGGCGCGGTGCGGCGAGGTGCGCGGCGCGCGTCACGCGGCGCGCCAGCAGCTCGGCGCTGACGTACAGCACGCCGAGCTGCGCGCGCACGCGCACCACCTCGCCGGCGGACGTCTTGAGCGTGTGCACGTGCACGGCGGGGCGCATGAGCTGGCGCAGCAGCACGGCCAGCGAGCCCAGCGCGCCCGCCAGCACGGCCAGCTCCACGGTGCGCGCCACGCTCACGCAGAACGTCAGCGCCAGCACGGCCAGCTCCTGCCGGTCCGTGCGCCACAGCCGGCACACGATGCGGAAGTCCACCTGTTCGCCAAACACACAACATATATACTCGTTTCTTTCGATTAGTTACCATTCAATAGGGAGCAGCATTAGCATTACTGTTTTGTAGAAGTAAGTGCCCGCCTGCTATTCCGACTCGCTCCAGCGCGTGGGCTTGTCTGACAGTTTGAGTACTTTCTGTGACACGCAGAAATTAACGTTTAGAAGTCTTTTATAAAAATTTATAACCTATTCTGCTTTTTTTTACAGTAGTTGATAGTTCTTTCCACAAATAGGCCGTCTTTTCATTCCTGTATTATATACTAGCGACCCGCCGCAGCTTCGCACGGGTACTGATATTGAATATATTAGGCATGTACCTATTATGCACATTAACCTTCCTCTTCTATTCTTCCTTTCTCTATCTATTTGTTATTCATTAGTGATTTAAAACACACATAACCGATAATTTTCCAGTTTTATTAAATTTTATGATTTCAAAACCACAAGTGTGTGCCCAAAATTTAAACAATTCATTGACTATGACAAGGCTCTCTCTCTATCTTAAACGATAAGGTTCTTACTTCTATTTTGTACTGTGATGATCCCAATTATGCTACCACGAACTTAACCCAACATTAAAAAGAAGCTTTGGAATCCAGTACAACTATGCGTTAAGTTCCATATAGAAAGAAAATTATGAAACCCTGGTGTTTTATGCACCTAAGTAAGCCAGGCGTATGGCTTACTTAGGTGCATAAAACACCGTGACGCTCTCCACAATAAGCTCAATGCCTCGCCTTCAGATGAAGTACTCAAAATATCCTATTGTAGATACAGAAATTTTTGTAATGACTTATTAACCAAAATTAAAAACAAGTATGAAAGCTCATCAATTGATAAATGTCAAAACCCTAAAGATACATGGAACCTTATTCGTAAAATAACCAAAACCATACCACACGTAATAAAAACCCAGCCGTGTAACTTTTAAAACTAAGCCCGGATCCAATTTCTTCTGTTAATACGATTATTCAGTGCTTTACTGAGGAGGGTCAGAAACTGGCGAACAACATGAGACAGGTCTCTAATCCATCCAAAATAACCTGCGGTACTAACACCTCTTCCCATTCAAAATCTTTCGTATTACTTGAAACAGATGTTGCTGAAGTCGATGCGTTAATTACTAATCTCAAAAATGATTCCGCCACAGGATGGGACGGTATACCTGTAACATTCCTCAAACTCGCTAAAGGTATTATCAGTCCAATACTAACTCTTATATTTAATCTTTTTTTTTTAACAAAGGCATTTTTCCTGATAGCTTTAAACGCTCTATAGTACACCCCATTCATAAAGGGGGAAATAGAGACTGTGTTGAAAACTTTCGTCCAATATCAGTACTTCCTGCAATGTCTAAATTACTTGAAAGGCTTATTAATAAACGTCTAATGAAATACTTAGAACATGAAAACCTCCTTTCTAATCACAATTTGGCTTCCAACGAAACAAGTCGATAGAAGATGCAGTGGTATAGCTCACTAATCACCTTGTAAGTAATTTGGACGGTGGTCGGAAACGTATAGGCGTCTTCCTAGATCTAGCAAAGGCGTTCGACACAGTCTCTACACATATACTTCTAAATAAGCTCGGAATGGTTGGTATTCGCAGTCTACCATTCAAACTTTTTGAAAATTTCCTTTCTGGTAGATACCAAGGTACGAAGGTTCTCCAATCACTTGCGGTGTTCCCCAAGGAAGTGTGCTTGGCCCAAGTTTCATCTTGATTTACATCAATGAGCTTTGTAATTACACTCCATTAAATGGCAAAATGTTCTCTTATTTGGATGACACTGCACTTATATTCCATGGAGAGACTTCATCAAACATTCCAGTGGCTAAACAAAAATTTACTCACACTAAATATAAAAAAAAATCTAAGTACATCACCTTCTCAATCAATAAATCTACTCAACCAAATATCAACAATTTCACTGTTAAAGTCCATTCATGTAATGACAATAAATCTATAACATGTTCTTGTCTGTCCCTTGAAAAAACAGATAACATTAGATATCTCGGTATTCAACTCGATGAATCCCTACCTTGGAATGCTCAACTTGACCTTCTATCAGCACGAACCCGCAAATTGATCTGGATGTTTAAAAAGCTCAGGAATACATTGAAACCAGCTCTGTTAAGAACATTTTATTTTGCTCTGGTTCAGTCAGTAATTGATTACTGTATTCCTGTTTGGGGTGGAAGATGCAAAACAAAACGTTTACTCGTGGAACGCGCACAAAGGTCTTTGCTTAAGGTAATGCTTAGAAAACCTTTTCGATTTCCTACATCTAGTCTTTACGAAGAATGCGATGTCCTAACAGTAAGACAATTATTTGTTTTGCATACTACACTTCGTAAACATAAAGAGCTTACATATGACCCATGTACCACCTATCCTTCACGTAGAAGAAACAGGCTATGTGATTCGATTAGACACAATACCGCCTTCTTTAGACGACAGTCATGCTTTCTTGCACCGTATATTTATAATAAAATTAACTCACTGCTCCACATTTTTTCTAAAACCTCACGTGAAGCCAAATATATGATTCAAAAACATCTTTCGAAACTCAGCTATCAAGACACTGAATCCCTTATAACTATCGTAAAGTAACACACATTTCTCTCTCACACACACACATACACATACACACCCACACATTACATACACACATCATATATTAACAGTTATTTTTTTTCTCTCTTCCTTTCTACCAGTTTCTATACCCATGATTTGTTATTATACTTGAATTATAGCATAGTAATGTTTTAAATTGTATCCATATCGTGGGTGAGTGTCCTGGAGGCCTGAAATACAGGGTTTTCCCTAGTTTAGGCACCAGTTTACCCCATAATCTACTATATCTATGTAGAAACTGTAACAATTTAAACTGTACCTGTAAAACTTGTGGTGAAAAAAATAAACAATTTTTAATAAATTAATTTTTTTAAATTTTTAATCTTTGTATTAAAAAAAAAATCAAAATCCGTTGCGTACTTTTATAGGTCTAAGCATAAGCGACAGCGGTAAGTAACTTTGCTTTATACTATGTAATAATAGTTATTTCAGTAACAAATACGATAAGAAAGCAACATCTTAAAATAAAACAATCATCTTAGTGCAGTCACTCGGGTCACTGGAAAGTCTCCGATTAATTGTTGTACAATGGGCGTCGATGCGGTAGATTCAATTAAACCGTCAGAGGTTATCGCAAGTGAGGCCGAGTGCACACGGACGGTTCCTTAACGCGATGCTATTTTATCGTAGTTTTCAGGAGATGTAAACGATCGGCTAAATTATTAGTAAGGGCCTAAGTGGCCGCGGCGCGGCGCCTGTCTGCGGCATTGTTAAGCAGATGCTTGTTTGATACGATTATTATAGATCGGGCCACCCCATAGTGAGAGTTGAAAATTTGATACTCCTACGTACTCTCACAACTGCATTCAGCGCTAAAAATTGAAATTCCTGTGCAACATGTTCTATTGAAGCGATAGAAAGGGCTCACAGCACTAAAAGCGACCGGCTCCGCGGGGCAGCTTCATGCGCGCGGGACGTTGCACTCAGATAGCTCTCTTAACCTACACCACTCGTCATTCATGCCCCGGCCCGGCCTTGTTGTGAATTACTCGATATTTACTATTATCTGTGTTTACTATTTAAAGTAGAATTATAATTGAAGTATCAATCAATATGCGAAAGTAAAATTAATCATTAATTACCATAAATATGACGGCACAGATGAGCACGGAGGAGAGGCAGGCCTTCGGGATGAAGTAGAAGTACTGCGTGAGGAAGATCAGCGCCAGCAACGTGATGATTCCTGCAACCACACAAACACTTCACGTGAATCATCATCATCATTAGACTTTTTAATGTTCCTACTGCTGGGACACAGGCCTCCTCTCTAGGAGAGTGAATGGGCCATAATCCACCACGCGAGCTCAGGGCGTGTTGGTGGATGTCACATGTCTTCGAACTTTTGGTTCTAAGACTTTTGGTTCTACGAGATGTCGGTTTCCTCACGATGTTTTCCTTCACCATTTTGAGAGCAGTGGTGGTGGTGGTCATGCTGGGTTTGAACTAGCGACTTACTACTCTTAAGTGGAGGCCGTTATCACCCGGCCACCACTGTTCTCTTCACGTGAATACAATTGACAAAATTTGGCGCCGCACGTGGGCATGGCGTGCACCAGCGAGCCCGCCATGTTGCACAGTAGTGATAGCTAACTCGCGTGTACTGACCGGAGTAGAGGCCGGCGGCCGGCGTGCGCACGCCGCTGGAGTGCGACACGGCGGAGCGCGTGAAGGCGCCGCACGTGGGCATGGCGTGCACCAGCGAGCCCGCCATGTTGCACAGCCCCAGCGTCACCATCTCCTGCGTCGCATCCACCCGCCCGCCCGCCGCTGTAACAACAACCATAAACCTCAATATTCAACAAACAGACGCCCGAGAATGCTGCCTAACTAATGTGCAGCAATGCGCAGTGTAGGAACGGACAAAGCCGACAGTTTCCAGCACATTCGCAAGATAGCATTTGTTTTGTTTGCATACCGGTGTCATTAGTGTGCGTATTGTCCAAATTGAGTGAGCAGAGCCCATTAACATATAGTAGAAACAAGGTGGGACCAAGGACTGTACCCTGGGGCACTCCGCATATCACACATTTGTAATCACGCAGGCACATTTTCTGTTTGCATTCAGAAAGATAGAAATTAACTCATTCCAAAATAATGTCCCGATACCAAGGCGGTCCAAGTTTTTGATCAGTATGAGCTTGGACGCAATATGAAATGTGTTGGCAAGGTCAGGAAAGACACAGATTTATTTTTTATTAAGTTTACCAATGACATGATCCACCAAGTTTAGAGACTGCGTTCTCTATTTACAAAAAAGCAGTATTGGTTGACCGATAGCAGTTGCTTCTATTCTAAGTATTCTTCTAAGTATTTTGTTCACTGGCTTGAAAATAGAAATAGAATCGTTTATTTCTGAGTACATGGTACATTTAGATCTTAATATTAGACGGAATCACATATATTACCTTTGCAGGTGTAGAAATATTAAATGAGTGAGTATCTAATTTGCTAATCATATAATTATACTTCATCCAATATTAAACATAATTTAAGCAAACAAAATGTAAAATCTTAACAGTGGCAGTTTTTTATTATTATGTATTTTAAACTATTGGACCATATTATTTTTATGTATACCTAATTAAAAATGAGATGTTTTATTTGTTAACTATGTTATATAATGTCAATAAGCAATAAAAAATCATCGAACAATATTATAATAATGTCAAAAATATTAATTAATTAATATATTAAAGTATATACAATGTCAATACTTATTATAAATGTCAAAAATATTCATAAAATGTCAATATTTTTAAGTAATACAATATCAATATTTATTATTAATATGAAGTCAATATCTACTGCCAAAACAATGGCAATATTTATTATAAAAGCATTGTCAATATTTTTGCTTTAAAAATTCATTAACTGAATAGAAACAGTTATCCAAAAGCCAACTGAAAATTGATTTCTTGAATTTATTTGTAGGCAACACTCTGATGTATGCAAGTAGATTATTAAAAATTTTGGTTGCCATGCAATAGGAATTCCTGCTGTATCTATAAATGTAGTCTCTGTCTAGGTACCAGTAATACATTTGGATTTCTGTCCCGTACTCTTTGGAAACGTGCTCGTATAATGGGAACAAGTGTGATTATTTCTTTACGAATAAACAAACTTCATAAATGTATAGACAAGGAAGTGGAAGAATTTTTAACATTTTAAACAAAAGTTTGCAATATGCTAAATAATCAGCTCCATAAACAGCTCCTACACATTTTTGATTTTGAGCAAGCAAGGCTCTGTTTACATCTACTGAGTTTGCCCAAATCACTAGTCCGTAACGTAGCACTGATGAGACATATCCGTGATATGCATTAAGAGCTATTTCTGTATTGGATATGCGTCTCAGTTTTCGAAGAGCAAATACAAATCTGTCCAGTCGTGTACAGGCTCTCTTCACGTGCTCTTTCCAATTCAATTTTTCATCGATAACGATTCCTAAGAATAAAGTTGATGGTACTGGTTCCAATATCGTATTACAGTATTGGATATTGGGAAGTTTTATCAAGGAATTATTTGTTTGAAAATATCCCATACACTCAGTACGTTTTTTATAGAAAAACTACACGTTACTAGCAGTAAGTAATTTTGAATTTCATAGAATCATACAATAGTACAGTTAAATATAAATATGAAATTTGTTGGATAGACTAATAACTTTTTTATTTATGTAAGCTTAAATGCTGAAATCCAGTGTTTTTCAGGATAAAAATTAAAAACATGTTTAAAAAAAACTGGTGTGGCAAGGAATGAATTATTGGAGCTGAATATATAGCAAATGATCTATCCTGTCGGCCAAATCAATTTGGCAAACGATGTACCAAAAACCCTGTATAATTGGATGGGAATGGGACTGATGCATATCCAACTTTGTAGATCAGGATTCTTTTTTGCGGAGTTGTTCTAAAAAGTGTAGAGATTCGTGACGGTACTCACAGAAGGCCTTAGCGATGGCGATGTTAGCGAGCACCATGACGATGGGCATCATGATGACGGCCGAGCCCAGCGTGTGCACCATGTCCACGAACGTCACCGTGCTGTTGTCCAGCGACGCGCTGAACGGCGGCGCCGCCAGCCGCGGCAGCCCCGGCTCCACGCGACCTGACACAACACCCATTGTATACAACAGCTTTCTATACATATAACGTGAAGTTATGCCAGATAATTAAGTTTGAATTAAAGGCTGGTACACGTATCTGTATTAAACAAACTGAGTGTACTTCTCTCTGCACTATCGACATCAACAAATTATACACAAAACATTTGGTAATGTGAGCTTGAACTAGGACTGTCGTTTCACTTGTAGCTGGAGAACAGACAGCTCAAGACAGAACTTCACCTACATTTTCAGCACAGATGGCAAATAAAACCGTGTGGTTGTTACCAGAGAGTCTGAAGAGCGGCGGCTGGTTGGGGTGGTGCGTGAGGTAGGCGAAGGCCGAGGCGGCCAGCACCACGAGCGCGTTGCGGCTGATGGACGCCAGCCACAGCGCGCGCGACAGCCGCGGCGAGCGCACGCGCACGTCCTTCAGTTTCTGTATGAGACCACACACTTTCCATTACTACAGGTAACATGCACGAACAAAGCTCTCTACCACCTAGTGGAGCAATTCGTGCCACTTGGTGACTATGAAGCGTCACATACCCTGAGCAGCAGCAGCACGGAGCAGCACACGGCGCCTAGCACGGCGTCGGCCGGCCGCACGTCGTCCCACTTGGTGACGATGAGACGGATGTTGTCCCCCACGGATTCGGCAGTAAAGCTAAGCCCCAGCAGTCCCTTGAGCTGCGCAGCCACGATGATGATGGCTGTAGCCGACGTGAAACCGCTCGTCACGGACGGAGAAATCAGCTCTACCAGGAAGCCTGAGGAACTTCATCATGTTACCACGAATTCTGCCATATACTCACATATTTCAGTAGCCGTCATATCGCTGACGTTTGTGTACACTAAGTATTTTATTTTGTTAGGTTTGGCGTCAGTGAAATTATTATAAAACATTAGTATTATAATAAGATTGATTGCATTGTTATAAAAGTGTTCAGTGGCGTCATCCATAAATTGGAGAGCCAATCTTTTGTTGTATATTTACCTTGATGCAAGAAAGTGATTTATGTGATGATGTCTAAAGTAAAAAATTTCACAAAACATATTTACGCACATTTACTAATACGTACGTAGTACGTACCATAGCTTTCAGTCACAAAACGGTCATCTATTTAGATCAGGGGTGGTTAACCAGCCGATCGCGATCCAACTGGCCATCTCGGTTGTTAATTCAGTCGATCTTGACTAGCGTTTACTTTTAGGCTATATACGTATACGTAGGTAATCATAACAGATATATCCGTAGCTATATTCTATTACTTGATCGCCCAGACACCCACAGCAAGTTGCTCAAAATTTTCGATCACTCTCTTTATTCTTATTATTAAGTTGATTATATAATTGGTAGATCTTACAGTGCAGAGTTGAGCCATTAAACAGCAGATCGTGGGTAGGATCAAGTTGGCCACCCCTGATACAGATACATAAACTTGAAAATATAACAATAACTACAGTATAATGAAGGTGCTGCCCTATATCCACAAAGCACGTAGCTGACCGTTGTACAATAGGAAGCTCATAGTTTTGATTGAAGTTTCCCGCCCGTCGTGTCTAATAGTGTACAAAGTCAGTAAATATTTGTTCGTTATTATGTGGGATTAAGTGAAATTAAAATGTTCGCACATGTCATAAACATTGAGATAAGGAGCTGTTTAGTTACAGGGCGCAAACCTAGGGAGACAAATGTTGACGAAGTAAACCAATGAGCGTTCCACTCACAAGTAGATACCGACTGTGCCGCTATACGTAGATGTCACCAGAGTTTTAGCTGGAGGACGTCCGCAGCTAGACATAGGCATTGTCAAGTATCATCACAACGACCGGTCCTGTGCGTCTTGCATCTATCGTCTGATAAGCCTGTTGTGGGAGTCGTCCCGCGACCCTCACTAGGACATGGGATTTTTTAGGATGCTGGTTCACTTTGTGCGGGGAGCTCTACCAAAGTAAGCAGTAAATGTGGATGGCTATAATAGTATCTACTGGTAGGAGAAAAACTAACATGCGAGGTCGATTGTGTAAACGATGCTAGAATGTATCCGAATAGTAAACAAAGATGACGGGTTGTTCCCTAAGGTCCATGATCTTCTTTTTCCAGCGAGTCCACGAAAAATAAAACGCGTTCTGAAATTTCCCTACATCAATTCCCAACGGGACCACGACACTTGTCCAAACTACAGACATTAAAGACAATTTTTTGTTTGCCTTAATAAGTTTGTAAGCCTTGGAAAAAAGAAACAGTTACTTACTATAGTTTAGTTAGACTATTTTGATTTACTTTGATAATTCTGAAATTGTGATTTATAATTTTTAAGTCTATTTTAGTGTGAAATTAGAATTATTTATTATAATTGTTATAAAAACTTTTTCCATGTTTATGCTGTGTTTATGACTATGAGACATGCAAGTACGAGTACTGTTTACCATTTCATACATGCGTATATGAAATAAAATTATTCATTGTTTTTTATTTCATAGAAATAGAAATAACAATCATTATCCCTTATCAAAGCTTTTATTCCTGACTGTACCAAACATTCTCATGGACTCGTAGGGAATGAAAATATTTAATATTTAAAAAATAATGACATTGACTCATTGGAATGTAATGTTCGAACTTTTATTTTTCGAGAACAATGGACTCGTGGGCCTTTGGTACCCGACATGACAGACATGTATAAAGAACATCTGCGCCGACTACTAATAAATCGGGTTATGATCAGGATGACGGCGGTAGCACGTACCTAGTCGCAGCAGGCCCATGATGAGCACGACGCAGCCCGACAGGAAGGTGAGCAGCACCACGAACTCGACGGGCAGGCCGCGGCAGATCTGCAGCGTGAACAGCGCCATGAGGCTGGTGGGCCCGATGGACACCTCCTTCACCGTGCCCAGCACCACGTACAGCATCGTGCCTGCCACACACCACAGGTACAGACTCCCCACATTGTCCCATCACACACACACATAACAATACACAGAATACCTTCATCTCAGTACTACTTAGGTTTTAATTTGATGAGAGCGGAGTCGCTGGTCAACATTAAAGAGTTGGTGTGTTATACATGTGTATCAAGGGTCCTTTAAGAATAATGTTTTATCTTAATACTCAATTCTTTATTGCATTTTTTTAATACTAGTAACTTAAAAATTTATTAGAACAACTAATTACTGCCCGCGGCTTCACCTGCGTGAAAGTAGGTTTCTCCATACCAACTTTGGTCTTGTTTATCCCCTTTTGGGAGGGAATTTTCCAAAATCTAACAAGTAAAAAGAAAAGTTGTGCAAAAATTAATTGCGGCTGTGCGTTGGTTGATATGTCAGTTTGACAGTATTTCCTTTTACGTTTATAGACTTTTACCCCTTTTTTCAACTCCATTAGGGGACGAAATTTAATACAATACGTAATTCGGTTTCCATCAATTCTGTTAAAGCATGTTTATGCAAAATTTGAGGAAGGTAGATTGAACCAAGGAATCACGTTGTCCCATAATAACTTTGCCCTGCTTTTTCACCCTTTTAGGTATAGAATTTCAAAAAGTCCCATCTTATCGGATGCAACGAATGATGATCAAAAATCTATTCCCTCCAACTGTCAGGTCTTTACGATCAGCAGTTTAGGCTGTGCGTCCAAAAACAAAAATCCGCCAACCAGCCATTCAGTAAGTCCATTTTAAATTACATACGTAACATACCTATTAAGCTAGGTAATGTATATAAATTTATTATTTTATTATGTCTTAAACATATACTTTTCTGTTGACTCTACCTAATTATAGATACTAATTACATTGACAAAATAAAATACTAATAATGTAGTGTTCTAGGTCACCTTTTTATGTTACAACAACGCAGGCATTGAACTTCGCAGTCAATAACAATATCTGTACCAAGAACAAACACAAACAATACTAGTTTTTAAGAAACGATAGTGAAGAACGCAAGAGTCTCACTCTCCTTCATCTCCTTGTATAATCTTTTATATTAAGAGGGCCCTTCCTCATTCGACGTCGAGCATGGTTTAAAAGCTTACTTATTGCTTCGTCAATCATCAATGTTGCAATCCAACGCGATGCTTGTTGAAAAAGACAACCCGAACAAAGAGGAACGCCGGAAAACTCTATTGGTACTCCGTAATTCCGTGATCTACTCGAATATTTCACAAAACTTGTTCCAGGAAATACGTATTTTTTTTATCCTTTAAAGTTTTTGAGAAAATATTTCATTATTTAGAATCTCGATTGAATGTGCAAGACATCTATAGAAGTACTTTTTTATATTTAAAATAGATGAGTAACTTATGAAAGGATAAATTTAACGTAAAATGGCACATTTTCAGAAGTCTTTACTGGATTAGTTTTATACAGATTTATGTTTAGATTTCTAATAGATAATATCCACAAGATATGTGTGTATCTAAAATATCTAGAGAAAGTGTGCAATTATATCACAATCGCGTAATAGCGATTTTATGAATATGTCGGTGGATCTGTCAAGCATTGGTTTAAGTATATCAAATTAAAAAAAATGTGTCTCAGGTTGGTCGCTGTTTACTGACACTGTTTATCTTTAGAGTCACTTTAAAGCTGACCAGGTAGCTGCCTCAACATGAATATTTAGTACCGAATCAAGATTATTCAATAACCAGTGATGCTGGGACGTGTTCACACTATATGTTTTAGTTGATATCATAAAGATTGAACTGGTCTGGTGTTCTTATTTAATTCTGTAAAAAAATGCGATATAATTCTGACGATTGAATGTTTTTTCACAAAATCTATCCTTTGACAGATCGAGTTTAATGCGATAAAGCCCAAAAGTGGTAGTAGCATTATTACACATGTCCAATGTTGGGGTGAATGATGTAAGATAACGTGACGTACCGACGAAGGAGGAGTAGAGTCCGTACTGCACGGGCAGGTTGGCGAGGCTGGCGTAGGCGATGCTCTGCGGCACGAGCGTGAGGCCCAGCGTGACGCCGGCCACCAGGTCAGCCAGCGCCGACACGCGGTCGTAGCGCGGCAGCCAGCGCAGCAGCGGCACGCGCCGCCGCAGCAGCCGCCGCCAGCCGCCGCCCTTGCCACTGCGCCGCTTCATCGGGATGCCCAGCTCCGACTCCATGCTGAGAGCGACCACTACGACTACTGTTCACCGAGCAGGTTCACTAATTTATTTAATTAATTAATTAATTAGTATTCTTATGGTCGGTGTCGCGCGTCCGAGTCCGGCGTGTGAACCTCACTGTGCTTTCGGATGTGCGAGCTGCCGCCCGTTATAATTTAATTCATTATCTCGGTATCAGTAAACCTTTCCGACGAGTAAGCAAACAGCGGCACAACACGCAGATACGGCGCCCGCTGCAGCGCACGGCGCGCTGCACGTCGCTCACCTGCGCACTACACACGCCCGGAGATCAGCAGAAGACACAACCGTTTGATACTAACTTAATTGACTGCCCAACTGAAAACAGAACAATATGTTTGTACACGTAACACGGCGACAACATCTCTCAGTTATCACTACACACATGGTCGTTGACCCGGCACTGCTGCACTTGTCCCGAGCTCAGCAAACATTTAAAGCTATGAAACACTGACAAATAAGCGATCAACCTTCGAGCTAGAACGCAGATCTTTTCTTGGTTACTTGGATTCCAGAGTTGTCGATTGATCGCTGAAAAATTAAACGAGAACTAGGTGCGCGCTGCTAGCGCTGGTGGAGGCGAGCGAGTGCGCGGCCACGCGCCCGCCGCCAGCCAGCCGACCGGGACTACTAATACCTATACGTAAGTTAGGTATATCCGATGACTCCAGTCTGCTTCGAAAACGAGCAAATTTCGCATACCTGGCGCATTTTAATGTCATCGCAACTACCCGATGGCTTTAAATCGAATCTATAACTTGTGACTGCCGCCGACACGGCGTATCTTCATCCTCCATCAGACTCGTGTGGTTGCGCCGTTCAAACAAAAAAATACAAATCTTTCTTCTTTATCGATATAGAACACCCAACATTACTAGGTTTGTTATGGAAACTCAACATAAAGTGAAAAGGAATGTGACCATTGAATGAAAAACAATAAAGTTGTAGGCATTTGTGTTGTGACAGCTATTACGTACGAAGTGGCATTTTCTTGAATGTGTGATGCGATGTGCGTCTCACGGCCAGTTGATGATTGAACACGACCGCGTCAGACATAACATACCAGGGCAGCTGTGCGCCGTGACGCGGCGGTGCATGCTGGCGCTACATGCGCGTCTTATCGCGACCTGTTGCAATAAGTGAAAAAAGAACGACCGCACATAGAGTTGAGCAACCTCAATGGCCTACCTTGTCCTTACAATTTCGCTTTGTGACATACGTGCTGGAGCATGCGCGCGCACACCGGCTCCGTCCAGCGCGAGGAGCTGGCGCCGCCCACGACCAGGTCGCAAGACGCGATGTGTCGGCCCGACACACATAATATACATCATTACAGTGATGGGTATTTGTGGAGGAAACCCTATCATGATTCTTGTTGCAACAGAAATCTCAACTCCGTGCATCGTAACACTACATGCAGTTGTGTCGCTGCCTGCGGTGCCGGGACCAGGCTGCTGATGCACAATTTGTTTATAACATACATTCGTACATCAGCGTCATTACAACAGCCACTACAGTAGATACCTGGGGCACTATTTATATGCCTAAATATATTTGTGTACCAACAACATAAACTACCGTTGCTGGATATCTCAATTACATAATTTTATAAACCAAGGAGTCAGAGCTTGCGTTAATAGCCACTTCATATATGCCAAGATGTGGTCAGTTAACATCCCGATAGGTAGCATTTGCATTATTACTTAGTGTTTAACCTGAATATTAGCGTGCATTCCGACCACTCCTACTTACTAGTTTTCAATGAAGTTTCTAAGTTACGTTAAATGATCATATTACAGGTTCCAGCGATAGACCGGCCATCACAAGTGCTGATGTCGGCAGAGCCTGACTCGAAGCAACGGCTTCACGAGTCACATACCCACTAGCCTTCTACAAATAGCTATCAGCATCCAATGTCTTTATTTTCCACCAAGTCCTTTGAAGTTCCTACCCGGTCATGAGCTTACTATACAGCAGAAAGATTTGTAAGTGAATGTTCCTTTTGCGAATATTTTGAGAAATCCGACTATTTTGATTCATACAAAAGATATGACAAAAACAAAGTCATCTGCTTTAGTTACGTACATGTGCTGGTTCACAGAAAGTGTAAGCTGTTTATTTACCGATGACTTTATAACGTAAAGAGCTGTCACCTGCAGATAGCTACAGTTAATAACAATATTGTACCGACTAGTGCGCGGCAGAGAGCGCTCGGGCACGGGGGGGGCGTCTCGCAACACGTTGACACGTTTTCCAAATGTTGGTAACGTCTCGCTGATACGCTTGTGAATGCTACTATTGTTCATTGGGCTCTTATCTATGTGTCGCTAGGCTGCAGGTGGTAATCTGCGACATTGCAGCCACTAGCACGGAGGCCTTGCCCTGCCTCCGAGCACTGTTTACTGTACTGCCTGTAGTACGCGTCCTAGAACACGCGGCATACCACAAGTCCAGTTGAAACCCTTCAAGTTGCCGGAGCTCGCTCAGTTCCGCAACAAAACGAAATAAATTAAGACTTCATTATAATCGTTATAATTAATTTTAATCGTCGTTTATAATGAGCTAACTCGAATGGATTAGCATTTACAAATGTATCGATGACACTATAAATAAACCACAAACTAGAAAAACGGGCGCCTGCGCAAACGAGTCGGCCGAACGTGCGTACCACCGTAACGCGGAATACTAAGTTATCTCTGAATTTAGTGAGTCGATATCTGGCTCCGACGTCACCTTTGACTAGAAGAACCCCTGGCTGCACCCCGGGGCGACATTTCTCAGATGTACGAAATATATCAACTGTATGTCATTTTTAACCCGAAGGTAGACTGGTAGAGAATGCCTAGTTGCATTGTCTGCCTGTGTACCGCTACTGTACATGAAAATTAAATTAATAAATTAACTCGTTGTAGAAGTGAACTCTATCTGAATAAGTAATTTCTATGATCATAATTGTGATATCAGTCGCGTGACACAAATGTCAGATCTAACGTGTCTAAATAACGTCCTAGTTCGTCTTCTGGCCGGCCTCGTACTGCGCACTCGAGGTCGCTTCCCTCCCAATCTCTTGTTGTCAGCTGACACGTCATCGTTTTCCTTCACAAAAGCCCCCTTATGTGGTTAGCATGGATCAAGCATTTGGCAGGTTGGCTATGTACATACATACTGTAAGAAATTTAACTCAGGCAAATGAATCGCTGTTATTATAAGAATAACCTCCATTATGAAAAATACGGTTCCAGACAGTAATTGCTTAATTCTGTTTTAATTCATCGAGCCCCCAAGCGCACACCTATTGTTTACGACGTTTTTTTCAGGTGTCGGATCGATGAGGACTTTTTAGGTTTCATTTATGATGGTGTTTTGAACAGTCCTACAATTTTCAGGTGGGTGCGAATTATTGTAAACTTCCCACTATTTATTAGTTTAATTGGCCTCGACTATTAGTGAACAAAGAGATATTCTTGTTTTTAGAGGTTTTGTTTATGGTAGGTAAAAATGATCCAATGACGAATCCTGCTCTTGGGTGGAGCGGGAAACAGTGTCAGACTCTTACTGACTAAACAACCTAGCCCGTTCCAACATCGCCATACATACCAGGGCCAGAGCCTTCCTTTCAGACACAAACCCTTGGCCCTAATTAGCTTCGACCCTTCTGCAGGGTCCCTACGTTGTTTTTAGAGGTGTTATTGTTCTTGGTGTAGTATTTGAAAAATATTCTCATTACAGACTCATTACTAGAAAAGTTAACATTGTTTATATTATGATTGAATAGTACAAAAACTTATATCTATACTAATATTATAAAGCTGAAGAGTTTGTTTGTTTGTTTGTTTGTTTGTTTGAACGCGCTAATCTCAGGAACTACTGGTCCGAATTGAAAAATTCTTTTTGTGTTGAGTAGATCATTTATTGAGGAAGGCTTTAGGCTATATAACATCACGCTGCGACTAATAGAAGCGAAGAAATAACGGAAAATGTGGAAAAAACTGGGAAAATTATTCATCTTTGAGGGCTTCCGTTGCGTGCGCTGCCAAAACGGTTTAAGATACCAAAAAAATATGTACGAAAGAATTATTCCTCTTAAAATTATCTAAAAAAATGTCCGCGACAGTATATGTCTATCTTTTAAGGTTAACTTACTAGAGCCGTTTTTATGCGAATCAAATTTAGCCAATTTTTACCGATTATTTGTGAGAGTTCTATCAACATAATAATATAATCTTTATCCAAATAAATGTGTTGTTGATTAAGAGTATGTAATTGTAAACAAAATTGTCATTGACATCATTTAATTTCAACGAACATCTTAGAAGATATTACAATTTTAAAATAACTCCGATATAAAATTCACACGCGATGCATGATGTGCTAAACTTGACGCTGCGCCTGGCTGGCGGGCGAGGAGAGGGGTTGCTTGCGGGCGGCGCGGATGGGTTTTTTTTTTATGGTAGGTAAAAATCATCCAATGACGAATCCCGCTCAGCGAAACAGTGTCAGACTCTTACTGACTAAACAACCTACCCCGTTCCTCCCTTGCCATATTCCCAGAGCCCCGGTATAACGCTTTCGCACCAACCCTCAGTTGCAGGAGGCTTCGCCCCTGAAGGGCCCCACAGTTTGCTGACAACACCTTGAGGCGCGCGGAAGCAGTGCACGCCGTCGACGACTTGGTCTCGGTCTGGACTGTTACCAGACAACCGGACGGCGAGCTACCCATTGCTCACCGTCCACAAGCCAGCGTCTAAGGAGACCGGATATCGGCGGGATCGCGGCGGTGGGTGACGGTGACGGCTACGGCGAGGGCGCTGTTGCCTTTGCCTTATGCGGTCGGCCTCCTCCTTTACGAGCATTACTGCTTTGCAGAAGGAGGCGACCGCTTGCCATTCTTCTTCGCTACGAACTATGGCCTGAACCAAGGCCCGGCGCGAGAGGTCGCCGCCGCTGATCACCCCCACGAGGACACGGCGATGCTCTTCTCAAGCGGGGCACACCTCCACCGTGTGCTCCACCGTATCCTCCGGGCTGACCATACAGTGGCGACACCCGGGCGTCTCTTCCTTCTTCCCATGTCCGGTGAGAACCTGCGTCATGCGGAAGGTGAGGATGCCGTGATAGATATCACGCCTCAAAGAGGGGACTTACCGCCGAGATTATGGCGTGCCCAAGTTGGGGTGTAGCTCTATGAAGTACTTTTAGATAATTATGTTCTTTTAAAAACGAAATTGTCTAAAATAATAACAGAAATTGACACGGGCAAAGTCGTGGGTAACAGCTATCTACACTAATATAATAAAGAAGTAAAGTTTGTTTTTTTGTTTTTATGTTTTTTTGTTTGTAGGAGGTAATCTCTGGAACTACTGGTCCGATTGCAAAAATTTTAGCAACAATAGAAAGCTGCTTTACTCCTGAGTGACATAGGCTATATTTTATGTACGCGGGCGAAGCTGCGGGCAAAAGCTAGTAATTCATAAAGCTGAGGAGGTTGTTTGCAAAAATAAATATGATGCCCAAAATAACTATTCCACGCGGACGAAGTCGCGGGCACAGCTAGTCATATAATATAGAGTGAGTATATGAATACCTACTATAGAGTGAGGATAATTTATATATTTTAGTAATTTATTAATATCTCTATGGCTCAGTGTTGTGATGTAACCAATGGATGTAACGAATGATAAACTTCTCAAATTCGCGAATGTGAATAAGCAGCGCGGGTGTCAGTTGTGTTGACAGTATCGACAGCAGCGCGGGTGTCAGTAGTGTTGATAGTATCGACAGCAACGCGGGTGTCAGTAGTGTTGACAGTATCGACAGCAGCGCGGGTGTCAGTAGTGTTGACAGTATCGACAGCAGCGCGAGTGTCAGTAGTGTTGACAGTATCGACAGCAGCGCGGGTGTCAGTAGTGTTGACAGTATCGACAGCAGCGCGGGTGTCAGTAGTGTTGACAGTATCGACAGCAGCGCGGGTGTCAGTAGTGTTGACAGTATCGACAGCAGCGCGGGTGTCAGTAGTGTTGACAGTATCGACAGCAGCGCGGGTGTCAGTAGTGTTGACAGTATCGACAGCAGCGCGGGTGTCAGTAGTGTTGACAGTATCGACAGCAGCGCGGGTGTCAGTAGTGTTGACAGTATCGACAGCAGCGCGGGTGTCAGTAGTGTTGACAGTATCGACAGCAGCGCGGGTGTCAGTAGTGTTGACAGTATCGACAGCAGCGCGGGTGTCAGTAGTGTTGACAGTATCGACAGCAGCGCGGGTGTCAGTAGTGTAGTGTTGACAGTATCGACAGCAGCGCGGGTGTCAGTAGTGTTGACAGTATCGACAGCAGCGCGGGTGTCAGTAGTGTTGACAGTATCGCGCAACACGGGTTTTGGTAGTGTATAGTGTGTTTCTGCAACTTGAGATCCGTTACAGAAAAAATAATACTACAAACTCTCCAATACACCAAATAATTTATTTATTTTTTTGCAACTATATAACATAACTATACAATACGTAAGTATATAGTGTAAATGCACCGTAGTCACCACGCGTTAGTGCTAGCAGTATACATAATATAAATAAATAAGTGTATATGTAATTTACATAATTCAGGCTAATTCATAAGCTCAGGTACTTACGCTAAAGTCGCCTTAAGATACATTAGTACTAACAGGTAACGTATATTTACAACCGAACGCCGGCGCCCGGCCGCCCGCGCCTGCGCTCTCGAGGCGCTACTATAAAAATGTACATCACTTGAGCACCGATTGCTACTTATTAAGCGATATAAAAATATAAACAAAAACAAACAGAATGGTAAGCATGTGTCGCGCGGGGCGGCAGGCAGCGCCGGCGCACCACGCGAGTGTCGGCGCGCTACTTCACTTTCTTCATGATGAGGTCGATCTGCTCGTCGACGCGCGCGCTCGTGCCCCTGCAACAACCGCCAGCTTCACTACACGCGCCACCACATGCACAGTAAACTTCTCACAACAACGAGCAAGGCTCGAGGAGCCCGGCCCGCACCAACAACATGCCCGACCGCACGGCCAGAGCTGTTTGACGGCAGTATTTATTGATTTTAAAGGTCTTTGTGAACATGTTAAAGGAAAAGGGTACTAAAGTACTTAGTTACTAAAAGAATAGTTATTTGGAAGCAGCAGTCATGGTGGTGAAGTAGCAAGTGAGACCGCCGATAGAGCATTAGTATAGATAAGTTAGTACTTGTTGTTAGTATTGGCACAAGGCAATCGAGTAAACTTACACTCATCGATGTGTGAGACCACGAGTATTACGATTACGATGACGTGCTAAGGGGAAAGAATTTTTAGGATAACGTCAGTATTGTCTTTACGGTAAGTGGTTAGCAGACACAGTCTAGTGATGTCGAAACATATTATAACAAATAGAGACGAATAGTTTGGATGCGCGCCACAGATGCTCCTCCACTGCAGCTGCAGCAGCGCCATGGGAGCTAGCAGAGCGGCCTCGTGCTCACCTGAAGGCGGAGGGGTCGGGCCCGATCATGGCGACGAGCTGCGGCACGTCCTGCGAGTGCGCCACGAAGCGCGCCAGCGCCTTGCAGGCGCGCCACAGGTGCTCCTCGGCCGGCGCCCACTGCAGCAGCTGCAGCAGCGCCATGGCCAGCTCCACGCACACCTCGTCGAACACCTGCGCAACGTAGAGACACAATACGCGCACACACACGAGCCCATGGACACACCGCCGCGCACAACCGCTCAAATAGTTCACCAGCACTACCCGGGAATTGAACGCGATGTGATAACAGGAATACTAACAAATCTTTCACTTCACAAAACGCGCTACTATTGGAGCGGATGGAGTCACCACATATGCTTTATTATTAAGGTCAAGTTCATGGTAAACAACAGTTACGCATGACTGTTGCAGCAACAACATTCTATGTCGTTGGCAACGTGTTCCACAACAAAGTTTTTTAGTGCTGAATGAATAGTTTGCAACTATTGCAACATGCCTGAAGACCAGTAACACTACACATATAATCTGTCTGCCTTGCCAGCGACATGAATACATACTCCTGACATAAGTACTGTTGATATTGCCTGACTGTGATAATATATTGCGTCACACCGATTAAAAGAATAGATCAGTATGAACCCGCGCAACTTGCGTTTTAATATATTCGATAACACAAAATTAAATTAAGTTACATATCCATTACTGTTTGCTTCTCTATGGAATCTACCAACCCGCACTGGGCCCGCGTGGTGGATTACGGCCCACTCCCTCTCTTAGAGAGGAGGCCTGTGTCCCTGCAGTGGGAACATTAAAAAGGCTGATGATGATGATGTGATGCATTACTGTTTGCTTCTCAATAGAATGCATGCATGTTTGGGAATTCCTTGAAGTTGCTATCTCGAAACAACTGAATTCGCACCAGGAGTAACGACAGTGCTACAATTAGAGGTCGCGTCAACTGCATAACGAGAGCAAATACTCATGGAATATTGATTTAATATTAAAGTTCCCGTTATACTGTATTATTCATTTTTTACTAGGGCTTAGAGATGATTTTTGAGTTATCGGTCGAAACGCTCCACATACAGCGAAACCCTTACGTCAGACTTTAACCTTCCTCTGTCGTCAGACTCAAAACTTACAATGTGTGCCTTTACGTGCGTTTTACAAAGACAACGATGTCTTTCGAACTACCTGCAGCCCTGGCATGAATATTGAATGAAACAGGTCTACCTAATAATTCTGTGACTCTGGGAAAAAAACATGAGTTTATTTAATGTATGTTTATATGTGAAGTAAAAACAAATATTTAGCTACCGAACTAGATATATGAGACGAGGTCAATAATACATTATCATTTGTTGAAGGGGAAAACCGAAACAGAAACTGAGCAGCCGTGTGACGAGCCGCAAACATGTTGAGACACGGGAGGCTCGCCGCTGGGGCGTCTGCCGGCAACAACTCTACGACAAAACTATTTTTCAAATCGGTTACAAGAATTATTTATGTAAATTTTATGTCATGCATTTTAATAAAAAAATCTTCAATGATCGTTCTTATAATAGTTCGTCAAAACACGAAAACAAAAAATATACAATAAAAACAGAAACAATATTATTCATCTTATTGCCTATGTATCGACCGAAACGCTTCCTTTTTTGGGATCATTAATTTATTTTTCACTAGCGACCCGCCCCAGCTTCGCACGTATGCAAAGGTGATATATTATAGCTATAAACCTTCCTCTTGAATCACTCTACCTATTAAAAAAAACCGCATCAAAATCCGTTGCGTACTTTTAAAAATCTAAGCATACATAGGATCTAAGCAACTTTGTTTTATACTATGTAATGATGATTACTCATACTGAGAGAGTACCTAAGTGTAAAGTTACCTGCGGAGCGGGTTAAAAGTTTTCATCCCTAGGGAGAATTACTTTCAACTGACAGCTATCAATTATTTAAAAAAAACTAGTCTTATTTTGACATTTCTATTGAACCGTGACTCAAATTTTATACAACCAGTACAATTGAAATAACATAAAGATAGTATTAATTAAAGTATACACTTTTTAAATGACTATATTTTCATTTAATTTCAGCTAGGTAGACAAGGTGTCATTGACATGTTAACGCAAACGAATACCATGGATCCAGTAGGACCCCACAGTGATGGAATTTTTCGTTGGTTTTTTTTTTCAAATTTTTGAAAAAAAAGTTTTATTTTTTTAAATTTTACCTGTATAAAATCGTTATTCTGACCAATCCCAATGAATTTTTTAGAAAAAAAAAGAAAAAAATTATTTTTACAAAATAAAAACTAATTAAAAAATCATCGAGGCAAATAAAGTCGTTATTCTAATCAAACCCGATGACATTTTTAATTTGGAATGTAATGCACTCATTTTTTTCGCAAAAAATGTTAAATTGACGTTTTTATACAGTTTAATTAAAAAACCGTTAAAAATTCATTGACTGGCCTGTCAGTCTAGTAGTTAGTGACCCTGACTGCTATGCGGGAGGTCGTGGGTTTGATTCCCACCCAGAACAAATGTTTGTGTGGTGAGCACGATCATTTGTTCTGTCTGGGTGTTATTAACTATAATATGTATGTATTTAGAAATATTTAAGTATGTTTATCAGTTGTCTAGTACTCATAACACAAGCTCTGCTTAGCTTGAGACTAGGCGGCGTTGTGTGATAGTTGTCAAATATTATATTACATATTATATTTTTATGGTGGATTATGGCCCATTCCCCTCTCTTAGAGAGGAGGCCTGTGTCCCTGCAGTGGGAACATTAAAAAGGCTGATGATGATGATATTATATTTAAAAAAAATAAGAAAAAACCGACAAAAAATTCTACCACTGGGGGGTCTAGAATCATGTACTGGATCTATGGTATTCGTTTGCGTTAACATGTCAATGACACCCTGTATATTTTGGAAAAATTACCTGAATTATTTTTGTTGGTTTTTCGAGTTGAACAGTTTTGTTTATATTTTACTAAATCTCTGTAATGAAAGATTTGTATTAACAAGATAAATTCATCAGATTAGATTCACTTAAGGATTTAACGCCAGATTCTTAAGAGAAGAGGCAAAAGTAGTAGTGGAAAACATTTTACCGCCGAAACATATCCTAAATTATACAACGACTTAGGTTTTTATTATTTTTATTTTCCTTGCACTGCTAATGAAAACCACAGTGTTTGCATCGGGTTAAAGAGTTATTTAGTCCCTCGAACTAATAGCCAAACGAAGTCACGGGACGGGACTAAATAGCTTACTTTCACCCCCAGGGTAACAATGTAGTATTATTGCAATTGTTTCTGCACTCGAGATTAGTGTCATGGCAACTGGTTACGAGTTGGTTCCAAGCGTGCCGCGCCGGAGCAGTCGGCGGCGCGTTCTTATCGCCTGAACAAGTGCAAGGTGCACTTGTAATCATCATAAATCTTCTACTGATAAATTTTATCACCCTGCGGGAAACATTTGACAAAACGAAATCGTTATATTTTCGAATCTTACTCTTAATCTTGTTAGGTTTACTTATTTTTCCATGAAACGTACGTCATGTTGACGTTATATAAATATATTCAATACATATTATACAAAATTGGAAATGTATAAACAATAAATATTTTCTTAGTTCAAATGTGACATAAGAACAGAGATGTGGGCACAGTGTCAGAGCGCGTCGCGCCACATCCGACAGCGCAAGCCGCGCGCAAACACGCCGCGCGGCCTGTCCGCGTCCTAGCACCGTTCAACAACACACCCAGTAATCTTGAAATAACATAAGATTGCCTCTTGACATTGTTACCCACACTTTTAAAGCTTTATGTACACATTTCTATTTGTTTGCTATTGACATATTTACATAATAATTAGCTTGAATTATTATACACTTACTTAATAAATTATATTAATTAAGTTTATTGCATTCTGTTTTAATTCTCATGTCTTTCTGAAGATAACATGTTCAAAAAATAAAAAAAAACATTGTTTGTATTATGCTGTTGCGAGCTGAGAGTGTCGTGGTAGACGTGGTCCGCGCCACTGCCTTACTCCAGCTTATTGTTACAGTTACAACTA
This sequence comes from Mythimna loreyi, assembly GCA_029852875.1. Lineage (NCBI taxonomy): Eukaryota > Metazoa > Arthropoda > Insecta > Lepidoptera > Noctuidae > Mythimna > Mythimna loreyi. The sequence continues at coordinate 24,064,200 of CM056785.1, forward strand.
GTGCAGGAGGAGTAGGTCAGTAAACTGCGCCGGTGATAATGCTTTTCTCCTACTGACGCAGGAGGGTCATGTTTGTCGAGAGTTTGTGCTATGTATGTATATTTCTTCGGCACGCTCTGTGGAATGAACGCTGGATAGATTCATAGAAATAAAGAATCGTTATATTCGTCTGAAGTGCCGGGGGGACATTGGTTATATACATACATTTGCGGTGAAGTAAGTGAGAATTGACGACAAATCGACGAAGTTGAGACCATGTATGAGGATATATCCAGAGCCATGCATGGTTAAAGACTTGCTTCACTGTGGTCTTGGGAGACTTTAACGCAAAACTGGGCAAACGAGACGATGACGAGCTGCGAGTGGAGCAATTTGGTTTTGAACGAAGGAACCGCCAGGGACACCTACTGGCTAGTTTTATGGAGACACGGCCTCTATATGATAAACTCCTTTAGAAAGCGTGAGTATAGGAAGTGCTCCTGGCCAAGCCTTGATGATGCAACTAAAAATGAGATTGAATCACGGATATCGAGGGATATGCCTTGGGGGCGTGCCACGTGGCACCACGATATTATCGCCCCATCCAGTCGCTTTGCAATTGCGTACAGTGATACGCTATCATCCACAGCGCAGAAGATGATCACTCGTGATTCACAGTGACGGCCACGACCACTCTAGCAAGAGTGTGCCGACTGAAAAAAAGAAATAAAGGTGAAAGCTAAAGGCCCGACTATGACAGTGTTCTCGCTAGATGGCGCTCAACTCAATACTTTAGTTTATTTTGTTTTCAGTGTATACGAGCATCTCATATTTTTAATGTTTACTAGAAAATAAAGTAAATGGTATTTACTACAGCCGGACTAATATTCTCCTAGAACGTAATAGTCAAATGATTGTCTCTAAATCCACCTAATTCTGAGTGTACATGACACTAACTGTAGTGATCATATTCTTTGTGACTGCCATGTGAAGTATCAAAATATATGCGAAATGGTCAATATGAATGGAGGTAAAACGTCACTTCGCCTATTGTAAATATTACACAGCAGGAGAGTAGAGTGCCTAGAGAGGCTGCGCAGCGGCGCCAGCGGCAGGCGCGTGCGTGTGACGTCAACACATGTGTTTATTGTAAAATTCAGGGAAATACGACGTGCGAGCCAGTGCTATGTACATCGTGCTCGGCTGCCTTATTTATGGCCGCTGCTTAGATAACGACATTCATAAATCAGGTGTGCGAGAGATACCGCGGCTCACATACAAACTTAAACATATTATTAGATCTGATTAGAACATAATATATCTACCTGCTTTGGGTATTATGATTACAACAAACAAGTTCGGAGATGAATAAGATAAACCAATTAACCGATTCTTAAAACTCAGTAACTGTTTTGTACATCTATTTGTTCATTATAAAAAACATGTTGAATATTTAAAATATTAAGCTAAAACGGGGACAACAAGAATAATGTGAGCGTTGAATACTTCATGGCGGATCAATGATGGCAGGTTATTCAGTCACAACACAACGCTGCGTACAATTTGTGTTGTGGTCTAGCGGGGCCACTCGAGCTAGATCGACAAAAACCAGTGGCAATGCTTTGTTTGTTCAATGAAGCTCCCGAGCTTACTGATAACATCCCTTGAAGTTAATACATGAATCGAGAAGTACATTAACACAAGTTACGATCAGTAGATATTATTTTAATGTATGTAAATAATTATCTAGGAAGGTCCATTGATATAATTAATTATTTTTGATGTATACAAAATACATACATGTGTGACAGAAAACGCGAAACACTTTATAAACTGATGAATATCGTATATTTGTTCACAGGTATGTATCTTGCCAATTAATCTATACTAATATTATAAAGCTGAAGAGTTTGTTTGTTTGTTTGTTTGAACGCGCTAATCTCAGGAACTACTGGTTCGAATTGAAAAATTCTTTTTGTGTTGAATAGATCATTTATCGAGGAAGGCTTTAGGCTATATAACATCACGCTGTGACTTATAGGAGCGAAGAAACAACGGAAAATGTGGAAAAAACGGGAGAAAATATTCATTTTTGAGGGCTTCCGTTGCGTGTGCTGCGAAAACGGTAGAAGATACCAAAAAAATATGTACGAAAGAATTATTCCTCTTAAAATGATCTAAAAAAAAGTCCGCGACAGTATATGTCTATCTTTTAAGATTAACTCACTAGAACCGTTTTTATGGGAATCAAATTTGGCCGAAATTAATGCATGCAACCAATGAGTTGTATCAACATAATAATATTAATCTTTATCCAAATAAATGTGTTGTTGATTAAGAGTATGTAATTGTGAACAAAATTGTGTTTGACATCACTTATTTTCAATGAACATCTTAAAAGATATTACGATTTTAAAATAACTCCGATATAAGATTCACACGCGCCGCATAATGAGCAAAATACGACGCTGCGCCTGGCCGGCGGGCGAGGAGAGGGGTTACTTGCGGGCGGCGCGGAGGGGTTTTTTTTATGGTAGGTAAAAATCATCCAATGACGATTCCCACTCTTGGGCGGAGCGGGACCAGACTCTTACTGACTAAACAACCTACCCCGTTCCTCCTTTGCCTTATTCCCAGAGCCCCGGTATAACGCTTTCGCACCAACCCTCGGCTGCAGGAGGCTTCGACCCTGAAGAGCCCCACAGTTTGCTGACAACAACTTGAGGCGCGCGAGAGCAGTGCACGCCGTCGACGACTTGGTCTTGATCTGGACTGTTACCAGACAACCGGACGGCGAGCTACCCATTGCTCACCGTCCGCAAGCCAGCGTCTACGGTGGCCGGATATCGGCGGGATCGCGGCGACACCGGCTACGGCGAGGGCGCTTTTGCCCTTGCCTTATGCGGTCGGCCTCCTCCTTTACGAGCATTACTGCTTCGCAGAAGGAGGCGACCGCTTGCCGTTCTTCTTCGCTGCGGACCATGGTCTGAACCAAGGCCCGGCGCGAGAGGTCGCCGCCGCCGATCACCCCCACGAGGACACAGCGATGCTCTTCTCAAGCGGGGCACACCTCCACCGTGTGCTCCACCGTGTCCTCCATGCTGGCCACACAGTGGCGACACCCGGGCGTCTCTTCCACACGAATCCGGTGCAGGAATCTCCTGAACTTCCCATGTTCAATAAGAACCTGCGTCATGTCCTGCGTAATGTCTATCCAACCACGCCTCAAAGAGGGCACTTACCACCGAGATTATGGCGTGCCCAAGTGGGTGGTGTAGCCCTATGAAGTACTTTTAGATAATTATGTTCTTTTAAAAACTAAATTGTCTAAATTAATAACTTATTACTTAATTACTAATAAGAAATTGATACGGGCAAAGTCGTGGGTAACAGCTATAATTTATAAAGCTGAGGTTGTTTTCAAAAATAAATATGATGCCCAAAATAACTATTCCACGCGGACGAAGTCGCGGGCACAGCTAGTTCATGATAAAATTACACGTGTAGAGTTTTAACACATTGATTTAATTTAACATTCTCAAATGACACAAGATTTGGTTTCAGAGCGCCTTCAAAATAGTCGCAACGTGCCGCAACTGTCACGCTGCAGCCGTGCTGCGGCCGCGCGATGTTCAGGCTAATCTGAAGGCGCTCTTAATGTATTCCGAGCGTAACACAACCGCAGGCTTGCTGGTTAGATGAGATGATTTATACTATAATTTCTATCAACATATTTGAGGTACGTTGGATTTTGTTAATAAATTAATTGTCATTAGTTTCTTTGGCCTAGGTAGAGTGGCCCGGCTAGATAGAAACACATTTATGTTATAATGTTGTTGGTAGACACGCCTGCTAGCCAATAATATTTTTATAGCCGAAAGGAAACGAATGTAGCCGGTGGTGGTGGCAGCCTGTTGGCTCCCTGGCAAGTGTTACAGTAAGACTGGTTCTATAAGCAAGCAGGGTTGACTCTTCTTGTTATTACTACAAAATGAAAAGCATTTATCGTTTATATTTGCAATTGTAGCAGGGTACCGACTGACAGCTCTTCACTCCGAGAAGTGTATTCATATTTTTAATGAATAAACGAGCGAGCAGTATGCATGTAGTGCGTCGATGATCCTTGACAGACGATAACAATGTCACTGTATATATTATTTAACGCAGTACTAACACATGTTATTCTTCCATCTAGATTTAAGCTTTTTATGAGTTAAGATACTACATTGTCACCTGGCAGTGACGCAAGCGGTACATTTAAACAATGTACGTTTATTGCGAATGCAAGTATTTGGTATTTATGGAGATTATTAATTAAGCTGACAGTGATTAGTTCGTGATAACTAGGCGACGCGGCAGATCAAGGCTCAGAACGAGGGCTGAGCCTTGAGCCTCGCCGAGAGGACAGGCGGTGCAAGCAGAGTATGACGGAGGGAGGCAACGGTGAGGATGAGATGGCGCGCGGTGAGGTACCTTGCACTTGGCGCCGCGGGGCAGCAGGTCGCGCAGCGCCTTGCCCACCTGGAAGCGCTGCAACACACGCACGGGCGCTGCACCACACCAGCTCGCTTTGTATCTCACAACAACAATCCTACCACACCGTAATATTCAGATGCGAGAATTCCACAAAACATATGAACTAAAGACAACTGGTACTTTGTTGTACATGAGTTTCAAGTTATAAAAAAACATTCGTTTATTTACATTTATACCAGGAACGTGCACACTATGCGATATATTACGTTACGTCCTAAAGCTCAGGTCACAATAATGCACATTTTCTACTTGATCCTCGCTAATAACATTTTGGGATTTTCTCTAGAGGACTTTATTTAAGATGCTGTTCTCAAACAGTTACTTGTACCTTATTATTAAATGCTATTCAAATTGAGATAAATATACAGGAATCTAAATACATAGAACATTAATGGCGTGTTGTTGTGAAATACAAATAATTTATAAAATAAATGTAAAAATTGCTATAATAAATAAAAATTAGAGAGCGAAGAGAACTAGGCCGGGTGCAAGAAATATTAGCGGAATTTGTTAGAACACAGCGAGCACGCGGAAATGTTATTTGTTACGTGACGGCACAACTAGACGGACATGTGACCTTTTGTTATTTTATCTTTATGCTGACGTCACATTTTAGTTACTGGAATATTTTTATTTCCATTCCTGCCCACACTGAGATGAATAAAATCTGCTCATATATGCATTTTTGATATGAGTAGCTTGTAGGTGCATGGGTGTCTAGTAGTAAGCCCTGACTTACGAATTGTAGTTCGCGGGTTTAAACCCAATCAGGCGCATTAATATGTGTAATTTATTTAATCGCCACTGCTCTATAAAACATAATGATGGAAAGCATCGTGAGGGAACCGGCTTGTCCTAGAAATTTAAATTCGTAGACATGAAATCCACCAATCTGCACTGGAGCCGAGTGGTGGATTACGGAGCATTCCCTCTCCTAAAGAGGATCCTCGAGTCTCAGCACTGAGACATTATAAAGCTGACTATGCTTTGTTATTTTATTTGTGTATCTTAGTTAAACTGTATGAGCTGATTTGTGAGTGTGTGTTGTTGAGTCACGACGGGTGCTGGGTTAGCGTTGCCGTTATAAGAAATCACTTTCGCAAGCCTTGCTTGGTATACCAACTGTCTTCAGTAAAATCTTTTATTTTAACAGAATGGGATCTACCCGACGTGCAGTGAGGGTATGAATACTCTTCAATTTTTAGGTAAGAGTTATTTTTTCTTGTTATAATAACATGTAAATCTGAGGATACGATCCAACATCGGCGCACTCTACACGTAGAGTGCGCCGAGCGGCCGTGCGCCACGACAGCGTCCGGTGCTGCGCGTGCCGAGCGGGGACGCGGCCCACACAACCCCAGGCAAGTCAACGCCATTGACACGTTTTGTTCTATGGCAAATTAAAACGTGAAATTGATATCACTTGTTAATTAATTAAATTAGAATGCGAGAACATATTAAGAATCTATCTACATTAGAATTGCAGATTTACTTACTTAGTATGTACATAAATTAATGAATACATACATGTTGAAATAAACGATATTTGCGTCTCATCATTCTAATACCTATTTAGGCTCAATTCAGCTCGGCTAGAACTGCTCAACAGAAGGCGTCATTAGCATCCAGTGCGTCCAGGTTAACGCGGTGTTGGTTGCCAGAAGGCGTGTTACTACTTCAGTGAGACAACTATAAATATGCACATTTTCTTGAGGCAGTCTCTTTATAGAACGCTTCGAAAGTGAAGCAAGTTTTCCTTGAATGTTGTCAATAAACGATGAACAGAGATTTTTAGTTGTTTACGACAGAATCCTTGTGGTCATCGAACTGCGTCGCTGCGGACGCGTGCACTAAGTTATAGAGTACCTACATTACATGATCACAGGTAACTTGATGCGTCAGGTTATGACAGACAAATGTAGTTGAATATAAGATTTTCTTGAAGTAATTTGTTTGAAGAAGGAAATCATATAATTCAGGCTTCAGGTTCTGCGGTGGATAAGCACATTGAGAGCATGGTGGCGCTTGGCAATATGAACTGTACTTGAAGTCACGTGGAGGTAGAGGCACACAAACTCTTACACTATACAGTATGGCTGGTTTAACGATGGACATCATTAGTGAAAATTACTATTTAATATTTACGACTCTTATAATTTGATCTGAAACTTAAAACTGTAAGCGTCCTCAACATAGTCGCATGTGTTTATAGAGCAATCATATCCATCGTTGAACCGGCCAGCTCAGAGCTGGGGCGGCGCTTGAAGTCGAGACAAGCGGATACAGACCACGGTTTTTACCTCCTTGGTGGCGATGTTGTGCATGAGCGCCGTGCCCACGTCGCGCAGCTCCAGGTCGGCGCTCAGGCAGCTGTGCACGCACACCTGCACACACACATCATTCATTTTCATTCATCATTGATCAAATCGGCTGACAATAAAATAAAGACCGTTTGGAAGGTTATAAATAGTGAAACTGGTAGGAATAAAGTACGCAACACGGATCATTTATTGCAAACCTCACATGGTCCCATAAGCTCTGATATAGAAGTGGCCCATGAATTTGTTAATTTTTTCACCAATATACCCCTTAAGACAACGGAAACTTTGAATTCCACACCCAAGGCCTCAATTTATTGAAAGAAAACGTACAGGCAACTATGACAGTTATAAAGGTTTTCCGGCAAATTAAAATTAAATTAACAGAAGACCTATGGGGATTGTCTGTTAAAGTGTGTGCCTCTATAATCGAGACTGTAGCACCATACCTGGCCTTAATTTTTAATTTGTGTGTGGACCAGGGAGTTTTTCCAGATGTAATGAAATGCAGTAAAGTTACACCTCTTTTTAAATCCGGCGACCATAATGACACTAATAATTATAGACCTGTATCCGTGTTGCCAGTTTTTAGTAAAGTATTTGAAAAAGTTATGTTAGATCAAATGCTTATTCATTTTAACATTAATAAAATCTTATACAATCAGCGGTATGGTTTCACCAAAGGACGTTGTACGACTGACGCTGGTGTTACCTTATTAAAACACATATTTGCTGCGTGGGAAGAATCCCAAGATGCGATAGTAATTTGACCTGTGACCTCTCAAAGGCTTTTGATTGTGGTAATTACGAAACCTTGCTTTTAAAGCTTGATCTTTACGGATTGGGTAAACTTGCACTGAGCTTGGTAAAGTCATGTTTAAATAAATGGTGTCAATTCGTCTGGTTTAAAAGTCAAAATGGGTGGACCACAAGGCTCAATATTGGGTCCTTTTCTCTTTTTAGTATACATAAATGATTTACCCTATTTATTAAAAAACCAACCACATAAGTATTGTTTGCTGACGATGTCTTTAATTTTTAAGATCAATAGAAGTTCCACTAATCTTAATGACGTAAATAGCGCATTACAACAGGTCCAAAACTGGTTCACTGTTAATAGTTTAGTATTAAATGAAAAAAAAAACGAAATGCATAAGATTTGCCTTACTGAATGTTAAAAGTAACGACTTGAAAATAGTATTGAACAAAGAGAAACTTGAATTCGTCGAAAACACAGTTTTTCTAGGAATCGCGCTCGACTCAAGGCTACAATGGGGTCCTCATTTAACATCTCTGGCAGGACGGCTTAGTTCAGCAGCATATGCTGTTAGAAAAATACGTCAATTTACTGATGTAGATACCGCGAGATTAGTCTATTTTAGTTACTTTCACAGTATCATGTCTTACGGTATTTTACTATGGGGACGTGCTGCAGACATAGAGTTTATTTTTATTCTGCAGAATAGAGCTATCAGAGTCATTTACAATCTTCGCGATTCGCTGAGGGAACTATTTAAGGATATAAATATCTTGTCAATACATTTATGAAAATATCATGTATGTTCGGAAAAATATTGATTGGCTAAAGTACGTAATTCGTTTATGGGGTGCTGTGTAAAATTTTATAATAAATTACCACTAGAGATAATACAATTGAATGAACCAAAATTTAAAACATGCATTAAACGCACGCTATGTAGATAGATATTATAAATTGAAAGATTATATTTTTGATAATAATGCTTGGCTAAATGCCGTTCCTGCTCCACAGCCACAGTCTACTTTTGCCTACTAATTTGTTTGTTGTTAATATATTTATTGGAAGGAAAGTTGCTGCTCTTTTTATATTGGCGTGTTCATAACAGTTTTTATATTTTATTTGTTTAATAAAGCTCATGATCATTTACTGGTTTGAAAACAATAGCATTGTATAATGTAGACGCACTTTAAAAAAAAATGTAAATGTGAAGCATGGAGCATTTTTGCTAGGTTGCAACTTGTTTGACATAAACGAGCATGGCAGTTAAGAGTTTTTCATGCTCACTCAAATGTCTCGCTGATGGTAGCGTGTGTGTTGGGTCATTCTGTTCCCTTTGATATGGTTGAGCAGAGTGGGGCTGATACACGCGTCATGCGTCAGTTGAGACCGGTCATCTCTTAGCTGCTAGAGGCTTATTTCAAATTCTATTTACCGCTATATCGTGCTCGCATAATAGAAGCACAAGACATTTGTGACCAAGTTATATGTTAATCTAAATTTGATTTAAAAGAGTGTCCATGGAGTTTCTTGCACGTTCTTCTCCATAGAGACCTATACTTTGGAACGTGCAAATTAGCTTCAATTTTGACAGTTCAAAAGTGGCTGTAAATGGTCTATTTGAAATAAATAATTTTGAGTTTGACACCACCACACTACAGACCCTCGTACATGACGAACACAAGTGCCTTTCTAACGGCCTCTGCTTTAAGCAGATGCAGCTAAGTAGCAGGATTTTCAAGTGAATGCGTATCTGATTTCCACATCACAGCTACCAAGTAATACAATACCCCTTGTTTATATGTATGTTGGTTATAGTCACCTAACGGAAGTGGTTATATTACAAACGAAATCGGAGACGGATGCAGAAGCGTCAAATGAAACACTATTAAAACTTATTAAAATTTCAAATGAAACACAAATTTATAAAATCCCTAATAAGAAACCAAACAACAAGTGAAAGAGTGATCGACAAAGCGGAATCATTTTCGGAATCGGAATCAAATCCCCGAAGAGGTGTTAACCTCTGGTGACACTCTGGTGGTCTGAGAAGGACACGGAAATGAGGGTAAGAACAAACGACTTGTGCCTGAGGAACTATGTACATAAGATATACAACGTGCAGTGCCGGTCGAGTTTCTCATCATTTGTAAGATTGCACGTTTGTAGTGTTTTTGTTGATAAGTTGTCATATTTATAATCGTGTCTCGTTTCAAGCTGCGAGTGCCGCGCAAGGACCACACGGTAGAGATAGCAACAGTATTATTACCTTGTTATTAGTTTTATTACCTTTTGAGCCATTCACAATTAGTATGAACTCAGCCAGAAGGTGCTTAAGCCTTATATGTTCGTAAAAACTTAGGACTTTTTAAAATTAGAAGCGATCTCCATAAAAAAAACACACATAATAAACATGAAATTGTTATACCTAAATGGAGATTAGCTAAGACCAGCAAGTCATTCTTAGTAAATAGCGTACGCTTTTACAACAAGCTGCCAAAGGAGGTGACATAACTTAGCGAGGGAAAGTTCAAAACTCATATTAAGCGTGTCCTAACCAAAAAAAGCATATTATAAGGTTAGAGACTATGTCGAAGACTCAATTGTCTGGCAATGACTGCTTCTGCTCATGTGGCCCCCTGGTAACTTATTAATATTCTATATAATTGTCTGTTAACTGCTCTATCTTTTTCATTTTTATTTTTTTATATATTCGACATCTATTTTTTTTTTTGACACATTCACACAATATTCCTTATTCCATTTTACAGATCCATCATATAAATTATTTTATCATTTTATAAGTGCCCATGTAGGCCCATGTGAAATAATTTTTTTTTGACTTTGGCTTAAATTTTTCTTGTCGAATTAGGTTTAATTTACTGATTATGTGCAAACTAGGGATTTTTGCTGTACCTTAACTAAAAAGCTCAGCTTTTTGTTTTTGTGCTCACACCATTTTTTTATTTACTACACAACGTCTATACGTGAGAACTTGTAATTGGCTTTCTAATGATTACATTTTCCTATTTTAGTCTGTTTTTATTAGCATTGTAAGTTCTCCAAGTACTAAATATAAGTATAAATAAATAAATTTCAATTATTTGGTTTTGTTTCGCGTTAGTCCAAATTTCAAGGCTGTTTTAGACTCTTTTTTACTTGAGTTTGTAGCGACATCTATGTCGTTATAAATGTACTATATATAGTTCTCCGGGGGATTGGAATATATACAACCACCCGAAATCAATTATCGGGCAGTTGCCCACCAGTACAGTGCATAACACCTGTGTGATAGAAGGATCTTTCTTTTTCAATGGATGTTTGCAGGAAATCTCATCATCTTCGTCTTGTTCAACGAAATTATATTATAATTACTGCTACGCTGTAGGCGTCCGCATGCCCTTCCTCGGGTCGGAACATGGCCTGAACCAAGGTCCGGCGCGAGAGATCCTCGCCGCCGATGCCTCCACTAGGACACGGCGGTGCTCTGCCCAAGCGGAACACACCTCTGCTGTGTGCGCGGCCGTGTCCTCCAGGCGGTCCACATAGCGGTGACACTCATCCGGTCAAATTGACGGCAGTATAAGATATGTGTACCTTAGTGGTGGCACGAATGTTGGAGAGCGGCTGTCCGTTGTGCTCCCACTCGCTGATGTACAGCAGCCACTCCGACGACGAGATGTTCTCGAACAGGTTGCACAGCTGCGGGACAAACAGGCTAGCGTTACTACACTACACTACACTACGCCGAATAACGTCATACGTTAAAGAGACAAGAAGAAGATATAAGTCGTCACATGTCTGACAGTTTAAGTCATGGTACGGAGCATTTGAAACTATGTTCGAGAGCTGCACGCCCAACTCGATGCAGTCCACCAACATAATTATTGAGATTGATAAGCCCCGCTTGTGTTTCTTGACAGAGATCTTTAGAGAGATTTAGCAAGTCAAGCTATGGAGTATTTCATCCCTTATAGTGACGTACCCATCGGTGGTTCAGGTCAGCGATAGTTCTACTTCAATTACGTTCAAGTTGAAGAGCGTAAGCATTTAGCGTTTGTTACACAAAGCTACGGATCTGAGCTCAATGAAGAGAACTTTTAATCATGCTGCTAAGTCCTACAAAAAGGCACCAAAGAAGGCTTGCTTTGATTGTTACCAATATTGGCACAAACTCTCTGACAACCGACCGGTAGCAGAGTTCTCTAAAGGACTAGTCCTTTTGCCATAACGGTTGAGGCTAATTTCTGTCGCCCCACATAGCTTAGGTGGGTTAAACCTGACAGACCATGTGCACATACAGTGAGAGAAAAAGCAGATGTCTTTGCATCTCTCTTCATCCATAACTCTCGTCATGATACTCGCAGTGCTACTCTACCGACTCGGCCTCACTGCAACACCTCGATGCGCGAGATTCGCGAGGGATAGATAAGGTACTGAGATCACTGTGTCTACATGTCACACTGCTAGCATACGTACGAAGAGCGCGAGCGCGAGCTGCTCGGGCGGCGGCAGCGTGTCGACGGCGGCGGCGTAGTTGAGCAGCGCGTGGTGGCGCCGGTCCTGGTGCAGCAGCAGCGACACGTCGTCGCGCAGCGCGCCCGCCGCCAGGCAGCGCAGCGTCGCCACGCGCACCGCAGACGACAGCGCCGAGTCGTTCAGCAGCCGACCTGCCACACGAATACGTTCCAATTTGGAGCACTTGTACTCTTGTACCGAGGACGCCCTTACCAGCAGTGCAACCGAGGCTTACTCGTACTTACCTATGAAGGCGAGGAAGTCGTCCCCGAGCACCCAGCTGCCCTCGCCTTGCACCAGGTACTGCTGCAGCTCGTCCAGGCTCTGCCGGTCCTCCGGCGACAGCTGCACGCCCTCCAGCGCCTTGGCCAGCTTCTCATACTCTTGCACGGCCTGCGACAACAACACGCGTTAGCAGCGATCAGTTGCGTTATTCCAAAAAATCTATGTTTATAATATACAAGCGAATACGGCGTTTGCACGCTTGTAAGAGCATATTTTGAAAGCGTGTTTATTCTGCACCGTTATATTATTTTGACTACAAAAAGCTAGCTGATAACATGGACTTTTATAGAATGAGTATTTCCGGCTTGATTGATAACTAATTCAGTTAGCAATGGAACATCACGTCGTACTGTTGATATCATTGCCTGTTAAACACGGGAAAAGATGTAATCAATTATAACGCGATTGTCACTCCAACGCTTATGTCGTATCTTATACGACATAAGCGTTGGAGTGACAATCGTTTAGCTGAGTGACAGCAGCCATGTGTCAGTGTGCGGAACAGTAAACAGCTCTCAGGACAACATCCGGCGCCCACTGCCGCGCGAGCCACGAGCGCGTGAGCGCCGCACGCCACTGACCATCTTGCTCATACTTTGGAAACATCTAGAAGCATACTCGTATTTTGTTCATCAATTTTCCGTGATTGTAATAAAGCTGGCGACGGTGCAGCCAGCATCGCATATAAACATCGCATATTATATTTACAGCTAACAGCATGTGTGAGTCATCCGAGGAAAAATCAAGTTTATTTACAGAAGCTTCCCGTTCAATAAAACTCCCGTCTGTAAATGGTGCAAGACTGTCCATTCAGGACTGAAGGCGACGCGGAATATTTGCAGCTATAAACCTTACTTATGAGTGAATGCGGTGATAATTTTGTGTTTGGCATCAGCCGTTGGTACACCGCAGTAAAGTTCAGTAATATAATCCGTTGCATTAGTCGACATCTGTGTATTAAAAACGTATCAGGGGAGCATTGTGTTCACGTAAGTATATTCCTATATAGGGCCCTTCACACAGGCCCCCTTAGCGCACTCGATATCAAACAAGTGAGGCAAAGTGCCCGAGCGTGTGAACATAGCAGTAGGAAGCACTCACGTCGATGTCGGTGAAGACGATGGGTGGGTCGCGGCTGCGCTTGCGCAGCTCGTCCTGGCGGCGCTCGTCCGCCTCGGCCGCCAGCGCGTCGGAGCTGGGCCCCGCGCGCGACAGCTCCTCGGGCACGCCGGCCGTCTCCACTGCTTCTGCCATGTCTGCCGACCAACACGCCCTACGTTAGCACATGCAAGACGCACTCGTACGCACGGACTCCGTCTCCACCGTCCGACTGACCGCGTACACTTTGGAGTACTAAATTAAACCCGGAAGACTAATCAAATGTTAACTGGTTGGCACTTGCACATTTGTTTTGGATTTGGAAAAAAGTCCTATTCGTGTTGGGGGAAGATTACAAACGATTGGGATGGGAACATTTGCTTACTTCGGAAGGTTAGATACTAACCTAAAACTATGTGGCCCGCAAGACTATCTCGAGGATGTTTTGATAATGGGTTAGAAATGTAAGTATTTTAGGACCCTGAATAAATCACTACGATCGGTAAAACATACAATTTTGATCCGAATACAAAAATGTTAGGTTCGCACAACGTGGTGCACGCGGTCGGTCCAGCGCGGAAATAGCCGCAATATAAATAATCTGAAGGCGTGCGGCGTGCGGCGCGGCGTCGGCGGCGCGCGGCGCGGTACGCACCTGACGCTGGTGTGCGGGCGCGCTGCTGTCCGCGCGAGGAATGCCGCGCGGCGCGCCCGCTGGCGGCGCGCCAGCTCGCCTCCGCAACACTATTATATTTATAATTACGCCGGGTGCGCGATCGGCTCCCGCTCTACTCCTCTTTACATGTTCCTATTCGTTTTGTAAACACGCCGTCTTCGCGATCCCTGAGTCCCAGATGCATGCATGATGTCACTAACGATCTCGAGCCACATGACATGTCTTATACACCGGTCCTTCTTTTGAATTGAGCCAGTTTCTTGCTCCATGAGACTTTGGGGTCGTATAGGGGTTCATGTTCTAGTTTCCAATGATGACAAATTCATAAGCGTGGAGTCGGCGAGCGCGGCACCGGTGGTGGTCGTTGCCCTGAGTGGTCGATCGGAGTGGAGCGGCCTACTTGTGGAGCGTTCAACTGACCGCACTCACAATAAATAGCGCATTCGATCCATTTTTTAAACCATTTTAAATCGTTCTGCTATTATTCTCTTTATTTTACCTAGTGAATATGACATAATTAACATTATACAATTTATTTATATTAGCAGTTATCGGTTCTGTGGTTAAAAGCGTGCAAGTAGGTACAATGCATTTTGTGATACAATTTTCCTTTTGCAGAACGTAATGTTGAGCGCTTATTACCACCGAGTTATCGTAAACGAAATACATAATAACCAAAATATAATTTGTCTTAAATGCTATCGTTTAAGTTTTAAAATCTATTTTAAATATAAAAGCGAAATAACACTTACCCCTAATTGATAGGCGGAGCTTCGCAAAATCCGTTCCGCCCGAGCGGATACGTTTACCACGTGGCAGTGTAACATGCATTTTTAATGTGTCTGTGTATCGCACAGAAACGACTAGGTAAATTCATAATATTATTTATCAATGAATTCGCTCAACATGTCAGCTTGAAATCACATAATGAAGCTTCATCCTGTAGGCATGCGCGGTTGAATATCAGTCCGTCCAACTGGTCGTCGGATATCGGAGGTGTACCAACCCACCAAAACGCTCAAGATAAATGTTTGTATGATGGAAACCAATTATGCGGCACGATTTGCGATCTTATGGTGATGTTGGAAGGTTGATAGTGCCTTGTAGGTGTTTTATATTATGTTCTTCAATACATAGTATAAAACGTTTGCTTCCCCTATGTATGCTTAGATCTTTAAAAGTACGCGACGGATTTAGAGGCAGCATTTTTTAATTGATAGAGTGATTCAAGAGGAAGGTTTATGTGTATAATACGTGCATAATATATTCAATATCAGTACCGTGCGAAGCTGGGGCGGGTCGCTACTTTTAAATAAAATCACACGACTGTTTTGTAGGTCTATAGAGGCAACTAACTTAGCCTAATAAGACCAAACAGAACACGATCATTTGTTCTGTGTATGGGAGAAAATTATCTACAACTAGCGAACCGCCCCAGCTTCGCACGGGTGCAATGTTGATATTATGCATGTATTATACACATAAACCTTCCTCTTGTATCTCTCTATCTATTAAATAAATTAGCCAAGAGCCTGTCGGGCCACGCTCAGTGTAGGGTTCCGGAGTTTTCCGTCCGCCACAAATTTCTCACAATGTAACAGAACCCAAAATTAGTAACCCAATTTCCCGAGAGATGTCGCTGTACCCGATGGTAATTTTGGATTGCGTGAACCGATTTTTTTCTTTTTGTATTTTTATTTGAAAGAACGTACGTTCAGGATAATGAAATATATAAAAAAGTTTAAAAAATGCTTCATGTAGGTACGGTTAAATCAGAAAATCAGTTCAGATAGTTATTTTTTTAATTTTTCAAAAACCGTTCATCCTATCAAGTTCAAAATAATTTTTCTAGAAACTTTACTTAAAGTTCTACTTTTGAGATCATACTCACATAGATATCACAATAAAGTTACAATACAAATAAATAAATGGTTGGGAATATTTGTGTTAAAAATGGTATCATCGAAGTGACCTGATGATGATGATTATGGAGCAGAAAGATAGGCACCAGAACTTCGTAAATATATTACACGGGTAGGATACATTAAAATTGTTATGAGATGCACTTTGGCCCTTAGGTACTATCGAACTGATTTGATCCTGAAGGTGGAAGGTGGAGCCTGAAGGTGGAAGGGAGACACTGGTACTTCATAATGATTTATCTCACCAGTGTTTAGGTTTATTGAAACGCGCTGATCTTCAAGCCGCGCACCGTCGGCTGATGTACAAAGTTCGTTCGTTATTTTATCTAAGTGTATTTCTATTCACTCACCGTCGTCGTTGTCGGCTGGCGCGTCGCCTCGCTCGCGCTGCAGCTTCTTGCGCTTCTTGTCGCGGCGGCGCTCCTTGCGCGCCAGCTTCTCCGCCAGCGTGCTGCGCCGCGCGTCCAGCTCCTGCGACGCCGCTCTGTGGGCCACAATATACGATCTCATTGTGCTACTTGTTGCCGCCACAAACATATATCTACATTTAATAAGGTACTAACTAACTGTCTGGTTGGTGGCTAGCTAATGTCGATCGTGAGATCCTAAGTTAGATTCCCGTGTCCGGAAAAATATTATTAAATTTTAAGTAGCAGCACCGAATCTAGATTGTTTTCCTATTGCAGTGATTAAAGGGTGAATCGAGTTAATCATAAAATTAACCGATACATAATTTATAGTGTAATTGATCGGGTTTTGCTTTATTAAATTATTACGATTAGGAAACATTTTTATGCACTCTTTAATAAATAATCTTAAATAATATTAGTGTTGTGAGTACCAATACAAACCAATGATATGGTTTAATGGTACAAAAAGTGATGAAAATTGTAAAAACATTGTATTTTTGAACAATAAAAAAAAAAAAAAAAAAAAAATATCTGTGCATTTGTATTTAAGAATACGTTTTATGCGATATAAACGGATTTTTTTTTTAAATTAGAAGGCCATCTACGAATGGCTTTAATATCAACTAGATAACTCAAGGTACTCTCGAGATAAAGGATCTTGAAGGGCAGACAGATAGACCACAGAGTGATCTTTTATGGGTTCCGTTTTAGGTAGGGAATCCGAAAATATGTGATAAACGAATAGCAAAACTACACATTAGTGTTGCGATAGTGATTCAACAATATTTATTGCGCACCAACCATAAACACCGAAACCGAAACTACATTTATCAATGGGAAATATCAGACATATTTTTATTTATTATACAAACTATTTTGGTAAACGAACAAGGTAGTATGTTACACCGATGTTTATGAATGAACTACTCCCAAACTTGATATCTTGTGCTTTTAAACACTAAATCTTAAGAAAATACTTAAAAAAACACTAATCTGTCACTGTGTCCGTAGCCGTATGGATTACGTAACAAGCAAGCCCCGCATTTTGCATCCATGAACTGTGATCTATCCATGACGAGTGTAGAATGTAGGATTGTTTGATTTCGTATGTGCGCGATTGTTTTGTGTTGTTAGCTTACAATAAGTTAATTGATTACGTTTAAAAAAATGTGTATAAATGTGAAACGAGAACAACTGCCGATAGACTGTTTTTAAATTTGCAGAATTTTGTAATATTATGATGTAAGCAAATTTTGAATAAACCAAATATTTTTTTTTTAAGAAAAATAACACCTGACACTACACAGAAAACTTTAGTCTCTCACTTCATTTGGTTACGGTTGGTAGACAAAATTATTTTTGCTATTGATTTCTCATGGTGTTTTAAAATATGGCCTAGGTTTGAATTTGGCTAAAAGAAAAAAAAATATATACGCTGGCACGTTGCAAAATTCACATTTGATTCTTCTTTGTCGGTATCACTCTTGACAGAGTGGTCGTGGTCATCACTTCGGGGTTGGTGGCAAGCTTTACAACATGCCACCAATCCTCTCAGATGGTCGCCTTCGTCGTGCATTCATGCTGCGATGATGAGCCACTTACTGAAGCTTTTATTTGGCCAGTCCACCTCATAGGAGATCTTCCTCGTAGCCTGGTACCCTCAACTCTTCCTTGTACCACAAGAAGCTCAATAGCTACCTCTCCTCGGCGTCATACATGACCAAAAAATTTGGGGATACGAGTCTGTACTAAAGACGATAAACGCTGTTTGATGCCGAGTTCTCAAAGTATAGACTCGTTGGTACAAAATTCAGTCCACGATACTCCAAGCATCACATCTTTAGGGCGTCTATCTTTGTCGTGACTTCCCGCAGGGTCCACGTCTCTGCGGTGTACAAGAATATGGGAAATACAAATGCTCGAACTAGCCGGATTTTATGACTATATATTTTGCGACTCCTCCACATTCTCAACTAGTCCGTTGCAGACCATTTACCTAGAGATTGCCATACACCTCTTTACTTCATCAATACGTCCACTGCTATTCTTAATTTACGATTGTGATTGCACCACAATTAGCAATTTGTGTAATTTCTAGGGAATTGTTATTTATGTGGTCCACAATCAACATTTTTATTTTATTCCAGTTTATCCAAGTCCGAAGTCAAGGCTAACGCGTTCCATCTTGCCGAGAAATTCTTCCATATGCTGGCTACTGGTGGTGAACAAAGTGGTTTAATCCCCATGTCACAAGTTGGAGATTTTCAAGCCGGGTGGCTTGAAAATCTCCAACTTGTGAACTTGTGATCGAGATGCCATCTGCCCAGTCTTCAAGTACAATCCTTATTAGAAGCTCCGTGTACATGAAGACTCAAGACAACAAGATCTATGTATAAATTAACCTTATGTTACTCAAATAATAAATGTACATGAACAGTAGTGGAGAAATAATACGTCCGACGTATTATTTCGGACTCCGGTACTGGGGTATGATGATGTGACTTAACGTCATCTGCGTGTACTGAGGCTGTGCCATCCTTACAGTCCTCGCAGGAGGTGCACTAGGTGCTTTTGGAACACCCATCTCTGTCAGCGTTTCCCAAAACTTGGACCAATTGAAAGAATCGAACGCTTAAATCACACACCTCAGCGTATATACTCTTGAATCTCTCAATATACTTATGAATTAACTCTGAGTCACTACTTGTAATATTACCTTTATTCATATCTATTAAAACTTGCGATACGTAACTAGTATATTCTATAAAAATCTCATTGGTTTCGCTTAATTTTTTACTTAAAAGACTCTCAGTTCTACGACTTGGGCCAACTTTAATTAAGTATACTCTTATTTTTTTAATTCTGTTACATAATTCGTCTAAAATAACTGCCATAACTTACCATAACATAATAATATTATAAACAACCTATTCCTATCAAGTACATATTATTATATCCATAGGTTTACACCGTAGTTTGAGACGTCTTTCATAGTTCACTGTTGATAAATGCTCGCACTGATTTTATTACGTAATACCGACATCGGATTTTATGTGAATTTAATTTTTTACGCCACTTGTATTTCTATAACACTGCACATAACACTTTTTGCCGTAGTTTTTGCTGGTTAGACTTCTTCATCGACTCTAGGATGCTTCGGAATTGCTCGTAGAAATGAACGCCGAAGTGTATGGTGGTGGAATTGTTGATCAATCCACTGCAAATGGCACCTCTTGTAGACTCTGTACACGGCGTAGAGCACGGCCAGCAGCATAATAGTGAGAATGATCAGTAAGACGATATTCGTCGTCCCAATATGAGATTTCTTCGGCCGACGCCTGATTGGTACCTCCAGCCGCGTTTTGGGCGATGATGACCTCCTCTTTTGATTTACTGGCTCCCATGATTTATGCAAAATTTCACCGTACACAGTACCAAACTTCTCGAACAATTATTGCGTCTAATCGTTGCACCGAACATCTTGCAATTTTAGTTCCAATACGTATATGGGCATGGAATTTAAAACAAACGCGCGGACTTGCTACTGCCACCGAACTTTGGCAGGGTCGCCACGTGAGGCGGGTTACTGGAGAGACAGTGATACGACGAAGGATGGAGTAATACTGACTATATTTCAATAAACACATTGTCTATATACTAACTTACATACTACAAGAGAAGTCAATTTCTCTAGCTTTCTTTATTATTTGTCGAACTGTCAAAATTTACTCTCGGGTTCCCTTCCCCTTAACAAATCCAGCCTATTCAGGATTAATCTCTGCGCTCAAATAAGCCTTCAGACGCTTGTTCAGTATTTGTAGTAAAAAAAAGTAAGTCTTGCGTGCGTGAGCAATAAGAGTAATAAGTCTATAATTACTGCACGCCTTGGTGGAGCCCTTCATATGTAAGGGGACCAAAACTGTGTGAACCCATTCTTTCGGCCATTGTCCCGTGAGCCATATCTTATTGCACAGGGGTGGAAGATTGTGACACCATGTCCACCCGATGCCTTGATTGTCTTAATCGGTATGGCATCTGCCCGATGAATGTCGAACTAAAGATCTTCGTTTCCGGGTTCCGTAGGGGCGTAACACTCTAATTGCGTGGCCTGAAAGAAGGACTGACAGTATTGTCTCCAAGTTTCAGTTATTGCCTCTATGTTTGTCACCGTCCCTCCAGTAGTTTTCGATGGCCTAGGTCTTGCAACTCAGGGTTCTTATTATGGCGCGAATTTTATGGTGTAGGTCCCTAGACAATAAAAGAATAATTATATATCTAGATGGGTAAATGTGCCTAGCGGAGCACCTCAGAGTTAGTTACTCGGTCCTTTCTTTTATCTATGTGAATGACATCTATATTTTGCTAATGGCATGAAAATCTTAGCCATCATTTCAACTCTGGAAGACAGAATATAATTTCAGGCTGATTTCATCGGCTGGAAGAGTACAGTTGAGCTAATAAACTTAATTTGAACCTATCGAAGCGTTATTATCACTTACACTAGATAACGTGCAGTTACAGCTACTACAGATTTTGCCAAGGTGCAATACTATACGTGACTTGAGCGTCCGTCAGGACAGTAAGTTCATTTTTAACGTGCACATTAAAGCAATTGTCAGAACATCTTCTTAAATGTTTTGATTTATTATACGTTTTTCTAAACCAGAGAACTTCCGCTCCGCCCAAAGTTGTCATTGGATGGTTTTTGCCCACAATAAAGAAAGCCATAATTCAGTTGCTTGGACTTGATAACCTGTCAAGGCACTTATTGTAAGTAATATGAATTAATAAATTGCACCTCAACGCTAAAGTCTGTGGTCAGAAAATTGGAGGCATCGCCTATTCCTGGCGTTCGACGTTAACGAAAGTTAGGGCTAGGGGGGCAGATTTTCGGATCTAAATCGAAGCGGCTGTATTGTCTTTTTCCCTTCTAAATCTATATCAACGGAAAGTTCCCTACAGAGTTTGATAGCCATGTTTTGCCGACTGAGGTATGGGCCTTAAAAAAATATCTGGTGTAGTCAAGAGGAAGATCAAATGGGAATGTTTAAATATCACAAATACACATTTCTAAATACCACAAAATAACAGTAAGGATAGTGTAGTATAATGTGTAGAGGAATATAAAGTAACTTACATTCAATGAACAGGATTATAGCATGCGGCAAATAAGTTGAATCCGTTGCTGTTACGCGCAGCCCTCCGCTTCGATCGAGACTTGACAATCGGATATGCGCGTTCAGGCTCATCCACCATGACGGGTCAACTAGTATGGTGAGGCTAATACGTCATGTGCACGATGTTTTATTACCGATTATAATCTTGTTCTCACTATGCCAATAATTTGCCGGTGTTGACTGTGCGGGGTTGGGACACTCAGGGACGATGCTTTAAGATATTCTGATTCATATCATCAGCCTCTTAATGTTCCCACTGCAGGGACACAGGCCTCCTCTCTCTAGGAGAGGGAATGGGCCATAATTCACCCCGCGGGCCCAGTGCGGATTGGTGAATGTCACATGTCTTCGAATTTTGGTTCTAGGACATGCCGGTTTCCTCACGATGTTTTCCTTCACCGTTTTGAGAGCAGTGGTGATGAAATAAATTACACAAAGTAATGTG
Organism: Mythimna loreyi; assembly: GCA_029852875.1. Classification (NCBI taxonomy): domain Eukaryota; kingdom Metazoa; phylum Arthropoda; class Insecta; order Lepidoptera; family Noctuidae; genus Mythimna; species Mythimna loreyi. The sequence goes on from CM056785.1 coordinate 24,086,321, forward strand.
CCTGGCTGGGTTTGAACCCTGCGACCTACGACTCGTAAGTCGGGGCCGTTACCACTCGGCCACCACTGCTCTCTGATTACATATGAGTAAATATTGGAATGGAACACAATTCTTACAAACTGAGCTCGAAAACTACTCTTAATATAACATTCATAATAACATTCCAGACAAACAAATTAGGATTTTTTCGGTGGGAAAATCATCCAATGACATCTTCGCGCCCTTGGGCTGGGCGGGAGATAATGTCAGCCCTTTACTGAAAAAACTCACGCCTGTTCTGTCGTTGCCTTTCATACCGGGGACAGGACTGAATCTTTCTTTCATAAACCGACCCTGGCCCCAGTAGGAGTTTTTGTGGTGGATAAAAATTATAAAATGACGAATCCAGCTTTTGGGCGGAGCGGGAAATAGTGTCACTCTTACTGACTAAACAATCCAGCCCGTTCCTACGTTGCCGTATTTACCAGGGCCAGAGCTTTACTTTCAAACCCACACCCTTGAGCCTAGTTGGCTTCTACCCTTCTGCAGGGTTCCCTACGGTTTTGCTGACAACCCCTTGAGGCGCGTGGCGTCGACGACTTGTGCTTGGTCAGGACTGTTATCAGACGACCAGACGGCGAGCTATCCATTGTTTGCTGTCCGTAAGCCCACGCCTACGATGGCCGGAAATCGGAATCGAAATCCCAGCGGCGTCGGGGTGTGAGGATAGTTTGGTCACGATAGTTTCATCCATACTCGCACAAATAAAACCTTCAGTTTCCCCAAACAGGTTGCTGAAACGTAACTAGGCCACGGACACGAGAAATCGATGTCAGTCTCATGAAGAGCCCGATCCCGAGTGCCCACGGAGTTCCGGAGCTTAAAGAAGAGAGCCATTAATCATGCTGCCAAGTCCTACAACAAGGAAAGGGCTAAAGAAGAATCCCTTCGACCGCTTTACCCACATGGCACAAAGCTCTCTGCACAACCGTTCCGTAGCAAAGTATTCTGGTCCCTTGCCAAGTCGGTCGAGGGGAACTTCTGTCGACCCACATTGATTCCGTTGGTAAGACCTGATGGAACACTGGCACAAACGGCAAAAGAGAGAAAGAAATAAAAAAAATCGACACAAGTTACGTCCCACACTAACGCTACCCATCTGCCATGGAAATAAAGACATACAGTCTCTTGCCATCGTCGAGTGACAGGCCATGCCCATGACCGTGGTGCCCGAGGCTGTTGACAACTTCGCCACAGTGGCAGCGATGAGAAGAACAACAAGGAGCGCCTAGACGTAGAGAAGCAGCGAGGCGGAAAGTAGTACCGTCGAACAAGGTGCCTACGCTCTGCAGTAGAGGAAGATGTTGCAAACACGTTTTCCTAAACTACTTTGCAGAGCGGCTCATTTCACTACCTTTAGGAAGTGGGGTTGTCAGGTAGTTTAGAATTCGGGCAAGCGAGTTTCGCGTCGTAGTACTAAATAATATTATGAAGTTTGACACTTAAATTTTATGGATGTGTACATCATGTTTACACTTGAAATATCAGAAATCAAAATATATCTGCAGTTAGTTCTGAATTTACCAGTTTTATATAACCTGATTTGGTAAATTCCAATTTTGATGTATCGTCTTTTTTCAATCATTTTCAAAACAGGTCACAAAATAATATGACATCTAGCTATGAGTACACACAACACTGCTACAAGCGACAAACATGACCATTTTTCATATTTTCGTTTATTCGCCAGTCAAAGAAATACAAAAAAAAGTACATAGGTGGTAATTTAGAAGGGGTGTCTGTTATCGTTGTGGTCGCGGAAGCCTCTCGGGTCGTGGTCGGCACTGGAGCGGGCCGCGCGGCGCGCACGCAGGCGGCGCAGCGCGCGCGCGCCGGCCGCCAGCACGCCCACGCCGCGCCACACGCGCCACGCGCGCTCCGCCAGCGACCACGACCTACACCACCACACCGAGCCGACATCATTGAGCACTGAGCGCCGCTACAAAACACCGCAAACACTCACTAATCTACTAATAGAGACAACTATCGAACGGGGGATTTGCTGCATTTCAATCCCTCCGTAGTACGCTGTACTGTATGAAAGATAGCCTGCTACAAGCTTGGCGGCGGAGCGCTATGAGCGCTCACGCTCGTGCTCACCTGGCCTCCTCGATCTGCGTGTTGAGCGTGAGGTAGTCGGGGCTGTCCTGCCGGTGGCGCGTGCCGTTCGTGTACATCATCTGCGCAACAAACACATGTACTAGGTATTAATTATTGTATTACATGTCTAACTCGAGAACCACTAATATTATTTTTTGTATGTTTTTTTTTTGTATGTTTTAAGGCAATTTCAATGGGAAGTATGGTAGTTTAAATTTTGAACCGATTTCCAAAAACGAGTCGGGCACACGCACTGAGGGTACCTACCATAGATATATCAAACATTAGAGATATGTTATCAACACAAATTTGTTCGAGTTCAGATGTCTCCAAACTACGCCCATTTTTTCACTAACACAAAATCAAAATCTGTACGTACGCCACACAACCTCACATGTCTCACGGACACAAAGATATAGATATCAGCACATATGAACTTTTTTATGAAACACACTCAAAAAAGAGGTGGAGCATCCTCTTGTAATTACGGGCTCAGTATAAACACACATATGCAAATTATACAATTAGTGATGTCAAGTAGCCGAGAAAAAAAATATTGATGAAATTTAGAGTTACAAAGGCAATCTTTGATGAATTTAAATGCGTTAACCTTTTCACCGCCAAGCACTTCTATAGAAGTTCGGGATTTTCGTGCCACCAGCGCCACAACTTCTATAGAAGTTGTTCATTTTAACTATCTTATTAAAATAAATTTACTGTGATTAAAAGCTTTGGTTTATTTTATTATTTAAGATAGCACTGTCTACTACCCTGTTTTTTATTTTTCTACACATAATAAGCCCTAGTTTGTCCTAAAATCGGCAAAAACAGAAACTCCGAATTTTGTTACTTTCCTTAGAACGCCAATCACTTCACATCAAGTTGGCCAGTGATGTGCCGTGAAAGGTTGATTTCACCATTGAAATATTGAGGGGCCAGTTCCCACTTCCCTGGAAGACGGGAAAACTGGTCCTCGTCGCGAAGCCGGGGCACCCTGCGGACTCTCCGTCCGCGTATCGGCCCATTGTGCTGCTTGACGAGGTGGGCAAGCTCTTTGAAAGAGTCATTGCAGACCGCCTCGTCAAGCACCTAACACTGAAGGGGCCCGATCTCGCGGACGACCAGTTCGGGTTTCGCAGGAGGCGCTCCACGGTGGACGCCATCATGCGCGTGCGAGCCCTCACGACGGGGGATGCGGTATCCCGGGGCAGGTGTGTCTTGGCGGTGTCGTTGGACATTGCCAACGCCTTTAATTCCCTGCCCTGGAGTTGCATTAGGACGGCACTCCGGTATCACCGGGTGCCCGACTACCTCTGTCGTACAATCGAGGCCTACCTGTCCGACAGGTACATAATCTACCCCGGTCACCAAGGAGATTGGAAACGGCGAGAGATGTCGTGCGGTGTCCCACAGGGATCGGTACTAGGACCGCCCTTGTGGAACATCGGGTACGACTACGTGCTGCGCGCCGACCTCCCCGTAGGGGTCAGCGTGGTCTGCTACGCAGACGACACGCTGGTCCTAGCGCAGGGAAGGTCGTACCAGGCGGCGGTCGAACTAGCGACACGTGGGGTTGCGACAGTCGTTGAGAGGATCCAGCAGTTGGGACTCAAGGTGGCACTGCACAAGTCCGAGGCCATGTGCTTTCACGGCCCTCGGAATGCGCCACCAACGGGTTCCCAACTAACGGTAGAAGGAGTTCACATCGGCGTCGGGTCGACGATGAAGTACCTGGGACTTGTCCTCGACAGCCGATGGAATTTCGAGGAGCACTTCCGACGTCTGGCCCCCAAACTCAATCGGACGGGGGCTGCTCTCAAGCGGCTCCTGCCGAACCTTGGGGGTCCAGACGCCTTCTGCCGGAGGCTCTACGCCGGCATCGTTCGGTCCATGGCCCTTTATGGGGCACCAGTGTGGGCGCCGACGCTGCGTAAACGCCCGGCGGCCCAGCTGAACGCCTGCCAGAGGGTCATGACCATCCGGATGGTGCGGGGATACCGCACGGTGTCCCGCGAGGCGGCGAGCCTCCTTGCTGGCCTACCACCATGGGATTTGGAGGCAACAGTCCTTGCACGCATGCACGACCAGCGCGTGGAGATGCAACGCCGGGGCGAAGATCCGCTGCCCGAACATGTCGAGGCGTGGCGGAAGGAGCTCCGGCGAGATCTCATGGTGAAGTGGAAACAGCGACTGTCGCAACCCAGCGCTGGGCACACCGTAATCTCAGCGGTAGTGCCCCTCTTTGAGGCGTGGCTGGATAGACCTCACGGCGTCCTCACTTTCCGCATGACGCAGGTTCTCACCGGACATGGGAAGTTCGGGAGATTCCTGCACCGGATTCGTGCGGAAGAGACGTCCGGGTGTCGCCACTGTGAGGCGAGCCCGGAGGACACGGTGGAGCACACGGTGGAGGTGTGCCCCGCTTGGGAAGAGGAACGCCGTGCCCTCGTGGGGGTGATCGGCGGCGGCGACCTCTCGCGCCGGGCCTTGGTTCAGGCCATGGTCCGCAGCGAAGAGGAGTGGCAGGCGGTCGCCTCCTTTTGCGAGGCAGTAATGCTCGAAAAGGAGGAGGCTGACCGCATAAGGCAAAGGCAACGGCGCACTCGCCGTAGCCGTCGCCGCCGCGATTCTGCCGATATCCGGCCACCGTAGACACTGGCTTGCGGACGGCGAGCAATGGGTAGCTCGCCGTCCGGTCGTCTGGTAGCAGTCCAGACCGAGCCCAAGTCGTCGACGGCGCGTTCCGTTCCCGCGCGCCTCAAGGAGTTGTCAGCAAACCGTAGGGACCCTGCAGGGTCGAAGCCTACCGGAGCTGAGGGTTGATGCGAAAGCGTTACACCGGGGCTCTGGGAATAAGGCAAGGAAGGTACGGGGTAGGTTCTTTAGTCAGTAAGAGTCTGACACTGTTTCCCGCTCCGCCCAAGAGTGGGATTCGTCATTCGATGATTTTTACCTACCATAAAAAAAAAAAAAAAAAAAAAAAAAAAACCATTGAAATATTTATAAATAGAGAAAGTTGCTAATATCGAAAACAATTTGAGGTCAATAAAATATGAACTTAGTTATCTACTTCATTACAAAGGATAGTAGATGAATTTCGACCTTCAGGTAGATACCGATACGTAATTATAAAGTTGTTACTATTTCTTGTCGATAGTTATTTTCCCATCTCTACAAAACAATTGGTCGTCTATGCCCCTGTGCGCCACCGAGTGCCACGAACTACTATAGAAGTTGGTCAGTGACGTCATAGGCGTGCGGCTGTCAAGGTCACTTTGGCGTAGTGCAGCACAAAATCGGATTCGCGCGCACGCATCTTTCTATCACTTGCAAATAGAAAAATGAGTGAAGAACTTGATTCTGACTCGGAGTATTTTGTGGAGAATATTGAACCAGAAGATAATTCTGAGGTGTGTCTAACTGGATGATAATAATAATGTTTATTCATCAAAGAGTAGGAATTCAATAAGTATGTTAAATGTTCGGTGAACCCAGTATCGGATTGGTTTAGAAGATAGGTCGGAACATTATTTTTCACAAGAACTAAGATTAGACTAGTGAGTTACAGCTACGACACCATCTAAGAACATGAACTCATCAAACACAAACCTGTTATTGAAAACCGCATCAAAATCGGATCATTAGTTTAGAAGATAGATGGGAACATTACTTTGCACAAACACACACACAAACACACAAACATCTCTCAACCTAAACGCATATACCTGCTCCGTTCCGTCGTGGGCAAATAGAGAAACGCAATCTTTGCGCGGGGTCCCCCGTGCGCAGATGGGTAAACGCTACCGATACATGAATTAAGAAAAGAACAGAAACAACACTTAAAAAACTGCTTTGATAAGTACACGGCTACAAGCGTGATAGAATTTAAATATATACTTTCCATTTCAAAAAACACTTTAAAAACAATTCAAAATTCTGCCACTTAGGTACGGTAAAAAACGTTGACTGAAGTTATTAAAAAAACAGGAATAAACAAAAATAGAAGAAAGAAAGACCATAGATCCCATCCCTGATCAGAATCGAATTCAACGTGCCCTCAGTGCCAATAACTTGATATGAAGTTAAAGAATGAGATCATGAAACAAATAGAGATGTACCCCATTCCTTATAGTTCTAATTAAGTTATGTATTAGTTTCTTTGATACCCATAAATTATACTGTTTTTTCTTATTAAGGATACTGTGAAATAAAACAAATCTGGAAATATTTAATCATTTTTTATTTATATTCGTAAAATCAACTTTAAATCTTAACTTTACGCGTACAAATCTTATTCATCGATATGACGATATCCCCATCACTACTGTTTACGGTATATTTAGTTATACATTTATAGCTTGGCGCTCGGCGAGGCATTGCGTTTTGTGTACGTTAGCGGCGAAAAGGTTAATGACTTTTTATTCCGTTTGCAGCTATATTTTTTACTAGCGACCCGTCCCAGCTTCGCACGGGTGCAATGGTGACATTAAAATTGTATTATACATATAAACATTCCTCTTGAATCACTCATCTATTTAAAAAAAAACGCATCAAAATCTGTTGCGTAGTTTAAAGGATCTAAGCATACATAGGGACAGAGCGACTTTGTTTTATACTATGTAATGCTGACACGGAAAACTGTGTCATAAAAAATATAGCTGATGCTTACGCAGCAACAATGTGTAATGAGTCGCAGCATCCAGGATTATCACCACTTTCGTGGGATAGGACCTCCCTGCACCTATTATCTTCTATACAACTAAAAAATATCTTCACTTAAAAAAAAAAAGCTAAATAATTCGAGTTACGAGATGTTTAATAGGAACGTAATTCTGTACGAGCGAAAGATCTTAATTTATAATCATAAATTGCAATACAACTTAAATTTTGTAAACACTATCTCGAAACTATTCATAGTTCTAATAAACAGTAGCTGTTAACTTCTAATATAATATTTGTGTACTTCAACAATATTCTTTCATGGAAATCTAACAAACCACGAACAATCTCAGATTTTTTTTCAAAGTTGTTCATATGTGTTTTTATTTACTTAATAAATCGGGTACAAATAAGCCCAGACCAATACTATGCAAGCTCCAGAATATTCATCTTAGGGACAGTATTTGGTTTGTCAAGACCAAGCTGAAAGGCACTGGCATTACTGTGTCAGAATTTCTGACAAAACCGCGGTATCAACTGTTTATGTCTGCACGTGAGAAGCTCGGTGTAAATAACAGCTGGACTAAGCAAGGACTTATATTTATGTTCTCGACTCTGACGGCTTCCGGCATCGAGTGAACTCAGTGAATGACCTCAGCAACATCAAGCACAATGATAAGGTTGTGTCGCCAATTGCATCAGCCTCGTCGTCGACGCCGTCCCCGTCGCCAGCACCGAAAAAGGCCCGACGTGCCGCTGCAAGGAAGTAGTGTGTTTGTGATTGTGCACTTTATAGGTAGTATCACCGCCCGGGCAGATTTTTCGTTTATATTTTGCTTGATAACTGTTATTTCACTTTTTTAAATGTAATTACTATTCTCTACCCTCCATATTACAACAAATAGGCCAATATTCATACGTTATTTCAATATTTTTCTATCTGATCTGTCAGCTGTTTGTTTCTGTCAAATCTACACTAATATAATAAAGAGGTTTGTTTTTTTTGTTTGTAGGAGGTAATCTCTGGAACTACTGGTCCGATTGGAAAAATTGTAGGAACAATAGAAAGCCGCTTTACTCCTGAGTGACATAGGCTATATTTTATGTACGTGGGCGAAGCCGCTGACAAAAGCTAGTTATTTATATGTCATTTCTCCCTTCGCTTCGCTCACGTTCAGAAATCTGTATTTATAGCGTGCCCAGTATATTTTGTTAAGTCCATTTTTTCAAGTAATATTTATTTTATTTATTTATTTCTTGTTTTGTGCCCGGACGACGAATGTTATTTTTTTATTGTTATTTTTGTGTTGAATTTGTTTTAATTAGCCCGTTACAAATTGTTAGCACTCAACTGGCGGGTGGATTTGATTGATTGCACTTTTTTTTAGTATATTATTTGTTTTAGTATAATTTTATTATTATCATTTATTATTTTTTTATTTATTATTTTGTCGATGTCTAGAAATAATGACAGCGACACTGAAAGTTTTTTATCAGCTTCCAGTAATGACAGTTTTGTTAGTTTACCGTCACTTGCCGACAATCTTGAGTCCCATTTTTCTGATGTACCAAAGAATTTTAATGTAGTCCATATAAATGCCCAAAGTGTACCGGCGCATTACTCTGACATGCTAGCTACCTTTGACTGTAAGAACATCCACGCTATCCTTATTTTAGGGTCTTGGTTAAGACCATGTCTCCCTTCAACTTCCTGTTCCTTGCCAGGTTTTCAACTGATAAGAAATGATCGTGCATCTGGTGGTGGAGGCGGTGTTGCCATTTATCTTCGTCCACAAATTCCTTTTTCAATTGTCGATATGTCAGCACAGCCACCCCCACAGGACGCGGGCGCGCATCTCTTTTTAGAAGTAAACCTGAACCATGTGAAAGTACTTCTAGGTGTTTATTACAGCCCTTCATCACGTATAAATTTCTTTTCTTCTTTTGATAAAAAATCTCTTCTAGAAAATCTAACACCGTCTTACAGTCATACGATTATCATGGAGGATTTCAATACTTGCTTACTGAAAAATGATTCTCGATCTTCCTTACTTCTTGGCCGCCGGCAACGTATTTTCATAGACGAGTCCTGCTCTTCTTGGTATTATACTTCAGCCGGTGAGCCTCAGGGTGGCGTCTTATCTCCATTACTCTTCGCAATATTCATAAATTCCATATCCAATAAATTACCTTCCTCCTACCACCTTTACGCTGACGATTTGCAGGTATATAGACGATCTCCTCATACGGACTTGGTTTCGGCTATTAACATCATCAACCAGGACTTAGCCTCAATTTGCGAATGGAGTGAGGCACATGGTTTGCAGGTTAACCCATCAAAGACCCAGGTTATCGTTGTTGGCAGCTCTAGGTTGATGCCTAAGGCTAACTGGTCGCAGCTTCCTCAGGTTATTTTTAATGGCACCGCTATCCCTTTTAGTGAAAAAGTTAAGAACCTCGGGGTTTGGATAGATAAATACCTTTCTTGTGGTCCTCAACTACAAGAGGTAAGTCACAAAATATTCGCTTCTGCCAAGTCCTTAGGACGGTTGCGAAACTTTTTGCCAACTGCCACTAAAATTGCGCTTGCACAGTCTCTTTTACTTCCCTTCCATCTCACCGAGGCACAACTATATAAACTTGAGAGATTTCAAAATGTTTGCATACGACTTATATTTGGCTTGCGCAAGTATGATCACATATCCGATTTTCGTACGAAACTCAAGTGGCTTCCAATACGTCTTCGCCGGAACATGCACATATTATCTCTTCTCTATAGTGACCTGTTCAAACCCAAAACCCCTACTTATCTTAAAGAACGTTTCAAGTTCCTTCATGACACACATACCAGATATTTTAGGTTATCGGAAAACTTGGGACTGGAGACGCCAAGCCACTACTCAAACTTTTATGGTAAGTCGTTTACCGTTCAAGCAGTGCGGCTATGGAATGAGTTGCCCGTATCGGTAAGAAAGGCCCAAACTTTGACAAGTTTTAAAAATATGGTCAAGGAACACTACCTCTCCTCTTGAACGTCATTGGGTACATATTTCTCTGCTTTCATATATATATATATTGTATATATGTAAATAGTACCTACGCCACGGACTACCCGTGTATCTTTCTCCTCTGTCAAATCCATCCAAAGGTTGTCTTTAAAAAATCGCTTTTAGCGATAAAACCGCCCATTGTAACACCGTAGTAATTTTAAGCGTCCTAATGTACCAAGTTTTGTTTATAGTGTACCTACAATAAAGAGTATATCTATCTATCTAAATGTTCAAATTATTTCCTAACTTTCTTTTTGTGGAGCACACATGAAAGTGGCCAGTTAATCGTAATGTAATTTGCGCAAATATGCTGGTTAATGTAAACTGCTGCTATAAGTGATTAATTTGCAGTTTCAAAATTAACTCTTACACATACATTTTTTCGTCAATTTAAACTAGATGAGGACGGTGTTTCCTAACTGACTACTTTGAGAAGAACAAAAAACAAACTCAGAAGTCTATTTTTAAGTCCATACAGCAAACATGTAACAATCAAATCATATGAGAATCATGCAGATAAAAATTATTATTTTCAGCCTAAGAGACTTTTGAGAAGATATTATAGAAAGCCCAGGATGTCGATTATTTGAAATATTTACTAAAAGAATATGCCTACAAGAGGTAATGTAGAGGAAGAAATATACAAACATAATAATTTTATATTTTTAATAATTAAAAAAATATTTTTTAATCTTAATAAAAATAAATCCCAACCACGTGAAATTTCGCTCAGTATTTTTTTTTGAGTTTCTCGCGAATAGACATTCACAGAAACGCGTGGGGATCATAAAAAATATCGATAACTATAAATATTACTTCATATTCTTAACAAATAAAAGAAAAATGCTTGATCTTCCGTTAAATATACATCCATTGTACATCTAAGCCAGCTTGATCAATTGGTCGATCTGTACTAAGCAAGCAATGATATTTGTTCTCAATTCAAAGCATTGTCTTGGCACATAATTGCGTTTTTTAGTACCGGGAAGAAGTATTCGCAAGCCTAGTTGTGTTCGCAAGCACCACACCTCCTTGCCATATCTCTACTGTTTGATATATCTATGGTTCCTACAAACTTACCTATGTATAAATGTATGTAATAGTTAACTATTTACATGTCCGAATAGAGGCTCAATGATTTTTCCGAATCGCAAAAAACCTTTTTTCTTGACGTAAAACAAACTATTTTCATATTTATTCCTGTAACTAAGCTACAAGACCTTGCTTTATGCCAAATGTCAGGATACTGGGTGAATGGGAAGTACTCTATGAAATGTTGATTCCCTTGAGACTGTCGAAATATGCTTTTTTACAAACTTTTATTTAGTTTCACTTGTCCCGATGTGTGAGATCAAATCTTGTAAACTTTATTTGATCCACGTCCCGGTTATCGATTGAGCTGAAATTTTGCATGCATGTGTAAATCAGATGACAATGCAAAATTATTATAACGTGGAGTTGATCTGATGACGGAACCGGAAAGTGGCCAAATGAACTCTGTAATTAACGACACAGCCACATCGACTTTGGTCTCGTCTTGACAAAGTTTCATTGAAAACTTGTTTTACAATTTTAAGTTAGATTTCTTGCTTTTTCAAGGGGCCATAGACCTGAGTATATGGTTTTAATTTCAATTCGATAGCTCCACACGAATAACAAAGTGATTCTATAAGAGTTCCTTTTGAGGTAGGTACGGGTGGATACTGGATACGGTGACCGAAGCACCAAAGTGCTAAACACATTTGCAAGAAGTCTAGTGTCTCCCTTGGCTTGCATTATAAACTTGAACAGAAGGAGTATTCCCAACACGCTTGAAAAGAACAATTGTCAAACCTATTTATAAGATAGGCTTAAAACTGACATAAACAATTATCGCCCACTAAGACATGCTGGTTTCTTCACGATGTATTCAATCAGTTATTATTAAAGAGATATTATTACCATTAAAGAATATTTAGAAGATAAGTCAATAGAAAATGTAACGTCTTGAAATTAAGGAAATCTAAAGACCCTTTATCTCGGGAACGCGTGGAGGTATTGAGAAATTCAAACCATGTACTCAGGGGTGTGCGGACCCTTGAAGCTGTGAAAAAATCAAACTTCTAAGTTATCTGGAAAAAAAGAAACGGCCGTTTATGTAGCTAAAAAACGTATATTTTGACACTCTCAAGGGAATCAAAATTCACAGGGTACACCCAGTGACCTAGAACTCTGAAATTTGGCAAAACAACTTTTTACAAACCGTTAATAAATTCAAAATTAATCGATACAAATTGAATTACTTTCAATAAATTATAAAACAAAATGTAAACCTTTAAAATAGTTCCACAGATATGTGATTTTAATATGTAAGCTTTTATAACACTAAAACTCTCAATATAAAACTATTAATAGGCACATGCATATCATTCTAAATTCAATAAATTAAGCTAAATATCAATAAATGTCAAAGAGATTAAGCTGCATGTCATATATTATTAATATAAAGCTATTTTGAAAGTTTTAGTGTTGTTGAGCGGAGCAATCAGAGCCGCGAACTTGATAGCCGTGTCGATCGTGGTCACCTAACTGGCACTAGGCAGTCGGCAGTGGAACTCACAAAAAGGAGGGAGGCATTTTCTATCTTTGTTGTCAATCTTTCACTCAGACGTCACCCGGCGACGGGCCCGCGCCGTCGGGGCGCTCGCGCTCGCTGCCTCTCAGATCGCTCACATTCTGCAAACCACGTCCAACCTTAATATACTTCTATAGTACAACTAGGTACTAAAAATGTTGGATTACTGTCCGTACGATGAGGTCATGCGCGCGTGGGAGAGCAAAGGTGTGAGGATTGTGTGCTCGACCCAACGGACCATGTGCTACGAGTTCCTGAACACTGAGCCAGGGGCCGCTCATGTATTACGTAAGCACGTTTATTGGAAATATTAACACCCCCCCCCCCTCTCCTTGGTTGAAGCCATGGTCTAGAGCGAGGAGAGGTGGGATCCGAGGCGGGGGCCTTCTTCTGCGAAGCAGTAATGCTAGCAAAGGAGGAAGCTGACCGCATAAGGCAACGACGCTCACGACCCAGACGCTGCCGGAATCCTGATCATATTTTCGGCCACCATGGGCGCAGACTTGCGGACGGCGAGCAATGGGTAGCTCGCCGTCCAGTCGTGTGGTAACAGTCCGGACCAAGCCCAAGTCGTCGACGGCGCTCTCTGTTCCCTCGCGCCTCAAGGAGTTTTCAACAAAATTGTAGGGACTCTGTAGAAAGTACGAAGCCTACTGGGGCAAAGAGTTCGCGTCTGGAAAGACATCGTAGGAACGAGCTGGGTTTTTTAGTCAGAAAGAGACTGACACTATCTCCTGTTCCACCCAAGGACGGGAGTAAACCAAAAACCCTCAAAAAGCCAATAAATCAAATATGGCGTCTCTCCGCAGACGTCCCATCTTCCATCCTGCACCTCGTGCCCAATAGGGCTGATCTCGTAGGCGCCTAATGACAGCGTCGGTGGACAGCATTGCCGTTGTACGAATACTAGGCCAGGCAAAGAATTTAAATGGTTTTGCCATTGACACGTTAAAAAGAAGAACAGCGCAAACCATAAATGTTATTTACATTTATTTATTGTTTACACCACCTGCTCGACGAGCACGCCAAAATCACGGTGGTAAGTAAGGGTACTTACCACCGTGATTTTGGCGTGCTCGTCGAAAAAAAAACGAACGAATGAAGAAAGAGGGCTTTGAGGAGTGACGACACGGTATCCTCAACTTTCGCATACAGCAGGTCTTCAGGTATTAATTAACTAACTGTATGTACAAAAAATTGCACGCTTATAATGTTAAGCAAAAACATGTATGCTCGGATCTTTGTACATCTTTTATACCGTGTTTTTATGCAAATAAATGTTTTTCTATTCTATTCTATTCAACGAACATGGCGTTCGTGTGTATGCATCGGATCCAGGCGAAGAAAACATTTGGAGGACACGGTGGAGCATAAGGTGGAAGTGTCTATGCCCGGGCGGAGCACCGCCGTGTCTCAGGCGGGCCGGGCTCTGGTGCAGACTACGTACCTGCGGGGCGTGCGGCACCAGGTTGTCGAGCAGCGCCTGCACGGCGGCGCGCGTGCCCGGCGCCAGCAGCTCCTCCGGCTGCGCCACGATGTGCTTGGGAATGTGTGCGCTGCACAAGAACTGTGCTATTTCTTCGCTGAAGTGGTTGCAGTTGTGATCCAGCAAGTTATACGATGCAGGACTGGAATTTACAACAAATTTTCTAAACTTACAAATATTACAATTGCACACTGCACAAAAAGAAACGATTATAACCGTTTCGTTCCCATGTGTGTTGTTATGATAATACATATTTCCGTACCACAATGGAACCTCTACATAATCACTTTGATGTCCGTCCATAAAAAAAAACATTGTTTTCAGGAATTCGTGATGGTGTTTAACACATTAAGCTTTCGACAGCCGTAATTACAGACACAATTAAAAGACAGCAGGTGCGCAGGGACACTGGTGTCGTCTTTGGGCTTACTGAACTAATATCAAATTCTTAGGCCTGCCGATGACCTAGAATTCTGAATTTGGCAACAACCAAAGTCTCATAGTGCAAATAAAGAAAAATTTTTTAAACTGTTTTGCCAGTTACATCACAAAATAATCACTTATTTGCAATGTCTTCGGATTCATTACTCAATTCGGAAATCGAAGTATTTACATATTAGGTATAAGTAGTTTGTTTAAGGGCAATAAGGGCGAATCCACAAACCAGATTTTTGGCCAGAGGGAGGGCAAATTAGTTTTTTTCATAAGCATTTAGTCGCTTTCCATCAGGTGAGATAGCCATACCAATAAAAAAAAAAAACAACCGACCAAGAGCATGTCGGGTCACGCTCAGTGTAGGATTCCTTAGTTTCCCGCCCGTTACAAATTTCTCACAATGTAACAAAAAACTTAAACTAGGTTGTAACAGCGCGAAGTAGCCCAAAGTACAGCGCCAGATAATCGGTGACTAACTAAAGGAAGAGGAGGGTGGAGATACATAAAACTGATCTGATGATAAAGCCAGAAGGTTGGGAAGATCCGGAATTCTGCAATTAATTTCTGTATCCTAGCCGTCTAGGACAATGCTAATAATACCAAACCCATATTTGGACACGAGTTTGGTATTATTAGCATTGTTATGATGATTTAATGATAGTACCAAATGGCAGAAGGTATCTATTTTTTTTTAATTGCAATAAACTAATGCTTGTCTGCGATCCCACCTGATGGTAAGTAGTGATGCAATCATTGACGGTAAGGCGCACTAGTTTACTAAGAGCCTATTTACTCTAGCCTTGAAGACACCTAAATTATAATCGGACGGAAAGACTGCAGCCGGCAAACTGTTCCAGTCCCTCGATGTACGCGGTATAAACGACGAGGCAAAACGCTTAGTCCGGACCGCAGGTGTTATTATTTAAGTTTGACTAAGGGGTGTCACAACAACAGCACAAAAAGAGTAATAAAAAAGTGGATTCGATTATTCGAACCGGTTGTATTTTTATTTTTTGTTTGGCAAAAGGTTTGTTTATTTATAATAGTGTTACGTGACTTAGTAAGCAGTTTTTCGTTTTATGCTTTACAAACTTTCTACATATGTCGCGGTTTATTTTATAATTTGTGAAGTGAGCGAAACAGCTCTCTAGTCGAGCGTGCAGACATCTGCTGTTTGATGGCAGCGTGTGACGCGTGCGTACCTGTAGGTGGTGGCGGACAAGCCCTGCAGGTAGTCTACGAACACCTGGAAGGGCACAAAGGTCTGGCCCAGCACCTCCACGCGGTGCGGCGCGCCCAGCTGCGTGCCGCCCTGCAACAAACAAAGCGGACGAATGAACATTGATTATTTTTATTTATTTTATTTAAAAAACTTTACGTCTTGTCTTTATCTGCTAAGTTTTCACGGTTAAACCGCTAAACCAATTTTGAGGAAATTTGGTACAAAGTAAACTTGGAGCCCATGGCGGACTATAGACTACCGTTTATGGGGCTTCGACAAAGCCATCAAAACAACAATACTGTATATATTCGTGATCGCGGTATTACGGGATCCCGGAATACCGATATTGAAAGCCCTACTACCTACGTATCTGTAATAGTCGCAGTGCAGCCGTATTGTATAACATGCCGCATCATTTATACATTAATATAATAACATTAAAATATATGAAGCTCATTCAAAATGATCCTTATCCCTATTTAATAAATCATGTAATTAAAGCATTTAAACGTTGAGGCCAATTATCAAGAAACATGCACTCTCCGCATTAAAAACAATTTCACTGCCAAGCTTAAGGATTGTTTAAAGGACTCCACAACGAATGATGCAGTTGTCATCGTATTCAAAAACCTTTAAGATTTGTGAAAATAAGTAAGAACCAGAAAGTCGCTAGCGAAGAAATACGATAGTTATGTGGCAGCGGTTGGGAGAGTGAGCCACCTATTTCGAGTGGCGTGGAATATAGAGCGCGTGCGGGACGTGTCGGGGGCTGCGGGCGCCTGCACGCGCAGCGCTGCACCGCTAATAATACAGCACAGTCACTGCCCGACTGCGGAATTGACATCATTCGTCTTTACATACTTTGTATGACATTTCACCTTCCAAAGGTCGCATAATACCACCTAGGTGCATAACCGAAAGCGCTCGAAATGCCAGCCAGTCACCATGGGTTTCATACACAGTAGTTTCAAAACACCTTGATTTTCTCCGTTGCCTTCTCCGATCAATTATGTACTAGATTACCAGATTATCGATCACTGTTTCAAAAACGGCCCGACAAATAATATCACAAATCTTTTTGGAGTGATATTTCAAGCCAATAAAATATAAGCAACATTGCAAATATTTTATTTTAAACCTTATTAATCACAATAATTCAGGTTTAATTTTTGAATTAATACATTTGATTTTTTTTTATTTGAAAAATGGGGTTTGAATTCCGATATTTCGTCATTTTTTGATTTTACATACAATCTAATAAATAATAATAATCATTTTATTTTCATTAATACAATCCATTATTGTTAGTAATGACATACACAACTTACAAACTAATGTTAGTACATAATTATACATAAGTCAATTAAGTCTTGAATACAAATATAATGAAAACGAAATTAAGGTTCATGTTTTAACAAAGCTTTAAATTAACAATAACTTAATTATTTTATAATTTAAAGTTATAAGAAATATGAAACGTTTACGTATAGTTTCTGGGCTACATTATGCTCTAGTACATTATTCACCGAAGGTTGGCTTGAAGTAATTGGTTTTTTATATACTTTTAAAGATATCATAATATTTCTGCGGTTAACGTTTAGACTTGTAAAAGACTAAATTAATTTAATTGAACCACTCTACGAGTTTTAGTTTAGGTAGAACAAAATATTGATAATAACTGGTGATGGAGACAAAAAAAAACCTAAACTGCATAAAGTAGGAAAAAGAGTTTGTTTGTTTAATTAAAAAAAGTTTATCTTGTAATACTGTATTATAGATATATATTATAGTTTGCTTCAAAATAATAAACTCCGCGGAGTCACCCACTTTATCGGTTGGATCTAAAATAAGACGAAAATAAGGAAAGTTGCAGCTGTAATGTTTATTGCATTCAGTAATTGTCACGTTGGCGGCGAGCCGCGCTTCGAAATAGACTCTGTTTACAATCCGGAGACGCTTGCATCCCACTGCGCAGCGGACTCGCCGTGTGTCGGCGAGCAGCCCTGGCGCGACAGTACGATCATCACTCAGTACCCTGTGATAAGATATACGGGCTTTTCAGCTCTCGCTAACAATGGCGCAGCCCTGGCACAGGCAGGCATCGGATATAACAGGCCCGACCATTTTACGGTCTCTTGGTGCTCTGCTATGCTTCTAGGCTTTGTAGATTGGACTTAACCAAACCTCCAATTAGCCTCTTCGCACGCCTTTCCACTGATTCTAAAGCTGCCAGATGGTATTGTGCAGCACCAGGCCTTAAGTGGCTGCAGTACTCCATACTCTATCCGACCTGTGCTTAGCATAACATTAACAGCTGTCCCGGTGTGAAGTACCGCCGCACCAGCAGCTACTTCGGTTTTGGTTTCAATGTTAAGGTCAGAGGAAAGTTCAACTTACAAGAGCTGAAGGCTGTAAATAGCTTAAATCGATTCTGTAGCCAATCCTGAATATAATACTTTCAGGAGGATGGAGGATGTGCTTGTATGAATGACACGAGTAAAACATGGTTATTGATAATGATTCCAGAAAAAGCGCGTTAAATCACAACCATACAAACCAATATAAACCCTATAAACAAGACAAGCCTGTGGAACCAAGTGTATAATAGCACGCACGCCGCTAAAATTACGCAAACCTACCTACACACTACTGCCCATTTTCACATTTTACGGTTTCTTTATGATAGCCGGAATTATCTCTCACATCATGTCTAGATTTGTAAACATTTTATAAAGCATTATTTCGGAGGACACGGTTGACGTGTGCCCCGCTGGGGCAGAGCATCGCCGTGTCCTCGTGGGAGCGATCGGTGGCGGCGATCTCTCGCGCCGGGCCTTGGTAGAAGCCATGATCCGGAGCGAGGAAGAGTGGCAGGCGGTCGCCTTCTTCTGCGAAGCAGTAATGCTAGCAAAGGAGGAGCCCGACCGCATAAGTCAACGGCGCTTGCGGCCCAGACGCCGCCGGGATTCCGATCCCGATTTCCAGTCACCGTAGACGCCGGCTTGCGGACGGCGAGCATTGGATATGTCGTCTGGTAATCATCCAGACCAAGCCTAGTCGTCGACGGCGCACACTATTCCCGCGCGCCTCAAGGAGTTGTCAGCAGCCGCAGGGACCCTGCAGAAGGGTTGAAGCCTATTGGGGTCAAGGGTTCGTGTCTGAAAGGAAGACTAGGGCCAGAGCCTTCCTTTCTTACATTGCCATACATACTAATGTATGGAAATGTAGGAACGGGGTAGGTTGTTTAGTCAGTATGAGTCTGACACTGTTTCCCGCTCCACCCAAGGGCGGGATTCATCACTGGATGCATTATTTAGTATTTTAATTAAAATGTAATTACAGTCAGTACGGTTATATTATAACGAGGTCCTTCTCTTTCATGACCCTTTCCATGGGCACCCCGTCCACTGCATAATTATGCCATATGTATGTGAGCGCGAAAAACTTATGGTCTCATGCACTTCGATGCATTAAACTGCAGGAGATAATATTCTTACTCCAAGTTACCACTCTGTCTATATCTCTGTAGTCTGTAGTGTCATCTAGTCATTAGTGTTCTTTATGAAGAGAGAAAACTTGAGGTCGTGGCCAAACACTCAGCAGCTTGTACAACATATGGTTTTTTTTTTTTTTTTTTTTTATGGTAGGTGAAAATCATCCAATGACGAAACCCGCTCTTGGGCGGAGCGTGAGACCAGTGTCAGACTCTTACTGACTAAAAAACCTACCCCGTACCTTCCTTGCCTTATTTCTGGAGTCGAGGTTACAATTTTCACATACCCTCTAGGCTCCAGGAGGCTTCGACCCTGAAGGGCCCCTGCAGTTTGCTGACAACTCCTTGAGGCGCGCGGGAACGGTGCGCGCCGTTGACGACTTGGACTCGGTCTTACCAGACGATCGGACGGCGAGCTACCCATTGCTCACCGTCCGCGAGCCAGTGTCTACGGTGGCCGGATATCGGCAGGATCGCGGCGGCGACGGCTACGGCGAGTACGCCGTTGCCTTTGCCTTATGCGGTCGGCCTCCTCCTTTACGAGCATTACTGCTTCGCAGAAGGAGGCGACCGCCTGCCATTCCTCTTCGCTGCGGACCATGGCCTGAACCAGGCCCCGACGCGAGAGGTCGCCGCCGCCGATCACCCCCACGAGGACACGGCGATGCTCTTCCCAAGCAGGGCACACCACCACCGTGTGCTCCACCGTGTCCTCCGGGCTCGCCTCACAGTGGCGACACCCGGACGTCTCTTCCGCACGAATCCGGTGCAGAACATATGGTAGGGCGTTAATCATTAATAACAATTCGTAGGGCTCGAGATCAGTTCCTTAGCTCACGCCATATCTTGTATAATATACCTTTGATCAGTTTCATGCTAAATTTGGATTTTGATTCCCTTGAGAGTGTCATATCTTTTTTCTCGTTAAAATAGAAGTATAGTGTACAATTTGATTTCTTCATAGATCTGAGTATACGCTAGGCCGCTCGTAGTGGCCTCGCGACGACAAGCTATGCACGCGATACTAGACTTTTCAGTAAGTATTAGGATAAAGTTTAACATTATTTCATAGTGAAAGTGCTCGCGGAAACGATTTTAATAGGATCTTATTTTTGCGCGGGTTTTTTGTTTTTAGCTTCCAGATATGTAGGTTTGAAAATGAAATCTCTGCGTAAAAGACGGAAATACCTTCAAGAAAAGTATCAACAGATATAAGAGGTGTCTTACGACATTTATTACTCTAAAATAAACCGCGTGATTTCCTTGAACAAAAATGCCCAAACTATTTTAATGTGGATGATGATAGAAAACACGTAGAAATGTGCGCGAATAGCGCCGGCGCCGAGTGGGCGGCGTTATGTTCGTATGTATACAATCAACCGGAACGTCTCATACCTTGCGCATCGGCCCAGGCTTCAGACTGCTCGTCTTTCCTTCACCAAGCACCAACATTTATTGCAAATGCTTGTCCATGTACGGAGGCTATCACCTAAATATTCGCTCGTCTACAGAAACTCGGCACGCACCTGTTGATTAAAGTCCCGTTGGCTGACGGAAAGGCACAGTCTGCCAACTTACAGCGTCACCGGCGCGTTTGGAAATATTACGTCGATTACATGCTTTGTTCGTTTGCGCATCTCGCATTTATAGCGAAAGTGCAGTGATTAGCATCCGCCACCAGCAGACTGGGCCGTGGAGCCCTGCCAGAGCCGCAGTCCAATCAACTCGCCTGCGTGACTACATCGACACATCTGGAGCTGCTGCGTTTTCTCGTTACACAATTATTATAAAGGCAAGATTTTTAAAACTCAAAAACTAGAGGAACGATTTTAAAATTTTTTTCACCAGTAGAATGCTACTTTAATCTCTGAGTGACATATGCTATTATTTTCTAATTCCAGGCGGGCAGTCACTGGTTGAATACTACGTACTAGTATGAATATAACAATGAAGGTAATTTTAATATCGTGCGGATTTCAGCACGCCTGTGGGATTGGTCCGCATGCATAGCCCCCGCAAACATCCGTTTCATACAAGTATGTATTGTAATGCGTGAAATACGCACGCGGGATGTGGAGCGTGATCGGGCAGCAGCCCCGCATGCGGAGCAATTGCACACGCGTGATAGTGCCGCACGATATTAAAAACACTCTGACATCTTTTGTCCAGGTTCGCCATTGGTGGTTGGACCCTGGGAACGCAAATGAGATTCAATATATTTTAGTGTTGGTGCGAATGAATATTTTGATTTGCCTATGTTGGTAATAGTAGCAATCGTAAACAGTGAAGTTGTCTTCTGTATGGCTATGTGTACAGAATGTACTGACCGGTGCGCAGCTGCTGATGCCGCCGCCGCCGAAGAAGAACTCGCGCTCGTAGGCCACCACGCCGGTGTGCCACACGCCCTCGATCTGCCGCCCTGCAACCACACACACATTACTGCCTGGGCCCGTGTGCCGCATGCTATGTCCTAGTTCAATATTTGCGACATATCTATAATCGGTCAATCAACATATTATTTACATGATTATGTATGACTAGCGACCCGCCCCAGCTTCGCACGGGTGCAAAGGTGATATATTATAGCTATAAACCTTCCTCTTGAATCACTCTATCTATTAAAAAAAACCGCATCAAAATCCGTTGCATACTTTTAAAGATTTAAGCATACATAGGATCGAATCGACTTTGTTTTATATTATGTAATGATAAGGACTATATATATCGTTACTAAAAAGGAGAATGCTCAGGCCTCATTGAAAAAAAAAAACAGCTCCGACAGAAATGAAATATACCTATATCAAATTATCGATATTAATAGGTAATAAAATAATTATCGGTCGTGATCGTCACGCTTACTTGCAATCTTATAAAAATTGCTAGTTTTATTTTTCAGGCTTCCATTTAAGAAAATGTTTATTTAAATATTTTCAATCCTTAATTAAAAAATCATCATCATCGTCCTACCCTTATCCCATGTTACTTGGGGTCGGTGCAACATTTTCTTCCACTCTGTCCTGTCACCCGTCACACTATAACTAACTCCCTTTTATTTCATACTAGCTTTTGCCCGCAGCTTCGCCCGCGTACATAAAATATGCCTATGTCACTCAGGAGTAAAGCAGCTTTCTATTGTTGCTTAAATTTTTCAAATCGGACCAGTAGTTCCAGAGATTACCCCCTACAAACAAAAAAACAAACTTTACCTCTTTATTATATTAGTGTAGATCACTCCTCACACAATCCATTCAATCCTTAATTTACAAATATGATGTAATAAAATGCTCTCGGGTCATAAAGTTCTCGGGTCTTTTAATTTATATTCATTTAATGTTGTAGATTTACTCATTGTTGAAAAGCTTAAACAATTCGATAACATAATGCAAAACATTCTGTACAATTAATAGTACATTGTTATACGAGGGATGAAAGAAAGTATTAATGAAATAATTGAAAGTAAATTAAAATAAAGTCATTAAAAAAAAGTATTCTTAAATTATTTCTATCTCTATGTCATTTTAATTCGGTATAAAGTTTCGGGTCACGGTTCAATAGTAATGTCAAAATAGAACTAGTTTTTTTTTAATATTTGCTGTCTAAATATTAAAAAAACAACTGTCAGTTGTAAAGTAAAACTCCCTAGGGAGTAAAAGTACTTCTTCCAACCCTGTCCGCAGGCAACTATACACCTACTTTCAGAGTATGAGTAATGAAAATGTTATTGAAAATACTATGTAAACAAAACACTATGTTGCATAGCAACAGACAGTAACACCAGCTTTGCAGTTTGGGAATAGGGTTGAAATCAAACTAGTATCTTGGTATTTATAACATTATTATATTAAATAAAAAATAAATAAAGATTTTGTATTCTTCTACTCCTATAAACTTCGTGCCTAATAAACTGAATAATCAAGTGCAGCATACTATTTTCTTTGTAGACAGCCGTAAAAATGGCGCCCAACGTGGGACTCGCGACTACTGCACTACATCTGGCTATTTTTATATGTTTGCAAGTAAGGAATGCGATAATAATTAGTTATGTCTTTTAACTTATTATTATTGATAATTTAAGATACATCTCGTTTCTGCTGGAGCTGGTTTTTTTTTGAGCATTCACTTTTATTTACAATCATAGACAAAATGCGCACTCGCGCACTGAAGTTCCTTACGAACGTTTCTATGAAAACAAGATTTTCTTTAGTGACGGAACAACAACTTTGCTGAATTGTTTTTTTCTTTACTTGTGCTACAAGAGCTTGTTTCGTGCCAATTTTTAGGAGCAAGTCAACGGGAACTACCTTATGAATTTTGATTCCTATGAAGTTCGCCCCCTGAAGGGATGTACTTTTTTGCGATATAAACGGCCGTATCTTTTTTTCCCGTTAACTTAGAAGTTTGATTTTTCACAGCTTCAAGGGACCGCAGAGGCGCAGACTTGATTTGACTTGGTCCCCAAAATAAAGGGTCTTGTCTCAAGACCCTTTATTTTGGGGGTGTCAAAACTCTTGAAGGTCTCTGCACACAGCGGGCGCGGCGCGGCGGGACGGCTCTGTGCGGAGTCATCCGTAATATCTAGTACATTATAACTGCTCAGCGTCGCGTCCGCTGTGTGCAGAGACCTTGACAGATAGACAGACGGACAACAAAGTGAGCCTAAAATGTTTTTTTTATAGTGGGTAAAAATCATCCAATAACAAATCCCGCCCTTGGGCGGAGCGGTAAATAGTGTCTGTCTCTTACTGACTAAACAAGGTCATCCACCGCGTTCTTACGTCGTGTACATACCAAGGCCAGAGCGTTCCTTTCAAACACAAACCCTTGGCCCCAGTTGACTTCGACCCTTCTGCAAGTTGCAAGTTGTCAGCAAACTGTACGGACCCTACGGTTTGCTGACAACGTCTTGAGGCGTGCAGGAACAATTCACACCGTCGACGACTGGCCTTGGTCCGAACGGTTACCAGGCGATCGCACGGCGAGCTACCCATTTCTCGCCGTCCATAAGCCCGTGAGTATGGTGGCCGGAAATCGGGATCGGAATCCCGGGGGCTCTCGAATCTGGGCCGTGAGCGCCGTTGCCCGTTATATTTTTTTCAATTTTCGATTTTTTTTGTATTACCCACAAATGTTGAAACTTATTTTGACGCGGACGAAACTGCTGACAGAAGCTTTGAAATATCTCTATCTTTTTAATATATTTTGTCAAATTCCGTAGTATTAAACTTTTTTTATTTAGTTCTAGCTTCTCCCGCAAACTTCGTACCGCCTTGTAGTTTCCTCACCGCATTTTACCCACCGTTTAAACCTTTCCTGAACTTTTACGAATATTTGAATATAAAATTGGCCAAACAGGTCCAACCGTTCTCGAGTTTTAGCGACCCTAACGAACAGCTATTAATCATCATTACATAGTATAAAACAAAGTTACCGTTCCCTATGTATGCTTAAATCTTTAAAAGTACGCAACGAATTTTGACACAGTTTTTTTTAATAGATAGGTTGATTCAAGAGGAAGGTTTATGTGTATAATACATACATAATATATTCAACATCAGTATTCGTGCGAAGCTGGGGCGGGTCGCTAGTTTTGAGGTATATATAAGACTAGCTTTTGCCCGCGGCTTCGCCCGCGTGGTATTGGGGTTGGGGTTACAGGGATAAAAAGTAGCCTATGTCCTATTCCGGAATGTATCCTATGCCTGTGCTAAATTTCATCCAGATCCGTCCAGCCGTTTCGGCGTGATTGATTAACAAACATCCAAACATCGTAACTTTCACATTTAGATATAATATTAGTAAGATAAATAATAATCAAATATTATTTGATTATTTATTTTTGTATCTCAGGTTGCCTGGAAGAGATCACAGAATACAATAAGGCCGGCCATTGTTGTAGGCATATCTCTATTTTTAAGGCTCAAAATTTGGAAAATTATCTTGGTGGAGAATAAAGTATACATAAATAAATAAAATATATAATACTTTATTTAATAATGTAACTATTCTACAACTGATGGCACTCGAAACTCTTTTCTTAATGTTGTGGGAGTTATTTTTTGTATGTTATATTTATCACACACAAATACACAGCGGTGCTCGGTGCTAGCGGGCACACCTCCACCGTACTCCACTAAGTCCTCCAGCCGATCCACGCTATGATAACACCCAAGCGTTTCTTGCGTCTGAATATAGCGTCATGCGGAAGGTGAGGACGCCGCGCCGTGACGCCTCTCCGTCAGTCAGTCAGTCCTTTACTTTAAAGAGCTATTAAATAAGTAAAAGAATATTTCTATATTCAACCACGGGGCAGAAAGGGATGACAAAAATATTCTCACATTTGTCTGTTATGGTGCGTCCGGATTACTTTGTGTGTTATGGTGCGTCCATTATTAGGTTTCAAACCATTTTTATGTATTTGGTACAGACAGAGAGATTGGATCATGGAGGACACAGATTGACCCCAAAGTCGTTATTCTACACAGACGATGACGCGGGCGCCATTTTTCTTCACCTAGCAAAAACATTGACTTTTAAATGAATGATAAATGGAAGAGAAAATCAGTATGAGGTGTTTTGAACAACGAATATCTATGTATAGATTTTAAATTAGAGCAACCAAACAGTCCTTGAAATACAGCCGATGACGAGGCCAGGTGTCAGCGTAAAGTGGGTCGCGAGATATTCGCATCATTACCATCTGTTAGTGGGAAGTACATACGACTGTGGCGATGTGAGCCGTGGACGAGGTTGACAGACGAAACATCAGATTAAGATGAACTAGTCGCGGGCTCCAACTCACAGATGGGTCAGGTCAAAAAGCGCGGTGTCTCTTCTTACATCGAGTAGAAAAGAGAGCAATAGAGATAGTATTACGGATGAGCGGTTTGTTTGTATGAAAAAAATTATAATATACCTTATTTTCAAAACGTATTTTGGATGATTTTTCAACCATAACAAAAGAAGGAAAAACAAATAATGACAATCTTTATATTAAGCAAATTTTAAATAACTTAAATCCTGAACAGCAAAAACGTTATAGGTTATGCACTTAGAACTACGAAGCGTATTTTAAAAGATGTTTCAGTTAATTCCTTATAAGAGACACACTGCGCCAAATAGTAATGTTTTAACAATTAGGATGACCAAGTTTATGCCCAAAGCTGTATAGAAGCTTCACAATTAGTCAGAAGAGAACAACATGGATACTATCCGACTTCACCGAGCCATATTTTTGTGAATACAGTGTCAAAACATAAGAACAAGTGAAACACGATACTATACTTGGTTCGAAACAAATGTTTCGGAATTTATCAGAGCTGAAGATTCGCCGTCATCTGGTCCCGATCTTAATCTGCTGGACTATGCTTATAGTCGGTTTTAGAGAGTATGGCATGCCATAAAAACTAATTCTAACAAAAAAACCATTCACTATACGAGAACACTCAACACAAAATTTCTATGCAAAAAGCTAGAAAATTTGGTAGTTGTACAGTTTTTTTTTTTAAAGTAAAAATCATCCAATGACGAGTTTCGCCCTTGGGCTAAGCGGGAAATAGTGTCAAATTCTTATTGTCTAAACGGCCTACCCCGTTCCTTCCTTCCTTGAGCCCAGGGCACCGGTAATACGCTTTCTCATCGACCCTTAGCCCTTGCCAGTCGGCCTCTTCTTTAGCTAGTATTACTGCTTCGCGGAAAGAGGCGACCACCTCTCACTACTCCTCACTTCGGACCAGGACCTGGCACGAGCAAAAGCCGCCTCCGATCGCCCCCAAAAGAACACGGCGATGCTCTTCCCAAGCGGGGCACACCTCTACCGTGTGCTCCACTGTGTTCTCTGGGCGGTCCACACAGTGACGACACCCGGGCGTCGCTTCGGGCCGCGAAGCCGGTGTAGGATTCTCCCGAACTAACCATGCCCAGTAGGTATACAATTAGGTCTCACTTATTTCATAAACAAAATTGCTACACAAACTTTTTGTTTGTTTGTGTTCTTTCACTGGGACACTTTGACATTGGGGATTTTGATAGTTTTTTGCTGATTTTTTTATAATAATGCTAGCATATATTATAATGTTTATTTTAATGCCAATGTTCCTTTTTCAATTTTAAAACACCTGCAAAGCTATTCGCAGCCCAGCTCTGAGTGCAGCAGTGATAAAATCAATAACAGCTACATTGGATTGTTTCTAAATAAATATACCTATTTGGATTTTGTTGGGTGCAGTCAATGCTACACTCGAGGCTTTCTTAGAGAATAGCAACATCTTGTTTCTTTAGACGATGTAAACAAGTGCTATATCCCACCTAAATCTTGACTACAATCTCATAAGATTCATCTGATGATAATTAAAATGATCAAAATGATGTTTCAGCTTAACCTACTTAGCTTAGTAATTAGAAAAACACTATTTGCTAAGCTAGTAGTAAGTAACATAGCCTGCTAGCCACATCTTGATCTTACCATTCATACTAGACAAGCTACTCATAGGTATATTCAATTAAAGTACTTACCTATTATAGAAGGTGAAAGCAATGAAGCAAGTCCATTGGTGAGGTCATAGATGTACAGCTCCACAGTGCTGCCCTGCTCAGCCATGGTGTGGCTGCCACCAGCTCACTTCAAACAACATCATAAATTCACACTATATTATAATTGAGCACCTGTCACTCACATAACTTATCACTTAATCCTAACTTGAACACTTGCACTTATTACATGTCAAAGTTTAGTATTTAACTAACTTGTTAACTCTCTTTAACTTCAGTTAGGTACTCATTCAGAATCTTGTACTGGAGACCACTTACAAGCTAAGCTGGAGTTGTATTGTTCGCAACAGTAACTTAACTCAGCAAAAGTACAGGGACTCGTAAACATGCAAAAATTTCCATGATTAAAACGTGTAAATGAAAATAGAAATGTATTGAATGACTAGAGCTTCAACAGAAATCTGTGAAATACATACATTAAGTAGTAGGTGTATTGAAAGGTAAGTGTTGTAGTGTACAGTAACAGGTGATAAGTCGCGTGCGCAGTGCAGTGCCTGCAGCCGTGACGCCCCTAGCTGCTGCGGACGCGGGACGCACGTCCGACCACTCACGACATGCAGCAACTTGTGACTAACCCACACCAGAAATATAGTTTATAAATAACACACCGCCAACACAATCATACTACACGACATTCCTACACGAATCTCCTACAGGTAGGTGTACAGATTTCGCAGACTATTGCGTCAATTTCGTAGTGTAAACAGAACAATCATCCAAAATTCGTAATAGCTCGTCGTGAGAATCGCCAGTACTGTACGCTACACACTAAACTTGCTCACAACTTTGGCATCTAACTAAATAACAAGGATATTCTCACCTGTTACTAATTAAATCAGGAGATGGAATTACACTGGTACTGAATTAGATATTCATATCATTTGACTATGGGTTACTTCATTGTTAGATTTTTTTTCTATTTCTTTGTCTGACTCTCCCGCCTTCTACTTTATTATCTCCTACACTCCGAAAAATCTGTAGCACTAAATTCTGAATAATCAATCATTAATATTTCACTACCGAAATGATTTAACAAAATTCGTGATTTTGACAGTTTACCGGTTGTGTTGTGTTTTCGACATGTCAAATTGACGTTTTGACAGTGGCTTTCGGAACGTATTCTAATGTCGGTCACACACACAGGGTATTGCCAAGTGTGCGGGAACCCAATATCGATTAATGGGCAAGGAGCTACCGGTCAATCCGAGCAACCTGTTTGATACAAGGCTCGAACTTTGTAAAGCCGTCTTTTAGTATTGGTTAACTATGAAAATAAAGTTGTGCCAGGCATCCCTACAAGTGAATGCTCAAAAATAAAACCTGCTCCGACAGAAACGAGATGTATCTCAAATTATCAATAACATTATGTTATAAAACAATAACTAACTATTATCGTGATCCTTTCTTGCAAACATATGAAAAGGCGACACTTTGTAGTCCAGTGGGGGACGATCGTCGCACTATCACGGCAGTCTACAAATGAAAACAGTATGCCTCACTTGATAACTCTGTTTATAAGGACATAGGTTACAGGAGTACAGGAATACAACAACAGAGACTGAATTTTCAACGACATTGCATTGTAAAAAATGTATTAATGCAACATGTATTGCATTAATACATTTTTGTGTAACTGATATAAATAATTTATTTTTTAACTGTTCAACAAATGACTAAGACAAAAATCTTTTAACAAAAAAACGGACTAGACTTCACTAGAAGTAACATTAAAAATATAAAAATAACTTTTTATTTTGATTTCGAAAGTTTGTGGGGTTACTTGGTTTTTTTTTTGGTGAGAAAAGCCTCCGCTAAGATATAGTGTCAAACTTTTATTGACTAAATTACTCACCCCATCCCTTCTTTGCTTTTGTCCTAGGTAGAGACTTAAGTGCTGTATTATACCATTTGTTGAGAAATGTATCAAACGAAAAATACCGTATAATACGGTATTATACCATTTGCTAAGGTATTTTATGTACAAATCGATTTATTAATGATTTACATTAAATACTGAATACGGTTGAAATGCACAGAAATAAAAAATGAAATTAATTTATTTATCATAAAGGTCAAAAGGATTAAAGGAAAAACATATCGAATTGTTAGTGGGTGACATAAAAAAAAAAAATATGTTTAACTTGAAGTGTTCATAACTTTTTTAAGTTATTTTAATTATGGATATTTGGTTAAAAACGTAATAACGAGCTACAGACAATAAGTACAGAGTAAATAATATTAATTAAGTAAGTAAATCGTGTAATCACCATTTTGGTCAATGACAGATTGCATTCGGGAACGCATCGTATCAATTAAATTTTCACACAAATCGGAACCACAAACCACAAAACCTCTCTTATATTTGTAAACAATGAGCCTCAACCGCATCTGGTTTTTTTTTTTATGGTAGGTGAAAATCATCGAATGACGAAACCCGCTCTTGGGCGGAGCGGGAGACCAGTGTCAGACTCTTACTGACTAAAAAACGTACCCCGTACCTTCCTTGCCTTATTCCTAGAGTCGAGGTAACAGTTTGCACCACCCTAGGCTCCAGGAGGCTTTGACCCTGAAGGGCCCCTGCAGTTTGCTGACAACTCCTTGAAGCGCGCGGGAACGGTGCGCGCCGTTGACGACTTGGACTCGGTCTGGACAGTTACCAGACGACCGGACGGCGAGCTACCCATTGCTCACCGTCCGCGAGCCAGTGTCTACGGTGGCCGGATATCGGCAGGATCGCGGCGGCGACGGCTACGGCGAGGGCGCTGTTGCCTTTGCCTTATGCGGTCGGCCTCCTCCTTTACGAGCATTACTGCTTCGCAGAAGGAGGCGACCGCCTGCCATTCCTCTTCGCTGTGGACCATGGCCTGAACCAGAGCCCGGCGCGAGAGGTCGCCGCCGCCGATCACCCCCACGAGGACACGGCGATGCTCTTCCCAAGCAGGGCACACCTCCACCGTGTGCTCCACCGTGTCCTCCGGGCTCGCCTCACAGTGGCGACACCCGGACGTCTCTTCCGCACGAATCCGATGCAGGAATCTCCCGAACTTCCCATGTCCGGTGAGAACCTGCGTCATGCGGAAGGTGAGGACGCCGTGAGGTCTGTCCAGCCACGCCTCAAAGAGGGGCACTACAGCCGAGATTACGGTGTGCCCAGCGCCAACCGCATCTGGTGGAGTACGCTAATTTTGTCCTTCACTATGAAGAATACAAAGCAGTGTCAACGCTTCTGTTAAACAGCATAGTGTTTCGTTCCCAGAAATCCATTTTCTTTGTACTCCTTTATCATGGTGTGACGCTACAACGTGTTAATAAGTTATGGTCGACCCAGTTCTTTGATAGTGGTTAAAAGAACCCTCAGTTGGAGAAATAACCCTCAGTTGCCTTAGAAAAAAGGCGCAAGGACTTAGAAAAAATTTCTGGACAAAAAATTTTTTTTTTGCTCTTTGCACTGCTCATAGTACACTACACTAAGTGTATACCAACTCCCAAAAAAAATTTTGTCCCGAAAATTTTTAGTAACGAAATTTTTTTATCGTATTCTTTGCTTCTCATAGTGCACCTAAGCTTATAGTCATAGTCATAGTTTTTTATTGGTAAGGGATTCTTACAAGTCATATATATATATACTCCCAACTCCTAAAAATCTGCCCCTAACATTACCCCTATTCTTCAAATCGTCATATTCATCATACACATAGAACTACTGTTTTTCTCTGCTACAATAATAATGTCCAAAAATAATATAATATTATTGTAGAAATAAAACATTAAACAGTATTTTAAATTTGTAATAAAAGTTGTATTATTGTTAATAATCAGAATCACTAAGAATCAGAGTCTAGGGTCTCTCTAGTGAGCTCATATCTAAATCTGCTTGTGTTGCTGCTACGTTCTCGGTAGAAGACAACGCAAAAATGCTTTCTACCAACGTACTTTCAACTAAATCAGCACGGCATGAACGCAGTGCGGTGGAACATGTCTTAACAGGAGCAAATTATGTGTAGCCACAATAACCAGAAGACAGGGACTGTTAAACATTGATCTACTCGAGTTTCATCTGACGAATACTTACTTATTTTGTATTGACATCGTATTTGTCCCATTTTCATTACAATGAAACGCAATATACCTTTTTTTTCTTCCTACTTCCCCATAGAATGCAACGCTCATTCCTATCTTATGCACGGAAGGGCTAGGTTTAAGCAACAATATCTCTTAAATGAATAGTCATAGAATCGAGTTTTTGGTATCATTATCTAGGTAAATATATCATCCATGAGTTACGGAGGAGTTATTTATAAAAAAGGGGGTATTTTTTGAAATAATCTTGAAAAACTAAAAAATTGATGATAATTTTGACATGAAGTTGATGTTTCAGCATTTATTTCAGTATGATATAGCAATAATTATAATAATTTGAGTTATTTATCTGATTGCTAATACTTTACCGTTACGGGAAGATTTTTTTATACGATAATCGGGCATTAAATTCCAATTTTACATAAGTTTTATTATGGACGTTACCCAAAACTGAACCAAAATACAAAAATGGCTGCCATTCAGAGGGGATTGGGTTTAGACCTCACATGTAGAATAGTTTTAGTGATAAAATAGAGCAAAGTATCACCCCCTAAAGTTTGTACAGTCCGAACCCGGACATATTGTATTTTAATGAAATCATTGGAGCGCGAAAATGGAGCTGAGAATTTGATTGTACTTCATTACTACTTCAGCAAAGTTTGTCGAGAAGACTGACTCAATCCATTGGCAGCCAAATACTACAAAAACATTAGAATTTTTTGCACCCTAATTCTAATGGTAAAGAATATTTGATATAAAAACATATCTTAAATTACTTAGTATCCAAGCCAATGGCTTTAACAACAATAAAAGTGACGTTTATCCAAACACATTATATGTCAAATGTCAATTGTCATGACTGTGTCATTTGATTGATGTCATGATATCTTCGAGAGATTTTTTCTGATTCATCTTGAGCTCTTGTAAAACACTAAAGCGATAGAATCTTTTTCTTTCGTCTGTATTGAAGAAAGAGAAAATAATGTCTAAAATGTTGATCACAGAACGTAGTTAGTGAAATACTCTTGTCATCTACTGTCAAAGTGTCAACAAGTCAAGATTGTTATGTCAGTCAATTGTTGGTGTTTTGCGATTATTTTACTTAAATCAAGAAAATGTCCGGATCAAAGAAAATGGTAACAATATTCAACACTTTATTAGCTACATGCAAATGTTACAACGTAGTATTCCATTATAATGGATGTCCAACATTCTCTCTCTCCAAAAATTTAAGTTTTCTGTTGATCCACTTGTCAACTTTTTCAAATTCAAATGTTTCCAATAGTTTCTATAATATTGAAACTTTGCTAAATTCACCATATAGTTGAAACTTTCTTGCTACAAAATAATCTTTAAGCAATAGAAGGTTTCAGACGATGACTAAACAGTTTTGATACCAAAGTTAGTGTGGTTTGCCGTTTGTTATGATGGGTGACTGTAACGTGTGCAGATACTTCGGGTACAATCGCCGGAGGGCACGACGCGCGTGGAGATGTCGGAGTCGGACGTGACGTCGCAGCTGTTCGAGCGCGTGCACGACGTGCTGCACCTGGGCACGTTCGCGTTCGTGCTGCACAAGGACCGCCAGCGCCGCGACGAGGTCATGTCCAGCAAGTCGCGGCGCCTGCGCGACGTCGGCCTACAGCACGGCGACATGCTCTACCTCAGCCCTGTCAATGGAGCTGTGCTCTTTGATCAACCCTCCACCAGTGGAGAGGTACGTTTCAAACTTTACTTACAACCATATTCATGTAATATGGCTCTCATGTATTAAATAAGGCCACTCACATAAAAGTCATTTGTATCAATTTATATGTTTTAACTCCAATTATAACAAAAATATCAATTATTTTTGTTAGTAAGTTTTATTTTCCTACAGTGTTGTGTTGCTCACTTGCCTTGCGTTGTGCCAAATAACACCTTTAGGTATTTCTAATAAATACATTTCATTTTTTTCTCCAAAGTGTATAATTTTTGACATTTTATTACAGGCTAATGAAAACAACAAACCATTTGGTGAGCCAGTAGAAGCGGGACCATCAACGTCAGGCACAGCAGTAGGTGCTGCTGCTACCAGCACATCCACAAGGCCTGCAGCAGTGGAGGAGGATGAAGTGGACCTGCAGCTATACCGCATGTCAGGCAACATTCAGAGACAGCGAGATGAGAAGTTGTGAGTTATTTATTGTATGAACTATTATAATTGAAGTGATAGTTTTTGCTTAAATATATATCTGGTTAAAATGTGTTGGGATATTGAAATACACTTGTAACACTTGTTCCTCCTTTGCAGCTGATAGGTTCAGTAACAATGTTCGTCAATGAAAGGGGCTTTGACCAACATAGTTGCTGCAGTGTATCCATCCCATCTAGCATCTAGACTGGGTGCATTCATCAGCTGCCAAAGTCCCATTCAATGATATTTTCACTCTCAAGGTTGTTGCTTAATATTTTTTGTGCAGAGTACAGTGATATGCTGCTTTTTCAACTCCTTTTTCATATTTTTTTTGCATTTGTTGTAGATGCCGACACAACTCCAAAGGCTGTTGTGTACACTGCTCGCCTCTGGAACCCTGGGACGAAGGCTATCTCAAAGAACATAATATCAAGCACATGTCATTCCATGCTTACTTACGCAAGATCACATCTGGCAATTTCATTTCATTAGATGAACTGTCATGTAAAATTAAACCAGGTGAGTTAGTGGTAATTGTTAGTGTTACTTCAAATAAAATTAAATTGTTCAATAACTCGAGAACTCTTTTACTATCTTACTAGAAAACTGCCTAGTTAATTCTGAAAACTTAGTTTTCTCCTAAGAAAAGTAGGAAAATGAAAAGTAACTAAGAAGAAGATACATATTCATACATATTCCATAATTTGAGATTTAGCCCATCATAAACACTGGTTTTGACAGGGTGTTCAGAACATCCACCGTGGCCGCGCGGCATCTGCTCCAAGTGCCAGCCGGGCGCCGTGACGCTGAACCGGCAGCCCTACCGCCACGTGGACAACGTGCTGTTCGAGCACCCCGCCATCGTGGAGCGCTTCCTGGCGTACTGGCGCGCCACGGGGCACCAGCGCGTGGGGCTGCTGTTCGGGCAGTACGAGCGCCACCCCGACGTGCCGCTGGGCGTGCGCGCGCGCGTGGCCGCCATCTACGAGCCGCCGCAGTCGTCGTCGCGCGACGCCGTGGCGCTGGCGCCCGACCCCCGCGCCGGCCTGCTGCACGAGCTGGCGCGGCGCCTGCGCCTGCGCGCCGTGGGCTGGATCTTCACGGACTTGCTGCCGCTCGACACGCAGGCCGGCACCGTCAAGCACATCCGGTGACCAGTGCACATACATACATATCACTTCAAATGATAATAATCATTTCATATTATTTGTCAGGAAATGATTCCCATTTAGAAACATAACAATTTATTTAAATACACATGAATGAACACATGAATTTTAATATAATATTAAAATTCAATTCAATGTCCTCATGTCAAAATAAAATTATAAATATAAACAAAAAAAAAAAATATATAATTAAATCAAACTAAATTATACATTATTAAAATTACAATCATAAAAGTAATTATATTCAAACTTGATTTTTTAACGCATTGCTAGACACCAGACAGATATACTGTATACATGATTGTTATGGTCTGTGCTCTGTTGTAGGGGCGTGGACACGCACTTCCTGTCGGCGCAGGAGTGCATCATGGCGGGCCACTACCAGAACCAGCATCCCAACGCGTGCCGCCACGCCTCGTCGGGCTATTTCGGCTCCAAATTCGTCACTGTCTGCGTCACAGGTACCGTTACATGCTCAACTCTTTTAGTTTACCAATAAGGCGAACTTTGCGTTCACTCGAGCTAAATAGTCCCAATCATTTTTATAAGGGAAAAAACTAGTAGTAGGAAACCCATTAGAAAAGGAAGAGAATATAACAGAAATTAGACTGAGGTTGGGAAGTGTAAGTTGTGGTTTTAAGGAAAAAAAAAACCGGTATATTTCGATTTTCGGCAATACTAGTTCTAGGGAACAAAGTCAAGTAACAAACTTGTAGGTCATAAAAAGATCTACAACTTTTGTATTTACACTTTTTTCACATGATCTCAAAATCTATGTGAAAAATTCAAATAATGAGTAGAACCGGGCCTTAAGGGTCCATCGATATGACTACATGCACACTACGCAACACCGCGCGCAGAGTTTCGCATACACTCGCGTAGATGCTGCACTACATATAGCTATCTCGCTTACACTTACCGGGCTTTCAAATCCTATTTCTGTCACTTTCGCACTCATAGCGATGTGCCATATAAGTACTTAGGACGTTTTGCGTCTACAAATCGATCAGTACAGAAGATTTAAGCCGGGGGGCATGCATATGAAGTTGCACGCGTATGCGTGACCTTGTCAGCTGTAGTGTTGCCGTTTTAGCAATGTTGTGAAATCTTGGAGATTTTTAACGAGTTTGGAGACTTTTTTTAAGATTTAGCAACAATAAAAACTAGCGACTATTTAAAATAACGAAATTAAATATTCAAGCAGTATCTTAAAAATAAACAAATTGCGACATCTAGCTAGATTTTTCATATACCTGGCGACTTTTTTTGCCTAAATGACAACACTGCAACTTTGCTTAAATAGTTTTTGACACCCGAGTGCCACTAACTTCAGTTTTATTTGCTTGAGTGGGAAAAATTTTGTTGTTTAAGTTTTTTGTGTGTTTTCTTAGATTTTCTGATAGACGATTCCAATTAGAATATAAAAAATCGGTTGTCTGTACAGTTCGCTTCAACTAACTTTGCCGCTCTGAAGTTGGCTACAAATCACAGCGCAGTAATCAATTTTACGAAAAAAGACAGCACTGCGCATGCGCGGCTAACGATGCAATAGACGAACCTCAGTGTTATGTTTCTATCTCAGTCGCGTATACGTCCGATACCAGCTTGTGTTCCGCTCGCACAGTACCGTACGGTCCTCGATGCGAAAAGTGCTACGCGTATAATTATTACCTACCTGTTTTAAGTTTGTTGTTATTTGTTATTTATTCTTATAATTATTGTTGTGTTTGTTTTGTTATAGTTGTGTTTGTCTTTTTATTGCTGTGTTTGTATTGTTATTGGTTGACGTTGTCCTTAGTCCTTAGCCGACAAGCGCGTAAAATATTTCATAATGTGGTGAATTATATGCAGAAAGAGAAGGACGAAGGCATGCAAAATGTTGCGAGGGTACAACAAAGAGCTGCTGAGGCAACCGGCTATTCGATACGGACCGTGCGCAATATTGTTGCCGAAGGGAAAAAGACGGACATGATTTCCGTTTTCCGTACCCCGGGACAAAAAAGGCAAAAGTCAAGGCCAATAACTGGAATTGACAATTTTGACAAAGGCGTCATCAAACGCTTTATTCATAATTTTCACGTTGCGGAAAAGGAGATGCCAACATTAAAAAAAAACTATTTGCTAAGCTGCAACGTGATCTAAATTTTCAAGGTTCTGTAAGTAGCTTAAGCAGAATAATTAAAGACTTAGCTTTTAATAGGAAAGTCCTCATGGAAAAACACGACTTGCGGCTCAAGAGAATTGAATATCTGCGAAATATTAAAAGATATAGAGACGAAGGAAGAACAATCGTATATACGGATGAGTCATACGTGCATTCATCTCATACGAAGACTAAATCGTGGTCAGATAAATCTGATAAAGGATTGAAGGCACCTCTTTCCAAAGGACAAAGAATTGTCATCGTCCACGCGGGGTCCGGATTTATCCCGAATAGTTTGTTAATGTTTAAATCTGGGACAAAATCGGGTGACTATCACGACGACATGAACTTTACCAACTATGAAAAATGGCTGAAGACTAAATTAATCCCTAACCTGAGTCCTAATTCAGTTGTCGTGATAAACAATGCGCCCTATCACAATAAATTGCGTGACCCCGCACCGACGTCGAGTTCAAAAAAAGACGACATGAAGTCGTGGTTGTCAGAAAAAGGCATACCGTTTGATGATCACATGCTGAAGCCACAGCTGTACGTGCAGTACGTAGCAGTTAATATGCCAGAATAAAAGCGCCCACAAAAATTTTGTCATAGATGACATTTTGGCACAGCACAACCACAATGTTCTGCGTCTACCGCCCTATCACCCAGACTTAAACCGCGCGGCTGTTAAGGGTTACGTAGCCACAAAAAATGTCGACTTTAATGTTAACCGGACAATGGAGTTGGTCAAAGAGAAAGTTGACTCAATGGGACGAGACGAATGGGTGGCCTTGTGTGCAAAAGTAAAAAAAAAATGAGGAAGATTATAGATCTAATGAGCATATAATAGACGATATGACTGAGAATTTTGTAATATTCACGGGAGGATAGCTCGGATTCCGAATTGGAATCTGAGAACGATTCCGATTCGGAATCCGACTCAGATGGAGAAACACCTTCTACGAGCATGTTTCAAGGTGATAAAAGAAGTTTTATTGAAGGAGTATCAGCAATGTCTACTGATGATAGCGAGTGAATATAAGTATGTTCACAAATAAATAAAAATATGTTTTGCCACGAATGAACGTATTTTCTTTCTTTTTCCTTTTCCTAGATATATAAAATCAGGTGAGTAAAAAAATACACTATTTATTTTCATTATAAAATAAAACAATTTAAAAATTTTCACGTCAGTGAACACTTTTTTACGCGATAATACCTGCGCTGTTGTTAGGAAAGCCTAGCTTCAGAGTGGCATAGTTATTTGACGCGTACTGTAAAGTCGGTTTACTGACGATAGTTGAACGTGACAACGTCATAAGAAAATACTGCTGGACTGGTTTCATTTTTCAAAAGAAAATTTTAATTTTATTTGTTTGATAGATATTTTGTATGGATATAGAAAAGGAGGTAAATGGAAATCACAATTGAATTGATCAAGTTACATTTATTTGTACGCATAAATACAATTATGTCAATATTTTTTACAATGTACATAGTTTTTTTACAAGTATGAATGTGCTTTGAGCAATTGTTTTACAACTTTTAAACATCATTACCTGTAACAATCGAAACCACATTCACTTTTCACTGCACTTCATACTTGACGAAAACATGTAAATGTATTATTTTATTTTATTGTATAGCAGCTGTCCACGCGGACGCATCGCACACTCAAGTAGGAGAGAAACAGATGTCGAACACTGCCGAACGAGGCCGATTGTGCCTCTTTGTCGCTCGTTGCGTGCTCTCGCTTGCACTTCAAACCTTAAATGGAACGCCTCAGAGCGAGGTAACGCCGCATGAGTCATGTTTTTTCATGCGTGCAGCCGGCTCCATGGAATTATAAGACGTTGTCACGTCAATAATGTATTTAAATTCCATATTATATTCTATGTAGCTATTTTTTTACTTTTGTTTTGGAACTTTCTGTTTTTTTTTTGTCTGTTACCTGTTAGTCCTGTTAGGAAGCAAGCAACTACTTACCATAACTTTGTTCCCTCAAGCAATGAAGAAAACCAAATGGCTTTTTTCAAAGCCACCGGAGGTATGCAATTGCTGATATGTTTATTATATTCAATCCAGTACTAGCATGCCTTCAGTGAGTGAAATTGAAGAAAAAAGAGAAAAGAAGATGGATGAATTCACTTTTAATTTATTGTATCTAACCAGTAGTTTATGAGAAAATTGCGATGATCCGTACGTAGTCCAAACATACTCAGTCCAAAACTGAACTATCTTTTTTTGAAATGAGTTAAAATTTTTGGGCTTGCCTTATATTGAAACCCTAGGCACGCCACAGTTCCTCGAAGTTTTTCTTTTATTTTTCGGAATAAATAAAAATCGCAAGGTGCGAGGTCGGGGTTATAAGGCCGCTGCCTCGAATCTTGCGGGCAGTGGCCTATGGCGGACGACCCAGTAGTTCAACGTCTGCCTGGTGGTGTGCGACGAAGCATTGTCGTGGTGAAGGAGGCCTACTGCGAGGTCGTTTCTCACGCACTTTTTCCAAAACGCGTGGTAAACAATTGCTACTGTCGAAGCACACATATCAAAACGGAAAGGGATCGTCACCGTATCAACTCGAGCCGTTTAGTATTATTTGTATGAATCTCCTTACTGTAACGCGCACTAATCGGAATTGTAACGTAATCGCATCGCCTCGAACAAGTTCACGAACCGCGGTGCAGTGCGCGGGCGACTTGCGGTCGGCTTTCCATACCCTCGCTTACGGCTCTCCGTACGCAATATCTTCGTCCACTCTCCGCCCGCGGTCTGCGTTACCGCTCGTATTGTACGATTCACGAGAGAGGCGACCGTGAAGTTAGCTTTTGCGAACGTTCGCGCATGTAGTAAGTTTTATTCATTTTATTTTAAACCAAAATACGAATAAAAACTAACAACGTCTAGCCGTCAACCAGCGGTCGGCGAGCCGTAAGCGCGTCGTCGCCTAGCTGTAGCCGAGTCGACGGGGCAGAGCTTTTGATCCGCTTACGTTACGTGGTTACATAAAGTGGACGACTGTTTGACGCCGAGGAGAAAGGCGAGGCGGTGACGATCTCTTTCCTTTTTGATATGTGTGCGTAATGAGTTCCATTTTCAAAATTTTATCTTTTTTTTTATTATATTGCTTTCTAGTAGCCAGTTCAAAAAAAAATCCGTGTAGCCCTCTTGTTCTGTTGTATAACACCTGATGTACAACACTTTTACGGCGCAGGTGACAGCAACAAGCAGGTGCACCTGGAGGGATACCAGGTGTCGGGGCAGTGCCAGGCGCTCGTGCGCGATGACATACTGCTGCCCACGCGCGACGCGCCCGAGCTCGGCTACATCCGCGACTCCAGCGACCGCCAGTACGTGCCCGACGTGTACTACAAGGTCAGTGTGTGCCGCGCACCGAAGCTCGAAGGACCACAAATGTACGGGTTGTCTGGAGCCTAGGGTGGTGAGATGGAGCCTCGGGTGGTGAGAAACTGTTACCGCGACTCTAGGAATAAGGCAAGGAAGGTACGGGGTAGGTTTTTTAGTCAGTAAGAGTCTGACACTGGTCTCCCGCTCCGCCTAAGAGCGGGTTTCGTCATTCGATGATTTTCACGGAATTGCGTCATTTAGGAATTGCCTTACAGTTAATCGCCAGTGAGCGGGACAACCGTCATGTTGAAAGACAAAAGACTTGTCTTCATTGAAAATGGGCAGCTCAGAGATAACAATAAGGGCAGGTTTGTTTGAAGAAATTCAAGATAATTACCCCCTTTGAGGTAATCAGGTAAATAGTGCGGTCCAACCACATAATTTGCAATTACTCCTGCCCAAACGTTCACACTGAATCGTCTTTGAAGTGACCTCTGTCTTTTTACATTTAGCCAATTAGTGAAGTTAATAAAAGGTTTTTTTTTAGCATATTGCACACCGTTGGAATGGGCATAAACTAGAGAACTTTTAAAAAGAATTCGAAGATCTCCAACGCTTTTGGTTTTTGTTAATTTAAAGTTGAGTTTTAAAATTATTTTGTCATATCCCATACACTTTGTAGGTTTTTTATAGAAAAACTACGTGTTACTAGCAAATAATTTTGAATTTCATAGAACCATACAACAGTACACTTAAATATAAAAATAAATTTTGTTGAATACACCATAACTTTTTTATTTATGTAAGCTTAAATGCTGAAATCCGGTGTTTTTCAGAATAAAAGTTAAAAACATGTTTAAAAAAAACCGGTGTGGTATGGAATGATTTATTGGGGCTGAAGATATAGCAAATGATCTATCCTGTCGGCCAAATCAATTTGGCAAACGATGCACCAAACACCCTGTATATTAGTTTTAAAGAAAAAGTTTGTTTTATACTATGTAATGATTTAAAGTGAATAAGAATCTATAAATGACAAACGATAATGCTAATTGTTATTTCGCAAAATGTCTCATGTGCGAACGATATCGCACGCAATGATTCAACTGGTAAAGACTCTATTTAATGTTCTGGATGGACTGTGCACAGGAACGCGACGCGTACGGCAATGAGGTGGGCGTGTCGGCCAAGCGCGTGCCCGTGGCCTACCTGCTGGTGGACGTGCCGTGCGGCGTGGCCAGCGACGCGCAGGCGCCCACGTTCAGCCCGCGCGCCGCCTTCCCGCCCGCCAACCGGCCGCTGCAGCAGCACCTGCAGACGCTGCGCGCGCTGCACGCGCACCTGCAGGCCGCGCCCAGCTTCCTGGAGGCCGCGTCCGACCTGCACGTGCTGCTGTTCCTGGCCAGCAACGAGGCGCTGCCGCTGAGCCCGGCGGCGCTGGAGCCGCTGCTGGCGGCCGTGCGCGCGCGCGACGCCGCCGCCGCCGACGCCTGGCGCGCCACCCCCAGCGCCGCCACGCTCGACCAGCTCACCAGCGCCGCCGCCGACCACGAGTCCGACAGGTACCCATACACACATACACATACGACAACGAGGCGCCGCCACGCTCGACCAGCTCACCAGCGCCGCCGCCGACCACGAGTCCGACAGGTACCCATACACACATACACATACGACAACGAGGCGCCGCCACGCTCGACCAGCTCACCAGCGCCGCCGCCGACCACGAGTCCGACAGGTACCCATACACACATACACATACGACAACGAGGCGCCGCCACGCTCGACCAGCTCACCAGCGCCGCCGCCGACCACGAGTCCGACAGGTACCCATACACACATACACATACGACAACGAGGCGCCGCCACGCTCGACCAGCTCACCAGCGCCGCCGCCGACCACGAGTCCGACAGGTACCCATACACACATACACATACGACAACGAGGCGCCGCCACGCTCGACCAGCTCACCAGCGCCGCCGCCGACCACGAGTCCGACAGGTACCCATACACACATACACATACGACAACGAGGCGCCGCCACGCTCGACCAGCTCACCAGCGCCGCCGCCGACCACGAGTCCGACAGGTACCCATACACACATACACATACGACAACGAGGCGCCGCCACGCTCGACCAGCTCACCAGCGCCGCCGCCGACCACGAGTCCGACAGGTACCCATACACACATACACATACGACAACGAGGCGCCGCCACGCTCGACCAGCTCACCAGCGCCGCCGCCGACCACGAGTCCGACAGGTACCCATACACACATACACATACGACAACGAGGCGCCGCCACGCTCGACCAGCTCACCAGCGCCGCCGCCGACCACGAGTCCGACAGGTACCCATACACACATACACATACGACAACGAGGCGCCGCCACGCTCGACCAGCTCACCAGCGCCGCCGCCGACCACGAGTCCGACAGGTACCCATACACACATACACATACGACAACGAGGCGCCGCCACGCTCGACCAGCTCACCAGCGCCGCCGCCGACCACGAGTCCGACAGGTACCCATACA
Organism: Mythimna loreyi; assembly: GCA_029852875.1. Taxonomy (NCBI): domain Eukaryota; kingdom Metazoa; phylum Arthropoda; class Insecta; order Lepidoptera; family Noctuidae; genus Mythimna; species Mythimna loreyi. The sequence continues at coordinate 24,129,423 of CM056785.1, forward strand.
CACATACACATACGACAACGAGGCGCCGCCACGCTCGACCAGCTCACCAGCGCCGCCGCCGACCACGAGTCCGACAGGTACCCATACACATACACACACGACAACGAGGCGCCGCCACGCTCGACCAGCTCACCAGCGCCGCCGCCGACCACGAGTCCGACAGGTACCCATACACACATACACATACGACAACGAGGCGCCGCCACGCTCGACCAGCTCACCAGCGCCGCCGCCGACCACGAGTCCGACAGGTACCCATACACACATACACATACGACAACGAGGCGCCGCCACGCTCGACCAGCTCACCAGCGCCGCCGCCGACCACGAGTCCGACAGGTACCCATACACACATACACATACGACAACGAGGCGCCGCCACGCTCGACCAGCTCACCAGCGCCGCCGCCGACCACGAGTCCGACAGGTACCCATACACACATACACATACGACAACGAGGCGCCGCCACGCTCGACCAGCTCACCAGCGCCGCCGCCGACCACGAGTCCGACAGGTACCCATACACACATACACATACGACAACGAGGCGCCGCCACGCTCGACCAGCTCACCAGCGCCGCCGCCGACCACGAGTCCGACAGGTACCCATACACACATACACATACGACAACGAGGCGCCGCCACGCTCGACCAGCTCACCAGCGCCGCCGCCGACCACGAGTCCGACAGGTACCCATACATACATACACATACGACAACGAGGCGCCGCCACGCTCGACCAGCTCACCAGCGCCGCCGCCGACCACGAGTCCGACAGGTACCCATACACACATACACATACGACAACGAGGCGCCGCCACGCTCGACCAGCTCACCAGCGCCGCCGCCGACCACGAGTCCGACAGGTACCCATACACACATACACATACGACAACGAGGCGCCGCCACGCTCGACCAGCTCACCAGCGCCGCCGCCGACCACGAGTCCGACAGGTACCCATACACACATACACATACGACAACGAGGCGCCGCCACGCTCGACCAGCTCACCAGCGCCGCCGCCGACCACGAGTCCGACAGGTACCCATACACACATACACATACGACAACGAGGCGCCGCCACGCTCGACCAGCTCACCAGCGCCGCCGCCGACCACGAGTCCGACAGGTACCCATACATACATACACATACGACAACGAGGCGCCGCCACGCTCGACCAGCTCACCAGCGCCGCCGCCGACCACGAGTCCGACAGGTACCCATACATACATACACATACGACAACGAGCGATCATTCCTACTCCCATGAGTAGGAATGATCGCTCGTTGTCGTATGTGTTTTTAGTTTTATTTCGTTCAATAATTCGGTACTCGTAACAAGATATCACGCTGTTATCTTAAATACCTACTGATATGTTGTTTGAAAAATAAAATGCAATTATGAAATGACATTGCCCAAATTGGTATGTGGCTATGTACCAACTTGAGTCTAAACAAAATTACTCTTAAAATTATAATTATTACTAGCTTTTGTCCGCGGCTTCACATGCGTACATAAAATATAGCCTGTCACTCAGGAGTAAAGCAGCTTTCTATTGTTGCTAAAATTTTTCCAATCGGACCAGTAGTTCCAGAGATTACCTCCTACAAACAAAAAAATAAAAAAACAAACTACCTCTTTATTATATTAGTGTAGATTTAACTTTTCATTGCCTAGAATATTATTTAGTGTTGTTAAAAAAATATTGATAAAAATCAATATAAATTATAAACATAAATTAAACATTATTTTTGGTATTCATTTACTTGGGACGCAATATGAATCAGGATATGGGCATTCTCTTTTTGTAACTTACTAGCTTTTGTCAGCGGCTTCGCTCGCGTACATAAAATATAGCCTATGTCACTCAGGAGTAAAGCAGCTTTCTATTATTGCTAAAATTTCTTCAATCGGACCAGTAGTTCCAGAGATTACTTCCTACAAACAAAAAAATAAAAAAACAAACTTTACCTCTTTATTATATTAGTGCAGACAAATGAGTCATACGAACTGTTATTGCATTGTTACTGGATGTCATATTTATTTATTTATATTGTTGTATTTACGTTGGTGAAGCGGGTGTATGAGCGTGTGCGTGTGTTGCAGCATGCTGATGGGCGCGGAGGGCGGCGGCGTGTGGACGTGTCCGCTGTGCACGTTCCACAACGCGCCGCACAACGACGCCTGCGAGATGTGCGCCATGCCCAGGTACACGCGGCTTTCTTAACGTTATGGACACAACTGCGATACTGTGCAACACGAAACCGCATCACATCGCGGTTGATGTGGCAAGGGAGCCCTGTGCCAGCAATGAAACTAACGGCTGGTAAATTACAACGGTGAATCGAGGAAGCGCTACAGATTGTTAAGTCGATCCCATCTTACAGTATTCTATCTCCTTTCTTTCCCCAAAAGTTTCCTTTTTCATTCCCTGTTTGTTTCAGAAGCAACGCGATGTAAATATGGTGATGTACGTCGAAGTGTACCAACATTTTATATTAGAGATAAAGGCGACACCTGCACCGGGCTCCTACAGTTTAATTTATTTTTGTATCGCCGCGCGCCGCGTGCCCGCACCTCCCAGACGCCACGCGCCCGCGCCGCGTGCTGCCGCATGCCACCGCGTGCTGCCGCATGCCACCGCGTGCTGCCGCGCGCCCTACGTCTTAGTGATTCTCGTATAAGTGGATGAGTCGGTCTGAACTTGCTGTAATTACAATAATAAATTCCAGCAAACAAAAATACGGTGTTTTATCCCATCCTCGTCGAATTTTTTTGTATCTGGCTTATTCCTCTCCTAGCCCGCAGGAGCACAGGCTCGACTGTGCACGCGTACCTACACTGCACTCCGTCCACACTTGCCCGTCAGTGGCGTGCCTAGGGTTTCAATATAAGGCAAGCCCAAAAATTTTAACCAATTTCAAAAAAAGAAAGTTCAGTTTTAGACTGAGTATGTAAGTCTCATAAACTACTGGTCAGATACAATAAATTAAAAGTGAATTCATCCATGTTCTTTCCTCTTTTTTCTTCAATTTCACTCAATGAAGGCATGCTAGTACTAGATTGAATATAATAAATATATCAGCAATTGCCACTGGAGGTATTCCAGTGGCTTTGAAAAAAGCCATTTGGTTTGCTTCATTGCTTGAGGGAACAAAGTTATGGTAAGAAGTTGCTTGTTTCCTAACAGGACTAACGGGTCACAGACAAAGAAAAACAAAACAGAAAGTTCCAAAACAAAAGTAAAAAATAGCTACATAGAATATAATAAGGAATTTAAATAAATTATTTATATTCTAATTGGAATCGTCTATCTTTCTTAAGAAATGATTAAATTACATCAGAGTAAAATGTTGGTGATTGTTTTAATTCTACCAACAACTGTTTTTCAATAGCTATCATTGATAATTCAGAAAGACGCTCTTGACCTTGTGTATTTCTCAGATAGGACGTTTAACAGACAAAAAAGCACGTTCCGCGTAAGAACTTGTACTTAGCCGGAATAGTTAAAACAAGATAAACTAACTAACTAACTCGGGTAAGGTATCTTCGAGGTTATTCTCATGAATGAAATCAACTAATTCCGAATTCCAATTAATGCCAATAATCCAAAAGTTTTACTGTATCTATTAAATAATAGCGATTTACTAGACTGAGAAATACACAGATTAGGCGTCGGTTTTAATAAAGAAATTAACTGTTTTTTCTGAGAAAAGTTTAAAGATTTTACCTTATCTTTGAAAATTTAAACTTGAACGCATTTTAATTCCTCACAAGGTACAATTAGCTCGATTGTTGTAGGTAAGTCACCAAAACAATTACATACTGAGAAAATCTAAAAAAAACACAAAAAACTTAAAAGAACAAAACTTTTCGTACTCAAGCAAATAAAACTGAAGTTAGTTGCACTCGAGTGTCAAAAACTATTTACGCAAAGTTGCAGTGTTGTCATTTAGGCAAAAAAAGTCGCCAGGTATATGAAAAATCTAGCTAAATGTCGCAATTTTTTTACTTTTAAGTTAATGCTTGAATATTTAATTTCGTTATTTTAGAAAGTCGCTAGTATTTACTGTTGCTAAATCTTAAAAAAAGTCTCCAAGCTCGTTAAAAATCTGCAAGATCTCACAACGTTGCTAAAACGGCAACACTAAAGAGTGGTAAGCTGATAAGGTCACGCATACGCGTGCAACTTCATGCGCAAGCCCGGCTGAAATCTTCTATACTGATCGATTTGTAGACGCAAAACGTCCTAAGTACTTATACGGCACATCGCTATGAGTGCGAAAGAGACATTGAAAGCCCGGTAAAAGCCGGTAAGTGTAAGCGAGATAGCTATATGTAGTGCGGTATCTACGCGACTGTATGCGAAGCGCGCGAACAATCGCAAATATAATATTAGTTTTAATGAAATAGTTGAAAGTAAATTAAAATAAAGTCATAAAAAAGTATTCTATAAAAAGTATTATTTCTATGTTATTTTAATTGTACTGGCAGCTTAGATTATAAAACAAAATTTTGTTTTATAATCTAAGATTGGCAGTATAGAAATTCGGGTCACGGTTCAATAGAAATGTCAAAATAGAACTAGTTTTTTTTTTTATATTCAGACAGCTGTCAGTTGAAAAGAGAAACTCTCTAGGGAGTAAAAGTAGTTTTTCAGCCCTCTCCGCAGGCAACTTTACACCTACTTTCAGAGTATGAGTAATGAAAAAGTAATTGACAGAACAACCATTTTGAAAAATACCACTCCAGTTTTGAACTCGATGCTGGAAGTGGGTCAACTTTAGAATACTCAGAAATAATTTTAATAGAAAAAAAAAACACTATTAAAATACCTGAATAATTTATTAATAACTTTTAAAATATTTGGACTTTTAAGGCCAGTATTTAGATTTCTCGCCTCTCTTTTTGTCATATATTTATGTTCAGTTACCTTGTAATATTAATGACATAGGTTTTTTGTACCGTAGCAAATGGCACGATTGATTGTCCCGATCTGCTTAGTAAAATGTCTTCGCACTGATCAGAACAACCTACGTATGCGGCCTTTATTACAGGCACCACGAGCATCGACCAAGTACAGGCGTAACGCCTTTTCCATACGTAAAAAGAAAGAAAAAAATAGTTTATTTGTGCATAAGTATGGCGCAAACATAAAAATAAATAATGACAAAAACAAACTAACTACAAAAAATATGCGACACACCCGCACAAAACGGCCGGTCCTCAGCAAAAAGCTGGGGCTCATGTGTGAAACAGAGCCACAGCGCTGATTAATAATTTACCACCGCACCTACACCTTACAAGCGGCACTGGATATCTCTAAGTGCCGCTGTGTAAGAGACCCTGACGGCAATCTGTTATGCGAGGACCTCGCGGTGAAGGAGAGATGGCGCTCGTACTTCCACGAGCTGCTGAACAAGCAGCACAAAGAGGTGCTGTCTCCGGTTCTCCCTCCAAATCAGGGACTTGTGCCCCCGGTTACGCCTGAAGAAGTGCATGTGGCTCTTCGCCGAATGAAGAACCGGAAAGCTGTCGGTGCCGATGGAGTTCCCATTGAAGCCTGGAAGGCGATGGGTCCTCATGGTGTGGGCATCTTAACCCACCTATTTAACCGCATGCTCCTCACCGGAAAGATCCCTAGTCAATGGAGACTGAGTATTATCACTCCAGTCTTCAAAGGCAAGGGATCGGTGCAGGAGTGTGGCGACTACCGGGGGATTAAGGTTATGTCCCACACCATGAAGCTCTTCGAGCGGGTGATTGACTCTCGGATCCGACAGGAGTGCACCGTCTCGGGATGTCAATATGGGTTTCGACCAGGCCATGGCGCCATGGATCCCATCTTTGCCCTAAGGGTTACCATGGAGGGATACAGATCGAAGAATACGCCTCTGCACCTCTTGTTCCTAGACATGCAGAAGGCCTTCGACTGTGTCCCCCGTGATGTGATCTGGTGGGCGCTGAGATCCAAACGAGTGCCCGAGACCTATGTTGACATCATCCGAGATATGTACCGAGACTCCGGTTCTGTGGTTCGGACCGCTGTTGGCGATACGAAACCCTTCCCCATCACCGTCGGAGTTCACCAGGGCTCTGTCCTTAGTCCGTTTCTGTTCAGCGTGGTGCTGGACGTGCTGTCCTCCACCATCAGGGACTTACATGAGCAGCCGCCATGGCTGCTCATGTATGCAGACGACATCGCGCTGGCGGACTCGGACAGTGGGCGCTTGGTTCGACGTGTGGCAGCGTGGAAGGAATCGCTGGAAAACGGCGGTCTGAAAATTAATGCGGCGAAGACCGAGTACTTGGCCTGTAACACAATTAACGCTGCTCCTGTTCGCATTGGCGAAGACACAGTTGAGCGCACGGAACAGGTCAGGTACTTGGGATCGGTGCTCCACGAGTCCGGGGACGTCGATTGCGACGTCGAGTCACGTATCTCGGCGGCCTGGGCGAAATGGCGTGGGTTATCTGTGACCCGAAAATGCCGGTTAGGCTCAAAGGACAGGTCTATAAGACCATCATTAGGCCTGTCCTTTTGTATGGCAGTGAAGCGTGGCCTGTACTTGAGCGACATAAGCAAAGCCTGCGTGTCACGGAAATGAATATGCTGCGCTGGATGTCTGGAGTTTCGCGGAAAGACCGCATTAAGAACTCCCGCATCCGGGGCAGCCTTCAGGTCCGTGACATAGCAGATAAACTGCAGGAGGGTCGCTTACGCTGGTATGGCCACGTTTTACGAAAACCGGCAGACTACGTGGGTAACAAATGCCTCGCCATGCCGCCTCCGCCGGGACCCGGAAAACGAGGTAGGCCTAAGTGGCGTTGGATCGACGTCGTAAGGGACGATATGCGTGCTAATGGGCTTAAGGCAGAGGACGCAAAAGACCGAGCGAAGTGGAGACGACTAGTCAGGAAAGCGGACCCCGGGCACCGAGGTGAAAGCCAAGGTAGCAACCGGGACTTACGCTAGGCTGATGATGATGATGATGACCGCACCTAGGAATTGACTTATTTTGCACCAATGCAGTGCTTATAATATTAGAAAAATCATGATAAGGATTATTTTGGAGATAGTAGTCATTAATATTATTATTTAATTATAAAATTGCTATTTGCGATTACGCTTTTCGGGTAGGTACACTACTTAATTGTTTTTATCTCATTTATTATATGTTTTGGCAGTCCTTCTGTGGGTACCTACTTAAATTACACTTTTAATTGTAGAGGTTTATTTTATAGTCAACGTAGTATGTGTAACAAGATATGTATATGTGGAAGCTTTTCATTAGCAATTTACTGCTTACCATCAGGCGGGATAGCAGTCAAGGACTAGTTTATTGCAATTAAAAAAAAATCCTACCTATGGCGATTCTCACACTGCCCCGCATCATGCTGCATGTTGCGTTTCAACGTATTTACGCGCGTTCTTGCGGGAGTGCAAATTTGCATCGCCTCGAACATCGAATCGAACCGCCTATATATAAAAATAAACAACTATGTTATTAGTCTGTAAGCTTTCTTTAAAAATAAAAAAAATAAAGTTTAAAAACTAACACCCGACTACTTAAAAACACGCTCTAAAAAGTACGAAACAAGAAAACAAGAAAGCCGTGGTCGTATACCACTTTTTTAATTTATTATTCTTATGGCATACGACCACGGCTTTCTTGTTTTCTTGTTTCGTACTTTTTAGAGCGTGTTTTTAAGTAGTCGGGTGTTAGTTTTTAAACTTTATTTTTATTTAACATATTTTGGAGTTCTAAATAGGATAATCTTGGGTTCATTGATTTCTCAGCCCATGAATACAGGTAAAGTCACAAGCAAATGCTAGTAATACATAGGTATATATATTCAAAATGTACAAGTAAAGCGCTTTCAAATGATACCAAACACGGCATATTTATCTTAACTTTATTTTTTTACTTCGTATGTTTTGTCCGCTAGAGGGCGCCACATTAGATTTTGTGAAATCCCATATAGCCTATAACCAGCGGACAATTAAGACGCTTCTAATGATATGTCATTTGTCGAATTCTGATAAGTAGTTTAGAAGTTACGAGGGAACAGATGAACATCCATACCCACATACATACATACATACAGGTCAAAATCATAACCCTCCTTTTGCTTCGCCGTAGTCGGGTAATAATAATAAAAAAGAAATTTATTATGGCAACTTACTATTAAAGCATAAGTGAGATAAAAACATACGAAGGGAGACGAAAGGTGGATCGGATAAACTTGGATTCAGTTATTTCTTCTAAGCGCAAAATCCAGTGTTCTATATATTATTCTTGGGTGGGATCGAAGTACCTACTAGTTTATACCATCATCATCATCCTACCCTTATCCCATATTACTTGGGGTCGGTGCAACATGTTTTTTTCTTCCACTCTGTCCTGTCACCTGTCACACTATCACTAACTCCCTTTTCTTTCATATCACTCTTCACACAATCCATCCATCTCTTCTTCGGCCTCCCTCTTCCTCTCTAGTTTATATCAATTAAAATTATATTCAACAAACCGTTTAAACGGCTAGTCGATATAGTTTGAAAATATATATACTTATTCTTTTTTTCTTTTCTTTCTTTATGGCATATATATTATATTATGTTGAACTAGACTATTTTCCTAATAATTTCATATAAAAATTTACATTGCTTTTTCATTGAACTTGGTGTGATTTTAATTTCATAGTTATGTCTAATACACAAACCATTGAGTGTATTTTTATTATAGAACTTCACAAACTAAAAGATAATTTATTTTATAACAGCTCCTCTTTTGTTCGCGCCTCACCATCAACAATTGCAAATCTGTAGCTTACTATCAGGTGGGATGACAGTCAAGTTTTAGTTTATATCAATAAAAGAAATAAAGCTACAAAGTGGTTTTGTAAAAATATTTATTTACCTAGTAATATGTACAATTTTGCAATTAAGCCTCGCACATGAACATAGAGTACGACGCGGCACACATCTAGCACTGTCGCTGGCGGCTATGTCCGAGCTACGTGCGAAATATGATCCGTCTACGTGACTACCGTGCAGCAATCAACGCGAAAGTAAAATTCAATTTAGATTAAAACAGAAATGCGTTTAACTGAAACCACATCATGTCTCAATCAACTAAATTTCGAGGGTTGCTGCACGTAGCGCCCGCCCCACTAGTGCTGCGCACGGACGCTGTTTATGTGCAGTAGAGAAACTTCAACTTCGAGGTTTTCTGGTACCTATATGTATCTGTGATATTAATATAAAATATGCATAAACCAACCTTCCAAATTTTTATAAACTTAATGATGGCAGAAATCATAAAGAAACCCAGTTAAGAACAAGTTAATAAATGGACCGAAATAAAAAACAAATGAAACGTATTCAAACCCAATCCGAAATCCGCGTCCATGACATGTTTTCTTTGCTGCTCCACTGGGCGCTGGCGCTAGTGGAGCAGTGGCGCCCATTGGTGCACCGCCTGGTGCAGTGTGCCGTAGTAGCCATGGCTACAAAATGCACTGGCACTGGTACAAGGTTCAATAGTAGTCATGTCTGCGCCTAGTACCAAGTAGGCTTCAAGCGTATATATATATATATACTTCAAATCTTGAATTATATTAGCGAGCAGCGTATAAAAAAGTCTAGCAAGTCACTTGTTTGTTTACGAAAAGTTGTATGCAACCTAGTTCTACTTACATGTCATAATGTTCTATGGGAAAAATAAAATTGCCATAATGAGAAATTATCACGCTTAATATTTTTGATTATGTAAAAAAGTGTCCGACATTATTCAGACGAGAATTTGTTACATAGATATTAATTAACTACATAGCTGCCCTTGTCCCGTGAGCCGCTCGCGCACGGCGTGGCTCTGCATGTCCACCTTACGCACTTCTCTCGTGCACACCCCAAAATAGATTTAAGTGAACCAATTTTAGAGCGAAATGATTGAAAACTTATTTATTGATCGTATGTCAATTGTGTAACGTACTAGTTATATACAAGCGTACTAGTTATATAAGTATATAGTTACAGGAATTTAAAATACGTGCGAGCAATATTAACTTATGTAGGATAGGCTGGTATCTAGTTTGTATGTTGTTGGTTAGACAATTGATATGATGATTATTTAATGTTTGGACCATTTCGTGACAATAATTCGCTTGCACAGCACTGTAGTACAGTGAACACGAGAGGGAAAAGGCCGCGCGCGGGCGGCCGTGGGGAACGCGCGTGCGGCGGAGCCACGCGCGGGCGGCGTGTCACGCGCGGGCGGCGTGTCACGCGCGGGCGGCGTGTCACGCGCGAGCGGCGTGTCACGCGCGAGCGGCGTGTCACGCGCGGGCGGCGTGTCACGCGCGGGCGGCGAGTCACGCGCGAGCGGCGTGTCACGCGCGGGCGGCGAGTCACGCGCGGGCGGCGAGTCACGCGCGGGCGGCGTGTCACGCGCGGGTGTGCAGGGCGTATGATACGCGCGACATTGACACCGCTGCGCACTGCGCTGTGCACTATACAATGTCATTTTTCATTGAATGTCCTATACATTTATTTACAATAATATAATTTTATTGGTTTTCCAATTATATTTTTTTATTTTTTTTTTTTGTAGTTTAAATCGCCACAGTTATTAATTAACACACAAAGACCCAAGCTCTCACGGAGTCATCCGTCGTCAGGTATGATATCACATAAACATTGTAAATCTAAAGTTTATCTATTATATGATACAGAGGTTTCGTAATTTACACATATGTACAGAGGTGGCGACGGGCGCTAGCGCGCGGCGGGCTCGCTGCGCATGGGCGGGAAGTGCGCGGGGTCGCGCAGGTCGAAGGGCCCGCGCGGCGGCGCCTCCAGCGCGGCGCCCAGCTCGCTGGCGCGCTCGGACTCTGCGACACACACACGCACACGCGCACGTCAGCCGCGCTCGGCGCCGGCCGGCAGCGGCGGACACCACAACAGTGCTACGTCACTTTTACGTTCATTATTTCATTTTGGATATAGCTCTTGTTTGCCTCTTTACGATTAATGTTCTCATAACTAGACGTATTGTCACTTTTGTTATGTCCGCTCCGACATATTATCATACGATGAATCAGACATATTTTTTGTGATGAAATCATGTTCAGTGATTTAAATTTAATATCTAATTCTGATAACTAATAAATTTCATAAAAAAATAACATGCCCAAATCTTCGTATGATAAATAAGAAATTAATAAAATTAAAATATGTATTTCCAAGTTTGAAACCAATCATCAGTTGGACGTATTCGGCCGTGTGGATGTGCCGTATAACGTAGAATACAAAAGCTTATACAAAAACAACAGTAAAACACAAAAAATCACAATAGTAAGCTTGCTCGTCCCCGGACCCTGCATGGTGCGCGAGAGGCGCGCTGTGCGGCGCTCGTGTGACGTCACCGCGGCTATTGCACCGATCATTTACATCCAATTATTTGTGCGGAGTGGTAGCGCAACCATTGACTGAGTATCGCGGATAAGGTCACGACGTATAAGGAGGTCAAGTACACGCCTCCCAATAGAGAAAGCTCGACGTAGCGTAGTTGTCAGGTGCCAACGACTACTGCTTCGACAGACTCACTTAATGCGATCCTCGTCAGTGGCGCACCACGTCAGCCAACGTCCTACTCTCAGAGGCAACAAATGTGGTCAAAACCCTAAACGCAGACTTGTGTTCATTATGTGTGTTTTTAATAAGAACAGCCACGCCAAGTAGCTTTTTAGCTGATTTCAGTTCATCATAAATTGGACCCGGAATTATAGATTTATCTGACTCTTTGAAGCTGTAAATCTTTCTTTTTATCAATGTTGTAAAGATTATTAAAATCTCAGACAACATCCAGGCCACATAGCGTTGTTTTCCACCTGGTTCCACTTGTTAACTGTACAAGAACAATCTCATAGTCACGAAGCAGTAACTCGCAATGCAACTCGTGAACTGAGATGATTCGTTGTGCAAGGAATTACGACATTCTATTCTATACGTGCCAAGTAAATATTACCGCGACGGTAACTTCGTGAAAATGGACGCTAAACGAAATGATTGTCTAGTTGCTGCGGGGACCAGCCAAAAGCTGCAAATGAATTGAAAATTAGCTCGAACACAATATCACTTTTCGAGCGAAACCGAAACTACATCCGCAACTAATATATTTTTTTTTTAATAATTGAACTGTAGGTTAGTACGCAACGATCGACAAATATCTTCATTGAATCAGCTCAGCTGTTGTTTACTTAAAGAAATGAATTTCATATACGCGTAAATCAATTTCAGTTTTAGAAAAAAAGTACTTTATTTCTTAATTTTATATTTACAAATCGATAGTGTTTTATGAACCGGATCGATCCTCCACGGGATTAAAACGACCAAAATTTAACGGCGTATACAAGGCTTTCGTTTGTTCAACAAGTTCGCGTTTATAAGTTGGGCCACATTGACTGCCGACGAGTGTATTTGACTCAATAGGCTGGAAACCACCACGGACAAATGTTGCGTTTATATTGTACTGCAAGGAGTGAGGAGTCACACGAGCGCGCGCAGCGGCCGAGCGCGCAGGGCCGGGGCGGCGGTCGCACGGGGGGGGGAGTACCTGTCATCCGCAGCGGGTCCCGGCCGCGCAGCGCGCCCGCGTAACTGTTGCTAGTGGAGAGCGCCGGCGCTGCGCGGGAACAATACGTTAGACTGGGCCTACCACGCAACATACAAGTGCCGCCACCGCGACCGAGCCAAGCGCGACATGTCCACGGGACATTGGCAAATCAACAACACCGAGGAATTCGTTAAGTAACATCGTCCCACTCAAACTCATGTCGTGTTCTACACTTGCTATTCATTGTTGACATTTAAGGAATTTAACCTGTTCTTATTTATGAATGGCAGTGAAGTGAGATAGCATTTATTAAGCTATATATTCGATTATAGCAATCCATCCTGTGATAAATAATTAAGCAAATGTGACGCTATTGTATGCGAGTAGTAGTTTGTTCATAATCAGTGACTACGTAAGCTAGCTAGAGGTAGTACAATGTGGTCGAGACGGAAGGAAGGCGTCGCTGGCTGCAACATCATCATGTGAACGACGATACTTATCGAGTGTTCGGTGTCTGCTTAGGTAAAAAACAATTAGGTCGCGTCTATGAAACAAATATATTAAATATACATAATAAGTAGATAAATATCTTTACCTGTACTGAACTGTGAAAACTTTGGGTAATTATCATGATCAATTAATAAATTTACCTAACATTAGTCCAAGGCTTATGAATAAATATATAGGTGAGAAACAAGAGATTCATGGCCATTAGTTGAATTACGCGCGGAATACTTTATGAACAAGATGTCATCTACCGACAGTCGTGATGTGTGACGATACCATTCGAATGTGGGCGCGATGAGGAGGCGTGATCGGGTGAGTGCGGGCGACGGGACGGGAGCGGAGGGACAAGCAATGTGCGGCCGGGGCGGCCCGGGGCGGCCGACTGCGCCCGCCCGGGCCGCCGGGCCGGTTAGTGTGGGCGACCTGCCCCCGCGAGCTGCGCGCGAGTTACCTTCCAGCGGCCGCACCGCCGGCCCCTCCAGGAACTGGTGCTGGCGCAGCAGCGCGCACTCGCCGCCCTCGGCCGCGTCCAGCGCGTACACGTACAGCACGCCCTGCGCCGTCGCCACCAGCAGGCGCGGCGCGCGCGGCACGCTGCGGACACACGGGCGTCAGTGCGCTGCGGGGCCGACTAGCGGCGGCGGCGGCGCGCTACTCACTTGGTGATGGCGGCCACGGCGCGGTAGCCCGTGATGGGCAGGCGCGCGGCGGCGAAGGCGCGGCCCTGCGCCAGCACGTCGGCCACCTGCGCCGGCAGGTAGCCGGCGCCGGCCGACACGGCGCTGCTGAGCCAGCCCATCCAGCCGGCCGGCTCGTCGTCGGGCCCGGCCGCCGGCTCGTCGGGCGCCGGGCCGGCCGCCGCCGCCTCGCCCAGGCGGAACACGTGCACGGTCTCCGTGTTGGACGTGGCGGCCAGGTAGGCGCCGCACGCGCTGAAGGCCAGGCACGCGATGGACACGCAGCGCTTGACGCCGCGCCGGAACTCGTAGAGGCGCGTGCGCTCGGGCACGGCGAACACGCGGATCACGGTGCCGCGCTCGGACGCCGTGGCCAGGCGCCGCCCGCACATGGACCACGCCAGCGCCGCCAGCGGGCTGTCGTGCGCGCTGATCACGCACTTGGCGTTCTGCGGACAGACACACGTAAGTCGGCGCCGTACACACGCGCGGCGGCAGTGCGCTACTCTCGTATTTATAAAATTAGAAGCGATCTTCTTAACAAAACTATACGTAGTAAACACGATATTGTGTTACCCAAATGGAGATTAGCTAAGATCAGCAAGTCGTTCGTAGTAAATAGCGGACGCTTTTAAAAAAAGCAGCCAAAGGAAGTAACAGAACTTAGCGAGGGAAAGTTCAAAACTCATATTAATTCGTTAAGCAACAAGAGGTCCGTCCGCACACCTATTTAATGATGTCTGTAATTATCGTAAGGTTAAGGTTAATATCGTTATATCTTAACAAAAAAGCATATAAGAAGGTTAGAGACTATGTCGAAGACTAGCTTGTTTGGCAATTACTGTTTCTGCATATATGGCCCCCGGGTAACTTATTAATATTGTGTAGATGTGTCTATTAACTGATCTATCTTAGTTTTAATGTACTTATGACATATTTTTTTTTCTTTTGACACACCACTTTTACAATATGGTTGGTATGGGTGGCTACTTACAATATTGACTGGCCTGCACTGTTCTTACATAATACACCTATTAATACTGTAACTTGAAAATATTATTAAAAAAACCTTTTTTTAAAGAGTAACCATGGAGTTTCTTGCCGGTTCTTCTCCATAGGAAACGACCAATTTGGAACCGTGCACTAGCTTCTGACGTTTTATAAGGCCCCAGTAGCCCTATGTGATATAAAAAATATTAGTTTGACTGACCAGGTGCACGGCGTCGAAGATCTGCACCTCGCCCACGGCGCTGGAGCCGGGATAGGCCACGTAGCAGTGGTCGACGCACGGCGACAGCGCGCACAGGCCGCGCGGGTTGGGCGGCGTGTCGCGGATGGTGTGCAGGATCTTCATGTCGCGGATGTTGTGGATGTGCAGCGACTCCTCCAGGCACACGATCAGCCTCTGCAACAGACGCGCGGTTAGCGAGCGGGGCGGGCGCGGGCAGCGCGGGGGGCGAGCGGCCAGTCACTCACGGATCGGTTAAGCTTCACTGCGAGGATGGTGTTGCTGTAGCTGTAGTTACATATCTCGGTTCCTTTCTTGTAATGGCACACTATCAGCTTTCTGCAAATAAACACATAAATACATTTATTCTGGTAATTAATTGTCATTCTTCATACAATATGTAATATGTAATAATTAAAATAACACCAAACCAAACACAACAACATATATAAAATTAAACAATCAACCTGAATGAATGATCTTGTGCAAGAAAGCTTCCTGTTGTATCTATCAAGAACCTCAACGTCTCGGTATTACAAACCAAGTCGCAATACCTTCATCATCTTCCTGCCCTTGTCCCGTTTTATTTGGGGTCGGTGTAATATGTTTTTTTCTTCCATTCTGTCCTGTCACCCGTCACGCTATCACTAACTCCTCTGTCTTCCATATCACTTCTCACACAATCCATCCATATCTTCTTTGGTCTCCCTCTCCCTTTCCATCCATCCACATTTATACTCATGGCTTTTTTTGTAACATGCGTTTCATCCCTCCTTTTTACATGGCCATACCAAGACAAATGGTTCCCTCTCAACTTTTCAATCGCAATACCTTATTCTTGGAATTTATTAATAAAACATTTTTAAATAGAACTTGGTACTTATACGCAAGCTACTGGTACCAGGGTCTAAAAAGTTACTTATGAACATTTTCGGAAAGTCAAGAGAGGATGAGATTTTGAAAATGTGCCTATTTTAAACGCAGCGTGGTGCGCATTTTGTGGTGCCCCACACCCGTGGGGGAAAACTGCTGCTGTCTAAACTGGGATTGGGCGAGGAGACACGCCCACACATGTTGCACATAGACCACTGCGAGTCTCCACCGCGACCGTCACAAACGCCTACCGCGAGGGTTGATTGAAGGTGGCCTTCCACAAGCAGCAGAATATATGTATTTATTTTATTTCTAGCGTATACTGTCTGCTGGGCAAAGGCCTCCCTCAATTCAGTGTTCTCGGTCTTGAGCCACTTTTTGCCAACTCCTAAGAAAGGCATCCAAGTCGTCCCACCATCTCCTTCTTTGTCTGTCGCGACTCCTTCGTGCGATTTCAGGGCAGCAACTTTGTGTTTTACTGGCCCACCGCTCGACCGGCATGCGGCAGATATGTCTAGCCCAGTCCCACTTACCCTGAGCAGACTTCTGAGCCACGTCAATGATTTGCATTTTGGGGTGCAGTACAGTGTTCCGAACGCGATCCGTTATTAACACCTATATACTACTCTCCATAGCATGTTGGCAAACCTTAAGTTGGAACCTTTGAATGTTAATCAAAGACCAAGTCTGTGCACCATAGGTCAGGATGGGGAGAATACACATGTCCTTATTAACTTGCGCTTATGTGACATAGGCAGTGCCTTTAAACAGCCTTTCATGGACCAGTAGCTGCTCCAGGCATTTTCTGTTCGGCGTGTTATTTCCTTGTCTTGCCTTGCCTGGAAGAAAACCACTTGGCCCAAGTAGAGATACTCTTGTGTAGATATATATAGATAAATAAAAAAATATAACTAAGGTTTGTTCTGGCCGTCTCTCTAGCTATGTAGAAGCTTCTTTGAATATGTTCGTAATATTTATTGTTTCTAGATCCGTGGTGTAGATTTTAATTTAAAAAAAGTTCTGACACTCCCTCTCCCAGAGTATAATAATATAGAATAATAACAGACAGACATAGTGAAACTGTAAGGGTTCCTTGTTGACTACGGAACCCTAAAAAAGCCGCATTAAAATCCGTTGTTTTAAAAATTTAAGCATACAGGGACAGGAAGCGATTTTCTTTTATACTATGTAATGATATGTTAGCAAAGTAAATAATAAAATTCGCCTCTTCACGTCTCCTCTCTTCTTTGATTTTCTAAAAGTTAAACGTATCATATTTGAGACCATGCCGAGAATAGGGTAATAACAATATGGTGTACTTTTTTGCTCGTATTCATGAATTCAAATGACAAAGAGCCCCGCTGAACAGTCCATTTTTTTTTCGCAGAATTTCTTCTTTTTTGTTAACGACGACGGGTCCCCGGGTCCAGGAAAAAAATTACATGAAAAAATATCGATTAGTAAGGGATTTTAAAGCTCTAGGAATAAGGAATAAAATGCATTGCATCTTATTTTAGATAAGATTGTATCCTTTGGAGTTAATTCACTATTACAACCAGGTACAAGTTACGACGTATTCCGAGTGTAAAAGAACCGAAGGCCCCGCTAGATGCGACGAGACGACTTCAGGTACCAACATTGGATCATGTCAGTAAATTCGTGAGGATAAAGAAACAATGCCACCACATTTTTAGCTCACGGGGCCCCACTGAATAGAAACACAAATGATGAAACTGATATCTTACATTCCTAAAAGGCGATTTACGAACATTACCCATCCCTCTGCAAATAAATAAATAATAAAAGCCGTTATTTTAAAACTATGATATCTTCTAAGACATAGGTATGTAGGATCTATGTTCGGCTGTATGTATTATTTTTGTGTATGTCTTTCCCTACATCTCGGTCATTTGTGGGCCGGTTTGGAAAATTGTTGTTTTGTTCGAAAGATTACATTCCCGAATTGGTCCCATTGAAATATTGTTTTGATGTAATGATGAACATCGAACATTTAGAACGGTAAATTGACGTAACCACAGAATACAGACAATGTTTGAAGCAAAACTGAGTCGCTATACGATAGGTAAAAGCAAACAATGGGCGCAAACGAAATGCAACTTTAAATTCAATCCATTAGAAATTAAATTGACATAAACAAGTAAGAAATACATCGTGTACTGCATAATGTCGCCACACGGCGCTAGATGGCATAGCTCAGTACGAAATGAAACTAGGTAAACTTTATTGTAATAATGTTAAGGACAACTTTTGTTTGTATATCTTATGGATTCTTGTGCAATGTTTGACGTAATTTTGTTTCTTTTCATTTTATTTTAATTAAATAAATCCGACCACTGTGCACTGGTATGATACACCTCCATGAGTTATATTATTTTTAGTTCGAGTATGGTATTTAAAATATTTTTTTTTTTTTTTAGTATTGCACAATAAGGCATTTTAATATTATTTTACATATACACCTATTGTATGTTGATGCAGTCTAGTTTGCGAATGAGAGCGTTTTATCAGCAAGTGTGTAATGCAGTACTAACTAGCGGCATCAGCGCCACGCCTACTTACTATTTCCAGTTCTATGTTCCGTGGTCGTAACAAGAAACTGGGGGGATGAAGCCGGAAGGTAGGTGCCAAATTCTGTAATAAATCAACGAAGTATCCTAGACGTGTTACGGGGTTCTCTATTTAAGATCGTACTTACATATTATGTACAATCGATGCTCAAACAGTAGATTAATAGCGGTTTTCAAGTAAGTGTAATGAAAATAAATTATTGGCAGTTTATATACACAACGTATTGCATATCCGTAGCGTCGATGAGCTATTTATTATTAGCTGTTGACGCGTCTGTGGTTAGTGTCCCGCTCCTCTCTTGAAATTTAATCTAAATTCATATGTGAATAAGTAACTAACATCAATCACATACTCGCCCAAACTATGTATCCGTGTGGTATTTACTACTTCCACAACACGTCTCTGGCGACGTACGACGTGGTGCTCATGCTCGATTAGGCGCGGCGAATAAAATATACATACAGCCTAACCAAAACGTTTCCTTATGTTACGGCCAGACTTGAAGGCGAACATTCGTGTTCGCGTTGTCACGATAAAATTTCATAATAAAAATTCACTAGGTCTTGCTAAATTAGGACAAAGTTTAGCCAATCGCATGAACTTTGTCGCGGTAAGGGTCGGTTCATATCTGACGGAACATGCGTCGCGTATTATCGGTCGCGTAACGCCAGAACAGACAAATGTATAGAAAAATACTTGACCGTTCACACTCAACCGATGATATGTTAGTGCGTCGAGCGTACAGCGTCTAACGATTTTTGTATCATTTTAATACACATGTCAATAATATTAAAATATTAATGTCAAGAACAAAAGCAGTTATTATTATACCTACAACTTTCCTGTTTAAATATGTATATCTCTTACCTCAATGTAATAGTCAGTCTTTCTTCAGGAGTAATGGCACATCGAAATTTCGTATCATACTTAGTTATGAAACATTTAATAACAATAAGGAGTTCATCAAAAGATTCTATGGACATGCTGTAATACTGATTATTGCCGGGCTTGGCAATAGGTGATCTAGTGAGACCACTAAATAGGGTTTAAAATGAAACAGCTATTGTGCTTTGATCTGCTGGTTTAAATATGTGGACCTTATTTTGTATTTGACCAAACACCTTATTAAATTCATGTAACAAAACGATATCGCAATCTAATTTGATCCCAACGCTATCTATCGAACTTGGGGTAAAACTTTTTAAAACGAATTGATCATTATGGTTTCAAAACATACATATTGGTTATAAACAAATACTGAATAAATATTTTCGGATACTCTCTTAAAGTTGCATATAGACAATTAAATTGGCCACTTGATATTCTTTTAGTATTTAAAGTATGCACCCAATATCGACATTTCCTTTTTCGTCTTGTTCTAAAGCCTCCTAAATAGCAATCATTTCGATAGGCTTCATTTTAAAATTCAGTATCACACAATACAACCGCTCTATAGATGCTAAACGTAGAAAGACGGATGTTACGCTCGACGCATTTTCCGTTTGATATGAACTGACACATTCGACCGAATAGACGCGACTGATGATACGCTCAGCGTATTTTACGTCGGATATGAACCGACCCAAAAACCCCTTGACTTGCGGCAATTTACCTATAGGGACGAGAACGACGAATTTCTTGGCCAGACGTGTCGCATCAACGCATATCTTCGCGTTATCACGATAGTGTGGCCGTAGCCTTACTGACCTTTCGAATAAAATATTAGCCAGTAACTTGTTTTGAAGTACAAATGTGATCGATATTTAAACTAGAGAAAAAGAAGCGAAAGGAAGGAGCTCCATGGCGCACCTTGAACATCTCCAGTCCGGTCGTCAAATATTACTGTCGGAACTGGTGACTTCTGCTTTGTATCGGACCGCATTTGAGGCAGGCTAAGTTTAGTGATAAACAACTAACTCGACATACGCAGACAGTATAAATATTCGTTTAATATTGTACAATAGAAAGACAATAGGTGTGCGAACGCCGCCGTTCGCTTGGGGCTTGAGAGTTTAAACATGAAACTACTATATTTTGAGAGTGTGAAGGCAATGCTCTAGTGTCAAAAGATTCTGTTCCCAGCTAGACAGAGACGCGATGCGGCCGGTACAGGTGCTGAACGCCAAGTTCACGATCACGGCCCCAACCCGCGCGCACACAAATAGAGTAGAGCGTCACGAAAGCTCTTGACGACGACCGATGCTATTCTTGGTGGAGAGTTGTGCGACAAAGTGCGGGACTTGGCAACTGCGGATCGCTGAAGGTCTCTAGGACATCTAGGTACTTAACTGATGCCCACGTTGCTGCCATGGACCTCACACTGTGACGGAAGCCGCCGAACCGTGACTGAGTCAAACGAGAACTACACTGTGCGGACGTCCACCACACGCGCCGATCTGAGCGCGTCCGTCTCTAAATGCATAGTTTCCATATAAAATGTATGAAGATCGTCATTTGTGGCGGAAGTCCGCACAGTCCTGCGTTCAAATTAGAGGTTGAAGTTAACACTAATGACGTCATAGGATAGATACATTATACTCGCATTTTTGAATACAAACGCCAAGTTCTATTGTAATGGCTTACTCCAACCTACCCTGTTCGAATCATAAAAGAACGACCCTAGGTTACAACTCTACACTACTCTGGTCATTTTTCAACGTAGCCCAGTGTATATCTTTACCTAGCACGGACAATGCTTGTAAACGATCGGCATATAGATAATGTGTACGTATTGAATTACCTACTAGTAGTAATTCAATACCTCACCAACCTTTTGCTACCATTGCATTTAAAAGAATGTCTTTATATTTAAGTTCTTAATGTAGAAATAGTTTCGAGTACCGTGACCTTGATCGAGCACATATGCAACATGCGTCCTCGCGTCTCGCGTGTCGTATTGTTTGGCGCTTTGTGGTGTGTCAATAGAGACTTCCGTCACCGTGTTCACAGCTGTTCAGTTAATATTAAAATATATCAGCGGGCAGTTTTGTGTTAAGTAACTTTGTAAATCATCATCATGATGATGATGAACTTTGTTAAACCCTTAGCTTAGTGTTAGTAGCATAATAATATTTTCATTAATTTAATTAAATTATGACATTTTTTCCCAATGTTTATTTACTTATTAATCTGCCCCCTTTATTAAGCTAATTAATCCTCAATGACTTCTCTATTATAGGCTGTATCAGTTGCCTTCAGCCCCTGCCTTTGAAAATGCAACAAGTAATGTTTTGTTTTGCTTATCAATAAATTTGATAAGTAACACATGGAAAAGACATATCAAACAACACAATATGAGTTAAAACAACACACAAAATAGCATAATAAAAAATTGCATAATTTTAAATAATGTAAATTATAGTAACCTGGGAGCGGATACTGTGACAACAGCCACCAACGAGCTGCTGAAGAGACGGTCGACGAGGCAGGTCTCCTGACCTGAGCGACTGGCATAGATTTCCTCAATGCCATCGTCGGGGCTCAGCGCAAACAGGTGATAGCCACTGCTGCTGCCCGCCACAAGAGACCTGGGTGACAAAGTACAGGTGCTATAATGACTGCTCATCATCAATGTGGGAACTTAGTTAAATTAATTTCTTTTTTCATTAGTTATGCAATAGAAAACTAAATTTAGTTTTTCTTTATTACCATAAGATAAGCAGCTTGAATAGAATATGGATTTCAACAATTTCAAAGACAGTATTCTAGCGCAATATTTAACAATAGTCATTACAGAGAAACTAGTATGTAAATGTGTTATGACCATTATTAACGTTTCCTTATAAACCTGATTGCTTATTAATTGTTGTCCTCATCACATACAAACTTACTTATGACAATGTTATTTTGGTAGTTACTGAAATCATATTTAGAATGCTAGTATTACACTTGAAACAGAGAAGAGTATTCTCGTTATTATCTACTGCAACATCTATTAACCCATTAGTGATAACAGATTTATTTTATTTCATTAACAACCCCAACTTTAATTTATCAACTGATAATGGCACACCAGTTTGTTAGTATCAACATAATAACGTATTTACCAGTTGGGCATTCTCAACAACAAAGCAAAATAAATAACAAGCAAATGTACATACTGGCAGCTAAAGTAACTAGGAAATATACCAGCAGCTGTTAGCTATAGCTAGTAAAACTAAACAAAATTTCTTTGTTTGTAAGCATATGACTAATTATTGTGCAATTAAAACACAAGAAACGGAGGTCCTCGGCGAGTGGCGACAGCTCGTGCCTGCAGTGAACACAAGCCTCGCTTGTGTGAGATAGCTTGGCTTGTCCTCGGACGCCATGTTTGTTTACAGCCAATGCTACGGGAGAAGACATTACGAAACAGCTGGCAATGACATATTGCATCATCACGCTAACAACGAAACGCACTTGAAACAATATCGAAGATAATTCGTGATATTGTACCCTTTCGCAACCGTCGTTCGTGGAAATCTTGACATCGAACCTTATCCCACGCTTAACAACAGGGTATCAATACGACCCAATATATACTAGTATTTTCTGCAACTTACGTGCAATCCTGGTTGAATTGAACAAATATTCCTCCTGCATTTGAGCCCTCAGTGTTTTGACCTCCTCCCAAACTCATTGGAACGTTCGAAGCGTACAGTTTGTTTTAAAAACTACGGTCTACAATAAATGACACACACGCACGAGAGTAACTTCAATCAAATACAAAATAATCACTCACTGAAATAAGTAAATACTTGAAACTAATTGTTCGTCACAAGAAGCAGAATTTTGACACAAAGAACGACCTTGCTGCTAAAAACAAGCCCCCTCCCGCACACTGCCTTCATGGAAACGCCACAATGAAAACATTCGATTCTGTAAAAAATATTTTACTCTGTGCAATACTCTATGGTGCAAATGCAATGCACCTTTTCTGAAACCACAGATTAAAGACACATAAATGATACTACAAAATACTTCTGTGTCTACAACATTATGGAATTCGTGGAAAGCTACTGATCTTGTTTTTTCCTATTTATCTGACAGGGCAGGACAGGGCAGCAAAAAGTAACCTAAAGTAAAGTACTGAGGCGACGTCTTCCGGCCCTTTTGTAAAGAAGGGCGTGCCTACGGGTTCTCAACCCTTGGCCCTTTCCTTTTTCTAGTTTATACTAATGACCATCCTTACATTATGGCTTTGCATGATGGGATATTGTCCTATTTACTAGTATAGGGTTCCGTTCCCGACCGTCACAAATTTCTTACAACATTTTTATACAAACTAGACGGGTTATGTACTAAGGTTATGTATGGGCTTTCGGGGATAATTTCGTATTGCGTGATCCGATTTTAATAACTCTTTTTTTGTTTGAAAGAAGACACGTAAAATAAAAAAATGCTTGCATATACGGATTAATTACAAATTTATTTTAGATGGCCGTAAGGGTCGAAAGGTTCTGAAGTGGCGACCGCTTACTGGAAGACGCAGTGTTGGAAGGCCTCCTACATGGTGGACCAATGACCTGGCAATGGTTGCTGGTATCTAATGGATACGAGATGTATATGTACAAGACCGTTTATTATGGCGGAAGGCCTGTCTAGCAGTGGACGTCTTTCGGGCAAAATGATAAATGTTGAACTGTTGGACGTAAGTCGTATGATGTGAGCTCACCTTGACCGTTCTGACGCGTGACGACCGAAAGAAATCTGGCTTGCTGCGTCCCAACACCCCCAATATACTGTGCGCACTTATCAGTCGCGACTCTCTGCCGCGGCAGACGGATGCGTGCGATAGTTTGTTTCAGGGTTGCCAAGTTTGAAATCTAGCGGATAAATACGGTAGATCTTCCGAAATTACGTTGTAATATACAGGGTGTCATTGACATGTTAACGCAAACGAATACCATAGATCCAGTACATGATTCTAGACCCCCCAGTGGTGGAATTTTTTGTCGGTTTTTTCTTATTTTTTTTTAATGAATTTTTAACGTTTTTTTAATTAAACTGTATAAAAACGTCAGTTTTACATTTTTTGCGAATAAAATGAGTGCATTACATTCCAAATTAAAAATGTCATCGGGTTTGATTAGAATAACGACCTTATTTGCCTCGATGATTTCCTTATAAATTTTTTTTTCGTAAAAAAAAAATTTTTTCGTTTTTTTTCTAAAAATATCATTGGGATTGGTTAGAATAACGATTTTATAGAGGTAAAAAATAAAAAATCAAAACTTTTTTTTCAAAAATTTGAAAAAAAAACTACGAAAAATTCCACCACTTGGGGATCCAGAATCATGTACTGGATCCATGGTATTCGTTTGCGTTAACATGTCAATGACACCTTGTATATTTGAAACACGGTTGAATTACCTTGTTTATTTAATAGCATGTTAAGGGTCAGTCACTCCCCATCTTGTAAAATTTTCAGATCTTACACAACACATAAAACTCTTACGTAATGTGAATGAAATGTCAGTCGATAAGTAAACTGGGTAAATTAAAAAGTTCTAAGTATACATTGAAATTTAAATACATACAGTACCACCGAATTCGTTCGTAAAATATCTCTAAGCCGATAACGCGCTATTGTGGAATTCCCGAAGTGTAAAACAGCGTTGTCGGTAGGACAAAGGGAAAATACCTTAATTAACGTAAAAAAAATATCATTAAAACTCGTTAAAATTACTTTTGTAAATAGATAATCATATTTATCTACAATATCTAAACATACGCTCTGCATTGGGTATTAAAGTGTATTTTGCTACCGTAATTATAATCCTACGGTAGGTGCATTGAGAGATATATATATACATATATCTTATCTTACTTCTTACTAATATTTTAAATGCGAAAGTTACGATGTTTGGATGTTTGTTACTCAATCACGCCAAAACGGCTGGACGGATCTGGATGAAATTAGGCACAGGTATAGGATACACTCCGGAATAGGACATAGGCTACTTTTTATCCCGGAAACCCAACTCCAATACCACGCGGGCGAAGCCGCGGGCAAAAGCTAGTATATAATATAAATAAAATTAAGTAATGTAATGTCAATGATGATATCAGATCCGTCCAGCCGTTTTGGCGTGATTCAGTAACAAACATCCAAACATCGTAACTATTCTATTTATAATATTAGTAAGATTATTTACATGGTATGTATTGTTGTAGGCGCCGACATCAATCAAAGGCTTCTAAGAAACATCCAGACATCCAAACATCGTAACTTTCGCATTTATAATATTAGTAAGATTGAAATTGCGTGACGGTAAAATTGAAAAAAAAAATTAAAGTTGTCGTTTAAATATATCGATATTTTTAACAACCCTACCTACTGTCGGTGAGTGTGTCAGCTGGTATTATATGTATTATCTATGGTCAGCTGTCAGTATTGTTTGTTTTGTCAAATTGAGTGATTACTTTTTGATCCACATGTTGTGTATAAAAATAAAATACTTCTTTTGCACGAGGCGATATTTCGTTATAAAGTTAATTTTATAGTGGGTGGACAAAAAGTGGCAAAAGAATAAAATACTTCGGAACCAGACTCGACATTATAACCTAACCTACAATTTGTGTATGAGAAAATAATTAAATTTATAAATCAGCGAAGTTTTTGACTAGACCATCATTTGAAATGGGTCGTAAAATACCAGCAAAGAAACATCGTGGTGTTAAAGATCCCTTAGTGCAGCAAGCCAAACGCTTAGCAAGGTATGAATATGTTGTGGCTGTATCTTAGACATTGATCACTTCATGATTTGCTCACTAAAACTGACTCGATCGATTTAACCCCTTACCCCATGTAATTTATATCTTTTCTGGAAAAAGAATATTTTTGATAGTTCTTGATTTGTACTATTGAGTTAGTTCAAGCAGTTTTCAAAATCGCAAATAGTTTAAAAAAATATGATAATAAATTAAATTTGAAAATTTCCCATAAATGGCATAATATGCAGTAAAAGGGACTAAACCTAATTTGACATGTTTAGTATAATTATATAGCGTTATGTCATTGGATGATTTCCCAACTAACAAAAAACTGGCCAAGAGCGTGTTGGGTCACGCACAGTGTAGGGTTCCATAGTAGCATATATAACCTATGTAAAATTAGTAACCCAATTTCCCGAGAAATGACGCTGTACCCAGTGGACTGGTAATTTTGGATTGTGTGACCCGATTTTAATCTTTTTGTATTTTCATTAGAAAGTAGGCTCAAGATAATGAAATATGTATAAAAAAAAATTAAACAAAAAAATATACCGACTTCACTAAAAATATAAAAATAACTTTAATTTCGGAAGTCTGTGTTTCTCGATATTATTTGTTTCTTATTTAACACCAACTTCCGAAATTAAAGTTATTTTTATATTTTTAGTGAAGTCGGTATATTTTTTTTTTGTAAAAAGATTTTTTATTTCACCCTTTATGGTTGTGATACACTTATAACCAGAGTGCCTATTTCTATGAACCCAAACCCCAGTAGAATACGTCGTTTTATTATGAAGTTCCTGTGTCTCCCTTCCACCTTCCAGCTCCATCATCAGATCAGTTCGATAGTACCGTAAAGCCAAAGTGCATCTCATGACAATTTTAATGAGCCCAAACACGGCTAGGATGAATTGATTAATTACGGAGTTCCGTTGCCTATCTTCCGGCTCCATCAACATCATCATCATCAGGTCATTTCGATGATTTCATTTCCATCAACCTAACTATTCACAACCATTTATTTATTTGAATTGTTATTTTATTGTGATATGATCGAATGACCCATTTATCCCACCCGTACGCAAAATACGCGCTTTAGTCGTGGAGTTGCGGACATCAGCCCAATATACCATACCATACCATTTATTGTGATATCTATGTAAATATGAAGTTCTATTGGCCATTTCTGGTCTTTTTCATCAGTACCACTCCATCAAATGTTTCTTTTGGACTGTAAACGCTTAAGATCTAGATGAAAATACCAAAATCACCATGTGTTTGCCTATGATATTTAAGGAGTTCCCTCGATTCCTCATGGATCCCGTCATCAGATCTTAACTTGGTGACAATGGGACCCCCTCAGAACTATCTACTTTCGAACAAAAAATTTGATAATCCGTTGATAATTGGCAGAGTAATCGATGAACAAACATCCAAAAAAGAAAAATAACATCCGAACTTAGTACCTCCGTTTTGTGAAGTGAGTAAAAAAAAAATGCTTGCATGTACAGATAAATTACAAAATTAGTTCAGAACTTTTTTTTATTTTTCAAAAATTGTTCGTCCTATCAAATTCAAAATAATTTTCCTAGAAAGTCCTTATAAAGTTCTATTTCTGAGATTTTTTTCTAAATTTATGGTACAAAAGTTAGAGGAAGGGGGATGCATTGTTTTTTAATTTAGAGCCATTATTTCCAAAAATATGAATATTATCAAAAATTATTTTACGGGACCCCTAATCATTTTTAAATACCTATCCAACAATATAATTATCACACGTTAGGGTATATGTATATGAAAAAAAAAATTACTCCCTACTTAACGTGTAGGAGAGGTACCCCCCTAATAAAACATTTTTTTCCATTCTTAATTTTAGCACTTTGTCGGCGTAATTAATAAACATATTGATACCAAATTTCAGCTTTCTAGTGCTTAGGGTCGCTGAGATTATCCGTGGACCGACAGACAGACAGGCAGACAAATGAACTTGGCGAAACTATTAGGTTTCCTTGTTGACTGCGGAACCTTAAAAAACAAATCGTCGTTGCGACTTTAAGACCTCTTATGTGTAAAATTCAACTTTGAGAGATAATCGATAAAAAGCGCCTACTGAAAAAAATATAATGAAACTAACTACCAACCAAAAATATAGGTAGGTATTAGCTAAATAATTCCTTTGTTTTTAATTTTGCTATTGTGTGTTGTACTCAGGTAATAGTAGTACGATAGTAAAAAAAAAACAGTTTTCAATGACAATTAGTTTAAATATAAAATAATATTTTATTAGGAAGCACATAGTTGATTTTGAAATTGTTAAATAAATGACGATTAAATCATCGTATACACATGAGAGTTTTTGCATTCGATAGGGCTTCAAAATGTTAAAAAAGCTGGAGTAAAAAAGTGATTTTGCCAAAAGTGACACATAAGAGGTCTTAAAGTCGCAACGACGAAATAACTGTTACCAAACAAAATGTCCCTTCACCGGATTCTTTTAAATTAAAAAGCAAATCCATTGGTATCACAGGGATTCATTGGTATCAATCAAGGTATCAGCAGCTTTTGCCCTACAGATGGATTCCGTTATTTTAGTCTGGGGCCGTTATATAGTGCTAAAATAATTAGTTTGTTTTACAGTTTTTAGAAGGCCGGTTTTCGGATTTATCAATGGAAATGTAGTTTACGCTATCTCCACAAAGTTACTATTTCTAGCCGCTAATTTTGCCACTTGAAACATCCACTGACAGTTTTATTTTCTTTTTTTTATTCTTCAAAGCTGGTAACTTTCTCATCTAAACCACTGATTTAACATTAAGGTATTGAACTTCTGTTTCTAGTAACGAGACATAGTAATTAACTCATTAATTGCAAACATATTTGTTTTATTTTAGTTTAAAAGGCAAGATCAATGCTCCGCCAAAAGACCCTGATGAACAACCAGTGCCGAAGTCACTCACTAGGCTTTTTGCATTTCGGGATCGTGATTATAAACAAAGTATAACAAAGAAGAAACATCCCACTACCCGACAACAGCTACAAAACCATGGTTAGTTTATTGTGCCGATACGCTTATCAGTGAACTTTTCGTAACCAGTAAACCTGTTTTTCACAGATTTCGAAGACATCGAAACATCGTTATGAATTATTTCATATGGGTATTTATTATGAAACGTACCATAGCAAGATACAAGGCGCTGTTCCTACACTAACATATCCTTTTGTATCAGGAAGAAGATCGTAAGCAACGGTTAATGTGTTTGCTGCAAGGGGTATTTCCTTTCGTAATTATAAAGTATTTATGATAATTGTTTATGGAACTACTAACAATTATCATTAATAAACACTAATAAATGAGCAATTGTATGTGTAACAAATCCGTAGGTACCATTTTTAATTGAGGGAGAGAACAGCTATTCCATAAAAAAAAAAACGCAAATGATCGCTTACGACGTTCTTCCTTAAAAGGGTCGATGTGTTAGATAGTAAAAAGGAATCCGTGTTTTGTAAAATGAAAGCACGTTTCATAATAATTAAAAACATATAATTCTTAGAGATTTAGACTTTTCTTTTGCATGTCATTTTCTCGCTTGACAGTTTTCACAGTTACAATTATTATTGTTCTGATTGCTTTAGTTTCACATATACTACATTTGTTGGTGCCAGGCCGCAGCGCAGGCGGCCCTGCCCACAACCCCGTGGCGAGTCTCCGCAAGCTGCCGGGCGAGTCCGGGCGCGGGTTTTCGCTGCGCATCAACAGTGCAGTCAAGGCTCTCCACAACCCAGCTGAAGAATTACATTACCCTGTAGGTTTCATTACTTCTCAATTGATATTTTTAGGGTAAAAACTCAAAAGGAAAATACAGGACCCTTATATGGTCACTTTTTTGTTCCTCTGAACGTCGAGGGTTCGAGTTAAAATTTAAACCATAAATATTTTTAAGTCTGCGGACCCGTTGAAGCTGTTAAAAATCAAACTTCAAAGTTAACGAAAAAAAAAGATATATTATGGTCGTTTATGTTACAAAAAATACGTTTTCGATACTCTCAATGAATCAAAATTCAAAGGGTTGCTTCCCTTTAAACCACAATCCTTTAATCATTATATAGTATAAAACAAAGTTGCTTAGTTCCTATGTATATATAAAGTTATTACTTAATATTTTTTTTGTAAAAAGTGTTTTTATTTCACTCTTTTTAGTTGCGATACACTTATAACCAGTGTTTAAAATGAGCCCAAACACGACTACGGTGCTGTAATTTCAAGGTTTGTACTTTTTCTGATGCTCCTGGCTTCAGCATCAGGTCTCTATGCACTTCGATGTTCCTCTGGTTCCTCATTAACGGTACGTTTATCCACACATCGAGCCCTTTTCATTGAGCCTAAACACGATATATCTGCTGTTAGTTTTCAAGGAGTTAGGTACTCTGCAGACTATCCTAATTGCTGCATCAGGTCTTGATTTGATGATCTTGATATAAAAGTGGCAAATGCCCTATTAAACATCAAAATAATTTACTAAAACAGTCCTTGCCTGTTCGAGTAACTTCTTACTGTTAAGGCGTTGTACCTTCCATCATCAGCTCAGCTACCTGATATTGTGACAACCATACGTAAATACACAAAATACTTCATACAATATGCGAAAAACAATAAGCGAGCCTATAAAATCTCTAAGATTCCGTCATCAGATCTTAACTTGGTGACAATGGGACCACCTCAGAACTATCTATTTTCGAACAAAAAAATAATTTTTAAATTCCGTCGATGATTGGCGGAGTATTCGATGAACAAACACACAAAAAAAATACAAACATCCGAACCTCCTCCTTTTTGTGAAGTCGGTAAAAAGAGGATATATTATAGAACTAATCTAATGATGAAGTTATGTAGGTACCGGAAGTCCGGAATTCTGTATAAATCAATGTAGCCTACACGTCGTTTGGTGATTTCCATGGAACCGAAAGGAGGAAAGGAGGTATCTATCGAAGTTGGTCTGAAAAATTGTGAAACAAATAAAAAATTGCAACCGACTTGTCAATGTAAAACAAAAAAAGTGTAAAATAACTTTAATTTCGGATGTCGGTTTTTTTTAAACGAAGAGACCAAACTATTATAGAAACACCGACATCCGAAATTAAAGTTATTGGGCACTTTTTTTTTGTTTTACATTGAAGTCGGTTGCAATTTTTTATTTGTTTCATCGAATCTCAGCTTCTGTGGTGTTCATCAAGTTTTCTATGTGGTGAAGTTATGGGCAAGTGCCCATAACTTCACCACACGTTCCCCGATTTTTTTTAATAATACGTAAGAAAACATTATTAGCATTTTTGTGAATCACTGTCGTATTAGGTCAAGCCTGTAAGGATAGGGTGAATATTTTAAAATAAATAAATAAAATACCAAAGAAAAAATGGTAGATGGGTAAAGAGTAGTCAAAAGATTTCATAAAGATCGGGCCACTGTGACACGAAATTTTTATATATTACTTACATAATTATTATTACTGTCCTCAGCTAGATATCGAAGCGGAAGATGAGAAAGGTTTTCGCATGAATGAGTTGCGAGAGAGGCGCGCGCGCAAGCGGCGACGAGCGGCGCAGGCGGCGCAGGGGGGCGAGCCAGGCGAGCCGGCGCTCACCAGGACACAGAAACTAGCGCTCAAGAAGAAGGCCAAGAGAATGAGAGCCTCGGAGGTAACACATGTGCTGTGACTGCTGTGCTCGGACTCCTGCATGACCCCTACTTATTCGAAACTAGGCTGTCGCCCGTGACTGTGAAAGTATTTCTAATGGGTTTTTTGAATAACATGATATTTCTTGAGATATTTGTTGGAAGCAAATGGTGTAAGGTTGCCATCGTGATCTAAATGAAAAAAGAAAAGTTATAACGGTTATGAAATCACCTCCGAAAATAATGCGTTATTTTAGAATAAATTCGATTAAGTACCATGCAATTTCATTCAGTAATTGTACGGCGTGAGCGCCGTTACCTTTGCTTGGTGCGGCCGGCCTCCTCCTTTGTGGCATCACTGCTTAGCAGAAGGCCATTCCTCCCCGTGACGTATCGTAACTCGTGACGAGAGAGACCGCCGTCTCCAATCGCCCTCACGACAACACGACGATGCTCTTCTTAAGAGGGGCACATCTCTACCGAGTGCTTCACCGTGTCTTCCTGGCAGTGCACACAGTGACGACATTCGGGCGTCGCTTCCTCGCGAATCCGATGTATCTCCCGGACCTTACCATGTCTGGTGAGGTCTGCGCCATGCGGAAGGTCTGGTTTTTTCCAGCCTCTCCTCAAAGACGGAACTTACCGCCGTAATTATGGCGTGCCCACAGTGTTTCTCGGTTTTTTTTTTTTTTTTATGGTAGGTGAAAATCATCCAATGACGAAACCCGCTCTTGGGCGGAGCGGGAGACCAGTGTCAGACTCTTACTGACTAAAAAACCTACCCCGTACCTTCCTTGCCTTATTCCTGGAGTCGAGGTAACAGTTTTCCACCACCCTCTAGACTCCAGGAGGCTTCGACCCTGAAGGGCCCCTGCAGTTTGCTGACAACTCCTTGAGGCGCGCGGGAACGGTGCGCGCCATTGACGACTTAGACTCGGTCTTACCAGACGGCCGGACGGCGAGCTACCCATTGCTCACCGTCCGCGAGCCAGTGTCTACGGTGGCCGGATATCGGCAGGATCGCGGCGGCGACGGCTACGGCGAGTACGCCGTTGCCTTTGCCTTATGCGGTCGGCCTCCTCCTTTACGAGCATTACTGCTTCGCAGAAGGAGGCGACCGCCTGCCATTCCTCTTCGCTGCGGACCATGGCCTGAACCAGGGCCCGGCGCGAGAGGTCACCGCCGCCGATCACCCCCACGAGGACACGGCGATGCTCTTCCCAAGCAGGGCACACCTCCACCGTGTGCTCCACCGTGTACAGTGTTTCTCGGTGTAATTTGTTTCTTATTTAACACCGACTTCCGAAATTATTTCACAGTTTTTAGTAACGATACACTTTTAACCAGAGCGCCTATTTCTCATTACTTAATCATTAATTTGAATTAACCCAAACACTTTTTTTTATGAAATTCCAGTGTCTCCTGGAAGGGAGACAAAAATATATTAATATCAAAAAAGTGTCCGGCTCTATCATCAGATTAGTTCGATAGTACCAAAAGTGTATCGATTTGTATCAATTCTAATATCGTAGCCTAGGTAGGAAAAAAATCTTCTGAATTCGCACTTATTAAGAGGCCTTCCAACGCTGCGTTTTCCGGTACGCGGTCGCCACTCCAGAACCTTTCGGTCCCAGCGGCCATCCGTTCTGCGTGCAACGTGTCCTGGCTATAGCCACTCAAGTTGTAGTTATAGTGTAAGCTAAAGTGAGGGCTTGATTTTGCGGTGTGTGCAGGCTGGCAGCGCGCGGCGCGAGGTGCAGTACGAGCGCGTGGCGTTCGGCGACGTGGCGCACGCGCCGCCCGCGCTGCCGCCGCGCGCGCGCGCCGCCGGAGCCGCACGGGTCAGTACGCGCGCCCGCTCAACCTACTGTTCCGTTTGTCTTGTTCCAGTACCATAACTTATTTTCAATTAAAAACCTAATAAAAAGTGCAAAACTAACTTTAAGCCCGGCAAACCTAAAGATATTATTACACGTCTTTCTCCAGATATTTTGGATATACAGATACCTTGTGGATATTACACAGGGTGACATTTACATTGTAGAAAATTGGTATCTGTCTGCGTAATACCAACTTTCTGGATTGGTAGATATTTTGATAGTTTTGGTTTAACCGACGGGGATGATTTTAGATTGGTTTGATTTAAATGATACGACTCTGGTTTGGTTATGGTTTTATGGTTTAGAAAATAATAACTATAAGTAATAAAACTAATATTAACTATAATAATAAAGTGACAGGTTTAATCTAGAAGATGGTTTGAATGGTTTTGGTATGGTTAGAGTTACGCGATCGGCGGTCGAATACGCACTGAATTTAATAATTACTTTTGCTGGTTTTATAAAAATGCACAAAGGCAGAAGTGCTGAACTGTATATATATAGGTAGTATTGCTCCGAACAGACATCGTTACACAAACGAATACCATAGATCTAGTTCATGATTCTAGAACCCCCAGTGGTGGAATTTTTTGTCGGTTTTTTCTTAATTTTTTCAATCTGTTATGTTGGTGTTCCAGCCGGGAAGACGGGACTTGCTGCTGAGCAGCCTGCTGGGGGGCGGCGGGGGGGGCGGCGGGGGCGGGTGCGCGGCCGACCTGCAGCGCCGCGAGCGAGCGCGCCTGGACGCCGTGGCCGCCTACCGCGCGCTCAAAGCCTCCAAACTTAAAAACAAATAAACTGTACTTAGTATCGACTTCCATTTTGTGCTTGATTTTACTTTCACTTTGTCCCTAGATCGCATGGCGGCTTAATATTCTCATTTGGTAGATTGTTAGTCTTAATACCGGGTGTTAGTTTAAACACCGTTATCCTTGAAACCAGTGATTTGGTTTCACTTATAGAACGTAAATTCAATGAACGAAAATCTCCATTTTTCCTTTAAATTGTTTCACCTTATACGCAAGGCCAAAGACGGAGCGCGGGAACACAGCGCTAGTTCAAACCGGCCGCACAAGCGGCGCGCGCGATGGAGCGCGGGGCGCGGGGTGCGGGGCGCGGGGCGCGGCCCACGGGGCCCGGCACCCTGCCCACACCCCGCAGTCCGTGCCCAGCGTCGCTATCGATGGCGTGTTTACGTCACGGTTTCATCATTTTTCGCGCGAGAGTTATTGTGTTGTGATGTGACTACGTCGTACACAAACGAACAGTGCAGTGATAATTTGAACGAGGCTAGAAGAATGTACGCGGAGTTATTCCCTGGACAACCTGTGCCAAACCGTCACGTAACAAAGGTAGGTAGGTATTTTTGCCTGTCCTAGGCCAGAAAAAGTATGAAGGGAAAGTTACATCACAGATGCATGTATTGTGTTTTTATTACAATGATGTAGTTAGTTAAAACTTATGTAGGTAGGTACAACGGATCGCCTGTGAAGCGGGTCAACGCTCTTTGGAGTGATAACGTGATTCGGGCGCATATTATATTATTAAAGAAAAATTGGTTATTAATTTCTAAATTCAGATAAAAAAAAATATAATTAAATCAACTACCTATGCTTTTAGTGACAACGGTGTTTTTGTTTTATGGTATGACAACGGTGTTTACGCTTACAGGCGGTATTCGAATATGTTCGAATATGTGCGCACTACTCACCAATGAGTTTTCCCCCAGCAAACCTATCGAGTGACAGAGAGATCACATTTGAGGGTAGAATCCAGTGTACAATACAAAACTACATAAATAAACTATACCTACAATGTGAATCTAGAACTACGACATTAAATGAAAACGAACATAGTACTAGTCTATACAAATAGTTTAAAACATTATTAGTTAATGGAAAATTTAAAAATTTCAATTTTCAAACGAAATAAATAGCAGAATCAACTGCATAAAAAGTAAACACGCTGTATCTACAAAAAGTCACTGTTGACCCAGTGCGCGGCGCCGCCGGCGCGGCATCGTATCATACCTCTCTCTGTCTTTCAAGCATATTGAGACAGTAGAGAAAATAATCGTATGTTTAGCACAGATCCTGACCTTACAATGTTAACCTATTATTAAGGACACCGATCTTCATCATGTTGAAAATTGAGAAAATGTAAAATAATTTCCTGTGGCTAAAGTATGCATTGGATTCGATTGATTTTTTGTATACCTATGGGTAAAAAACATGCCATTTTTTACGTGCTTAAGAGGAATGTCAATGGTCCTGATCCACATTGTATAAAGGGAGAAACTAACTGAATGACATCAACGCCAACGCACAGCCGAAACCGCTGTGGCTACAAGTATAGTCGTAAGTGAGCACTAGGCAAGGGTTTTCGGAAATTCTTACTCTTGGGGGCTTAGCTTGGGGGTAAAAAAGACTCAAGGCTTAGTACAAATATAAACCTAAATTAGTTATCAAGTTTGCCATATTTATTTTTTCATTTTTTCAGTGCAAGATTTAGGGGATGTTCAAGTTTGTAAGGAGAAATCTTCTTCCTTGGGTTAATAAACTTGGCACTAATACTTATTTAGGAAAATAATAAAGAATCTATTATTCGTGTTTCAAAACTACCCTCAAATTACGGCTTAAGTCGTGTTCAAAACTTTTCAAAGTATTAAGTACTGCGCGAATTTATTTACTCGCGACTCAGTGTTAGAAATTAGAAACACAACGCCTAACAGAGCAAACGCCGTGTTTGTATTGTTTGTTTTAAATAAAAAATCTGGACATCTACTTTCTCAAAAATAGTTCAACATTCATCCCTGCCTATTTATGAAACCTGCTTGTATGAAATATCTTTTTTTTTTTCAATATTCTAACAGATTTTCGTTAGAACGTAATCTAATCCTTAGATTGATCTAATCGTACAATAATGTATCAATGTGATTTATATATCGCAGCCATTGGTTTAATTAGCCATTCAATTGGACGCCTAGGGCGTTCGTTAAGCGCCGGTCAATTCAGAAATCTCTATAAGGCGGTTCACACACTGCCTCGCATCATGCTGCATGTTGCGTTTCAACGTATCTACGCGCGTACTTGCGGGAGTGCAAATCTGCATCATCGTGCGTGCGTGTTTTATACGCGCACACGCGCGTAGCTGCGTTTTGTAGATTCACGCACGGCGGCTCTCATTTATTCGCCGTTCTCTGTAGTGGTCGTGCAGTACTGAGCATCACGATAGTTTTGATAGAAATGGTTAATAGAGTGGAACTCATTCAAGACGCTGCCATTATACTAACTGTTTGGTTTTTGTACGGTCACAAATACACACACAAAAACAAACACACACGTGACGCTCATTCAAAATCACGCGCGGCACTGCGGGATTCGCTGTGCCATACCTTGCATCTCGCACCGCACCTACGCGCATGGGTGCATGTTTGTCCGCGTGTATGCGCGTGATTCGCATAAACGCGCGTGGATGCATTTTCGGTGTGTTAGACTGTGCGTGTTTTCCATACAAGCGGAGATACTTACAAGCAACGGAAGAACACGCATCCACGCGCTACGCTGCATCATGCGGGGCAGTGTGAGAATCGCCTAAAAGTCCTTGCCATATATCTTGATATCGCTTATTTATCTATTGTTTACTGTTTTGTTTTTGACTGCCGAACAAATCCAAAGACCACAGATACAAATGTCATAGTGGAGACCACAGACTGTAGCCTATTACCGCTGCGCCCGTGCGTTCCATTCGTTTATTAGAAATAAACGCAAATGGAGCATCGGGCGTATGAGTGGTATTGGAACTTTATATATTTACTTAGTATATTTTTGTTTTATTTATTTTTTACTTATGTGTACCGTTGGTGTCCGTGGCATTACCAGGCCCTATCAGAAAACCAGCGCTGCGTTATTTTGCATTCTTGTTAAATATCGCAGCATATGCTGAGGTAGGAGCCTTTTTGGCCTCGCACAGAGCATAGTTGATTTTTCCTATTTTAATTTTAGTCCTGATTTGTTGTAAGTAGTATAAGTTACATATAGATTAAGTAGTTATTTTTTATTTGTCCTGTGCGTGGCAAAATAAATGTTTTTCTTTCTTTCTTTCTTCTTTCTTATATATAAAGTTTGAAGACAATAACACAAAACCATATCTCATTAATCGTTCGACTACCGTAATTACAGACAAAGTTAAAAGACAATAGGTGTGCGGACACCGGTGTCCTCTTGGGGCTTATTGAACTAAATTATGATAAACTATTCCACTTTACGTTTAAGGTTTGAAATACGAACTGAATGAGCGTAGACGTAGTCGATTCAGATTCATATACACTAATATTATAAAGCTGAAGAGTTTGTTTGTTTGTT
This sequence comes from Mythimna loreyi, assembly GCA_029852875.1. Classification (NCBI taxonomy): domain Eukaryota; kingdom Metazoa; phylum Arthropoda; class Insecta; order Lepidoptera; family Noctuidae; genus Mythimna; species Mythimna loreyi. The sequence continues at coordinate 24,167,528 of CM056785.1, forward strand.
TGTTTGAACGCGCTAATCTCAGGAACTACTGGTTCGAATTGAAAAATTCTTTTTGCGTTGAATAGATCATTTATTGAGGAAGGCTTTAGGCTATATAACATCACGCTGCGACTAATAGAAGCGAAGAAACAACCGAAAATGTGGAAAAAACGGGGAAAATTATTCATCTTTGAGGACTTCCGTTGCGTGCGCTGCCAAAACGGTTTAAGATACCAAAAAAATATGTATGAAAGAATTATTCCTCTTAAAATGATCTAAAAAAATGTCCGCCACAGTATATATCTATCTTTTAAGATTAACTTACTAGAACCGTTTTTATGCAAATCAAAATTAGCAAATTTTTACCGATTATTTGTTAGAGTTGTATCAACATAATAATATAATCTTTATCCAAATAAATGTGTTGTTGATTAAGAGTATGTAATTGTAAACAAAATTGTCTTTGACATCATTTAATTTCAATGAACATCTTAGAAGATATTACAATTTTAAAATAACTCCGATATAAAATTCACACGCGATGCGTGAGGTGCAAAACTTGACGCTGCGCCTGGCCGGCGGGCGAGGAGAGCAGTTGCTTGCGGGCGGCGCGGATGGGTTTTTTTTTATGGTAGGTAAAAATCAACCAATGACGAATCCCGCTCTTGGGCGGAGCGGGAAACAGTGTCAGATTCTTACTGACTAAACAACCTGCCCCGTTCCTCCCTTGCCTTATTCCCAGAGCCCCGGTATAACGCTTTCGCACCAACCCTCAGTTGCAGGAAGCTTCGCCCCTGAAGGGCCCCACAGTTTGCTGACAACACCTTGAGGCGCGCGGGAGCAGTGCACGCCGTCGACGACTTGGTCTCGGTCTGGACTGTTACCAGACAACCGGACGGCGAGCTACCCATTGCTCACCGTCCACAAGCCAGCGCCTACGGCGACCGGATATCGGCGGGATCGCGGCGGTGACGGCTACGGCGAGGGCGCTGTTGCCTTTGCCTTATGCGGTCTGCCTCCTCCTTTACGAGCATTACTGGTTTGCAGAAGGTGGCGACCGCTTGCCATTCTTCTTCGCTGCGAACTATGGCCTGAACCAAGGCCCGGCGCGAGAGGTCTCCGCCGCTGATCACCCCCACGAGGATACGGCAATGCTCTTCTCAAGCGGGGCACACCTCCACCGTGTGCTCCACCGTATCCTCCGGGCTGACCACACAGTTTCGACACCCGGGCGTCTTTTCCGCACGAATCTGGCGCGCAGGAATCTCCTGAACTTCCCATGTCCGGTGAGAACCTGCGTCATGCGGAAGGTGAGGATGCCGTGATAGACATCACGCCTCAAAGAGGGGACTTACCGCCGAGATTATGGTGTGCCCAAGTTGGGGTGTAGCTCTATGAAGTACTTTTAGATAATTATGTTCTTTTAAAAGCTAAATTGTCTAAAATAATAACAGAAATTGACACGGGCAAAGTCGTGGGTAACAGCTATAATTTATAAAGCTGAGGAGGTTGTTTGCAAAAATAAATATGATGCCCAAAATAACTATTCCACGCGGACGAAGTCGCGGGCACAGCTAGTTTGTTATATTTGTCAGAGGTGGAAGTTTAGCTCTTAAAATTATTTGTTGTAACATATCACTCTAACATAGGTACCTACTGATGCTATTTACAATCTTCAATGCATACAACGGCGGATCCAGGGGGGGGGGTCATGGGGGTCATGACCCCCCCCCGAGCTGGTTCCAGGACTTAGGTGGACAACTAATTGAACATGATGAAGACTAATTGACATCAAATATTGAAGGTTAAAGTACTTACATATTTATGTAAGTACATACCTTCAATATTTAATCTATATATTAAAAAAATAATGTCACTTTTCGTTGCTATTTTATAACTCAAGAACGGGCTCATCTATCCAAACCAAATCTTTAGGCTTTATTCGAATTATTAGACCAGAGCAGATAGCTTTTGAAAGGGAACAAAATAGTAGTAGGATGAAAACCTTTGGAAAAGGAAGATAATATAACAAAAATTTAAGGAAAAATAAATTACGGTTGATCTGAGGTCGGGAAGTGGATGGGTGTGCGGTTTTAAGGGTAAAAAATGGTTTATCTCGATCTCCGGCAAAACTACTGGTTGTATGGAAAAAGTCTAATGGCAAACTTGTATGTCATAAAAAGATCTACCACATTTGTACCTATTTACACATTTTCACATAACCTAAAAATCTATGTGAAAAGTAAAAAAAACAGAGTTTTTGAATTTTAACCCGACTACGGCAAAGCAAAAAGAGGGTTATAATTTATATTAGGCTATGTATATTCGACAAATGACATATCATTAGAAGAGTCTTAATTGTCCGCTGATTATAGGCTGTATGGGGTTTCACAAAATCTAATGTGGCGCCCTCTTGCGGACAAAATATACAGAGTAAAAAAAAATAGTTAAGAAAAATAATATAAGAATTATATGCATTCAGAATACAGGTAAAGTCAAGCAAATGCTCGTAATATTTATATATTCAAAATGTTAAATTCACAAAGTTAAGATAAATATACCGTGTTTGGTATCACTTGAAAGAGCTTCACGAGTACTTTATGCTTGTACATAATTACAAGAATGCTTTATTCGTTCATCAATTTAACTTTAGTTAATATTATGCGCCACAAATACACTTTAACACCAAAATAGTACAAATAACGACAAAAAGCGACAATATGAAAAAGTATAAAATAAGATTTCCCCTTTAATTCTTATAATTAATTTTTAGAACATTAGAACATTTTTGCATGGTTTTTTGCAATATTTAAGTTTTGTAAACAAAAGAAATTTCTGATTCGAGTTTTTTTAGTTGTTTGCATTTTCTGAGAAAATTTACTGTAGTAATGTATAGTTTTTTAAAAAAAATAGGCTGTTTTTTCGACGTTAAGTCAAAATGAAGAGCAAATGTGAATATTTTAAATAAAAATAATTTTAGTTAGTTTGGGACATAAAAAGGAAACTTCACCAAATTGAGTGAAAAAAAGTAATTTTTAAAGAAGATAAAAACTCGGTTTTTTGGACTTTTCACATAGATTTTGAGGTTATGTGAAAAAGTGTAAATACAAAAGTGGTAGATCATTTTAAGACCTACAAGTTTGCCTTTAGACTTTTTTCCATACAACCAGTAGTTTTGCCGGAAATCGAGATAAACCATTTTTCCCTTAAAACCGCACGCCCATCCACTTCCCGACCTCAGATCAACCGTAATTTATTTTTCTTAAATTTTTGTTATATTATCTTCCTTTTCCAATGGGTTTCATTCATTCTACTACTATTTTGTTCCACTTTATATTTATGTGAAGTTTGCACAAAATCGGTCGAGCAGTTCTTCATTTATCACATTTCTCTGTAGCCGAGAGCGAAGCCGCGGGCAAAAGTATAATATAATAACTTAGTATGTTGTTATTTAAATATGTTTATTTTATCTGTTTCTATTTTATTTATTGGAACCCTTTGTCGTACCGCTTCGTCGCTGTGCGACGGCAGGCAAACAGGCTGACAACCACACTGGGAGTAGGTCCTTCGATTCCTCCGTCAAGGCCAAGAGTAATGTCTGAAGGCCCAACCCAGCGAAAGCAACCGCTCAGGATCTGTTGATAGCTAACTGGGTGCAGGTCTTGAGTGGCTCGGTGACAGTAATTTCGTCGGCCGCCGCCGGTACATCGTCCCTCGAGGCCGTCACTAGGGAATGGGGTTGCGTGACAGCATGGTTCGGAGACATTACAGTGGTAGCCTAGGCGTCTACCTGTCCCCGAACAGATCTCTCGCTGATCTCCACGACTCCCTTAGGGAGCTGAATGCCTTCGTCGTGGGATTTGATTCACACCCAGTAGTAATTTGCGGGGAACTCAATGCCAAGGATTTGGCTTGGGGTTTCCGGTTCAGGAACCAGCGGAGTCGATGTTGGAGGACTGGGTTCGGAAGACAGGCCTGGTGGTGGTATAACGTTTGCCAGCCCCACTTTGTCACCGCTTGTTGTAAACCGCCGCGTCATGGAAGTGGGTGTGATGTTCTCGACCACCGGTACATCTGGTCTGACGTCTCCACCCAGACCTCAACCGCGCCGGCCTAACAGACCCCGTGTGCCTTTGCCCGAAGCGGCTAAATAGCTAAATCGGGCTCAGGACATACCTCTAGCTGTTATGACAAATCATTCACCACGGTTTTGGAATATAATTAGACTGCCTCATTTTGTGGATTTGGATGTCTTCAAGAGAAGATGGTATTATATATGTGTATATATGTACAAGTTATTATGTGTTAAGATTTCAAGATAGATAGATATACTCTTTACTGTAGGTAGACAATAAACACAACTTGGTACATTAGGACCCTTAAAATTACTACGGTGTTACAATGGGCGGTCTTACCGCTAAAAGCGATCAAGTGTACAATAAAGAATAAATATTTGTAAGTACAGTACTTCGTACATTAATAAAATACCTACTTCTAATTTGCAACTATTTTTATCAAACTTAAATTATAAGTTCTTGACTTGACCACGACTATGTGACCCCCTCCTGGCGCCAAAGCTGGATCCGCCCTTGGCTTTGACAGAGTTATCGAAAGTGATTAACGCAAACGAATATCATAGAACCAGTACATGATTCTAGACCCCCCAGTAGTGGAACTTTTCCCTCCAGCATCATGTACTGGATGTATGGTATTTGTTTGCGTTAACATGTATTGATGTTAACGCAAACGAATACCATACCCCACCCTGTATATAGCTATGGAACCCTCATGAAGTCATGTGGCAACATACATAGGTACCTACTTATGCTGGAGAAAGTACAAAAAGCTTTTCTCAGGTACCTACCTGTACAAGCGCTTATTTGGATATTATCCATATATGTAGGTATTATTATTCTAGGATGCTTGAATTGCAACTCATTGAAGGTTAGGCGGGTTGTTGGCCAAATTTGTGTCAATTATTTGTTCCAAATAATTACAATCGCTCTAGAAAACGCAAATTATCAATGTCCCATTTTGTCAAAGTGTAGCCCAATCCACTTCCATCCCTATACCGCGTATGCTAACGATGCTCAACGCGCTCGTGGAGACCAACCCTGGATTGGATTTGTTTGCTGATGAATAGAAGACGATTTTATTTGAAAGCTTACGATTCTGTGAGAAGACAGAGTGAAAGGGTTAATTAATTTAGGATTATTGGCTATTTTGCTGTACTAAACAAATAAATACTCTTATCGAGGTGGATGAGAACACACATAGACGCCTCTTCAGTGGATTGTGACTTCCTTCCAAGTTTATCGCAGCGCGCGGATCGCTGCTCTGTAGCTTGAGTTTTATTTACGTCGCTCGGAGCTGGATTTTATTCGGTTTTTCAGTCACTGTAATATCCCATGAACTATCATTCAAAACTGATCATACGAGATCCATATGTGATTATCACATATTTTTTCTTCACCGGCATTTATTATGAATTTCGACCCAAATGAATCTTTACATTAATGATAATAAATCTACACTAATGTAAAAAAGAGTTAAAGTTTGTTTTTTTGTTTGTAGGAGGTAATCTCTGGAACTACTGGTCCGATTGGAAAAATTTTAGCAACAATAGAAAGCTGCTTTACTCCTGAGAGACATAGGCTATATTTTATGTACACGGGCGAAGCCGCTGACAAAAGCTAGTATGTAATAAATAATATTTCTTTATTCACAAAATGAGGTTCAGTCTAAAGAGTTACAATAGATATAGGTATATGACAAGTTAGAAATCAGAAAAAAGTGTCGTGGCGACCTAGCTATGTTATCCAGTGTTAAGATTCGCCAGCCCAAGATTCCACTATTGCATTTATTTATGAATAGGTACAGAGAGACTGCCTGAAATGGTAAAATTATTTATTAAAATAAATTAGTAAAAACTTAAGTTTGACTTCAAATGCTTAGATTGAGAAGTATGTACGTTGTTTGTATGTGTATGTTCATTAGGTACTCATACTCAGAAGAAGGTGTAAAGTTGCCTGCGGAGCCAGTTGAAACTAGCACTTTTCTTTTTCTTTTCTTTTAAAGTATAGGGGGGAGGATTGAAGAGTACCTTCTTATGAGGGTGGTAGAAATCCGTCGGATTTTGATCTTTAAGGATCGAATGGTATAAGCTATCTCTTCAGGATTTGTTTCCAAGTGTACCTACAAAGGAACTCAAGCAGTAGGTAATTAGTTGCATAAAGTGAAGAATATGGAGGACAGGTATCATGTTTCTGGTATGAAGGCTAAGTCAGTAAGAGTCCAACACTGTTTCCCGCTCCGCCCAAGTGCGGGATTCTACATTAAATGATTATTCCCACCATAAAAAAGGTACCTATCATATTTCTTTCTAATACTTTCAGCAAGATCTTTAACTATATTTACAAAGAAAGTGTTGACGTCGTGAACAGATTAAGATCTCTTCCGCACGAATCCGCTGCAGGAACCTCCCGAACTTGCCATGTCCGGTGAGAACCTGCGTCATGCGGAAGGTGAGGAAACCGTGAGGTCTATCCAGCCACGCCTCAAAGAGGGGACTTACCGCCGAGATTATGGCGTGCCCAAACAGATTGGGGAGGGGTCTCCAATAAGGAAAGAAGCTCCGTGGATCAGCTCAGATTCAGACCGATTCCGTGCGGAGGTCTTTTTAGCAATCTTTAGTGCCTGGCGTCAAACAAAAATTCCGTGATGCCTCTGGGGCACCAAGCGCCAGAGACTTTGATGATTCCTCTAGGGACTCATCCGCCATGAATTATTGTAACTTTTAGCTTGTTCTCGTGTTTCCACGTGTTAAAGAGTCATTTGCCATTGTGTATCGAAAGTAAGCGGTCAGTAAATTCATTCCGTGCGTTTAAAAGTGACGATCTATGTGTTTTTATGGAAATGGAAGGTAAAGGACTAATTCCTACCAGGTGTTGTAAACCTTTTTGCATTATTTTATTGATTTATTTATTTAAGAGTGTTATATAGAATTTGTTCACGTACCATTTCATTTTGCAGCCAGGTGATATTTTTATTTATTATGCAGTGTTTTGTAGGGAAACAATTTTGAATCCGCTATTTCGATGGTAATATTGTTTCTCTACAAAACGCTGAATAATAAATAGAACATATGTACCTATACCTGAATGGGAAGTCCGATTCTAATGAATAAAAAATATTCTACTTGTACCTACAAACACTAACATGATTATGAAGTGTTTTATTTGGATAAGAATGTAAATGTATTTTTATTGATAAAAAATTACTCGACAACTTGGTTTACAACCCCTGAAGTCTGCTAATTTACGTAATTACATGAAACGAACACTGTGGGCATGATATGGGTGACAAATAAAGACACTTTTATTCACGGGACTCTTTTGACAAGTGTCGTTTTAGCCGAGTTTTTTATGTTTTAGTTTTGTATCCTCTCGGGCACCATACGCCAAACGCAATAGATTTACATGGTGCCTGTGCGGCATCATCCGCACGGAATCGGTTATCGTCGTAAAACATAGGTTCTTATAATACAATGAGGGCGCTATGTTTTGCCTCTAGGGCGTACAACGTAATAATACATGCATAATTAAGTACATCCGTCAATTCGACAATCGTTCCGACAATCGTCGAATTCGACTCGGCTGGGCAGCGTTCGGGAAGCTGCGCGGTGTCTTCTCGTCCAATATACCACAGTGTCTCAAGACGAAAGTCTATGACCAGTGTGTGTTGCCAGTGATGACATATGGCTCCGAAACGTGGTCGCTTACAATGGGCCTTATTAGACGACTCAAAGTCACCCAAAGGGCAATGGAAAGAGCTATGATCGGAGTTTCCTTGCGTGATCGAATCAGAAATGAAGAGATCCGTAAGAGAACCAAGGTTGCTGACATAGCGAAAAGAATCGCCAAACTTAAGTGGCAATGGGCAGGGCACATCGCACGCAGAACAGATGGCCGCTGGGGCCGAAAGGTTCTGGAGTGGCGACCGCGTACCGGAAGACGTAGTGTTGGTAGGCCTCCCACAAGGTGGACCGACGACCTGGTCAAGGTTGCTGGAATACGATGGATGCGAGACGCACGGGTCCGGTCGTTGTGGCGACGTTTGGGGGAGGCCTATGTCCAGCAGTGGACGTCATTCGGCTGAATTGATGATGATGATGATGATGATGATGATGAATTAAGTACATATAATTAAATTATTTAAAAGTGTAGTAACACATGCAACAAAATTAAAACAAGAAATGAATAAATAGGAAAGAATATTAAAAAATTGAGAGTGAATTGGGTGGGAGGGAGGATGTGTAATTTTTTGGTATGTGTGACGCGTTTGATTGTACCTATTCCATAACAGTATTGTGTCACCACCGGCTTTCGAAATCTCGTTAGAGTCGTATTGTATTTAGATTTTTTTAAGGATCTTAATACAAAAAGAAAAAAATAGGTACCTATGTATCTAGTACCTATAAGTTGAAATGAGTAGGTACCCACTTCATTGTCAGGAGAGTTTGTGTTTCTTGTGCAAGGAGTCTCTATTTCTCATACATCGTAGCAGTCCTGGAGTTTCTGGAGTTAGTGATCCATTAATGACCCGGTCGGTTCCACATACAGGTATCTGCGACTTCTGTCGTGCAAAAATTCAACGACCTTAAAGAGCGTTCAGTGTAACTGACCTCCCAGTCACAGATTACTAAATAGTTACTACGTAACAGATACTTCACTCCATACAAAATTCTCAATACCTACTGCTATAATAGCCTACTTCGTCGCGTCAGCAACCACTGCATGCCAAAATGTTTAAGCGTACAGTTGTGATTGCTTCGGACCGCGTGATCAATCGCAGCTCACCGAGAAATCGCAGGGCTGTTTCTTCGATAAAATTAAATTACTTAACTTAAATTTTTCTATGTTATTGAAAACTGTGAATATGTTCTGACTTATATAATATGTGGAAATTTAAAATTGTATCGTTTATAAAATATTTTTTTTATAAATTGGTGCTGACGGTGCTGACTGTGTAATACGTCTAAATAAAACCATTGTAAACCTTGTTTTTCTATAAACCACCACCTACTCAATTCACTCCGCAGTCCGCACAGAAAACCTGATCTCAAAAAACCAGCTGGTCGTCCGAATGTCACCGCAAGGATCCAGATGAAAATCAGCGTCAGGTACGTGTGCCTGACACATGCTGAGCTGGATTTCCATTTGGTGCAGCACTGAGATACACACCGCGCTATGGTTCTCATTTTTGTATTTTCTTTGTTTTTTTCCTAAGTACCTACATGTGTTTCTTGTTTATGTTGACTGTATTTATATAGGTAGGTGCTTAGTTTTGAAATTTAATTTTATTGTGCTTTCGTGTACCTATACATTGTGTTGTAACAAATAAATGGTTTATCTATCTATAAAACATAATTATAGACGTCAGTGGGTAGCTAAAATAAAAAATCTATAAAAGTAAAAATGTTAGGTGTTTATCACTTTGAACGAATGGAACTATTAAAATTGAACAACGTGCGTGCCCTTCGCTTGCGAAAACCGCACTGAATTTAGTCCGCCGGCGGCTCGAGACCGCTCGGTAGGTAATTATAGCGCGCAAGTACATGGAGTGACGGAGGCCTGTCCCAGTACTAGTGACTGTATACTAATGCAAGGCCAACTTATACCTACTAGATTTGTGTTTTCTTTTCGTACCTATAATTGTTATTACAAATTTTTGGTTTATAACTTCCGTTTTTCCATTATCATTAATCATTAAAAATAACGGTCACGTGTTAAATTACCTACTTACCATCTTTTAAAAATCGCGGAGCGGAAACAGATAAAGTTATAAGTGCCCGAGTAGTTGACACTTGATTTTACTTTTATTCTATTTGTTTAGATATATACTAATGTACTTCACATAATATATATAAACAATCTCGACAAATACATTATTGCTATTATAACACCATAAAGACAAATCAATTACCTAGGTATTATCCACAAAATAAATTTAAATATAGGTATTTTGTTATAAAACGTAGCCAACCTTTTTACATTAAAAAAAAAACACAATTCTACAATATCCGATATATCGATGTTGCACTCAATGTTGCAAGACAAACAGAAACTCAGCGAAGTAATGAAACTAAGGAGAACCTTCAGGGTCTTTAGCTAAACTTCCTTCTTAGTTTCAATACCTACTTCCTTTCGGAACCTTCTTGATTAAGTATCTACGTAGTAAGATATTCGAAATTCAAGTTATCCACAAAGGATCTGTTCTCTCTTCCCTGTTCTGATTTCCAAGCTGATGATTTTTTCTTAAGCTTCAACTTTTTTTGCGGTGAGATAAGTAAGTACCTAATCGAGGTTTCTATTTTACTCTTGAGTTGTGGTACCTAATCTATTTTATATCCTTGTCATGTTAGAAAAGTGACATCTTTTCCTTAATTTCATTGTTGAAGTAACAAGGAGAGTACCCGCATAACAGATCGGCGTCATGGCATCCATGACTTTGAACGAGGTGTATTTAATGTATATTATGATTGGCGCACATATCATCGACGCTCGCGCCGCATTGTGCTCGACATGTATCTGTCATCGTAAAATTGTAAATGCAGTTCGATTACAACCTATCTCGCGAGATTGCAAACTATCGCAAGGAAATTATAACTCCTAAAGGAGTAACTGGAAAGCTTACGACAACCTCAAAAACGCACTGAAGAGTAAAGTTATAAGTGATAGGTATTTTGTCTCGTTCTACTACCTAGATTGTAATCTAGCGAATTTTGTCCAGCAACCGATCTCATCTGTTTTAAAATGTACCTATATTAACCTCCTCGTACGCGTTACAATTGACTCTGCATTTTCCATTTTAGGAGGTTATCAATATTGATGTTGTTTGTTCATTCCACGGGAATACACGTGGTCACAAGGAGTACAACATTTGTTAAGAGAAGTGTGCGCTTTAACTTGCAATGATGTTGGTGGTCGGTCATCAAGACCAGGAGTAAAGGCGATCAATTTAAGTTTGCTGATGTACGTGTGAGAAGGTTAAGAGTGAGCCATTTCATGACTACCCTTAGTGTATACTCAGCAGCTTGGAGAGTGTTGAGACAATTTTGCCTTGACTTAAGTTAGTTAGTACCATAGATATAAGAAATTTCTATGGTCAGTACAGTGTCGTCAGCATACACGATAACTTTGGTATTTGGAATGGATAGTCGATACACTCATTTATGTAAATGAAAACGAGGCTAGGTGCAAGCACGCTGCCCTGAGGTACGCCGAAGGACAATCTCTCCTCAGCACAATGTGGGTACCAATTTTTACCGCCTTCCCACTTTAGTTTTGCTACACTTTAGACTGGCTTGTTGATCTAGTAGTTAGTGGCTCTGACTGCTAAGCCGGAGGTCGTGGGTTCGATTCCCACCCAGGACAAATGTTTGTGTGATGAGCGCGATAATTTGTTCCGTGTCTGGGTGTAATTTATCTATAATATGTATGTATTTAGAAATAAATAAGTATGTTTATCAGTTGTCTAGTACCCATAACACAAGCTCTGCTTAGTTTGGGACTAGATGGCGTTGTGTGAAAGTTGTGGAATATATTAATATTATTCCGTTTTTAAAAAAAAAAAAAACTTTACGTGTAGGTGAGGTACCCTAATACAACGTTTTTTACTACCTACTTTTTGTTTTTGCACTTTGTCGGCGTAGTTAATATACATATTGATACCAAATTTCAGCTTTCTAGACCTAACGGTCGCTGAGATTATCCGCGGACGGACAGACAGACAGACAGACATGGCGAAACTATAAGGGTTCCTTGTTGACTACGGAACCCTAAAAACGCTCAATATTTTATAATCTATTTTTGACATATTTGACCCAAGCGAACGCCGAAGTTCGCTTGAGTGTATGTGCTATGTTACTACAAAATGCCAACCCCTTATCTTTTAAGTCGGCAAGCGGGTCAGTGACAACAGCATCCTGGAGACTGCCCTATTCTGTATCAATATGTAGAGGAATGGTTAAGTTGTTTACCTACTGCTTGTTGTGTTGTTCTGTGCACAGCTAGGCTTGTCAGATGTCCGGCTTTAGCCGGACATGTTTGGCTTTTTGCGGTCGCGTCCGGCCAAATTGTACGTGTTCGGCCTGTCCGGCTTTTTGTCAGAGTGGCGATTCATACGACGATGGGCGGACGAGCGCCTGACCCGAGCGGACAAGGGCGAGCGGAGAGCAAACTGTCTTCAGGCCCGCGCATCGCACAATCCATCTTCGATCTAATCCTCACTTTACATCACGTATAAATATTTTTTTCAACAGCCCAGCTGTGAAAACATTACGTTTGGCATTAAAAAAAACATGTCCGGCTTTTAGGGCAAAATGTCCGGCCTTATAAAGTGCGCAGTCCGGCCTTTGCATTTTATGGCCTGGCAACCCTATGCACAGCACATCTTATCTCAGATATCTATTTTTATCTTTCTATACTTACTAACATAGGTATAAGTAATTTTAAGCTAACTAAGTGGACCATTTTGTTGTCTTTTTAAATGAAATCTATTTTTTATTAAGTAACCTACATACTCTCTGTCCCTATGTCCCTTTGAATGCTTAAATCTTTGAAACTACGCAACGGATTTTGATGCGGTTTTTTTTAATATATAGAGTGATTCAAGAGGAAGGTTTATATGAATAATAATATCCATTAAATAGTGGAGAAGTACTGTTATTTTTGAGGTTTCTAATGTGATGTCGTAAATAATTACATATTTTCCGCTTACATTGCAAACGCAGGCGGAACCCTACGAGTTTTATCAAAATAATGTACTAAGTATTGTACACATTGAAAAGGTCTACAGAAAAGTCCGCGATGGTATATGTCTATCTCTTATGGATAATCCACAATAACTTTTTTTTGTCATTTACTTTTTACGACAAATAATGGCTAATTTTCGAAGCGATTTTAACCAATACAGCATTAATCCTTAACCAATTAAATACCTTGAATACATTGTTCATTTAATCTATACTAATATTATAAAGCTGAAGAGTTTGTTTGTTTGTTTGTTTGTTTGTTTGAACGCGCTAATCTCAGGAACTACTGGTTCGAATTGAAAAATTCTTTTTGTGTTGAATAGATCATTTATCGAGGAAGGCTTTAGGCTATATGACATCACGCTGCGACTAATAGAAGCGAAGAAATAACGGAAAATGTGGAAAAAACGGGGATAATTATTCATCTTTGAGGGCTTCCGTTGCGTGCGCTGCGTAAACGGTTCAAGATACTAAAAAAATATGTATGAAAGAATTATTTCTCTTAAAATGATCTAAAAAAATGTCCGCGACAGCATATGTCTATCTTTTAAGATTAACTCACTAGAACCGTTTTTATGGGAATCAAATTTGGCCGAAATTAATGCATTATTACCAATTAATTTGTTTGAGTTGTATCAACATAATAATATTATACTTTATCCAAATAAATGTGTTGTTGATTAAGAGTATGTAATTGTGAACAAAATTGTCTTTTACATCACTTATTTTCAATGAACATCTTAGAAGATATTACAATTTTAAAATAACTCCGATATAAAATTCACACGCACCGCATGATGTGCCGGCGGGCGAGAAGGGTTGCTTGCGGGCAGCGCGGAGGGGTTTTTTTATGGTAGGTAAAATTATCCAATGACGAATCCCGCTCTTAGGCGGAGCGGGAAACAGTGTCAGACTCTTACTGAATATTACTGAATAAACAACCTACCCCGTTCCTCCCTTGCCATAAGCCAAGGGAGGAACGGGGTAGGTTATTTCTCTGGGAATAATCCCAGAGCCCCGGTATAACGCTTTCGCACCAACCCTCGGCTGCAGGAGGCTTCGATCCTGATGGGCCCCACAGTTTGCTGTTAGCACTTTGAGGCGCGCGGGAGCAGTGCACGCCGTCGACGACTTGGTCTCGGTCTGGACTGTTACCAGACAACCGGACGGCGAGCTACCCATTGCTCACCGTCCGCAAGTCAGCGTCTACGGTGGCCGGATATTGGTGGGATCGCGGCGGCGACAGCTACGGCGAGGGCGCTGTTGCCCTTGCCTTATGCTTGCCATTCTTCTTCGCTGCGGACCATGGCCTGAATCAAGGCCCGGCGCGAGAGGTCGCCGCCGCCGATCACCCCCGCGAGGACACGGTGATGCTTCTCAAGCGGGGCACACTTCCACCGTGTGCTCCTGGCTGGCCACACAGTGGCGACACCCGGGCGTCTCTTCCGCAAGAATCCGGCGCAGGAATCTCCTGAACTTGCCATGTTCGGTGAGAACCTGCGTCATGCGTAAGTGAGGACACCGTGATGTCTATCCAACCACGCCTCAAAGACCCCTCTTTGACTTACCGCCGAGATTATGGCGTGCCCAAGGGAGGTGTAGCTCTATGAAGTACTTTTAGATAATTATGTTCTTTTAAAAACTAAATTGTCGAAAAAAAAAAACAAAATTTGACACGGGCAAAGTCGTGGGTAACAGGTATAATTTATAAAGCTGAGGAGGTTGTTTGCAAAAATAAATATGATGCCCAAAATAACTATTCCACGCGGACGAAGTCGCGGGCACAGCTAGTATAGATCTATATGGCCCTTTACACCGTATGATTTAAGTGAATATTTTTGAAGATATTACAGATTTAAAAATTGCGGGACGTAGCGTTTGCGGCGGTACTGGCCTACCGCGACCGCCCGGTGCGGCAAGAGCGTGCCTATAAATAGCGGATGTTGATGGTTTTTTTTTTTTTAATAGATAGAGTGATTCAAGAGGAAGGTGTAAGTATGTGTAAATTACATGCATAATATTGTTACGCCGTGGAAATAGAACACGTCGTTTCTTCGACAAAGTCAAGAGTATCACCGAATAATTAAAACGCATTGCTAGTCGAAACCTCCAGAATAGAAGTACGTACCAGGGCCTAGCAAATTCTAGAAAAACCCGCCACGTATAAGTAGGTACTCAATAATTCTGAGAACTTTTGTAGGTATTTAACTAACCTAGTAAAGGAATTTGTACCTTCCGTCTTGTACCATAGAGTCGAAATTCGTATGAGTCGTAGGGTAAATTGGTACCTACCTACGAGTAATAAAAATAATGTTTATTGTTCGGTATTGTTCCGGTGTGGCCTCGAACCTTCGGTATCTAGAATTTTCTTGGCTCTGAGTATAAATACGTGTTCACTGGCCGGACGTGAGTCAGTTTGATTTCGACAGCGATCAAGAGCGAACTACCCAAGTCAAGTGAAGATTGTTTCATCCATACGACGACCTAAGCGATATTTTTACGGATCTCTAGAGTGCATTACGAAGTGGTTTATTGACGATTGGACTAAGTTTGTGTTTTGTTTGTGGACAATAAATCTCTCTCTTAGTAAACCGGCATTTGATTACTCACGTTCGTAACAACTGGTGTCAGAAGTGGGATGCCATTACTACAGAGGGAAGGACCTTCCTCGGAAATGAACCTCGCTGCGGTGTTGGCTGCGATGCAAGCTAGCATGGAGGCTAACCAGCGCAAGCTCCAGGACCTAATCGCGGCTAACCAGGAAGAAGCTCGCCGCGAACAGGAAGCCGCTCGCCGCGAACAGGAAGCCGCTCGCCGCGAACAGGAGGCTAACCAGCGCAAGCTCGAGGACCTAATCGCGGCTAACCAAGAAGAAGCCCGCCGCGAACAGGAAGCCGCTCGCCGCGATCAAGAGGCTAAGCAAAACCTTATCCTCGACAAAATCGATCACGACCTCGTCACGCTCGGCGAGAAAGTGAAGAACCTCACCTTAGAGGTCAAGGAGGTTTCCGCCCGAACTGAAAGTTTGGAAACAAGAATGGATGGCCATGAAGATCGCCTGCTGGACATCAATAAAAAAATCGTCAAGCTGGAAGCACGCGAACCCATTGCCATTAGCTCATCAGCGCACACCTACTGTACGTCGGCCGCAAAGCTTGATGTGCCACATTTTGACGGCACGTCATCATGGACGGCGTTCAAATATCAATTTGAGACATTGATGAAGACGAACCGCTGGGATGATGAGCAGTCTTTCGCGGCGTTAACCTTGGCACTACGAGGAGACGCACTATTGGTTCTAGAGAACCTTCCTTCAGACGGCAGGACCTTGGAGCGTCTAATGGAAGGGTTAGACACTCGCTATGGCGACAAGCACCTCGAGCATGTATTCCGCGCGCAGCTTCGCGACAGAACGCAGAGGCCTAACGAGAGCCTCCAGCAGTGGGGTGTCGAGGTTGAACGGCTGGTGCGGCGTGCATATATGTCGATGACACCGGAGACCGTGGAAGTTAATCTGGTGCAGGCATTCATCGACGGACTACGGGATACGGAAGTGAGAGCCATGGTGCGACTCGGACACCACCAAACTCTGAAAAGTGCGATGGCCCACGCTTTGGAAGTGGAAGCCGTACGACAAGATTCACGTACGCACAGAGTTCGAGAAGTGGTGGTTTCGCCTTCAGTGCAGCCGCGTCACCGAGAAGGGGTGGTTTCTTCTTCGGCAACGTCCCGCTATATTCCGACGTGTTACGGATGCAGAGAAAAAGGGCACATTCGTACCGATTGTCCCAAGAGGAAGAGGGCAAGTGTGGACTCCGCAACCCAAGTTAACGAGAAGACGATAAAACTTAATGTCGCTAGGGCTGCGGGGTGCGTGCCGGCTGGTCAATTAAAGGCCTCAGTCATCACCATCAATCAAGTCCATAACGGAAATAGTCTAACCATCGAAGGAACACTGAATGAACGTGCTTGCAATTTCACCATTGACTCCGGGGCGTCACGGACTATTATAAGACCTGAGTTGCTGAAACGCACGATCTTGTGGCAAAGAAAGTCTCCATCCTGCCGACTTCAGACAGCAACCGGCCAGCCAGTTTCCGTCCTCGGTGATACAGATATAGAGTTTAAAATCGGTGATCAAGTATACACCCATTCTGTTTTAATTGCAAATATTACCGATGATTGCATTCTGTGTTTGGACTTCTTGCGGAAGTACCGGTGTGTTTTGGACATTGATAAGGGCGTATTGAAGTTTCCAGACCAAGAAGTGTTCCTGCGAGGAGTAAACACATGTAACCTCTATTGTTTAAAAGATACGACATTGGCTCCGAGAACAGAAACTTTAGTCGAAGTAAAATTCCCCAAGAAAATCAGGCAACAAAGATGCGTAATAGTTGAGGATACTGGCCGGCATCCGGAACTCATCACTGCGAGGACATTGGTAATGACGAAAGGGAAATCTAAAGTGCGAATTGTAAATCTTGGGAAAAAGGAGGTCCACTTGAAGAAAAACAGTGTTGTTGGGAGATGTGAAGAAGTGAAGTATCTCCGCCAAATCAACACATCTCCAGTGAAGCAGGACTCGACAAAAGGTGAACCTGATCACATCCAGCAACTTCTGGAAAATTCTAAGAAGAATTTGTCGACCTCAGAACTACAGCAAGCCAGGGAATTTCTGGTACGGTTTCAGGATATTTTTGCAACGGGAAAGGACTGCGGAAGAACAGGCCTCGTCAAGCATGAGATAGACACAGGTGATGCTAGGCCGATTAAACAAAGACCGCGGCGCATACCCTGGGCTAAAGAATCTGAAGTGGCAGAAATGGTAAAGGACATGGCTGATAGTGGAATAATTGAGCCTTCTACGAGCCCATGGTCTTCTCCTGTAGTCTTGGTGAAGAAAAAGGACGGCAGTACTAGATTCTGTGTTGACTATAGAATGCTGAATAACGTCACGAAGAAGGACAGTTATCCTTTGCCGAGGATCGACGATACGCTGGATATGCTCAGTGGTATGAGGTGGTTTTCAACCATTGATTTGAAAAGTGGCTACTGGCAAGTGGAAATTAGCGAGAAGGATAAAGAAAAGACAGCGTTCAGTACGGGCATTGGCAATGGCCTGTGGCAATTTAACTTCATGCCTTTTGGGTTGTGCAATGCTCCAGCAACCTTTGAACGCCTCATGGAACGAGTCATGGTTGGTCTTCTTGGTGACGTCTGTCTAGTATATTTGGATGACGTCATTATAATGGGCCGCACTTTTAAGGAAAACCTAAGGAACATGGAAAAAGTGTTCACCAGAATACGAGGGGCTAACCTAAAACTAAGCCCAAAGAAGTGTGCCCTGTTCAAGAAGGAGGTCAGCTACCTAGGACATGTGATTTCCGCCGACGGAGTGAGAACCGACCCTGAGAAGATAAAGGCTGTGCAACAGTGGCCAGTTCCGAAGAACAAAACAGAAGTACGTGCATTTCTAGGGCTATGCACATACTACAGAAGGTTTGTTCTGAGTTTTTCGGACATTGCAAAACCTTTGCATCAACTGACTGAGGATAAACGAGATTTTATCTGGGACAAGAATTGTGAGTCAGCATTCAACGAGCTGAAGCAGCGGCTATGTGAAGCACCTATACTGGGGTATCCGAGCAGAGATGGAAGATTTGTCGTTGACACTGATGCCAGCAATACGGGAATTGGTGGCGTATTGTCACAAGTGCAAGGTGACAGACAGATCGTGATCGCTTACTTTAGTAAGGCACTTTCAAAGCCCGAGAGGAACTACTGCGTTACTCGACGAGAACTGCTGGCTGTAGTAAAAACCTTGCAGCACTTCCATAAGTACCTCATAGGAAGGCAGTTCACGTTGAGGACGGACCACGCTGCATTGAAATGGCTGCTACAATTTAAAAACCCGGAGGGTCAAGTTGCAAGATGGCTCGAGCAGCTGCAGGAGTTCAATTTTGTGACGGAACATCGGAGTGGAAAAGGGCATAACAATGCTGATGCCCTGTCGCGGCGTCCGTGTGATGGAGACTGCAGACACTGCCAGCAGAACGAAGCCCGAGAACACGTGAACTTGATTAGAACAGAAGGCAACTTCAAGAAATCCCAGGAAGAAGATGACGATATTCGACCGATACTGGACTGGATGCGTAGTGGAGCTAGGCCCCAGTGGAGTGAAATATCGTCACTTAGTCCCGTCACAAAGAGCTACTGGGCGCAGTGGGACAGTTTAGTCCTGGAGAATGATGTGCTCTGTAGGAAATGGGAATCGAATGATGGCAAGGAGGTGACTACACAAGTGATAGTACCACGAAGTGAAGTGGTCCCCCTGCTACAGGAAATACACGATGGTGCTTCTGGTGGACACCTGGGGATCAAGAAAACTCTACTGAAAGTGAGACAGCGGTATTACTGGCTCAATTGTAGAGATGACATAGAGCAGTGGTGTCGGAAATGTACAGCGTGTGCATCTGTGAAAGGACCACAGACTAGAAGCAGGGGCAAGCTTCAGCTGTATAACGTGGGAGCCCCTTGGGAACGAATTGCCATCGACGTCGCTGGACCATTTCCAATTACAAATGACGGAAACAAATACATATTGGTGATCCAGGACTATTTCACAAAGTGGCCCGAAGTTTTCGCCATACCCAACCAGGAAGCGACGACAGTGGCAAAGAAGGTGGTTGAAGAAGTAGTGTGTCGGTATGGCGTTCCTTTGGAGATCCATTCCGATCAAGGCCGAAACTTCGAATCTGCACTGTTCCAGGAAATGTGTACCCTTCTGGGGATTTACAAAACACGCACAACACCTGCGCATCCACAGTCGGACGGAATGGTGGAAAGATTTAACCAGACCCTGGAGAATCACCTGGCTAAGGTTGTCGATGACCATCAGAAGGACTGGGACCGGTATATTCCACTATTTCTGATGTCTTATCGATCGGCAGTGCACGATAGCACGGGACATACTCCAGCAAGAGTGAATTTCGGCAGAGAGATGAGACTTCCAGTAGATGCCATAACTGGCGTGCCACCTGACAAGAACAAGCCAGTTACGGACTACGTCAGTGACCTTCAGGACCAATTGGATGAAGTGCATAAACGAGTTCGTGAGAATAGCATGAACACCAGCTCCAAAATGAAAACTAGGTACGACCGTAATGCCAACACCAAGGGGTTTGAAGAAGGTTCACTAGTCTGGCTCCACAACCCGCTCCGACGAAAAGGGAAGTCGCCGAAACTTCAAGCTCGATGGGAGGGACCATACACCGTGATGAAACGGATCAACGACGTAACCTACCGAATCAAGAAAGGGCTAAGAGGGAAGCCTAAAGTAGTCCACGTGGATAGATTGGCGCCGTATCATGGATCTAATGATGCTCGGGACGAGCATGACTAAGAGGGGGGCACTGTTACGCCGTGGAAATAGAACACGTCGTTTCTTCGACAAAGTCAAGAGTATCACCGAATAATTAAAACGCATTGCTAGTCGAAACCTCCAGAATAGAAGTACGTACCAGGGCCTAGCAAATTCTAGAAAAACCCGCCACGTATAAGTAGGTACTCAATAATTCTGAGAACTTTTGTAGGTATTTAACTAACCTAGTAAAGGAATTTGTACCTTCCGTCTTGTACCATAGAGTCGAAATTCGTATGAGTCGTAGGGTAAATTGGTACCTACCTACGAGTAATAAAAATAATGTTTATTGTTCGGTATTGTTCCGGTGTGGCCTCGAACCTTCGGTATCTAGAATTTTCTTGGCTCTGAGTATAAATACGTGTTCACTGGCCGGACGTGAGTCAGTTTGATTTCGACAGCGATCAAGAGCGAACTACCCAAGTCAAGTGAAGATTGTTTCATCCATACGACGACCTAAGCGATATTTTTACGGATCTCTAGAGTGCATTACGAAGTGGTTTATTGACGATTGGACTAAGTTTGTGTTTTGTTTGTGGACAATAAATCTCTCTCTTAGTAAACCGGCATTTGATTACTCACGTTCGTAACAATATATTTAATATCACCATTGCACCCGTGCGAAGCTGGGGCGGGTCGCTAGTCATTTAAAAATAAAGGAAATATAGATTTTTAATCAGAAAACGACCCATATTTTCCCCCGAGGTTTTGGCCGAAAGGCCTTATCTTGCAGAATAATGACTTGTTTGTATGTAAGACGTGCATCGGCCGGTGCGCGTGGCCCCTACGTGACTAGAACGTTTTGCAACAGATCAGAGAGTACGTGCAAGTTCCGACACGAGCACGTGCTCACATGTTGCGGCAGCGACGTGCCTCGTGCGGCGCTCTGCAGTCTGCTGCTCGCATTCTCACATCTATACGGCAAAGCGCGACTCAGCTTATCTCGCTGCCCAGTACCTTGATTGTTTGGAGGTGTGCGGAACAGAGAGTAAAGTTCAACATACCTCCGTTGAAAAGGCGGGATCGTCCGACCCCACAGGTGTCTGGTGGGCTAAAACCCGATAGTTAATTTCGAGCTGACGTATGTTCAAATCGCGTGGAGAACTTTGACGTGGTACCATAGATATCGCTACAATTGCGTAAGTACTTAGAATATTTTAGCTCGTCATGAATCAGATGATTGTCTATGTCTTGTGAAATCGTGATGATATTCCTAGGATTTAGGAGTTGGTAAGACTTACGTTTTGGCTCAAACATCTAGGGGAAGATGGGGTAAGACGGGGACCACACCAAAACTGATTATACAATGTCGCTAGAAAAATTATTAAGATACTAGCTTTTGTCAGCGGCTTCGCCCGCGTACATATGCCTATGTCACTCAGGAGTAAAGCAGCTTTCTATTGTTGCAAATTTTTTTCCAATCGGACCAGTAGTTCCAGAGATTACCACTTACAAACAAAAAACAAACTTTACCTCTTTATTATATTAGTGTAGATTAAGCAGAAGTATTATTTTAGTGTCACACGGAGTTTGATAGAAGGATCCCAATTTATAACTTGACAAATATCGTTTAAAATTTTAAAGTGGACAAAGTATCAAAGCATTTATTACAATTAATATAAACCTTTACATGCACTTTTGTAATGTCAAGAAGTCGGTCTGTCAGAAAAAAATTACGCACATTCCAAAGAGTAGATCTCTATGGAGAAGAATGTGCAAGAAACTCCATGGACACTCTTTTTAATCATGTTATGTAGGTATGAAAAATATCTAGGTTATATATTTTTTTCGTGAGAACAATGTAATTAAATTAAGAAAATGTTCTAAACAAATTAAAATAAACCACTGGCAGCTAAGAGATGACCAGTCCCAACTGACAGCGCCCGTTTACGGACATGACGCGTGTATCAGCACCATTCAGCTCAACCGTTATGAAGGGAACGGAATGATCGAATGATCCAACACACGCGCTACCATCAAAGAGAGACATTTGAGTGAGCATGAAATATTCAACTGCCACATGCTCATTTACGTCAAACAAGTTCAATAGGAACCTTAAACCATAAATTACTCAATGGTACTCACATTTACAAACATTGAAAAAAATGCATCTACATTATACAACACTATAACCTAATGTCAAAATATAAGACATTGCTGGACCAGCATTGAGACAAGCATTTTTATCTTGAATATAATCCTCCAACTTATGATATGCTTGTCTACATAGTGTACCAATGTGTATATCAATCACGCCGACAAAGTGCTAATAAAATATAAAGTGGAAAAAAATGTTTTATAAGGTACCTCTCTATGGTAAGTACCTGTAGAGGTAAAGTGGGGATTGATTTTGTCACTACGACCCGAACGTGTGATATGTCCATAGGATATGTCGTAACCATTTACGACATATCAATATTCTATTTGAAATAAATAATTTTGAGCTTGAGTTTGAGTTATGGATATTGTTGGATAGGTATTTACAAATGAACAAGGGTGTACTACATTTTTTTTGATACCTAATGTTAATAATTTCGAAAATAATTGCTCCAAAAGTAAAAAAAAAGCGATACTAACTTTTGAATCATAAGTTTATAAAATACTAGCTTTTGTCCGCGGCTTCGCCCGCGTACATTAAATTTAGCCTATGTCACTCAGGAGTAAAGCAGCTTTCTATTGTTGCTAAAATCTTTCCAATCGGACCAGTAGTTCCAGAGATTACCTCCTACAAACAAAAAAATAAAAAAACAAACTTTACCTCTTTATTATATTAGTGTACCTAGATGAAAAAGTCTCAAAAGTAGACTTTATAAAGTCATTCCAGGAAAATTGTCAACAGTTTTTGAAATTTTTTATAAAATGATTTCTGAACTATAATTGTAAATTAACTGTGTATGCAAGCATTCTTTTTATCTTAGTTTACATAATTATTTTAGTACCTATTCTGAACGTATCTTCTTTCAAATAAAAAAATAGTGGTTAAAATCAGTTCATGCAATATAAAATGGGTGCTAATTAAACAGGCTTCTTTTTAATATCATTATTCGCCCCCAAAAATGTATGTTGCCTTCTAAATTACTAAGTCAGACACAATTATCGAGCATCTAAATAATACTATCATATCACTAGTTATCTTCTATGTGAACCACTATAAATACAACTCAGCTCGATAGTTATTTTTTAGCATCTTAATTTGTAACATGCATTCTAACAGTAAAATTCTGAAAAACTATTAAATGACATCAAAAAATATATTTATTTAGCTTCTAATTTTTTAACTTAGTACGTTTAAAATGTAACTCATCTCATATTAATTATTCGTCATTATTTTGCTAAAAATGTCATCAAAAATATACTATTAATCTCAAATAAGTGTATTTATATTGTTTGTTGTGTATAATAAAGAATTAAAGAAAGAAAGAAGAAGTATAACCAGAAGCTATTGAGGAGAGACCAAATAAAAGACTTTATTTTAAAAAATCAATTTATCTATTATTTTACTTTTACCTAAACAAAAAAGAAAATTAAACCATTATTGGATTATTAACGCAGCGCCGATATCCGGCTACCGTAGGCGCGGGCTTGCGAACGGCGAGTAATGGGTAGCTCGCCGTCCGGTTGTCTGATAACAGTCCAGACCGAGCCCAAGTCGTTGACGGCGCGCACTGTTACCACGCGCCTCAAGGAGTTGTCAGCAAACTGTAGGGGACCCTACAGGGTCGAAGCCTCCTGGCCCAAGGGTTGATGCAAAAGCGTTGTTGGCCAGGGCCTGGGAATGTGGCAAGGAAAGAATGGGGTCGGTTTTTTAGTCAGTAAGAGTCTGACACTCAAATTCAAAATTCAAATTCAAATTCAAATTCAAAGCGTTTATTTCAAATAAACCTTTACAGGCACTTTTGAAAAGTCATAAAGTCGGTCTGTCAGGAAAAAAATGACGCTAATTGCACATTCCAAAAAGTAGGTCTCAATGGAGAAGAATGTGCAAGAAACTCCATGGACACTCTTTTTAATCATGTTGTGTTTTACAAATATATAGGTTACATATTTTTGTCGCTGCTATGATGCGAGAACAATGTAACTAAAATAATAAAAGAGTACGTAAAGTATGTTCTAAACCAATTAAAATAAACCACTGGCAGCTAAGAGATGACCAGTCCCAACTGACAGCGCCCGTTCACGGACATGACGCGTATATCAGCACCACTCAGCTCAACCATTATGAAGGGAACCGAATGATCCAACACACGCGCCACCATCAGCGAGACATTTGAGTGAGCATGACAAACTCTCAACTGCCATGATCATTTACGTCAAACAACTTTAAACCATAAATTACTCCATGGTACTCACATTTACAAACATTGAAAAAAACTGCTTCTACATTATACAACACTAGAATAATGTCAACATTTAAGATTAAAAATAAAAATAATAATCAATTCGTAGGGACTAGTGGTAGTGGAGCTGGACCAGCAATGAGCCAAGCATTTTTATCTTGTATATAATCCTCTAACTTATAATAAGCTTGTCTACATAGTGTGCGTTTAACACAAGATTTAAATTTAATTTCATTGAGTTCTAATATATTGGGAGGTATTTTATTATAACATTTTAAACAGTACCCCATGAAAGAAGAGGCCACTTTAGCCAGTCTGAAGCCTGGTTGAACTAACTGATCCCTATTTCTTGTAAAATAATTGTGTCTATCGCCTCTTTTACTAAAAAGATGAAGATTTTTCCTAACGTACATGATGTTTTCATAAATATATTGACAAGGCACCGTCATGATGTTAATATCTTTAAACAGTTCCCTTAGAGAATCGCACCGGCGGAGATTGTAAATGGCTCTGATAGCTCTTTTCTGTAGTATAAAAATTGAGTCTATGTCTGCAGCCCGTCCCCACAGTAAGATACCGTATGACATAATACTATGAAAATAACTAAAATAGACTAGTCTAGCGGTATCAATATCCGTAAATTGGCGGATTTTTCTTATAGCATATGCAGCTGAGCTAAGCCGTCCTGCAAGAGATGTTAAATGAGGACCCCACTGTAGCCTTGAGTCAAGCGTAATCCCCAGGAAAACTGTTTTATCAACGAATTCTAGTTTCTCATTGTTCAATATAATGTCACAATCACTACTTTTAACATTAGGTAGGGAAAATCTTATACATTTAGTTTTTTTTCCATTTAAAACTAGGTTATTAGCAGTGAACCAGTTTTGGACCTGCAGTATGGCGTTATTTTCGTCGTCGAAATTATTAGTCTTTCTATTTATCTTAAAAATCAATGAAGTGTCATCGGCAAACAACACCATATTAAGTTTATTTTGCAATAAATTGGGTAGATCATTAATATAAACTAAAAATAAAAAAGGCCCTAAAATTGAACCTTGGGGTACTCCCATTTTGACATTTAATTTCGACGAATTAACACCATTAATCTGAACTAGTTGCTGTCTATCATTTAAATAAGATTTTATTAATCTTAACGCTGTTATGCCTAGTCCGTAATGCTCAAGTTTTAGGAGTAGTGTTTCATGATCTACACAATCAAATGCCTTAGACACGTCGCAGAAGATGCCTATAGCATCTTGTGCTTCCTCCCATGCATCAAATATATGTTTTAGTAAGGAGACACCAGCATCCGTCGTGCAACGTCCTTTGGTGAAGCCATACTGTTTGTCGTGCAAGATGTTATTCGTGTTAAAATAATTAAGCATTTGATCCAACATCACTTTTTCAAATATCTTGCTAAAAACCGGCAACACGGACACAGGCCTATAATTATTAGTGTTTTTACTATCCCCGGATTTAAAAAGTGGTATCACTTTACTATACTTCATTAGATCCGGAAAGACTCCTTGATCTATACATAAATTAAATATTAAAGCTAAATACGGCGCTATTGTCTCAATAATTGAGGTACAAACTTTGATAGACATACCCCATAGGTCTTCCGTTAATTTAACCTTGATTTGTTTAAAAGCTTTCATTACTGTTTTGGGGTTTATATGCTTAAAGTTAAATTCAGTCTGACAGGCTGCAACATTCGCCTGCAACAAATCAAAAGCTTGCGATGGCGATGAATCTAGGTCAATGAATCACTGTTTTATTATTTCATTATTACCTACCATAAAAAAGTGGTTGTGACTTTGCCGCTAATGGTGGCGTCACGTATTTCAGTCTGATTGCAAGGTCTATCAAATGCTAGCAGCTGTACTGGCAATAAAAATCTGGACAATCGTAGCAACCATAGTACTTAATCCTTCCAATAAATGTTTTCGAAAATTTTTCTCCGTTAGGTAGGTACTTTATTTTCCAAACACATCACGAAATACATACATTCTGTATATTTTTTGCCGCTTCGCAAGCAAACTATGATCTTTGGATCATAAGTATGAGAAAAAATTGACAAAAGATTGCTCTTTACTCCTTGAAACATTGTTTTACATGCTAAGTTGTAATAAATGATGCTTTCTGTGGAAGCATGAATTATATTTTTTTGAGGACAGTGCGATGAAGCTGTAAAACGTAAAATGTTTACGAGATGTAAAATCCGTGGCCGAGTTAGAAATTTAGATGGCAATGTATAAATAAGAAGGACAAGTCACAATAATTGATCATCTTTACTTGACGCTTTCTATAGAATATTTAGTTGGCGTTGGAAAAAAGACGAATTAGTTTATTAGAGGCTATGTCATTTTCCCGTTGCTTAGTTATAAAAATAGAAGTTTAATCACGTGTCCAATAAATAATTTTGTGGCTAGACTTATAATTTCCCATATAAAATTACCATCCAAAACCCAACATACATGACTAACATGACCCGTCTAGTTAGTGGTAACTCAATTTCCCGAGAGATGGCGCTGTACTTTAGATTTCATTGTGAGTTTATGACGGACGGGAAGCTACGGACACGCACGCTCTTGGCCGGTTTTTTGCTTATTGATATTTTCGTAAAAAGGCTTTTTGTTATGTGATACGTACCTACTTAATATTATAGTAAGATTGCGGGACGTGTTAATCGATATTAAAATTTTAAATTCGATCAGATTTAAAATTAGTTGTTATAATAAATATTCCATTGAGATAACATCATAAGAAACAAAGTACCTACATATTCGACAAATGGTTAATTCCAAGATTTCCAAGGCTCAGATAAACAATTGCGTAGATAGAGATAAATGACGATATGTCGAAGTTAGTCAACTGTTGGAGAACATAACATGTCGTATCTACAAGAATGTAAACAAGCGAGGCTATTGACGTCGCACAAAGAGCCCGCCACAGCTATCTGCGCTTGCTTGCGACGCAACTAATTCTAAATGTTATAAGGAAAGTAGTAAAAAATACCTACTACCAACGTCATAATCCCACCTCCCACCACTGTAGGTTCTACCCGCCAACGTCAGTTGAATTTCATAACGTCACGTTTAACCTACGTCGTTTTAATCGAACCTGCTGTTGAGGGGATTTTAGCATTGCGTAGGTCAGCCGCCAACCGGCTTGCCCGCCACTCATCTGTCTAGTAGCGGTCGGGGTTTACCCACCGCACTAGCTCTCACTACCGTTCGTTCCTACTTAGTACGTACCTAAGACGTTTTTTCCCTCAAAACGATTACTCAGCCAGACAACCTGAAGACTGGCTACTTGATTACCGATCCATTAGGGTAGTAATCAAATCATGGTAGTCAAATCGTTTCAACATGAAAAAATACATTAATACAGGGTGTAAAAGACCGGTCTCCGCAAACCGTAAGGGCTTGCGCAGTTGACCGCCCATCGTGACACCCTATTAATTTTAAGTTCCCATTGTTATTTTAATTTTTGGTGTGCAATAAAGAAAATATCTATCTAAGAAAGTTAATCACCTTCTACAAAATGTTTTTTCAGGAAACTTGACTGGACAGTTTGTACGGAGAGGACTATATTTTTTTTTCATTCAATCGGCAATCTGTATACTTCAGATACATTTTGGTCCATTACTAGGATCCCGTACCTACCTCAAGAGAAAAAACGGAGCTCTTATCAGATAACTTTGTTGTCCAGCTGTCTGTCTGTCCAGACCCTTTGTCTCGGTAACGCGTGCATCCCTCCAGGCGAACACTGACGTAAACGAAGCATTAACGGGTTTGATTGCCTTAACGTAGAAGGTTGATTTATTCTTAGACAGAGTTTTTTTTTTAATATTTGATTGTGTCGAATGATACGACATAACTTAAAGAACCTTAAGACACAAGGTACCAAGTTAAATTTTGAATGACATAATCAGGTCTTCAGGTTCTTTAGGTTAAGAAGTATATTTTGACACTTTCAAAGATTAAAAAAACCTAAATGCACGGATACCATACCTTAGCTTTAGACTCAATGAACCGCCCAAACATTACAACGGATCCGTTAGTTGTTCGTCTTTCAAGAGGCTTGTTCTCAAGCAGGCGTGAGGTATGAAGCTGAACTTAATATCGAGTGCTCAGGAAGTCAGAACGTCTAGTTATCAGTGAATATAGTACATATTCGTACGTATACGAGGGATGAAAGTAAGTTATTTAGCCCCGAGAAATTTCTTGGCGACCGAGCGAGAGCGAGGTCGCTAATAGTTCGAGGGACTAAATAACTCTTGAACCCGAGGTAAACACTGTGCTTTTCATTACGAATACGAGGAAAATAAAAATAATAATAAAAACCTGAATCGTCGTCAAATGTCTTCGTATGTTTTTAGGTAGGTATATTTCTTTTGATTTAGGCGGTAAGCGGTTTTCTCCTCAAAGAATCTTGCGTTAAATTTATAACTGAAGCTGATGAACTTATCGTGTTAATACAAATTTCTTATAAAAGAGATTTAGCATAATGTAAACAAAACTCTACACCTCGAAAAAAAAAATCAAGAAAGACCAAATCGGCCAAATCGGCGACTTTACCCGCCATTTTTTTTTTTTTTAGTCGTCGTCTGGCTATTCAGTCAATATTTTTCATTTTATCATTGTAAAAATTGGTCAGGTCAACATTTTTCTCAAATATAGTTAATTTTAATGAAATAGTTGAAAGTAAATTAAAAGTAAACTCATTAAAAAAAGCATTCTTAAATTATTTCTATCTCTATGTCATTTTAATTGTACTGGCAGTATAAAAACTCGGGTCACCGTTCAATAGAAATGTCAAAATAGAACTAGTTTTTTTTTTAATATTTGCTGTCTAAATATTAAAAAAAAACAACTGTCAGTTGTAAAGTAAAACTCCCTAGGGAGTAAAAGTACTTCTTCCAACCCTGTCCGCAGGCAACTTTACACCTACTTTCAGAGTATGAGTAATGAAATAGTACATTGTTATACGAGGGATGAAAGTTAGTAATTTAGTCTCGAGAAATTTCTTGGCGACCGAGCGACAGCGAGGTCGCTAATAGTTCGAGGGGCTAAATAACTCTTGAACCCGAGGTAAACACTGTGCTTTTCATTACGAATACGAGGAAAATAAAATAATAATAAAAAGCTGAGTCGTCGTCAAATGTCTTCGTACGTTTTTAGGTAGGTATATTTATTTGATTTAGGCGGTAAGCGGTTTTCTCCTCAAAGAATCTTGCGTTAAATTTATAACTGAAGCTGATGAACTTATCGTGTTAATAAAAATTTCTTGTAACAGAGATTTAGCAAAATGTAAAGAAAACTATACACCTCGAAAAAAAAGGAAGATCAAATCGACCACAGATTATAGAGAGTCTACCATTTACCCGCCAATTCTTTTTTTCAGTGTTCGGCTCCCTGGCTTTTCAGGAAATAGTTTTCATTTTGTCATTGTAAAAATGGGTCTAGTCAACATTTTTCTCAAATATATATTAGTTTTAATGAAATAATTGAAAGTAAATTAAAATAAAGTAATTAAAAAAAGTATTCTTAAATTATTTCTATTTCTATGTCATTTTAATTCGGTATAAAGTTTCGGGTCACGGTTCAGTAGAAATGTCAAAATAGAACTAGTTTTTTTTTTAATATTTGCTGTCTAAATATTAAAAAAACCTTCTTAATGTTTGCTTTACACTGAATGTACTTACTTGTATTATTTTGTTTAAGGTTTTAACCTTTTAACTGCGGTGCCTCACTTAAAAACTACGCCTCAGTTAAAACAAAAGTTTGCATGTAAAGCATTTTATTATAGGTACCTACATACAGTTTAATCATTAAAACAATGCATGACAAATTGCGATAAGCCAAGCCACAGTTATGAGACTTTGTTTCGTTACGGAGTTTACGTGCCTACCTTCCGTCTTCAGATGTGCTGGATGGAACCTACTTTATAGAAAGAGTGCATCTCACGACAATTCCAAGTATTCCCAAATACGGTTAGGTTACCCTGATTAAGAGCGGTCAACCCGACGTACATTTTCATACAGTCGCTCTTACGTGATGATGATGTTATTACACATCTTTCTTCAGATATTTTTGGCCGCCGATAAACGCCGATATCTTGTGGATATTATCTAGGCTTCTATAGAAATCGAAACATAAATTTGTTAAGAGTAATCCACTAAAGACTGCTGAAAATTTGCTATTTTTCGTGAACTATTACTCTCCATAATGTGCTCCTATATTAAAAATATAAAAAAGTACTTCTATAGAAGTCTAGCGCATTTAATCAAGATTCTAAATAATGTTTTTTTTTTTAATCCTTAAGGATTTAATAAAAACACGTATTTCCCGGAACGAGTTTTGTGAAACATTCGAGTAAATCGTAAAATTACTGAGTGCCAACAGAGTTTTCAGGTGTAATCTCTCCTTTTTGCATTATTTTTGCATCAAACATCACATTGGATTGCTTTAGATGAAGTAACAACCTTTTAAACCATGCTCGACGTAGACGACAGGCGTGTCGGGAAGGCCCACCTTAATACACATGTCCA
Organism: Mythimna loreyi; assembly: GCA_029852875.1. Lineage (NCBI taxonomy): Eukaryota > Metazoa > Arthropoda > Insecta > Lepidoptera > Noctuidae > Mythimna > Mythimna loreyi. Next base: position 24,198,634 of record CM056785.1, read on the forward strand.
TTGCCTGCCTTCCATTCTCAACATCAGAACAGTTTGATATACCTCTTTCTTCAGTCAGTTAACGACTACACGTAAAAAGCATTTTTACTTGTTACGAAAATTCTGCTGTAATCCTATCAAGAGTTTCTTTTTACATCTTCGAATTCCATCGTCAACAACAATAACAATAATTCTTTGGGACCAACTCAGGAATATAATTTTCCTATAAAAATAAATCAAACAATAATATACTTAAAATAGCATTTTGTTTTTTTACAGATTTCAAAGTCAATTCAAACTTTAAAAAGACGGCTATAACATAGAAACTAATTTTTGAAGTCGCTTTATAAAATAGTCTTGTATTTAAATATTGATTGGATGTGAACGATATACTTACTTGTTGCTTGAGCCGTGCTTCATTCATAGCCGCTTTTCCTTCTTGAAACCCAACCCAAGTGTAGGTGTGCAAGCCACTGCTGTGTAACACTACGCTACGAGCGACACGAGCGGAGCAGTGACCGAAGCGGACGGTGTTATGTGAGTCGCGGCCGAGTGGAGGTGTGCAAGCCACTGCTGTGTAACACTACGCTACGAGCGACACGAGCGGAGCAGTGACCGAAGCGGACGGTGTTATGTGAGTCGCGGCCGAGTGGAGGTGTGCAAGCCACTGCTGTGTAACACTACGCTACGAGCGACACGAGCGGAGCAGTGACCGAAGCGGACGGTGTTATGTGAGTCGCGGCCGAGTGGAGGTGTGCAAGCCACTGCTGTGTAACACTACGCTACGAGCGACTCGAGCGGAGCAGTGACCGAAGCGGACGGTGTTATGTGAGTCGCGGCCGAGTGGAGGTGTGCAAGCCACTGCTGTGTAACACTACGCTACGAGCGACACGAGCGGAGCAGTGACCGAAGCGGACGGTGTTATGTGAGTCGCGGCCGAGTGGAGGTGTGCAAGCCACTGCTGTGTAACACTACGCTACGAGCGACACGAGCGGAGCAGTGACCGAAGCGGACGGTGTTATGTGAGTCGCGGCCGAGTGGAGGTGTGCAAGCCACTGCTGTGTAACACTACGCTACGAGCGACTCGAGCGGAGCAGTGACCGAAGCGGACGGTGTTATGTGAGTCGCGGCCGAGTGGTGGTGTGCAAGCCACTATAATAAAAACCGCCGTGTACCTCAGAGGTGGTGCGGAAATTTTTGTTCTCGAAAATACGACTTTCCTGAGGTCTAAAGTCACGATATCTCGAAACCGATGCTTTGTAGAAGAGAAGTGTAAAGATCTTTTTTTTAGACAATTTTACGATCTACAAGCTTTGTCTGAACCATATTTCGATAGCTCTCGTTGTTTCAGAGATGTACGCAAAAAACGCAAATTCGTGACCTTTGACCTCGAATAATATAACGCACAAGCGGGGACTTTTGACATATCATTTTCAATACACTTACTCGAACACTGCCTCTTATCGCACTCCTATAAGGTTCAATATAGCATGTATATCACCCAAGTGCTTTTTTGAGTTTATCACAACAAGGGCTTTTTTTATTCCTTCCTTATCGTCACGGTCACGGGTGTTTTTTTTTCTTAGTTTATCGAATCAGGCGCGAGGCGTCCCCCACGGGCGCTGGGCGACCCCACGAAGTTAGAAACTGACCAGAGCAGATTTTAATGCTTTTATTATTATACTAGCGACCCGCTCTAGCTTCGCACGGGTACTGATATTGAATATAATTATACATGTATTATACACATAAAATCAATCTATCTGTCTAATCCTCTTTAATCACTCTATCTGTTAAAAAAACCGCATCAAAATCCGTTGCCTACTTTTAAAGATCTAAGCATACATAGAGACAACCAACTTTGTTTTATACTATGTAATGATGATTTCTACTGTATGTTTGAGATACGATTAAACGTTTTTTCTTTATTTCTTTATTTCACAAGTCGTAAGTGTATTGAAAAACGTCTTTTGACACGCGTGCAGATTTGTCATTGCAGCCCTCGGCTCCATAACACACTCGCCTACGACTCGTGCGAATTTCGCCTCGGTCGCAATGACAAACTTCCCCAACCAGCAAAAACTATGCTTAAAACAATCTCAAGACTACTTTTTTTTGCTCTTACATCACTCCTATATAATTATATAAGCCTGGGTTTGGGCACCAATTATAAGCATATTTAGTTTAATATCGTTCTAATATCCATCTAATTGAATGCTGTTTGCACTTACTAAAATCTATCCAAAATTAATTTAAGCCGACTTAGGCTAATATTGCTTTTACGTCAGTATCTTGTAAGCCTGCCTAGGCGTATAATAGTCTAAGGTTAGAATATTTTGAGATTTTTACGTCAGATCCAACTTAAAAGTTCATGTGAGTTTTGGTTTGAAATTAAATAAAAACAAAATAAAGTTACGTGAAGTTAATGTTGTATGAGTAGTTATGTAAAATAGAAGTATGTGGAAAAGTAGTTTTACGGTAAGTAATCGTATTGGGATTTATTATTTACTGTTAATTATACCTTGTTTTACACTTCAAAATTCATGCGCCTTGTTAAATAAGGTATTTTCTGATCTCGTTTAATTATTTTATTTGTTATTTTTTATTGATAGTGTCGCCATTGGTATAGCTACATTTTACAAGCGCACTATTAGACTGATTTAAGATTGTTTACTCTAATTTTAGCATTCTCGGTATACTAAAGATAACTCCATATTGGAATAAATTAGGGTTTCTCGCAATTTTACATAAAACCTTAAATCGACAGGGACAAAAAAATCACGCAGTCGGCGCGCGCGGCGTAGATGGCTCTTCTTCTTAACAACTTTCTTCCTGATGCCACCAGTTAACAATTTTTTGTAATCTATTATTATTATTAAATTTAAAATAAAATATGGTTAGCAAAATTACTTTTAAAACTATTAAAATTAGTTATTCCCAAAATCGATTTAAGATCAAACACTTTTATATGGGTCTTATTTTTTGTATTGTAAATATGATCCACAATCACTCTCATATCATACTTATCCAGTGCTATTGATCTTATATTAGTTTCAAATAAGATAAAAAATGCACGTACTCACAGTACTCTTATGCAACGCTGATATTAGTCTGACATCTTACAATAGCATTTAGCAAGTCTAATATAAAATCAAACGAGCTTAGAAAATACCCATATAGGAGCAAGTTTTTTTCAAGTGCAACTAGTCTTAATACATGCTCTTATATACATATGTGAGATTTGGTTATGTGATCTTGAGGCCATACCGGCTTGTCTAAAGGTAATATAGGATCGATGTATGTTCTAAAACAAATATAAGAGCGCTTTCAGCCTATCACTCTTGAAAAGTGCGAGTTCTGAGACTGTTTTGCTGGTTGGGTCCTACACTTGTATCAAAATACTACTATTGTAGTGACGTATTCAAGGCCTGCACAAAAATCCAGCTTGTTGGGAATTAATGCAAACTGGAATGTCTATTTTGACTGGATTACAGTTTAATCTAAATAAGTAGATGATAATGTTTGTGCGAGGCATGGTGCCGTAGTTGTGTCGAGCCTGTGCAGTGGCCGAGTGCTGGTTCACGAGTACCCGATACACGAACTCACAGCAACTGTCGACAGGTAAACGTAAGTAAGGCAGAAACATACAATAATTTATTTGGAATAACCGAGCGTCTCATAAAACCAACCGCGCGGTGGAATATCATTAACGTTGAGGCCTTGAGGATAACAAAATACATAATTGTGTTCAGTTTGGTTGATGACGATCACTCGATGTAATTATTTATTTACCTGTTCTCCACGAGGAAAACAGTCACCGCCTCAGATACCTACCGCCTGGCTGAGGCAGCCGCGCGCGTATCTACTTGTACTGTAACACTAGATATCGCCAACTTTGAAACTCTGTCTGTGTTCCGCGCAGGTACGTCACACAGAACAACAACAGGAGTCGGCTTATCTCGCAGATAAGCAGGTATAACGACACAATAGTGTAATAACGACTTGGCAAATATATCAGTCGTACAACTCAATTATGAGTTGTGGAGAGTGATGGGCGCGGCGGCGGCGATTAGATATGTGCATATCGCACACCGACAGCTAGTAACGTACCTACAGTCCGCCGCGAGGCTACTGCTCCCGGCCTGTAACCATACTCCTGGCGGCCAGCTCCTGCTACGAGTCACTACTGCTACCGAAGGAGATGGCTGCACATGTGAGGACATGCCCATACTTACCTTGACGCCCCAGACGCCGCCACTGCTGACCCCGATTACTGGTTTACGGTGGGCGCGGTTTGTTGGACGACGAGTAAATGCGCTAGTGTAATATTGCCCTAAAGGTCCAAATAAAGCAGGAACCCATGCATTACCCGCGTACCCTCAAATCATTTAAGGACAATAAATGCTTAGTTAGATTGAATAATATGTATAAGTTTCACTTTTAAACTAACATTTTAATCTTAAGTTCACCTTGTAAATATTATTGTCATCACTCTGTACTAGTCCCGGGAGTAAAAAATCGAGACTCGAGCCAGTCCCGGGATTCTCGTGAAAAACGAGAGTTTCGAGACTGGTTAAAAAGAAAAAAAAAACAATACAAATATTTTTTTTAAAAACAGTATTTAAATCAGGTTTTTATCCTGCCGTGGTTACAATCGAAAATAACAATGACAATTGGTTTTTTGCTTTTTTAAATGAGGACGTAAAATGAATGAAACGTGTAATGTCATTTCAGAACGGTAAAATCTGTTATTTTGCTGCAAAATTATACTGCGTCAGAAAAAGTCCTTTCTGCGTTCATGCAGTTATAATCACACTGAAAAACGTTCAACAAGCCATACATAGAGTAAAACGGAGAGGTCTTATTATCTTTTATTATTATTCATTTTTATATATTTTTTGATAAAACGTAAAAAAATATATGGAAAACATTGGTTGGAGGTGGTGGAAGAATAAAAAAAAAAAAAGATGGTGGTGGACCGCTAGGAGATTGGAGTGAAAATGAACAAGAATTAAGTAGGTAATCATTGTTATATTCCTAAAACCAACATTTATTGCCAATGTGGACTGGCAAAACCTAGCATTTACTGAATTGGAATGGTAAAAGCCCAAAAAAATCGTCCCATTATAATAAAAACTTACTTTTACCAACTCATGTCGGTAAATCTTCGGTTTTACTGGAAAATCTTAAGATTTGCCGTAGTTCGAGCTTTTACAGTAACATATTTTAACTTTGTTACTACATTTTTGACTAAATTTACCCTCATCTGTTATTTGAAAAAATCAAGCATCAGCTGAAAGAATGTGCCCCAAGGAACTAAAAAAATACTGGTTGCCTTCGCAAAAATGATGCGCAATAGTTAGTTGCCTTGATTATGCCCTCACTGTCGTTAAGTAAAAATAAAGGCAATTAGTGGTTTTTATTACTTTAAACTATTAGCAACAATACAATTCGATTTGGAAATGTAGAAAAATCAGAAATATTCGCGATTTACGCTAGCTTACGTAATAGGATTTTGATAATGAGACATTTTATTTGATGACTAATTAGAAAGAACCTCATTTAATTCGCTAGGATGTAGCTTAAAAATAATATTGTAAGCAATATAAGTCCAATTAGAAACGTTTTGAAAAAGTTATGACTGGTTTTGTGTTCATGAAAATAGATAAACTGAATTTTTCTAGCAGTCAATGTCCGAAAAACTTTTTCATAAATTAGTGTATGTGAAATATTATTCTATTATTCTTGCATGTTGAATGAATAATCTTTATTTTCACTTGTCGTTAAGTGAAACTAAGGATTACTTTGCGACCTTATCAACTTTCATTTTCGCTTTAATCGAACCCTTTCCGAAGCCATATTTATTTATTCTGTCATGAAAACATTACAATATATACATCAAAATGTTTGTCTTCATCTTTTCTTAAGAATGAAATAATAATATTTCAAATACATTAATTTATGAAAAAGTTTTCAGGACATTGACTGCTAATAAAGTCAGTTTAGCTATTTTCATAAACACAAAACTAGTCATAACTTTTTCAAAATGTGTCTAATTGGACTTCTATTGCTTACAATATTATTTTTAAGCTACATACTAGCGAATTATATGAGGTTTTTTCTAATTAGTCATCAAATAAAATGTCTCATTATCAAAATCCTATTACGTAAACTAGCGTAAATCGCGAATATTTCTTGATTTTTCTACATTTCCAAATCGAATTGTATTGTTGCTAATAGTTTAAAGTAATAAAAACCACTAATTGCCTTTATTTTTACTTAACGACAGTGAGGGCATAATAAAATTTATATCTTAAATCAGGGCAACTAACTATTGCGCATCATTTTTGCGAAGGCAACCAGTATTTTTTTAGTTCCTTGGGGCACATTCTTTCAGCTGATGCTTGATTTTTTCAAATAACAGATGAGGGTAAATTTGGTCAAAAATGTAGTAACAAACTTTAATATTTAACATCATTTGCAATAAATTTAGCGAGGCAACCTCAGCGCAATGTATTAATAAATGCGTTATCTAGCATGTAATCTATACATATAATAAAATCGTAGAGAAGTCAAAACTGTACATTGATTATTTTTTTAAAAGAATACTTGGGGCGTGATCTACAATCGATACCGAAGCCAAAAATATAGTTTTTAGAATGTTTGTCTGTTTGTCTGTTTATCTGTTTGTCTGTATGTATGTCCGAACTGAACTCAAACAGTACTGCATGGATTTACTTCAAATTTTACATGAATATAACTAAGAGGCCGGGTCGTGCAATGGGTTACATATTATCACGCTATCACCTACGGGGGAGGAGCAGTGAATCTTTATTTTTCTTACGCATTCTGTGACAGCGTGTAAGCTAACGAATCATAATTAAATGTTGTTTTTGAGTAAGCCATGCTATTATCTAGCTTTACACAATAAAAACTACGTCATTTAAGTAACTTGGGCAGAGAAACATAGTTTAAAGAATGTAAAAGACAATTTGAAGCAGCGCCATCTATTAAGATACATAAAATTCAAATCAAGTTACATATTACCTCTTTTTAGACATTCATAATTTAAATTTCATCTCGCTGGAAGGTAAATAGTTAGTTATTCTTATAATTCATAGATGGCAAAATACATTTTCTTCATAAAAGTTGTATGGTACATTTCGTTTTGACAAATTCAAGTTCCAACAAAACCTTCAAAATCTTGAGCAGAGTTGAGGAAGACAAATTAAAAAAATGCGATGTTAAATAAGTTTAAAGAATGTAAAAGACAATTTTGAAGCAGCGCCATCTATGAGAATACATAAAAACCAAATCACGTTACATATTAACACTTTTTAGAAATTCATAATTTAAATTTCATCATGTTGGGAGGTAAGTAGTTAGTTATTCTTATAATTCATAGATGGCAAATTGTTTTTTTTTTGGACTACATTTAAACGCATTTGTTTTATTCTTGCTATGTATCCTTATCAATAAAAAATATTTCATCACTAAGTACAGTTTATGTAAATAATATTTGGTCTTTGAATTATTAAAATTGAACGATTGGTTTTGAAGTTATGGCGAAATTAAAATATTACGATTTCTGCTGCACGGCCCGTTGCGAAGTGAGCGTCACCAAGGCGGGGGTAAGATAAGCAGTAACCCGCAGGTCGGCCCACTACGGTCGTGCGCGAAGTATAATAATTTTGGTGCGACTTTTTTTAGATTTCGTTCTTAAAAATACACCTATGCAAAAGATCTTCTCAGAGCTAAGCAACAGTTCTTCTCAGAGCTAATGAACAGTTCTTTTCAGGGCTAACCAATAGTACTTTTCAGGGGTAACCAACAGTTATTTTCAGAGCTAGAATATTACACGCTGTTAACATTTTTTTAAACGTTTGAAAATGCCTAAGAGAGCCAGGTCTCAACTTTCTAAACATAGTTCTCAAGCACGGGCAGCAAAAGTACGTCGTAAGGGAGAATCTTCACCTGAACGTTCACAACGACTTGCTGAACAAAGTCAGAGAAACTCTCAGGTACGCGTACGAGAGTCGAGTGCCGAATGTTCGCAACGCCTTGCACAACCAAATCTGAAAACCTCTGAGTTACGTGCACGAGAGTCGAGGTTGGACCGTTCTCAACGTCTTCATAAACAAAATGTAAGGACCTCTTAGTTGCGCGAAAGAGAGTCGTGCGTGTCGAGCGTTTGCAGAGACTTAGAGCTCAGGCCGAGAGACAGTAGTTATCCACAAGTACAGTTCGCAATCGAATTTTAGCCGCCTGCCACTCTTCTTCGCTCCGGATCATGGCCTCTGCCAAAGTCCGCCGCGAGTCAAAGCCCACCGAGAGAGGCGTGGACAGGTGGTTCTTCCAGAGTCTCTCGATAGAGTGTTATCCAGCTTAGAGAGAATTCATTCGCTGTGTGTACGGGGAAATCAGTCGTTTACCGCACCAGCAGAATTCTTTGGTGGGTGGGCGGTCCATTTTGACGTCCAAAAATGATCAGGCTGCAGCAATTAACGAATGAATTCTCTCGGAGATTGAGGGGAAAGCTGAAAGTCGGAGTCCCGATTATGCATCTTCGGAACTTATCTCCACCAAAGTTGTATAACAAGATCCGTCTTAAAGTCATCTCGCTGCACAGACACACCATTGAGGCAAAAATCCTTACGGGTTGTGGCGTCATCGAGGCAGTATTTGTACCTCATAACTTCCCGTTCCAGTCCAGCGTACAGTTCCCCGTGAATATTTGCTTCACGATGACCATCAATAAGTCGCAGGGGCAGACACTGAGTCACAGCGAGTTTCAACTTCAGGACGAGTGGCTTCTTCTGCGGGCAACTGTACGTCGCTTGCTCCCGCGTCACCAGTCCTGACTCTCTTTACTTCTGGCAGTATAACTACCATCGTAGTGTGGTGGCGGAGTGGTAAAGGCACTTACAAGTTGTAGGTCGGGGGTTCAAACCTAGCCAGGCGTATTACTTTGTGTAATTTATTTAATAATCACTGCTCTTAACACGGTGAAGGAAATCATGAGGAAACTGTGACTGTGAACGTCTTAGAACCATAAATTCGAAGACATGTGTCATCCACCAATCCGCACTGGGCCCACGTGGTGGGTTATGGTCCATTCCCTCTCCTAGAAAGGATCCCAGCAGCGGGAACTTTATAAGGCAATGCTATTTTTAAAGTTGTTTACTTATAAAGCTATAGCGACACTGCCATCTTAGGTATTTTTGGAGCTATAGAGCCTTCACGCAGACAACGTCGCGGGCAGCAGCTAGTATTTACCATAATCGAATAACATATGAGGGGTCATCCTTGTTCTATGTATCTCGTACTATAATAGTTTCGGACACATTTCGGACTACCTCCATTACTACATTATTACTGGTAGCGCTCTCTGTATTTTTCACTACTGTATCCTCTTCTTGTAAAAAGGGGAGGAGAATAGAGTGCGACTAATATACATAGAGCAGTTGTTTTTTTAAATGAGCTCGAAACTACTTACATTATGAATGATGTTTATTGAGTTAATTGCTCATAACGAACACTAACACGTGAGAATTTTGTTTTTTATTCTCACATTCGCAATTCGGTTCTACGCAGGTATCTATTGTCGAGTACCTACGCACTTAGTGCGCCTGTCCTGACTTGAGTAGGGAATCCAATCCCGCATCGTAATCGCGATACCGCAAGATTGCAACGTTGAACAGCAATCCGCTGCATTTGTGGGACTGTGATGTTATGATATTAAATTTAATTTTTAAGCATGTTACAGCACCACTCTGAGCTGCAAAATGCTAAAATTTAAGATAATTTCAGTTTCGGGCGCTTCCTTGGCGCTTTTGTAGTATCTATTATAGTTAATATTATTATCGTTGTACCTGTTTTATAAAGAATTTATACCTAAAGAAAAAAAATATTTACGGTTTCTGATTGTTATTAATAATAATTCAAAAAAACAATATATAAAAAAAAATTGGATAGGCTTAGAAAGGAGGTGGAAAGGTGTTCAGGCATTAATTCTGCGATTAAGTTTTTAAACTCCGAGTAATATTTTAATACTTAGGCTTTGTCATGTGACGGTATCATAGACCCGGAACCCCTAGTACCGTACTAATGAAGCACAGCCGATAACGCTAGGAAGCGAAGACGTCGGACAACAGCCCCGCGCCGCCCGCATGCGCGCGCCGCCGCGTGACTGCTCCGGCGCTCGCCGCAACGTGCCGCTCACATTCGTATGCTAATTTATGTTAAACATTTGGGAATCATTTGACTTATATAATACGGTACTTCAAATAAATAAGAAACGTGTTTGCTTACGATCCGTGAAAAACTGAACATAACAAGGAACTGAAATTTAAGGAAATAAACAGAATACTTATTACAACTTATTCTGTAAATAAAATGTTACCTACTCTAATTTAAAAGTAAAAAAGTGCACAAAATTAGAGTCACGGACACGACAGCGACCGCCACTCCACCGCGGAACTCATTGAACATTTCTAAAACAGGCTTACACCTACGTATATAGAAAATGATTAGTCTTTTAAGTACGTACTCAGGACCAGGAAACCAAATGCCATTTCAGCCAGAATCACCTACTGATGTGAAAATAGAGATAACGTCTCATGGCGTTAGTAGGTAGGAGTCCAAATCGTCGCGCCTTGTGGGCCCACCGTGTCGCTGGTTCCTGCTGTTCGGAACCCAGTCAGTGGTTACGTGATTTTTTTTTTCATTTCTACCATGACGTGTGATATATTGTTGGATAGGTATTTCAAAATGATAAGGGGCCCCCTAAAATAATTTTTTGACAATGTAAATATTTTCGGAAATAATCGCTCAAAAAGTAAAAAATGAGGCATCCTCCCCTCTAACTTTTGAACCATAACTTTAAAAATATATAAAAAGAAGAACTTAAAATAAACTTTCATGGAAAATTATTTTAAACTTGATAAGACGAACAGTGTTTGAAAAAAAAAACGTTCTGAACTAATTTTGTAATTTAACCGTACATGCAAGCATGTTTTTAAGTTTTTTACATATTTCATTATCCTGAGCGATTTTTCTTTCAAATAAAAATACAAAAAGATTAAAATCGGTTCACGCAAATTAAAATTACCACCGGGTACAGCGCCATCTCTCGGGAAATTAGGTTACTAATTTTTACATGGGCTACTGGGTTCTGTTACATTGTGAGAAAGAGGCGACCGCCTGCCACTCCTCCTTGCTGCGGACCATGGCCTGAACCAAGGCCCGGCGCGAAAGGTCGCCGCCGCCGCTCACCTCCACGAGGATCGCCTCATAGAAATCTTATATCATAGAAAGAACTGCGCGTTCACAGACTGGCGATCATGCGCCGCCGCGTCGATGCGACGGGATGGGTGACGCGCGACAAGGCGCCACAAACGCCGGTAGAATGCAGCTTTGTGGAAAGAAAATATAAGTTCTGGGCTCTAATGGGGCACAGTTCTATAACTATCTACTACCCCGCTGTTGAATTAATAGTGATGATAAATGGTAATGAACTTGTGCAAGTTCATCCGAGTTGTTTGCGTACGATGTATTGCAGTCGCAACGCAAACGCGGCTGGAGCCGAGCTTATCGCGACTGAATCGCGCCAAGGATTCTGTAATCCATCAATACCTTCCGAGTGTAGTGAGCGTTATCTCGAGGGGATCGCGGATCAATGTTCCGACATTGATATGTTATTCGCGTAAGTACGCTAATCTAGTCGTTGTCGCTGCGTATCGCCCCATCGGCTGATAAACTGTCGCTCATTCAATACTTGACAGCTTCTCGTCTGCGTGACGTGTTCGATGCGAGCGATATAGAGGATATCGCTTCACAGGTAGCTACGATATGAGCGTGCAGGTGAATACACCGCGATACCAGCGAGCCTGCGCATGTTCCACATCACAGAGCAGGTGCAGCGACACGTGCGCGACCGGTCGTATCTGCGCACACAGTCGAGCAGGACACTGTGACATGTTAACCACCCTTAATCTTTTGCAGCACATGTTGTGCAACGCACGAAGTCTCCAAGAAGCCTATTGGAAAAAAAAACAAGACTAATAAATAATAAGATAGAAGACTATCGCCACCAAAAGGTAAAGTCGCCGCGATTGTGGCGTGCCCCAGTCTTGCGTTAGAGAACATGTTGCTCTTAACGCCACAATAATAGGGAACCGTTAAAAATTGCGTAAAGAGATAGATGCGTGACCAGAAATCTTAAAGACGTGTGTTTTTTATGGAAGGTAAAAATTATCCAATAAAATTCCTGGCATTGGGCGGAGCGGGAAACAGTGTCAGATTCTTACTGACTAAAAATTCTACCCCGCTCCTACGTTGCCATATATACCAGGACCAGAGCCTTCTTTTCAGACGCGAACTCATGGCCCCAGTTGGCTTCGACCCTTCTGCAGGGTCCGTACGGTTTGCTGACAACTCCTAGAGGCGCATGGGAACTATGCGCGACGTCGCCGACTGGGCTTGGTCCGGACGGTTACCAAACAATTGGACGGCGTGCTACCCATTGCTCACCATCCACAAGCCCGCGCTTATGGTGGCCGGAAATCGGGATCGGAATCCCGGCGGCGTTTGTGGCGTGAGCACCGTTGCCTTATGCGCTCGACCTCCAGCTGTGCAAAGACGTGTGTTAAGACTAAGGGCGGACATTTTAAGTAGAACTAAGTATTACAAGTATTGTGAAGTGTGCGTGTTTGCTTAGTGACCTGCCGCGGCCGCTGTCCAAGTCATGTCCGAGCACAGCTGGACGGCCACCCGTGACGGTAGAGTATAGCGCGATCACATTGGATGTAATTTGTATGATGAAAACGATAACGGAAATTCATCGAAGAAAACAAAAGAAAACAATTTTTATTCAGATCACTTATTAGTTTGTAAACTTCTGTAAACAAAGTGAAAGTATTATTTGTTGTGATCAAGCAACATGAGGACATTAGTTTGTTATCGCCGCCAGTATTAGTTCGTTATCGCCTCCCGCGCTCCAGCACTAGCACGTAGTGCTCCGTCACGTACGCCTTCACACAAACACCTTCACAACTATATAGTTTTCTGAATATTACGCTTTAAGACATTTATTTCTCAAAAAGAATACAATTCACTTAGAATGCAGGCACTTAAATAAACTAGTAAGTAGCAGCTTAACAAAAAAATTGTACAAGGTGCACAGTAAAAAAAGTACATATTATTACGTATCATTTCTTAAAAGCGAGTCGATAGCAATTACATATTTTTATTGTACTTAACTTTTATCTATGATTTGTTAATTTTAGTGAGTTTATTTAAGTAATTGAATTAAGTCATTTAACACACTTAAGTAACTTTTTTTTTTCTTTTTTTTAAATGCCAAAGAGGCGAATGGGTGTTGAAATCCAGTCCCCAGTAGAACACGGCGTCCATTGAGGTCTCCCAATACCATCCCAAGATGCTCAAGATGGACGTTTATATCGTGTGAGTACATACTGAAAGTACTGTGGCGGGCGCTACTCTACAATGAGAGACTTCATTAATTTATACGTTATATTCGTGTCTCGAAGCTCTTAATTAAATATAATATTTTATAATATTTTTCTCTTCTGACAATATAAGACATATCATGTGTCTAATCAGTTATTCTTTTTTATGAAGTTTTAAAGTAAATACATTGTGCCAGTTAGAATGTTATGTGACCACCTTGCAGTCACCACAGTCAGCTACGCCCTTATGAATAGAAATGCTGAAGTCAACGAGGCACTTTTATTCCAAAATACTTTTAAACTTCACGTACAACCTACCTATTCCTAACCCGGATGACCGTACCTATGGGGGAAATTATATTTACACTGTGGTGGTCGTTTCCTTTAGGAGCGAGTCTAAGACATGACGAACGATAAGCAAAGTTCGATAATTATTTGCGAAAATATTATGCGCCTTGTCTCTGATTCCGATATCCGGCCACCGTAGGCGCGGGCTTGCAGTCGGCGTGCAAAGGGTAGCTCACAGTTCGCCTATCCAGTAACCGTCCGGACCGAGCCCAAGTCGTCGACGGCGCGCACTGTTCCCGCGCTCAAGGACTCGTCAGCAACTGTAGAGGTCCACCAGGGTCAAAGCCTTCTGGGGCCAAGGGTTAGTGTTAATCTTTTTAGCAAAAGAGGCGATAGACATAATTATGTTACAAGAAATAGGGATCAGTTAGTTCAACCTGGCTTCAGACTGGCTAAAGTGGCCTCTTCTTTCATGGGGTACTGTTTAAAATGTTATAATAAAATACCTCCCCACATATTGGAACTCAATGAAACGAAATTTAAATCTTGTATTAAACGCACACTGTGCAGGCAAGCATATTATAAACTAGCTGTGCCCGCGACTTCGTCCGCGTGGAATAGTTATTTTGGGCATCATATTTATTCTTGCAAACAACCTCAGCTTTATAAATTATAGCTGTTACCCACGACTTTGCCCGTGTCAATGTCTGTTATTATTTTAGACAATTTGGTTTTTAAAAGAACATAATTATCTAAAAGTACTTCATAGAGCTACACACCCCCTTGGGCACGCCATAATCTCGGCGGTAAGTCCCCTCTTTGAGGCGTAGTTGGATAGAGATTACGGCGTCCTCACCTTCCGCATGACGCAGGTTCTCACCGGACATGGGAAGTTCAAGAGATTCCTGCGCCGGATTCATGCGGAAGAGACGCCCGGGTGTCGCCACTGAGTGGCCAGCCCGGAGGACACGGTGGAGATGTGCCCCGCTTGAGAAGAGCATCGCCGTGTCCTCGTGGGGGTGATCGGCGGCGGCGACTTCTCGCGCCGGGCCTTGGTTCAGGCCATGGTCCGCAGCAAAGAAGAATGGCAAGCGGTCGCCTCCTTCTGCGAAGCAGTAATGCTTGTAAAGGAGAAGGCCGACCGCATAAGGCAAGGGCAACTTTGTCCTCGCCGTAGCCGTCGCCGCCGCGATCTCGCCGATATCCGGCCACCGTAGACGCTGGCTTGCGGACGGTGAGCAATGGGTAGTTCGCCGTCCGGATGTCTGGTAACAGTCCAGACCGAGACGAAGTCGTCGACGGCGCGCACTGCTCCCGCGCGCCTCAAGGTGTTGTCAGCAAACTATGGGGCCCTTCAGGGTCGAAACCTCCTGCAGCCGAGGGTTGGTGCGAAAGCGTTATACCGGGACTCTGGGAATAAGGCAAGGGAGGAACGGGGTAGGTTGTTGAGTCAGTAAGAGTTTGACACTGTTTCCCGCTCCGCCCAAGAGCGGGATTCGTTGGATGATTTTTATCTACCATAAAAAAACCCCTCCGCGCCGCCGCAAGCAACCCCTCTCCTCGCCCGCCGGCCAGGCGCAGCGTCATATTTTGCATGCAGCGCGTGTGAATTTTATATCGGAGTTATTTTAAAATTGTAATATCTTCTAAGATGTTCATTGAAAATAAGTGATGTCAAAGACAATTTTGTTCACAATTACATACTCTGAATCAACAACACATTTATTTGGATAAAGTTTAATATTACTATGTTGATACAACTCTACCAAATAATTGGTAATAATGCATTAATTTCGGCCAAATTTGATTCCCATAAAAACGGCTCTAGTGAGTTAATCTTAAAAGATAGACATATACTGTCGCGGACATTTTTTTAGATCATTTTAAGAGGAATAATTTCGTCATACACATTTTTTTGTTATCTTGAACCGTTTTCGCAGCGCACGCAACGAAAGCCCTCAAAGATGAATATTATTCCCCGTTTTTCCCACATTTTCCATTATTTCTCCGCTCCTATAAGTTGCAGCGTGATGTTATATAGCCTAAAGCCTTCCTCGATAAATGATCTATTCAACACAAAAAGAATTTTTCAATTCGAACCAGTAGTTCCTGAGATTAGCGCGTTCAAACAAACAAACAAACAAACAAACAAACAAACAAACAAACAAACAAACAAACTCTTCAGCTTTATAATATTAGTATAGATTAAAATTAAAAGCATTTATTTCAGGCAATTAAAAAAAAAACACCCATACAGTGATCATAAAACAAGAAATATATAAAGAAAACACATACAAAAAAAACACATACACTATCGGACACAGCCAGCAACATGCCTGCTACAACAATCCGATATAAGGGCAATCCAATCTGCCGGCAATCATCGCCAGCACAGTATTGGAGCTGCCCCGCACCCTGCGCACCAAGGACGCGCACCGCTTGCGCATGGTGGTGTTATTATAAATTGGCTGATTATATCTATATATATAAAAATCAATTGCTGTTCGTTAGTCTCGCTAAAACTCGAGAACGGCTGAACGGATTTATCTTATCTTGGTCTTGAATTATTCGTGGAGGTCTAGGGAAGGTTTAAAAGGTGAGAAAAATTCGAATAGTAGGGTAGAGTAGGGTAGAGTAGGGTAGAGTAGGGTAGAGTAGGGTAGAGTAAGGTAGAGTAGGGTAGAGTAGGGTAGAGTAGAGTAGAGTAAGGTAGAGTAGGGTAGAGTAGGGTAGAGTAAGGTAGAGTAGGGTAGAGTAGGGTAGAGTAGGGTAGAGTAGGGTAGAGTAGGGTAGAGTAGGGTAGAGTAGGGTAGAGTAGGGTAGAGTAGGGTAGAGTAGGGTAGAGTAGGGTAGAGTAGGGTAGAGTAGGGTAGAGTAGGGTAGAGTAGGGTAGAGTAGGGTAGAGTAGGGTAGAGTAGGGTAGAGTAGGGTAGAGTAGGGTAGAGTAGGGTAGAGTAGGGTAGAGTAGGGTAGAGTAGGGTAGAGTAGGGTAGAGTAGGGTAGAGTAGGGTAGAGTAGGGTAGAGTAGGGTAGAGTAGGGTAGAGTAGGGTAGAGTAGGGTAGAGTAGGGTAGAGTAGGGTAGAGTAGGGTAGAGTAGGGTAGAGTAGGGTAGAGTAGGGTAGAGTAGGGTAGAGTAGGGTAGAGTAGGGTAGAGTAGGGTAGAGTAGGGTAGAGTAGGGTAGAGTAGGGTAGAGTAGGGTAGAGTAGGGTAGAGTAGGGTAGAGTAGGGTAGAGTAGGGTAGAGTAGGGTAGAGTAGGGTAGAGTAGAATAATCTGTTGCCGGGAGCGAAGCCGCGGGCAAAAGCTAGTTCTAGATAAAAATACTTGGCTTAATGCTGGTCCAGCTCCACTACCGCCAGGGCGTAATAATTATTGGCTTTGAAATATATATATAAAGTGGGTATTATTTTTTTTATAATAGATGTATAATGTAGAAGCATTTTGTTTTTTCAAAGTTTGTAAATGTGAGTACCGTGAAACAATTTATGGTTTTAGGTTACTATAGATAGAACTTGTTTGATTTGACGTGAATGAGATCGGCAGCTGAGAGTTTGTCACGCTCACTCAAATGTCTCACTGATGGTGGCGCGTATGTTGGATTATTCGGTTCCCTATAATATGGTTGAGCTGTGTGGTGCTGATATGAGCGTCATGTCCGTGAACGGGCGCTGTCAATTGAGATTGGTCATCTCTTAGCTGTCAGAGGTTTATTTTAATATCGATATTTAGCATAGTTTGTGTTTATTATTATTATTTACATTGTTCTCACATACTAGTATCGACAAGAAACATGTAACCGAGATATTTGTAATACTTACCATAATTGAAAAGAGTGTCCATGGAGTTTCTTGCACATTCTTCTCCATAGAGATCTACGCTTTGGAATGTACAATTAGCATCGTATTATCCATCCATCCGGGTTTCCCCGGATTTGTCCTAGTTTAGAGGGCATCTGGGGAGCGTCCGGGGAAGGTTTCATTTGTAGACAGAGTTTAAAATAATTAATTAATTAAAAAAATTTTTTTTTTTTAAATAGTGAGTGACATTTTCAACTGTTTTTTATTACATTGATATGTTTAAAAGATCTTGTTGATATGTGCGGCTTTCGGGCTCTAAAATCCGGGGTTTTCACGCGTCTTGTCCTGTTTTCCAAATTTTAGAGATGGCAACCCTAGGAGGCTAGGACAGACCGTTTTAAAAGTTCCTGTAAATAGTTTATTTGGAATAAAATGATTTTGACTTTGACTTTGAATGCGAAAGCGGAACACCAGAGCCCCGGAA
Organism: Mythimna loreyi; assembly: GCA_029852875.1. Lineage (NCBI taxonomy): Eukaryota > Metazoa > Arthropoda > Insecta > Lepidoptera > Noctuidae > Mythimna > Mythimna loreyi. Next base: position 24,216,652 of record CM056785.1, read on the forward strand.
CTAATGGTCACTGAGCTTTATAAATTTTGTATGCAACGGATCCATAAGAGCCTTAGTTTAGTATCTAGTGTAAGACACAAGTGGTAGTTATGATGTTGTATTAATACCTAAGTATGAAGTAATTAGTTTAGTATCTAGTGTAAGACACAAGTGGTAGTTATGATGTTGTATTAATACCTAAGTATGAAGTAATTAGTTTAGTATCTAGTGTAAGACACAAGTGGTAGTTATGATGTTGTATTAATACCTAAGTATGAAGTAATTAGTTTAGTATCTAGTGTAAGACACAAGTGGTAGTTATGATGTTGTATTAATACCTAAGTATGAAGTAATTAGTTTAGTATCTAGTGTAAGACACAAGTGGTAGTTATGATGTTGTATTAATACCTAAGTATGAAGTAATTAGTTTAGTATCTAGTGTAAGACACAAGTGGTAGTTATGATGTTGTATTAATACCTAAGTATGAAGTAATTAGTTTAGTATCTAGTGTAAGACACAAGTGGTAGTTATGATGTTGTATTAATACCTAAGTATGAAGTAATTAGTTTAGTATCTAGTGTAAGACACAAGTGGTAGTTATGATGTTGTATTAATACCTAAGTATGAAGTAATTAGTTTAGTATCTAGTGTAAGACACAAGTGGTAGTTATGATGTTGTATTAATACCTAAGTATGAAGTAATTAGTTTAGTATCTAGTGTAAGACACAAGTGGTAGTTATGATGTTGTATTAATACATAAGTATGAAGGCTGTCATAGTCGAATTACGACTAAAGCCTCAAAAAAAAGAAAAAACAAATCCACGTGTTCGACGTTTCCCGCCACAGTCGGCCTCTATTTCATAAGGTTCTGGCATCCGCATGGCCGCCAGCCGCTGCGCTGACCCCGCGCTGGTGCTGATCACGTAATGCTCATTGTAATCGCGACTTGACAATACCAGGGAAGCAATCCTAATCAAAATACAGCCGATAGCACGAACCACTTAATGCCACGCAAGGTTCCAGCGCTTTGTCGACAATTAACTCGACAACATTACCCTTCTTCTGTGAGAGTCAGGTAGCAAATAAAAAATAATGTAGCTACACCGTGCACGACGGTAGCGCCATCTCGCAAACGTAACTTTAGGGGCCTACGTCAAACAAGGAATGAAAAATGCTGTAAAAAACAAAATAAGATTTTTGGGGCAATCTCTGGCCAAGTTTGTCCCGCGAACATGATCACATCGAAAGATTCTATACACAGGGAAGTTTGGAAGGAGAAAGGAGAGGCCAGCAGTGGGCGAACCCCACAATACAAAAAAACACACAATAAGTAGGCTAAAATAAAAAATAATATAATTTTATTTATGTATTGTAAATAGTTATATGTCTTATTTGGTGTTATATTTCTTTAAGTAAACGAGTATATGACCTTATAGGTCTGTCTTCGCGAACTAATTACCTATAGGTCATTGAACTCACCCAGCTGAAGTTTACTTAAAGAAATTATTTTCGAACATGCGTAATTAATTCTTGTTGTAAAAAAAAACTTTATTTTTCAATAAAAAATTATTCTTATACCTAGTGTTTCATGAACCGGATCAACCCTCTACGGGATTATATTATGTAGGTATGTATATGTGTATTATACCGTATTGTAATAAAAAAAGTAAATAAGCAATATCTTTGTGTATCTTTTCATTCTGAAGTGTTTGTGTTGTAGAGAAGGTATACAGGTGTGTGTGTGGGACTGGTATTGCAAGGCGCGGCACGAGCAGCGGGCACGATCGTGAGCGTGTAGTGTAGGAATTGTCACAGCAACAAGGTGTGTTGCACATAAATATATAAATTTGCTAAAAGAATTGGTTTTAGCAGAAACGTAAGAAATATCGAAGTACTAAGAACTAATGGCAATAGTGCGTGCAATACCTAGTTAGTTCAATACAAACCTACATCATACGTAAATGATCTTCACGCCCATTTTGTTTTATAATCTAAGTTCACGCCCTATTAAACAAGTTTAAGTTGCTGCTTCAATTTCAGCATCACAGTGATTAGTGCAAATAAAACTATTACAAATAAAGGTTGTTTTCATTAATTTATTTTCAGAGGAGATAATAATTATTGAAATGACATCCTTGATTGCCCAGACGAGGTTGATTTTAATGCAATTAATTTCCTTCTTCCATTTTTATTTTACTATCTCTTGTCCGCGACTTGGTTCGCGTAGAATTTGGAAATATTTGTAAAATGCAAGTACCTACACTAGAAGGCTGTTCAAGACGCATCACACTTGCCCTCGTGGACTAATCAAATGCGTGCCACTGGTCCCGTTACTGTAACCTAAATGGTTCACCATTTTAATTTGAGCGAATGTTGGTACCATTACCAACGGAAGTGTAGTTGATGCTCATCCCCGAGCTACAATATTGTCCTTGGACACTTCTACTGCTATTTTCCATTTGGGCTACATTTGGAAACTTTCCTCATCTAAATTTCGATCAATTTTGATTTGGTTTTCATTTTCACAATAAGATACTTCCACATGGCTTGAAAGTAACTTAAAAGGAAAATGTATACCTCCACTCAAATGTGTTTGTGCAAGAAACAATAATGTCAAGTCTAGTTCTAGTCTCTAGGGGTTTCCACTTGAGTCTACAAACGCTTTCATCCTATATGAGCCGATTGTCCATACGTTACGGGAGCAGTGGTGGCCGAGTGGTAAAGGCCCCGACTTACAAACTGTAGGTCACGGGTTCAAACCCAGCCAGGCACATTACTTTGTGTAATTTATTTCATCACCACTGCTCTCAAAACGGTGAAGGAAAACATCGTGAGGAAACCGGCATGTCCTAGAACCAAAAATTCGAAGACATGTGACATCCACCAATCCGCACTGGGCCCGCGTGGTGGATTATGGCCCATTCCCTCTCCTGGAGAGGAGGCCTGTGTCCCTGCAATGGGAACATTAAAAAAAAAGGCTGATGATGATGATGATGTCCACACGTTTAGACTGCTTGAAAAACCGCTAATTGTCGCACTGTACACACGAGTGTTGAAAATTCGTCGCCAAAAATATTTGATTCTATATCTTCTTTTTAGAATTCCGTTGCCAAGTGGGAAAAAACGCAACCTTTATAGATTCGTCATGTCTGTCTATCTGTCTGTCCGTCCGTATGTCACAGCACTCACAGCCACTTTTTTCCGAAACTATTAGAATTATACTGTTGAAATTTGGTAAGTGGGTAGATGTATTCTGTGAACCGTATTAGTTCATCAAGCTCTAAAAGGACCCCGTAATTACGGTACTCGAAATATTTAGATTCACAAACAAAAAAAAAAACCAATACATTTAGGAGTTCCCCATACATAGAACTGAAACTCGACAATTTTTTTATTCATCAAACCCATACGTGTGGGGCATATAATTATATAGGTCTTTAAAAATGGTGTCGAAGTTTTCAATATACTAACTGGATAGTTTCCACGAGAGACGTAAAATGTGTGTCTTATGTAACTTATAAGAGAATTAAATATATAATGTATTACCATGTAAACTTAAAAACCGAAGATTGCTTTGAACGAGTTCAAGTAAGTAGTTTTTTTAATACGTCATAAATCGTAAACCGTAATTGGTACGGAACCCTCAGTGTGTGAGTCTGAATCGCACTTGCAGTTTTTTTTTAAACAGTTCATGGATTGGATTTCTCATGGCATTAAAACATGTAGCAAAAGACAGAGACAGCTATTGTGGAATTACAGACTACACCCAACAAAACAAGCTAAAAGGGAATTAAAAAAATATACAACTCGGTACAAAAAAATTGTTAGACTGACGCAGAAGGCACAAAATAACTACCTTATAAACAGCTCGCAAAATAAATCTCAAGCCACATGGCAGATAATCAATCGTTCTAAAACCAACTTGCCTAAAGAACAGATACTGACAATAAAAAGAGACAATTTGATTTACACAAACCCGACTGACATAGCAAATGCATTTAATGACTACTTTATAGATGACATTGAGAATAATGTAACAAATGACATTAACATTAATAATAAGTTAGATAACTTGACAATGCAATCAATGTTTATGCAGCCTGTACTTAAATCTGACATTATTTTAGCTACAAAAGCACTAAAAAATACTAGTACTGTGGGTATTGATGGTATATCAACAAAAGTAATCAAATATGTAATTGAGGTTATAGCACCTGTCTTAGCACATATTATGAATATAGGTATAGCCGAGGGCGTCTATCCTGCTGAAATGAAAAAAGTCATAATAAAACCGCTCCATAAAAAGGACGACAAAAATAATGTAAAAAATTACAGGCCAATAGCCAAAATTCAAGTTTTTTCTAAAATTTTCGAAAAAGTTATTTATAACTCACTATACCAGTATTTTACTAAATACAATATTCTGTGCAAAGAACAAAACGGTTTCCGTAAAAATAAAACAATTAACATGGCAATTTTCGATTTTTTAAATAATGTTATGTCTGCTGTTGATAGAAAGACTCCCATCTGCGCTATTTACACAGACATGACAAAAGCTTTTGACTATGTTGATCACAAAATCCTTTTAGATAAATTGCATTGCTATGGCATCAGAGGTAACATTTTAAAATTACTGGAATCTTACCTAAGCAACAGATTACAGTGTACTGAAATCACAAGAGTTTGCGCAAAAACCAAAACAGAACGAACTTATGTGTCGAAGTTCAGAAGTATAAAGTATGGAGTGCCTCAAGGTAGCGTGCTTGGGCCACCTTTATTTCTCATTTACATAAATGATTTGCCAAAAGTGACACAACAACAAATGATTTTGTTTGCAGATGATAGCACCGCCTTAGTAGAATGTAAAGACTTAAATACATATCAATTTGACATTAATAATACCCTTACTGACATAATTAATTGGCTTAATATGAATAATTTAATAATTAACCTTAAAAAAACCAATGTAATGCATTTTCACCAGAGAATTGAAGCCCCAAATATTAGTGTTGAATACAATGGCACTGAAATAAAAGAAGTAAAAGTATGTGTATTTTTAGGTATTCATATTGATAATAATCTTACTTTTAAACCTCATATAGAATAGCTTTGTAAAAGAATAAGTAAATTTGCCTACGCACTTTTTCAATTGGCTAGAAAAGTCAATATGGATGCGTTACTTGTTGCCTATCATGGTCTAGTTGCCTCACTACTAAGATACGGAATTATTTTCTGGGGTAATTTCACGGATAGGGAATTGATATTCAAGGCACAAAAAAGGTGCATTAGAGCTATGTGTGGTCTGAAAACTGACGACAGCTGTGCACCATACTTTAAATCTTTAAATATACTTACGCTACCTTCATTGTACATATTGGAAATGTGTATATTTGTCAAAACAAATCCTAAACTTTTTGAAAAATTTACAATGGTAAGAAATGTTCCAATTCGTAGTCAGTACAAAAATTCTTTGTGTAATTATAAATGTAAAACAGCATTATTAAAAAAAAGTGTCTTGGGTATGGCACCACGCATTTATAATAAAATTCCAGAGGCCATAAAAAATTTAAACTATTCACAATTTAAGAAAAAAATGAAATTACTCCTAATTGATAAATGTTATTATACTATTGACGAATACTTAAATGATGAATTTATATAGCATTACATTCAATATTATTATTTTTTTTTTTTTTAATATTTTAATTATTGTGACATATTATATTACTTTGACATTTTAATTGTTTTGACATTATAATATTCATCTTGACACTTTAGTTATTTAAAATGTTATTTTTATTGACATTTACTTGATTTCCTTTTTTTATTATATTACAATTTTAATTGTGTTGACATTTTGATTGTATTTGACATTTTAATTTTATTGACATTTTATTTGATTTAAAATTTTGGAAATTTGTATTGAAATTTAATTGATCAGTTTGAATAGCTTTGAAATTTAAATAGTTATAGTAATATGTAATGGCTTAATTTATTTTTGCAATGTAATACGATTATACAATTATAGCACCTCAAATTTGAACGCCGCCAGGCATAACATAGCGCTCTGTTCATTATAAATAAGATCTGAATTGTTTTTACCTATGTTAACAAATGAATAAATTACTTACTTACTATTACTTACTTACTTACTTCATATTTAATATTTTCTTTTGGTGAATGTAATGGTAATGATAATACCCCACGCAGACTGTGGGATGGGAAGGGGATTTTTTTTTATGGCGGGGAAAAATTAAATGACGAATTCCGCCCTTGGGCGAAGCGGGAAACAGTGTCAGACTCTACTCCACCCCGTTTCTTCATTCTTTTCGAAATAGACCTTCGGCCTCAGTTGGCTTCCACCATTTTGCAGAGTCTCTACGGTTTTGTTGACAACTCGAGGCGCACGGGAACAGAGCGCGCCGTCGACGACTTGGGCTCGGTCCGGACTGTAACCAGACGACTGAACGGCGAGCTACCCATGGCTCGCGCTCAAGCCCGCGCCTATGGCGGCTGTGGCGGCGTCTGGGGCGTGAGCGCCGTTGCCTTACACACCGGCCTCCTCCCTGGCATTCGCAGCAGGAGGCGACAGCTTCCCACCCGTTCTCGCTCCGGATCATGGCGTCCACCACAGACAAGGGATTAAACTGATATCTTGCAAATTTTACCCAAATTACTATTTTTACGTATCGAGGACATGCTATCTTTAAAAAAAGCTGCGCAAGAGTAAATCCGTACAAACTCACTTAAGTAGGTATGTCAATAGTTCAAGTCCCGATATCCTCCGCGAATCGGAAGAAAGTTATTTTGTGACGTAAGCACAAACTTACAGTTATCTCATTTTCATTTATTTTTATATTTGTGTTGTGTGTATAATTGTGTTAGTTCCAAGTCAGCGGCAAGTACTTTATAAATTTTGATTCTCTTGAAAGTGTCGAAATACACGTTTTTTACTACATAAACGGCCAAATTTTTTTTTTTTCGTTACTTTAAAATTTGTTTGTTTTTTCACAACTTCAAGAGATCGTAGATTTGAATATACAGTTTTAATTTCAACTCGATTCCTCCACACGTTCCCAGGATAATGGGTCTTGACATACAGACAGACGGCCATCAAAGTGATCCTGTAAGGGTTCCGCTTTTTCCTTTTGAGGTACGGAACCGTAAAAGTTAGTATATAACAAGGGAACATGAAAATGAAAATGATCAGTGTGCTATTCCAGGACTTGGTGTAGCCACGGTACATCGGAGCCCGTTCAGCTGTTCGAGCGTGGCGACGTAACAAGCATACAATATGCACACGCACAAACTTTTGCCTTTATTATATTAATATTATTAAAAACAAAAACCGGACCACAGAGTTGACAAAGCGAGAACAATATTGGTGTACCTCTAGCACGAATCAATAGCCGACACCGTCTGACGGGTCCACCACGTTACACGCAGTCCGGCTATTGTTTTTGAAAACATGAGCCGCGTCTGAGGTGTCGCAACGTCCTGCGGCGGGATCCGCGGTCGATTACAATGTAAGACAATGAGGTAAGCGACCTTCGGCCTCGGCCGGAATGCGCAATACGGATAAAAAAACCTGAATGTACCGTATCGGCGCCAAGCGGCAATAACTATGGCAAACACTCAACGTGACACAAATGTATTGTTTACTGCTCCCTCTCATTAACTGGCACGGGTTCAGGGCTGACATTACCTATGCGCGCAAAGCAACGCCGGTCTACAACTTTACGGACACGTTTAGGCGGTTTTAGGACATACGGAAGGTAAGTCAGGTCATGTGGAAAAGCCAGGCGCAGGACTCTGGCCGTAAGAGGAAACAAAGGTAGGAGTGGACGTTAGGATAACATCGAGCCACGTATGGACAGATGTATAAATGAGTGGGCTGCAGTGGACAACATGCAGACTAAACGGACTCATTCATGTGAATTCCGGCGTTTATAGACCGATATAAGTATAATTGTATTTTGTTCTTGAAAGGATATGCTTCCAGATTTTTTCGTAATCCAGTTCTGATTATAGGATCCATGAGGAATCAATGGAACTTCTGAAACATCATAGGTTACCACCATTATGGTAATTTTGGTATTTTAATCGAAAATTTAAACAGTTGCAGTCAAAAAGTAACATTTAATGAAGTTGAAAGAAGACCAGAAATGGCTTCATATTCACATAGATCTATATCACAATCTAGATAGTTAAGTGACTACGAAAATAAAAAAAAAAAATGATTGTGACTGATTTTGTTGAAAATGGTAGCATCGAAGTTACCTGATGGTGATGATGGAGTCGGAACATAGGTACCGGAACTCCGTAACTAATATATGTAGCCGTGGCTTGGCTCTCGCCCGCGGCGTCGCTCTCACTCTACCCCACCCTACTCTACCCTACCTCAATTTACCCTAGTCTACCCTAATTTACTCTACTACATCGATTTATAATCGGTGTATGATAGTAAAGTACAATGAATCGGTCCTATGCCTATACTTGTAATACTAGTAGCGGCGACTGTTTCACTAATAATATATTTTATTTCATACTAGCGACCCGCCCCAGCTTCGCACGGGTACTGATATTGAATATATTATATTGAATATATTATTATACACATAAACCTCCCACTTGAATCACTCTATCTATTAAAAAAAGCCGCATCAAAATCCGTTGCGTACTTTTAAAGATATAAGCATACATAGGATATAAGCAACTTTGTTTTATACTATGTAATGATGATTTAAAGCCTACAAGGACACTTGTAAAACGTCGGAATGTGTGAAGTACACAATTTTAACTAGTGGTTTTTCGTGAAGAAAAACCGGCAAAACACTCCATAGTTTATAAAAAAAAAAAAAACATTTATACTTGGTACAACATTAATAAGTATGAGAGGATTAATTCCGCCTATTCCCATTTTTAAATACCTATCCAACAATATATCACACGTTATGAAAAAGAAATCACTCCACACTTCACGTGTAGGGGAAGAACCTTAATAAAAACATGTTTTATTTTTTCACTTTGTCGGCGAGATTGGTGTGTGGTTTGGTGGATTCTAGTGCCAACGGTTGCTGAGATTATCCACGGACAGACAGACATACAGACCGGCTAGGGAACCCTTATAGTTCCGCCAAACTATAAGGGTTCCTTGTTGACTACGGAACCCTAAAAACATTTATTTTCTTGGATTTTATGACAAGAGCTACCTAAAAAGAAACACCACGTTTATTGGTAACATGGACCGCCTTCCATACAAATTTGCCCATTAACCTTTAAAACTATTTGTATCCAAATAACCACTAATATTTTTTATTGCTCACATGGACCCCTCATAGGTCGTTATGGACCCTTTGGGGTCGATATCACCTTGGCTATCATGGCACTAGGCCACGACAGGCCGCGGCCGACAACGCGCTACATAAACGCAGTGAAGCCGCAAGGAATGGTTCAGCGTGGTTCAGTCCATTGGACATTGATCGTGTGCTGCTCACGGAAGGCGCTCGCAGCACAACGCCTGGTCGTGCCGGGCGCGTGTCGTGCTCGTGCGCGCGCTAACGAGCGACCCACGACGCTGCCAGGTGATAACCTTCTCTAAGTACTCCACAAAGGAACCGCAAAATTTATCCTCATTAGGTACCCAATAATATGTTAACCTTTATTGTAAACAAACAATTAGAGATTAACTTATTTAGTTACAACCCGTTCCAACTGAGAATAGGATCGATGGTCATGCCGTGACGTCACGTCGAACTGTCAAATCGATGAAATTAGGTAGAGTGAACAAAAAAAGATATTTAAAAAAAATATTTACGTACGAAACGTGAATAAAAAAAGTTTAATCAGAATACAATTTTTCAATTTTGTTTATCTCTGTTTCACTGTGTGATGTGTCTGAGTAGTGGTAAATAGAAGAAAAAGGCGAATTGTTTGTAACAATGAAAATAAGAAAGAAAATAGTTTTTCATTACTCATACTCTGAAAGAAGGTGTAAAGTTGCCTGCGGACAGGGTTGGAAGAAGTACTATTACTCCCTAGGGAGTTTTACTTTACAACTAACAGTTGTTTTTTTAATATTTAAACAGCAAATATAAAAAAAAAACTAGGTCTATTTTGACATTTCTATTGAACCGTGACCCGAATTTCCATACTGCCAGTACAATTAAAATGACATAGAGTTAGAAATAATTTAAGAATACTTTTTTTTAATGACTTTATTTTAATTTACTTTCAACTATTTACATTAAAACTAATATTATATTTGAGAAAAATGTTGACCTGGCCCATTTTTACAATGATAAAATAAAAAATATTGACTGAATAGCCAGACGAAGACTACTTAAAAAAAAAAATGGCGGGTAAAGTCTCTCTATAATCTGTGGCCGATTTGGTCTTTCTTAATTTTTTTTCGAGGTGTAGAGTTTTGCTTACATTTTGCTAAATCTCTGTTAAAAGAAATTTGTTTTAACACGATCAGTTCATCAGCTTCAGTTATAAATTTAACGCAAGATTCTTTGAGGAGAAAACCGCTTACCGCCTAAATCAAAAGAAATATACCTACCTAAAAACATACGAAGATATTTGACGACGACTCAGGTTTTTATTATTATTTTTATTTTCCTCGTATTCGTAATGAAAAGCACAGTGTTTACCTCGGGTTCAAGAGTTATTTAGTCCCTCGAACTATTAGCGACCTCGCTGTCGCTCGGTCGCCAAGAAATTTCTCGGGACTAAATAACTAACTTTCATCCCTCGTATAACAATAGTACATTGTTTACATTGTTATACGAGGGATGAAAGAAAGCTTTTCATTACGAATACGAGGAAAATAAAAATAATAAAAACCTGAGTCGTCGTCAAAGGTATGTTCTTAGGTAGGTATATTTCTTTTGATTTAGGCGGTAAGCGGTTTTCTCCTCTTAAGAATCTTGCGTTAAATTTATAACTGAAGCTGATGAACTTATCATGTTAATAAAAATTTCTTGTAACAGAGATTTAGCAAAATGTAAACAAAACTACACACCTCGAAAAAAAAAGGAAGACCAAATCGGCCACAGATTATAGAGAGTCTACCATTTACCCGCCAATTCTTTTTTTCAGTGTTCGGCTCCCTGGCTTTTCAGTCAATAGTTTTCATTTTGTTATTGTAAAAATGGGTCTGGTCAACATTTTTCTCAAATATATATTAGTTTTAATAAAATAATTTAAAGTAAATTAAAATAAAGTCATTAAAAAAAGTATTCTTAAATTATTTCTATTTCTATGTCATTTTAATTCGGTATAAAGTTTCGGGTCACGGTTCAATAGAAATGTCAAAATAGAACTAGTTTTTTTTTTAATATTTGCTGTCTAAATATTAAAAAAACAACTGTCAGTTGTAAAGTAAAACTCCCTAGGGAGTAAAAGTACTTCTTCCAACCCTGTCCGCAGGCAACTTTACACCTACTTTCAGAGTATGAGTAATGAAATGTAATATTTCTTGTAAACTCTTTATGACTTAAAACAATATATTTGGCAAATTTATATTAAACCCTAACGTTTTTACTTGAACTAGAATTAATTAAAATTTAGACATAAAAAGCATATAAAAAACTTTTTATTCATACGCCAATAAGATTTTTTTGCAAACCGTACTTTTCACTCAAAATTTGTCAGATCGAGGTTATTGACTTTCCCGTTCTTATTTAGAACGCATAATTCACTGGTCGGAACAGCAACCATTACGTGTGACAAGTGACAAGAGAGCTCCGAGCGGCGCGCCGCGACGAGTGCGTCCGCACCGACTACACTACGTGTGACAAGTGAGCTCCGAGCGGCGCGCCGCGACGAGTGCGTCCGCACCGACTACACTACGTGTGACAAGTGAGCTCCGAGCGGCGCGCCGCGACGAGTGCGTCCGCACCGACTACACTACGTGTGACAAGTGAGCTCCGAGCGGCGCGCCGCGACGAGTGCGTCCGCACCGACTACACTACGTGTGACAAGAGAGCTCCGAGCGGCGCGCCGCGACGAGTGCGTCCGCACCGACTACACTACGTGTGACAAGTGAGCTCCGAGCGGCGCGCCGCGACGAGTGCGTCCGCACCGACTACACTACGTGTGACAAGTGAGCTCCGAGCGGCGCGCCGCGACGAGTGCGTCCGCACTGACTACACTACGTGTGACAAGAGAGCTCCGAGCGGCGCGCCGCGACGAGTGCGTCCGCACCGACTACACTACGTGTGACAAGTGAGCTCCGAGCGGCGCGCCGCGACGAGTGCGTCCGCACCGACTACACTACGTGTGACAAGTGAGCTCCGAGCGGCGCGCCGCGACGAGTGCGTCCGCACCGACTACACTACGTGTGACAAGAGAGCTCCGAGCGGCGCGCCGCGACGAGTGCGTCCGCACCGACTACACTACGTGTGACAAGTGAGCTCCGAGCGGCGCGCCGCGACGAGAGCGTCCGCACCGACTACACTACGTGTGACAAGTGAGCTCCGAGCGGCGCGCCGCGACGAGTGCGTCCGCACCGACTACACTACGTGTGACAAGTGAGCTCCGAGCGGCGCGCCGCGACGAGTGCGTCCGCACCGACTACACTACGTGTGACAAGAGAGCTCCGAGCGGCGCGCCGCGACGAGTGCGTCCGCACCGACTACACTACGTGTGACAAGTGAGCTCCGAGCGGCGCGCCGCGACGAGAGCGTCCGCACTGACTACACTACGACCGTTCTAACTTGGCGAGGCTGAAGTTAAGCTCTGCGAACCTTAGCGCTTGTTGACTTGTAAAAAAATAAAGGTTTAAAAAATAAATGCCTTAACAGTTGTTAACAGTAACAACAACTGATAATAGCATTTATATTCACCGCAGGAGAAGATGAGGACGCCGAGTTGTCCCTCCAGACACCCCTCAAGGACGGGACTTACCGTCATAATTAAGGCGAGCCCAATTTAAGAGTAGGTTTTTATGGTGGGTAAAATCATACAATTACAAAACCCGCCCTTGGGCGGAGCGGGAAATAGTGTCAGAAGTTTGCTGACTAAAAACCCACCCCGTTCCTTGTTCGCTTTAGTTCCAGAGCCCTGGTGTCCACCTTCTTATTAGCCATGACTCCAGGAGGCCTCGACCCTGCTCGGCCCCTATTTTGCAGACCATTCCTTGAGGCGCGCGGGAAGAGTGCGCGTGGTCGTCGACTGTCAGTCCGGACGGTTTCCGGACAGTCGGATAGCGAGCTACCCATTGCTCGCCGTCTGCAAGTCCGCACCTACGGTAGCCGGAAATTGGAAAAACAGCGGCGGCGGCAGCGGTGTCAATGCCGTTGCCTATGCTTGATTCGGTCGGCCTCATCTTTTGCTAGCATTACTGTTTCGCAGAAGGAGGCGACCGCCTGCCACTCCTCCTCGTTTCAGACCATGGCCTTTTCCAAGGCCCGGCGCGGGAGATCGCAGCCTCCGATCGCCCCCACGAGAACACGTCGATGCTCCTCCCAGGCGGGGCACACCTCAGCCGTGTGGCCAGGCGGTCCACACAATGGCGGCATCCAGGCGTGCAGATGCTTCCCAAATATATACCATGCCCAGGGTTGGTTTGCGACAGTCGCTGACGCTATTTCACCATCACAAAATTCCGGCGGAGCTCTGTCCGCCATGCCGCGACTTGTCACGGCGCCGCGTCTCCTCGCGCAGTTCGAGCACGTGTGCAAGGACTGTTGCCTCTAGATCTCACGGTGGCAGCCCAGCGAGAAAGCTCGCTGCTTCTTACAATATACTACATAGTATAAAATAAAGTCGCTTTCTCTGTCCCTATGTCCCTTTGAATGCTTAAATCTTTGAAACTACGCAACGGATTTTGATGCGGTTTTTTTAATAATTAGAGTGATTCAAGAGGAAGGTTTATATGTATAATAACATCCATTAAATAGTGGAGAAGTACTGTTATTTTTGAGGTTTCTAATGTGATGTCGTAAAGAATTACATTTTTTCCGCTTACATTCCAAACGCAGGCTGAACCCTACGAGTTTTATCAAAATAATGTACTAAATATTGTACACATTGAAAAGGTCTACAGAAAAGTCCGCGATGGTATATGTCTATCTCTTATGGATGACCCACAATAACTTTTTTTTGTCATTTACTTTTTACGACAAATAATGGCTAATTTTCGAAGCGATTTTAACCAATACAGCATTAATCCTTAACCAATTAAATACCTTGAATACATTGTTCATTTAATATAGATCTATATGGACCTTTACACCGTATGATTTAAGTGAATATTTTCGAAGATATTACAGATTTAAAAATTGCGGGACGTAGCGTTTGCAAGAGCGTAGAATTTCTAAACTCTTTGAACCCGTCTGGACTCCCTCCTCACAAAATGGTGTTGAAAGTAGGTTGTCCTGTTATTTTATTAAGAAACCTGAATCCACCTAAACTTTGCAATGGCACGCGTTTGCTGGTAAAATCATTGAAAACTTTCATAATAGAGTGCACAATACTCACAGGATGTGGTACCGGAGAAGATGTATTGATTCCCCGAATCCCTCTGATACCATCGGATTTACCCTTCCAATTTAAACGTGTACAATTTCCGGTAAAGACATCTTTTGCAATAACCATTAATAAATCGCAGGGTCAAAACCAGAGGCGGCGTAAGGCGTGGGCGACGTGGGCGACCACCCACGGCCTCGCGGTCCAAGGGGCCTCGCGCCTCGGAGGCCCGTGATAGCAAATGTAGATGTACTCATCTAGGAATTAATAATATTAATATCGGCTAGAAAGTATCTGGCAATACCACCGGGGGCCCGACCATCTCTGTTGTGTGAATGAGGCCTACCAATTGATCAGGTATATCATCTACCCCGAACACCAGGGAGAGTGACAACGGCGAGAGATGACTCGTTGTGTTCTGCAGGGATCGGTACTACGACCACCCTTGTGAAACATTGGGTACGACAACGTGCTGCGCGCCTATTTTGTGACGTCGTCGGTCCTAGCACAGAGAAATTGTACCAGGCGGCGGTCGAACTAGCGACACGCGTGGTCTTTGGCAGGATTTAACAGTTGCGATTCGAGGTGGCGCTGTACAAGGCCGAGGCCATGTTGCAGGCTTAGATTTGAGTGTTGACTGTTTTTCACATGGACATCTGTATGTCGCTCTTTCAAGAGTGACCTCCAGAGAAAACATGTTTGTATTGTCTGATGACAAGAAAGCTGTGAACGTTGTTTATAAAGACATTCTGTAATATGTTGTAAAAATAAAATAAATAGTTAAAAATGTAAAAAGTAAATAAGGAAAAATGTAAAAAAAAGATAGCAGGAAATCTTCATGGTATAGGGAAAGGGGGATTGTTTTACTCCAAATTTAACGCGTGCGGGCCACGGGCAGTAATGAATAAATCAAAACTACTGGATTGATTTTAATCACATAGGCTATATATTTTATAGGTACCCGTGCGAAGCCGGAGCGGGCCGCTATGTTTTTATATCCAACGTTCACAGTTTTTCTGTAGTGTATTTAGTATCAGCATTGCACCCGTGCGAAGCCGGGGCGGGTCGCTAGTAATATAAATAAATTTAAAAAATAAACAATGTCAAAGTTATGAAAAAACAACTTAATAAAAAAATATCATGTTATACTGTCGCGGACATTTTTTTTTTTACATCATTTTAAGAGGAATAATAATAATAATAATAGTTTATTTTTTCCAAATAATACACACAGACACAGTTCAAAATAGAGGCTAAATACAATATGGGGCATATTATTATAAATTTTGTGCAAAGGTGATTTATGACGACAATTATAAGACTATGCATACCAAAGAGGTTATGAAACGCTGACTCTTAAACTAGGAGACCTGTATCTTAAGAGTCAGTGATCGGCCATGTTGAATTTAATAAACGTGAAGTTCACTAGAGTGAAAAAGTGTCGATGTAACATTTTAAATGCATTTAAAAAATGAGTACTTATTTATTAGATAATTTGTGTGTGTTAAGTGGTGAGTTGTGTCTGAAAAGGAAGTGGGAGTGTGTATGTGATGGTATGTGCGTGTGTGTGCGTGTGTGTGTGTGTGTGTGTGTGGATAATTGTAGAGCTTGTAGTTTAAAGCGGCGATTGTATCAAGCGATGTTTGACAGTAACGATTCTGTTTTAATATAGTCTTGCTCCATGAGCCAGTCGGAAGTTTTTGATTTTACATTAAATTTGTTTAGGTTTATTATGTCTAGTTCTTTCTGTATTTTTCTAAAAATTTGATTGCCCAAGCGGGCATGTGTCCTTAGCACAGATTGGAGAACAAAGAGCTGCCGAACCGTCAATACCTTACAATCAGCGTAAAGTTGTGTTGTGGGATATCGGTAGGGTTTCCTTAGCATAACTTTAAGCACAGCCCTTTGTGACCTTTCTGCTTTCAGAAGGTAGGTCTTTGCTGCTCCACCCCATACAGTTATACAGTATCCAATAATCGATTGGCATAATGTGTAGTATACCATTTTAAGGATGTCAATACCGGCGGATTCTCGGAGTGATTTGAAAATATGAATAAGACGAAGCGTTCGGGTAGTTAGTGTATCGATTTGCTTGTCCCATTTTAGCCCATCGTCAATATGCACACCTAGGTATTTAACAGTCTCAGTTCTAGGTATGGAAGGGCATGAACAAGATATAAACTGATTCTGACAAGAGTGAGCCGTTATTGTAAAATTATTAGTGGGTTTCGTATTACAACGGATTGCAAAGGCTATATAATAAGTTTTTTTAATGTTTAATGTTAGCAAGTTAATGTCAAGCCATTTCATTACAGAAGACAGTGCAAATTCCGCCTTTGTTTTAACATCATCCCACGTGGGTCCGTCAATCAAGATCGCTGTGTCATCTGCATATGCATAAATCTCACAAGCTGGCATTGACATTCTACAGAGGTCATCTACGTATATTTGAAAAAGTGTGGGACCTAAAATGCTTCCTTGGGGAACACCGTAGAGCACAACCTGTTCATCACTATAGGCAGAGCCAATCTTTACCATCTGAGTGCGATTTCTAAGGTAATCTTTGAAGATTTCCAATGCAATGCCACGCACACCCAAACACTCAAGCTTGGAAATAAGTTTGGGAACAGAGACTGTGTCAAAGGCTTTTGATAGGTCCAAGAATATTCCGACGCACTTTTTCCTACCATCCAGTCTCCTAGCAATAGATTGCGTTAGATCCAGCACTGCATCTTCAGTGGAGACTCCAGATCGAAAGCCGTACTGATTATCCGCTATTATTTTGTATTTATCAAGAAAGCTTCTTAGGTTTTGGTTAAGAATCTTCTCGAGAATCTTGGAAAGCGACGAAAGTACTGATATAGGCCTATAGTCCTTGACACAGCCTCTGTTTCCTCCCTTGAAAATAGGATGGACAATGGCCTTTTTAAGACAATCTGGAAAAATTCCTGTCTCAATGCAGAGATTGCAGATATATGTTATCGGCGATACCAGAACATGACGACATGTTTTAAGGAGCGAGGAAGAGATTCCGTCCCAGCCAACGGCGCAGTCATAGCGCATGTTTAATATTATGGTATCTATGTCACATTCATCAACTTTTTGTATAACAAGTGAATTGACTGGATTCGGTGTCATGTTGGAACTGGGATGTACGGTCTCGCGGTTTAAGTGCGCTTTATTGGGATCGCCAATTATTTTTGCAGCCATGTTTTTTCCTATGTTGCTGAAGAAAGAGCAAACATTATTGAGGGATGATGCAGGATTGTCGCATATTTGGAGCAGTTCAACCGGACTAGAGCATATTTTACCAGAATTGGTTATTTCCTTAATGGTTTTCCATAAAGCTTTGGGATTATTTTTTGATTTTTCAAGTTCACTCCTTTCATGAGTCCTCTTAAGTTTACGCAGTAGCATATTACAAAAATTCCAATAATAGTTATAATTATATTAAAAGTGTATCCATTGGCATCTAAATGAACCTCCTATTTTTTTGAGCCTGGTTACCGGAACACTAATTTGTGTTTATTACTAGTATTTACGTTATGAATATTACTACATTGGTTTAAAGTGTTCAAACATTTTTTTTATTTTTATGAACATACAAAATGTTTTCAAAAATGTACTGAGATAGTACAGTCAAAATATTTCTAATCATTTTCTATCATATGCAGTGACATAAAACCACTTATATCGTATTTATTAGCAACAAGAAAGGTGTATGATGTATAAATCCAAATGTTTTAACCGATTTAAATTAAATTATATTAATAAAATGTACTCCATATATCGAATGATTCCCTCGAGATTGCTAATATTGTAAATTGGCTATATCGGTATTTAATCACATGTAGTATATTACTGTGACAAAGACCTTGACCATGACGTTAAAGTAAGATTGTTTGATTCCTGTTCTAGAATGTGCAAGTGACAGCGTTAGACACGTTGTCTAGCGCTGTCTCTTTCCCACTGAAAGTAATATCGAAGTAATACTGCTATAAGGGATTGTAGTAGGCCCCAAAGTCTTTTCCCGCTATTTGTCCCTAGTTATACCTTTAAATCTGCGCAACGGATTTTGATGCGGTTTTTTTAAATATAATGATTCAAGAGGAAGCTTCATAATATATGTAGGTATAATACACGCGTAATTTATTTTGCAATGCACACGCCAATGCATCCGTGTGAAGCTGGGACGGGTCGTTAGTAAAACATACAGGCTGTTAGTGTAAACACCGTTTTCCTTAAAACCAGTGATTTGGTTTCAGTTATAGAACGTATATTCAATGAAAAAAAAAATACATTTTTTTTTTAGGAAAATCTCCATTTTTCCTCAAAATTATTTTACCATACACGCAAAACCAAATATGACGACTATAACGGAGCGCGGGAACACACAGAGCGCTAGTCCAAACAGGCCGCCGCGCCGCGCGCCTTGGTGAGCGAGCCCGCCGACACGACAACCCTTCGGCCCCTCAGTCTGTCGGCCGCCTCGCTATCGATCGCACGTCACGTTACGTTACGGTTGCTCGCAGCGCAGCGCCTGCGCCCGCGTCGCCCGGGCACGCAAATGTGTACCTAGGTTATTGTGTAGTGTGATTGTGTCGTACACAAACGTACAAGTACAGTGGACCAAAATGATTCGGCTTTACGCCGCGTCGGGTGATAACATAAACGAGGCTCGAAGAATGTACACAAAGTTATTCCCTGGACAATCTGTGCCAAACCGAGAAACTATGTTGGCGGCTACTCAAAGTGCGTGTGTGTGTGGGAACCAATAGCTGCCAGTTGAGCTTTAGGAACGCATACTGAATTTCTTCGCGGAGAACCCAGAGGAGAATACGAGGTACCCAATGATGTGGTTAGTTAAAACTTATGTTGAAAACTTGTTGTTAGGTCAACGTCCTTTGCAGTGGTTAGGTAACTCGAGTTAAAACTTATGTAGGTAGTTATAACGGAGCCCCAGGTCAACGTCCTGTGCAGTGTATTATCCATGAATTTACGGACGGTGTCGGACATAAACATTTTTTATTTTTATTAAAGAAAAATTGATTATTAATTTTTAAATTCAGATAAACATTTTTATAATTAAATCAACTACCCATGCTTTTAGTGACAACGGTGTTTACCCTTACAGGCGGTGTAACAGAAAATTGACTTGCAATGTTTACGTTGAGTTTTTAATGTTTGAGTGCAATAAGGTAGCAGGTCAAGCGCAATAAACCAGAAGGAGTTTCTTTTTATGGTGGTTAAAATAATCTAATGACGAATCTCGCTCTTGGGGGAAGCGGAAAACAGTGGCAGACTCTTAATAACTAAACGATAAACCCTTTTCCCCCTTAGCCTTTATCTCATTTCTTAGCGGTCAAACCAGATGGAGTAAGTCGCGAGACTACCTCGTTTAGCTCTTCGATCCTTTAGGTGGCAGAGGAGCTAACGAGATGTGTGGTGTAGCGTGTGTGTGCGCCTTCTTGTGGCGATGCTGGCGCGCAGTTGCTCCGATACAGTCGCGGACATTCCGCGGTTTTCGATAATCCGTTCAATGTGATTTTCTAGTTTAGTTTTCAGCTAATTATGCAGTAACAAGTGATAAAATTATTGGGTGGTAAGATGAAGGATTTAATCGTGGTTTACCTGGTATCAACATAGGAATAACAGTTTGAGATTTTCATGATGGAGGGATGTTAGCTGATACCATAACTTTGTTAATAGAATTCAAGTAAAAATATATTTAAATTTGCCAAAAATTAACAAGAAATCGTCTTTCCCTGAAGCTGAATCTCTAACTGAAGATAGAACGCTCTGTAACTCTTTGATTGTGAAAGCAGAATTGAGTGGACTTTGGTTGTGGAAGATAGAAGGAGGAATGTTATCATAAATAATATCTTGCTCTGGAACCGATGGCGGAGCTAGGCAATTAAGAAAAGAGTTCTTTAAATTTTGGGATATGCCAGAAAAATTAGAAGGAGTAATACCGTTTCGAAATTTTCTAATATTATGTTGGCAGACAATAGAAGCGTTGCCATTAGGCACACCCTTCACATATCATTTTGAAATTATCTTCTGACATATTATTTTTGTATTTTTTTTCCGGTTCCTTTCTGGCTATTTGAGAACATTCTTTATACATTAGAAAGCTTATGCATTATTCAACAAGGGTTTTAAACTTACCCTATAACCCATCCTCACCAAGTTTATATTTTAAACGTGACTGCTTCGGTAGACTAGGTGACCTAAGTGACCTAGGTGGGTGATATAAGAATTGGAAAGTAGTCGCGTCCGTAATAAGATGGCAAAGTGCACCATATAAAAGATGAAGCTAATGTAGGGGTGAAAAAACTGGCCAAGAGCGTGTCGGGCCACGCTCAGTGTAGGGACACAGTCCCGTCCGTCACAAATTTCTTTCAATGTAACAGAATCGAGAGATGGCGCTGTACCGGGTGGTACTGTAGGATTGCGTGAATCGATTTTAATCTTTTTGTTTTTTTTTTTATTTGAAAGAAGATACGCTCAGGATATTAAAAAAAGTAAAAAAAAAATGCTTGCGGTTAAATTACAAAATTAGTTCAGAAAGATTTTTTATTTTTTTTCAAAAACTGTTCATCTTATCAAGTTCAAAATAATTTTCCTAGAAAGCTTTTAAAAAGTTCTACTATTGAGATTTTTTTCATATTTTCTAAACATATGGTTCAAAAGTTAGAGGGGGGCTTTGTTTTTTACGTTTGGAGCGATTTTTTACAATATCCTGGGGGCTTAGACAAAGTCACATTCTCACTAACGATAACGAAATTCGAAACTCCAAATGTATGGAACTGACAAATGCCTTCGAAAAGTCACGTGGTCAAACGTTTTTGATTCGCTAATTGTTATTAGTTGTTTATACGTCAAATTGGACGTTTTAATTCGTTAACCATAGCCAAGAAGTTGTTATTTTATCGAACCAACACTTCGACTTATCGATATGTTAGTCGATGTCACTTTGTCTACCATTTTGTGGTCGACATCGTTAAGGCGAAATCGAACTTAGAAATGGATTCGACACGGACCGATTGCCACTTGTCTAGGGCCCCTGAAAGCCTTCGCCCAGCGCTTCGACTGCCAGTACGTGTATCACTGTGACATGGCACACGTACGGGCTAATGTGGAAATATTGTTTTAATTAATTTGATTTGTATTTTATATTGTATTCTGTCTATGTTTATTCTAAGTTATGTCATGAGTTGTAATTGGTCCTTGTTTGCAATAATTATTTCATTACTCATACTCTGAAAGTAGATGTAAAGTTGCCTGCGGACCGGGTTGGAAGTTGTACTTTTCCTCACTAGGGAGTTTTACTTTCAACTGACAGCTGTCTAAATATTAAAAAAAAATCTATTGAACCGTGAACCAAATTTCTATACTGCCAGTACAATTGAAATATCATAAAGATAGGAATAATTTAAGAATACATTTTTTATGACTTTATTTTGATTTACTTAAAATGTTTCATTAAAACTAATAGGTATACATTTGAGAAAAATGTTGACCTGACCCATTTTTACAATGATAAAATGAAAAATATTGACTGAAAACCCAGCAAGCAATGAACAAAAAAAAAATGGCGGGTAAATGGTAGTCTCTCTATAATCTGTGGTCGAGTTGATCTTTTTTGTTTTTTTTTTTCGAGATACATAGTTTTGTTTACATTTTGTTAAATCTCTGTTATAAGAAATTTGTATTAACACGATAAGTTCTTCTTATGAGGAGAAAACCGCTTACCGCCTAAATCAAAAGAAATATACCTACCTAAAAACATACGAAGACCTTTGATGACGACCTCGATATTACCTCGTATTGATACCTCGTATTCGTAATGAAAAGCACAGTGTTTACCTCGGGTTCATGAGTTATTTTGTCCCTCGAACTATTTAGCGACCTCGCTCTCGCTCGGTCGCCAAGAAATTTCTTGGGCCTGAATAACTTGTTGTCACCCCTCGTATAACAATGTACTATTACGGGGCCCTTAATAATTTTTAAATACTTATCCAACAACATATCACACGTTATGGTAGAAATGAAAAAAAAATCACACTCCACTTTACGTGTAGGGGAGGTACGCTAATAAAACATTTTTTAACATTTTTGTTTGCACTTTGTTGGCGTGATTGATATACATATTGATACCAAATTTCAGCTTTCTAGTGCTAACGGTCACTGAGATTCACTGCGTTACAAATGAAAAAAAAAAATTGAGTACCCGCTTTGAACTGTCATGTTTTCTTATGAATACTTATAGTTTATTAAAAATACATACAAAATTTCCATTCATCACGTCTCATTTTTCTTCCTTAAGAATGTGCCAAATTTTACTAAAAATTTAAATGCTAAAACATATTTTAAAGAAAATTAGTTAAATCAACCAGATTTTTTCACATTAACCAAGTTTAATTTTAATATTAAGGTTAAAAAAAAAATGATCGCAAAACTTTAACTTTTTCTTTTGTGCTTTGAATGATCTCGTTTTAAACGCCAGCAGTAATCGCCTAGCATAGTTTTGTCCCAACGCCCTTGAAATCGTTCTTCAAGCTTCTTTACATCCTGGTGGAACCTCTCACCTTGCTCATCACTGACTGCACCAAGATTAGATGGGAAAAAAGAAAAGTGAAAATGAAGGAAGTGAATTTTTAACGAAATTCTGCTACCCAACTTTTTATATGCTTCTAACATGTTGTCAACTAGCTTTTTCGCCCCTGCGGTTCCCTAAAAACCCTTTAATAACTGCTTTCAGCGATAACCAGGCATCAAATTCCTTGTCAGAAAGCTTTTTCTCAAAATTTGGGTCTTTCATCAATGTGGTAATAGAAAAATAATTTGGCATGTACCTCGAAAACTAGACGTGATAGATACCACATATGTTTGGAACATTTAATCTGTGACTCATTAGCTATTCATTTCAGCTAACACTTACGTGGGTATCAAAATCGTGTAACGCAGTGATTATCCGCGGACGGACAGAGAGATATGAGACAGACAGACTTGGCGAAACTATAAGGGTTCCTTGTTGACTGCGGAACCCTAAAAATGGAAAGATCTATTGAAGTCAAGGTTTTCTTTTGGCCTTTTACGTCTAGTTGGAGAACCGGAATTTAATACAGAATTATTATGTTCGTCAAATTTATCTAATAGCATGTCACCACTATATGATGAAAGAGTAAAACCCCAAGAAATATGGTGACAGTTGAAGTCATCTAAAGTTAAGAACGGACGAGGAAGAATAGATACAACACTGTTGAATTATTGTAAGACTGACGAAGAAGGAGAAGGAATGTATATATAAACAATACAAGTATATATATATATATATTAGTTGTGCAGCTACCACAGAAAAAATATGAAATAAGGGAAAGGATAGAGGACAATAAGAGACATTATTGTTGTGTCAGTAAGAGGCAAGTCTGATGGGTGCAGACTTATCATCTCATGGGCAAGAAAAAGCATTGATTTTTAATTATCTTCTTCAACATTACAAGGATCACCAGTGTGTTCCTGGACACACTTGTAACGTTTAGGCGTTTACCTACATTGAATTTTGGTAATCCCTAAGCGATAGCAATCGTAGCACTAGTTAGTGAGATACACATAAAGCTCTACAGAAAATGAGTTGTAAACTCACTCAAAAGTCCGGGACGAACACGAGACGCCCTAGAAAAGTGCCTGAGGTAACAGAAACTGCGAGCAACAGCAAAACAGAAGAGATGTTACGCAAACCAGCAACATCAAAGCGTTCCAAAGAACCACAGCAAACGTTACCGTGGACTTTCTAAAAGAAAATTGACAATAGTTGCATTACAAATTACAAAAAACACAAGGCGGACAGCACAGGGATATCGACAATCTACTTGTAAAATAAACTTGCAAGCTGTACTTATCAATGTTCTATATATATTCCACAAGGAAGAAAATAAACTAGAGTATCATTGTGCACTAAATAATTATAGAGGTAGTAGATATAGTCGAAAGCATTGTGAAGGGCAGCCACCGGGGAGCCGGAGGAAAGCAGACTGGATGCCGTCTTATACATTCATTACGACTTGTAGGTATCGGCCTTATTGCTTCTGATTGAATGTAATTACAAGCATTCATAGGTCGACTTGAGGAATATTCTGTATTGATTAGTTTGCGTTTTTAGCGAGTGGCAACGGGAACGCGTGTACAGCAGCCTGTGACCACCCCAAGTGTGACCCTGTAACTCTGCGACCCAGAAGTTGGGGTCACAGCGTGGTAGTGTGAGCTGTGCTGTGTGTGCACAGTCACCAGCATGGAAGTTGAGGTCACAGGCACAGTCGGCGGGTCCTGTGCGCCAATTTGCGTGTGACTCCGCGGCTAGGAAGAAGCGTGGTGGCGAGTGCTGCGCCCGTGACGCGCTAAGTATAACCTCACAGCCTGGAGCGAGGTGACACGTCGCGGCGGCGTGTGCTTGTCTATTTCTTTATTTGTTTTAAATAGACAATCGAAGCCAAATGCCAATTAACCTATATCTAATTAATTTAACTCAGTTCTTACTTCTCACAAAAATTCAAACATTCTGTCATTATCATCTTCTATTCATCCGCAAATAAATTAAGACCTGTGTTTGAGTTGAGGAGATCGTTAGCTCTATATGTTATTTTCTGAACTCCACTTATATACTGAATTAATGTCTGCTCGCAGGGCTTGGCAATCGAGCTCAGATTTTATTTCATAAAATAGTTTTAGGTCATCAGCATATAAAAGGGATCAATTGGCAATCGCAGCCACACATCAGGGCGGTCATTAATCATTAAGATGAAAAGGAAAGGGCAGACTTCCGAACCTTGACTCACACTCGAGCGAGTGTGCTATGGGATGGGACTGACTCATACTCATACAAACCTCATCTGATTAATTGTTGTCGGTCCCGCAAATAAACCGCAAGAACTCGTAGAAGCCCTGGAGCGACACCTATCGCGCTGAGCTTTGATAGCGACACGTCATTGTCTACTATGCTGAACACCTTTTGGAAATTAAACAACATGTACCTGGTTTCTACGATCAAGACTAGTAGATACGTAATTAACTAGTGTAAGTAGATTAGTATTGACTGATTTTTCGCGCAAGCCACGCTGCTCATTGCACAGAAACTGTGTCACTTGCTTGTAAATTCATTGGTGCAGGACATTCTCGGACACTTTCGCGGGAGAACATAGTATCGCTATTGGACGATAATCGACTGAACATTTATTAGAAGATGGCGGCATGGCAGTCGCACGTGATATCTGCCATAGCTAAATTGAAAATGTGTTTTAGGGGTTGAATTACGAATTCCTGTCTGTTTTTTATGAACCAAGGAGGTTACCGGGACCAATTGAACTATCAGGTTTTGGTTTCCTTATTCCGTTACATAAATCACTTTCAGTGATGCTCACAATGTTAATGTAGTTGCTATTATTACTGTTGCTTGGATTAGCTACATTCCTAAGGTCTAACTTTGGCATTTCTTTGGAAGACGTTCTCGAAATAATCTGCTAACTACTCAGCAGCTGCTACGCCTCTGTGCATTTTACTTTTGCGAGTAACGCTTGGCCCAAACCCGCCTTTTGATTTAAGGTCAAATATCCTGCCAGAATTCTTTGGGGTTTTTTCTAATGTTCTCTTCGGTGCACCTCATATAGGTATTAGAAGCTGATATACGAGAGTTCAGACTAGACTTATATTCAGAGAATTGCTAATTATAATAGTACACACACATCTGCTCTTTTTCCAGGTAGAATATCTTCTGGTAAGGTATTTCGGCGTTTTTTTTTTAAGGACACAGGCGACAAATAGACTGTAGGCAATGTCATAGAAAGCTTGAGTTATCTAAGTACACGGGTTATCAAAACCAATCGAACGATATGATAATTATATAAATCCGTTCAGTGGCTTGGAAGATATGAGGTAATAAAGAATATTACAAACATTTGTACATTCAAGATACGCGCGAAAAACATAACCCTTCTTGCAGTCGGGTAAAGAGAAATGTTAGGCGAGTACCTCACTGCTGTGCATAGACGGTCTATTTCAGCGATACGTCAGACCGACTCGCGTCTGACGCTGGTTTTCCAAGAAACCTGTCCAAGCACGCGTGCCGACTGAGAAAGAGGTTAAATGCTCGGCTGATTGAGTTTTTAGGATAAGGTATTTAAAAAGGAAGAAACGGAACCCTTATCTGATCAGTTTGTTGTCCGTCTGTCAGTCTGTCTGAGCAGACCGAGTCAGAGTCAGAGCTTGAGAACGCGGAGGTATCGAGTTGTTTGCACATTTTCAGTGTATGGTCCTTTGTAGCGGTAAGAAATGCAAACTTCAAAGTTAACAGAAAAAAAAGATATGGTCGTTTATGTTGCAAGAAAATACGTTTTTGATACTCAAGGAATCAATTCAATTCAATTCAATTCTTTATTGTTATAAACACATGTGTTACCTATATAAGATCTTACAAATAGTTTTATAAGTGCACATGGACCCTGTCGAGCACAGCAATTTTATAAAATAAGGTAGGTAGTAGCACAAATTAGAAAAAAATAAAAATAAAATAACGTTGGATATACTACAAATTGAATGAAATAAAATACAAAATATGACTAACACAGGCAGGACATAAAAATAATAAATGCCGAAAAGTCATTAAATGTCTAAATACATTTGTCATTATCAAAAGTAAAATCATTATAAAGGTCAACAAAATTTATGTTAATTACTCAATATCAAAAATGGGTGCATATGGGGCCCCACCACGATCTTCGGGGCCCAAGTCAACCTCCCCTGCAAGTTGGGGCACCTGCCGAACAGCAGACGAGGCTCTGGCGCTGGCTTTCCCTCTTAGGGTTGGTGTCAGACGGTAGTCGCTCCCGTAAAGGCCATAAAAGCCAAAAAAAAAAATGGAAAGAATAGGAAAGACATTTAGCGGACCCCGGGCACCGAGGTGAAAGCCAAGGTAGCAACCGGGACGGGCGCTAGGTTGATGATGACTCAATATCAAAAATGTTAGTTTCTATGTTAAGTCAAATTCAATAGATTCTTGCAAAATACTGAAAGATTTTATTTTTGGAATGTTATTAATTAATTCAATACAAATGTTAAAATAGTTAAATTCATTATAATGTCAAAATTCAAGTCATTATAATTAGGTATCAAGATAAATTCATTGTAAAAGTCAAGAAAAAAAAAACTATATGAATGTCAAGTTAGATCATTAAAATTATAAAAGTTACAAATACCAAAATTATTAATTACAAATGTCAGGATAATTTATTACAAATGTCAAAAAAAAAATACATTTATTTAATACAAATTTCAAGATTAGGGATATAGACATATTCATTATAATGTTAAAATTAAATTAATTATAATTGTCAATATAAGTTCATAATAATTGTCAAAAATAAATTCATTGTAAATGTCAAGAAAAAAAAAAATCATGAATGTCAAATTCGATCATTAAAAATACAAAAGACACAAATACTAAAAATGATTAATTACAAATGTCAAAATAATTCATTTAAAATTTCAAAATAATTCACTGCAAATGTCTAAATAATTTATTACAAAATGTCCAAAAATAATAAAATTAAATGTCAAAAAGAAAAAAAATATGTATATAATAATATAGAGAAAATAAAAATCATAACGTCAAAAATAAATTCTTTGAGAATGTCAATAAATCCACCATAAATCATTTTAAGCGAAACTTGAAAAAGCTGTAAATATTTAAAGGCCAATATAGGTATATATTATGTTTTAAAATCATCATCAAAGAACTGTTTCATTGAATAATAACATTTATCAACTAGCAACTTTTTAAGTCGTCTAATAAATATTCTGTCACTTTCCTCGTTTTTGATGTTTTTGATGTCATTCGGTATTTTATTGTATATTTTAATTGACGCTACATGGGACTCAAACTATGTAGTTTTAACTTGGATGGAGGTATGACAAGAGTGTATTGAAATTGTGAACGCAGTGCGTAGCGGCGAGGTTGATCTATATTTTTTTATTAGAAGTTGGGGTTCTGTCTAACAAATTTACAGTTTTCTGAAATATAAATTGATGATAATGTAAGGGTTTCTAGTTTACGGAAATGTGGTTTACAAGTTTCCTCTTTATTAATATTTACTATTATTCGAAGACATTTTTTTTGTAGGATAAACAAATCATTGCTATCTACACTGTTTCCCCAGATAATTATACCATACGAAAGCCAGACGTATGCGTACACATAATAAGCAGATTGCGCAGTTTTAAGGTCGGTTGATTTTTTAAGCTCAGATTTTCAATCAAAATTCATATAGAGTCCTTCCCATTGCCCCTCAATTTTGAAATTCGGCACAAATTAGGGTCATATAGCACAGATATAGGAAAAGATCTGAAAACAGTAAATTTGTTGTTACGTTAAAAAATAGTACATTGTTATACGAGGGATGAAAGTTAGTTATTTAGTCCCGAGTAGGGTTGCCATCCATCCGGGTTTCCCCGGATTTGTCCTAGTTTAGAGGGCATCCGGGGAGCGTCCGGGGAAGGTTTCATTTGTAGACCGAGTTTAAAAAAAAAAATATAATAAAAAAAATAGTTTTGTTAAAATAATTAATGAATAAAAAAGGTGACTTATGACATTTTCCAACTGTTTCTTATTACATTGAATATGTTTAAAAGATCTTGTTGATATGTCCAGCTTTCGGGCTCTAAAATCCGGGGTTTACACGCGTCTTGTCCTGTTTCCCAAATTTTAGAGATGGCAACCCTAGTCCCGAGAAATTTCATGGCGACCGAGCGATAGCGAGGTCGCTAAATAACTCTTGAACCCGAGGTAAACACTGTGTTTTTCATTACGAATACGAGGAAAATAAAAATAATAAAAACCTGAGTCGTTGTCAAAGGTCTTCGTATGTTTTTAAGTAGGTATATTTCTTTTGATTTAGGCGGTAAGCGGTTTTCTCCTCTTAAGAATATTGCGTTAAATCCATAACTGAAGCTGATGAACTTATCGTGTTAGTAAAAAATTCTTATAACAGAGATTTAGCAAAATGTAAACAAAACTATACCTCGAAAAAAAAAAACAAGAAAGTCGGCCACAGATTATAGAGAGACTATCATTTACCCGCCAATTTTCTTTCTTCACTGGTCGGCTAGGCTGGCTATTCAGTCAATATTTTTCATTTTATCATTGTAAAAATGGGTCAAGTCAACATTTTTCTCAAATATATATATTAGCTTTAACGAAATAGTTGAAAGTAAATTAAAATAAATTCAAAAAGTATTCTTAAATTATTCCGGTCTTTATATTATTTCAATTGTACTGGCAGTATATAAATTCGGGTCACGGTTCAATAGAAATGTCAAAATAGAACTACCTAGTATAAAACTACTACAAGGAAACACTGAATAACTGCCAAAATATATATTTAATCAATCACTTTACATTAATTTGAATAAATACGTTAACGGTTTCTAACCCTAAAATATTTAAAAAATGACAGTTGAGGAGAAGTTCCTCCCAGTCTGCCGACTAGTGTCGCCCCACCATTGCTCCGGAAGTTTCAACGGACCAATAGTAGCACGACACCAGTGTGGCCAGCTTAAATAAATAACAAATAAATCGACTATTACTAAAATCATAATTCTACTAACATCAAAATAATTATATCTATATCTAAATAGTTATATTTAACTAATTTTACGAAACAGTCTTCGTCCGTCTGCGCGGCGACAACATCCGGCCGTCCTGCGCACGCATCCGACCCCGGATAGCGTCCCAGTCTGGTGCAATTGCTGTGAACAAAATACATGTGTTAAGTCACGTTTTAGGCACTGAAAAATGTAATAAAGTTGATTTTAATCGTGTCTCCTCTGCTATTCCATCGACGGCCAGCAAAAAAGGACACCAAATCAAAAGATTTATTGACATGACATATGTTGGTATTCAGATGCAATCCATAACTGTTCCATCAGCGGTCAGCTATTGAATTGATTAGACTTTGCAGTTCACCCTAGGCGATGCCTTTGGCCAACCCTAGATATTTTACCACAAAATCCAATACTGTTAACAACAGATCTATTTTACACGAATAAATACTGTTGTCCGAAATACCAAAATATGTTTGAAGCAAATGCACTAGACAGCATTATAAGCATTATAATAGTAAAATGTGTAAGAAACATTTATAATGTGTATAAATAAAATCATTAGTAATTGGAGTAAATAAATACCTGACAACATCTTAGGCCATTTCTAGGTTTTCAGGATCGAGATCGGCCAATTTGATCCAAGGTTTCATATTTTCAGCACATGTGGTCCCCTCGTAACATTTGGTCGTCCTTTCGGCTCCGCGCATATCCTTTACTTTGTAGCGATCATGTCCTAAAATTTCTGTCACCTGGAAGGGCCCTTTGAACAGTGGTAATAATTTGGTACTTTGCCCGTCATCCGATTGACTGGGAATTTTTATAACCACCAAATCGTTAACACTATACTGATGGGCCTCTTTCCGTTTGGAATCGAAAGCCTGCTTTTGTTTGTCTGCACTAGCCTGGATGCGACTGTTAACATTACTCCTCAATAATGTGACATCGACAGATTGATCCTCTTGTGTCAACATGTCAGTATCAGTTTGGAG
The DNA here is from genome assembly GCA_029852875.1 of Mythimna loreyi. NCBI lineage: Eukaryota > Metazoa > Arthropoda > Insecta > Lepidoptera > Noctuidae > Mythimna > Mythimna loreyi. Next base: position 24,247,751 of record CM056785.1, read on the forward strand.
CCGATATCCAAAGAATATTTCGCTCGGTATGGCTGAAGTTGTTTTGTTAATGGTACTGTTAATCCCTTGTTGTATGTTAGTCTATATATCTATATATGCGTATCCCATTTATCATAACTTGTGTTAGCACCCATACTTCTTAAAGCGTCCAGGATAGTACGATTATAGCGTTCCACCTGACCGTTAGAGCGTGGGACAGCAGTGGCTATTACATGTTGTCGTATATTTTTATCCTGGCAGTATTTAACGAATAATTTAGACGTGAAAGAACTTCCAGCATCGCATATGATACGTTTGGGATTGCCAAAAACTTTATTAATTACAGCTTGACTTTTAGTGTTACGAACAGGTGATATAAATACAAATTTGGTAAATGAATCAACAGTCACAAAAAGGTAGGTATTTTTACGTGTAGTCTTTACAAATGGACCTAGATGGTCTATATGCAATGTGTGGAAAGGCTTTGCGTACTTGGGTATAGGATACAGTTTTCCTTCCTTTTTGCCATTAATATTTTTATAGTAGATACAGTTAATACAATTTTTAATATATTTGGACACAATTTTCTTAATTTTGGGAAACCAATAACATGACTTTATTCTCTCAATTGTTTTATCCACGGCAAAATGGCCTAGATCATCATGATTGGCTTTAATAATCTGCCAAATACATTGTTTAGGGACAAGCCATCGTCTACCATAGTCGGTCCGTCGATATACCTTATTACCTAATAGCTCATAATCATTAAATACTTTCTTGTTAAGCTCGGCCTGACCTGACTAATATTTCTCTAATTGTACAAATATTTGGGTCTTGTAATTGAACTGATAACATCCAATCTGCTTCAGTAATAACCAACACACTTTCATTGCATATGGGGGTAGAGTCTGTATCAACCGAATTCCGGCTCAAAGCATCAACATGTTGCATTTGAGCTCCTGGTTTGTGCATAATCTCAAACGTAAATTCTTGGGTAAGTAAAACCCACCTACCAATTCTAGAATTAATTTCTTGTTTATTAATTGTATATTTAACAGCGTTACAATCTGTATAAATTTTGAATATAGATCCTAATAAATAGTGACGGAATTTTTGAAGTGCAACAACTATAGCTAAAAATTCCAATTCATAGGAGTGATACCTTTTTTCTTCATTAGAAGTCTGTCGACTATAAAAATAAATCGGTTTTTCCCCTTTATCAGTCAATTGAACCAGAATGCATCCTATGCCATCACGACTGGCGTCTGTGTACAAAATAGTAGGTAATTTGGGGTCATAAATATTTAACATGGCGTTCTGTAACAATTCTTCCTTTAATTTATTTATGGCTGAGACTTGTTCAGATCCCCATTCCCATGTGATGTCTTTCTTCAAGAGCTTTGTCAACGGTTTTGCTATAAGAGCGCAATTTTTTATAAACTTTCTAAAATAATTAATGAGGCCTAGGAATTGTCTCACTTGGTGCACGTTATTTGGTTCAGGATAATCCTCTACTGCTTTTAATTTCTTTTTACCTGGACGTATACCGTCTTCAGATACGTCGTACCCAAGAAAGTTAACAGAGCTCTGGAAAAAGTGACATTTCTCTAAATTTATTGTCAAACCATTATTTTGCAAAATTTTTAATACTTCGTCTAATAGTTTAACATTGTCATCTATCGATTCTGTAGCTATTAGTAGATCATCCATGTAACAAATAACTTTATCAAAGCGTAGTTTACCCAAAACCGTGTTCATTAATCTTTGAAATACTGACGGTGCATTGCACAATCCAAATGGCATCCTTTTAAACTCTAAATGACCGTCTGGGGTAATGAAAGCAGTTTTATAAATTGAATTTTCATTTACATTAATTTGATAATAGCCACATTTTAAATCAATTGACGTGTAGCATACATCGTCTAAGTTTATCAATAAGGTCATCTACAATGGGCATTGGATACTTTTCTTTTACAGTTATTTTATTTAAAGACCTGTATTCAATGCACATACGTTTTTCGCCTGAAGGTTTGTCGACTAATAAAACCGGACTGGCATAAGCGGAATTACTTTCACTAATTATATCATTTTTCAATAAATCATCAATAATTTCCCTAGTTGCTGCCTTCTCGGATTCAGACATACGGTACGGTCTTTGGTATACAGGTTTATTTGTTGTTAACTCAATATCTAATTCGACACAAGATGTTTGTCCTAACGATTGTAAATCTTTTGAAACAACCCGAGGGTATTTAGAAAATATATCATTTAATAGCGAGGCGTGTTCCACAGAATCAGAATTGAACATGGATAACTCTATCAAAGCCACGTGTTCATTACTTAAAGGGCAAAAAGAAAGGCTGTTACCTACTCGTGTATACATAATTTTTTTATCCTCTGTAAAATTTCTACCAATTAAAATAGGACAGCCAGCTAATTCGTCACAAATATATAGGATTACATTAAGCTCAGCTTTGTCGATCATAATGTTAACCTGTACTCCATGAGTGACCTTGGAGCAGGAGTCCGTTTTAAATCCGGTTAGTAAAACCGACTTATTTAACTGAAAAACAGAAAGGTTTAACTCACGTGTCAAAGAAGACGTTATTAGAGAACAACTACTACCCATATCAATGAAAGCTTGTCGTTTATATCCATTAACGACAATATCCTTGTAAAATTTGTCTTTAGAAGTAGGCTCAGCAATAAACTTAACCTCACTTTCTTTTTCAGATTTTACTCTAAGCTTAGATCTACAAGCAAGCTCTAAATGACCAAATCGATTACATGAATTACATTTGACATTATCTTTTTGACTACAGGTAGGCTTTTTATGCCCAGATTCACCACAGCGAAAACATGTTATGTTTGTACTAACATTGGAATTAGAACTATGTATTGATGCTCCATTAGAGCTTGAAGAGCTTTCTGTCTTTTTATCTACATTAATATAACCTGAGCGTGTTGAATTTTTATTGTATAGGCTGCTATGCTTCTGGGCGGACTTTTGTTCACAGTCAACATAATTTTTTCCGTGCAAAAATGAGGCCAATTCATCGCAATATTTAAAATTACCAGCATCTGCGGCAGTGCTTATATTTTTATCGCCAATTGATCCTACGATAACCGAAATAATGTCTTGTTCAGAAAACGACAACCTCATTTTATCAATTTTGCCTTTTTGTATAAAGTAAAATTCATACAATGATTGACCGTCCACAGGTTTTGTTTGAATTAAGTCTTTTAACAAACTATACATATTACGTTTTATTTGAAAGGTATCTAACAGTGTATTTCGCCAATCCCGCCATTTCCAGGACGTCCACTGAGTTTTATTTTTTTAAAGTGAGTCGTACCAGGTTTTAGCAGTATTGCGTAATTTTTGCAACGCTTGGTATTGTAAAACACGATCAGACCAACGGAAAGAACGAGCATTGGCTTCTACAACATTAATCCACATTTCAATATCGTCCACTAATGGGTCAAACTCAGGAATAACCGATGATAAAACAACATTCTGACTTACTGCGGGAGACGCACGCCTGGTGCGTCTCCTTTTCTTTCGCCTGCGTCCATCAGAGCTGCTCGACGAAGGTGAACTTGATCTTGAAGACGAGCTACTCGTATCACTCGTACTGGATACTTTTCTCCCTCGAGTGCGTTTGTGGCGTCGCGGCATATTAGGGCGCGTTTTCGTAACACTTCTGATATAAAACTACTACAAGGAAACACTGAATAACTGCCAAAATATATATTTAATCAATCATTTTACATTAATTTGAATAAATACGTTAACGGTTTCTAACCCTAAAATATTTGAAAAATGACAGTTGAGGTGAAGTTGCTCACGCTGTATTCGCCAACAAAGTGAACGACCTCCTCCCAGTCTGCCGACTAGTGTCGCCCCACCATTGCTCCGGAAGTTTCAACGGACCAATAGTAGCACGACACCAGTGTGGCCAGCTTAAATAAATAACAAATAAATCGACTATTACTAAAATCATAATTCTACTAACATCAAAATAATTATATCTATATCTAAATAGTTATATTTAACTAATTTTACGAAACAGTCTTCGTCCGTCTGCGCGGCGACAACACTAGTTTTTTTTAAATATTTAGACAGTTGTCAGTTGAAAGTAAAACTCCCTAGGGAGGAAAATTACAACTTCCAACCCGGTCCGCAGGCAAATTTACATCTACTTTCAGAGTATGAGTAATGAAAAAAAACTTTTTTGACGGGAAGTTATCTGTCTGTCAAGACCCTTTATCTCGAGAACGTATAGAGGTAGCGACTTGAGATTCAAACAATAAACTTTCCTAAATCTACAGTCCCTAGAAACTGTAAAAAATAATATCAATAATTTATGGCTCTGGTATATGTGGTAACATAGGAATGGGGTAGGTTGTTTAGTCAGTAAGAGTCTGACACTGTTTCCCGCTCCACCAAAGGGTAGGATTCGTCATTGGATGTTTTTTACCTCCCATAAAAAAAGCCCGTGCCTACGGTGGCTGGATATTGAGATCGAATTCCCAGCGGCATCAGACTCTCAGAGAAGTGAGCTCTGTTGCCTTATGTGGTCGCTCTCCTCCTTTGCTAGCATTACTGCTTCGCAAAAAGAAGGCGACCGCCTGCCACTGCTCCTCCCTCCAGACCATGGCCTCTACCTAGACCAGGCTCAAGAGATCGCCGCCGCCGATCGCCCCCACGAGATAATTTATAGGTTTACGTGTGTGTGTTTTCATGTTTAATGGATATTTAAACTACAAATAATAACTAAGTGTCATTTCACTTTTGTACGTAATATAATGATACATTACTTAGTTATGTCTTTTACATATCTCATGTCTGTTCAAAATATAATTAATATTACTGTTTACTCATCGATGAATTGTCAAAACCAGTCCCCCATACAGGGAACCTAAAAGATACAGTGTGTTTTGTAAGATGTTGATGTCCGATGTCGTCGCGCTAACTAGCATGCAGAGTACTGAGCTGTCTGCACGTCTGGACCACGAGTGTAATGGGCGCCATTGTGCTTCGCTCAATACTATCGCTGGGTGCAACAATTGAACGACGCGCTTCGTCACGTTCCCATTAGATATGGCGCCGGGACAATAATACAATACAATAGTTAAATAAGACAGACACCACTAAAAACGACACAGAAGAAACATAATCGTTGGAAAAATAAATATTAATATTCATTTATTTATGTGCGCATATTTTCCTCATGGCATGCGGTATCGCGACGGCTGGGCGCGGGCCTCTGATTGTTGTGTTGCGGCGGCGACTGCAGGCTCGCGCTGTGCCGCGCGGGTGCGGCGCGCGCCGGTGGCGACCCGCTAAAACATTCAAGTCGTTGGCGTAACAGGACCAATACATAATATTTGCTGTATTCATGACTGAATAGGCTGTATTTACATACAGCCTGTGTACTCATACGAGTATAACGAATAAAGAATATAGGAGTAGGTATACTGCCGTGCTACCGAAAAAGGGCACAACTAACATTTTTTGTCAAAATGAGTTATATATATATTCGGAATCAGGAAAAAAAGGCCTATTTGCCTGATTTTTTGTGGATTTTTAGCTGCAAAATAAACAGAGATAGCATAAGCTTAAAGGGCACAACTACATCATTTTTTAAGTTTTATTACAATAAAAAGGCATATTGTATGATGTGACTTTTATTTTACCTTTTTACTATCGATGAATTAATTCTAATATTTTCTGTACCTATATATTCATTTTAATAATTTACGATGAAAAGACACAATTAAAAAAATATGCCTTTTCGTCGTAAAATGTTAAATTTTTTACTCAAAATTTTACATTGAAAAGGCATATTTGGTTATATGTGCCTTTTCAACATAATATTGCTCCTTTCTTGTTATTTTTTATGTTAAGTTAAAAAGAATTATGCTAATTATTAAATATATCCATTTAAATTAAAAATATAATATTGCTATCGTTGTGTACATACCAAAAAAACACAATTTTTTACATTTTCACAATTTTGAAAAACATATTTTAAACGTGTTTATTTTTACAAAATTCAAAAAATATTTTAAACTCGATTTTCTCAACATTTGTAAAATGTTAGTTGTGCCTTTCTTAATAACGACGGCAGTATAAGTATAAGGCGTATATCACCACTGCTCTCAAAACTTTGAAGGAAAACATCGTGAGGAATCCGGCTTTATATCCGCTTCCGGCGGTTCTAGAACCAAAAATTCGAAGACATGTGACATCCACCAATCCACACTGGGCCCGCGTGGTGGATTATAGCCCATTCCCTCTCTTAGAGAGGAGGCCTGTGTCCCAGCAGTGGGAACATTAAAAAAAAAAGGCTGATGATGATGAAGTATATGAAGTAACCAATGTCACCTATTTCTTCGCGCTCAAAGGCCTGACTGAGAATGAAAATAGTGAAATTGGTAGATCGTGCTCTGGTATAGTACATAGGGTTCCTTATATCTCCGGAGTATGTTCACTTGGGATAATAATTCGCTACTTTCACGCAGGCGAAGACGCTGATAAAAGTTAGACATGCATGTAGAGTAAGTCGTGTAGATTTATTTCTCTACAGCGAACTCCCTCTATCTCTGGTACCGAGTTGATAAAAAACCGTATACACAAGTCTGCTTTCCCTCAAGCTGTGATAAAATCAAACTAACTGAATTAAATTAACGACAAAAAAGATACAGCCGTTTATGTCGCAAGACTCGGCGAGACACCTACAGTTTCTTTTTACATTCTCAAGGGAATCTTAATTTGTAGGTACTTTCCGCAATGAACCAAGCTCTAGGGTAATACATCTTAAAACTGTAAATGTTTAGTGACGTCAAAAAAACACATTTTAGATTTGTTAAAATCTACGAGACACTATTCAAGATTTGATTTGGATACAATAGCATTGTATAATGTAGAAGCACTTTGTAAATTTTGTAAATGTGAAGTACCATGGAGCATTTTTCGCTAGGTTGCAACTTATTTGACATTCGAGCATGGCAGCTGAGAGTTTGTCATGCTCTCTCAAATGTCTCGCTGATGGTGGCGCGTGTGTTGGGTCATTCTGTTCCCTCTAAAATGGTTGAGCGGAGTGGGGCTGATACATGCGTCATGCTCGTGAACGGGTGCCGTCAGTTGAGACCGGTCATCTCTTGGCTGCTAGGCGCTTATTTGAATTTTTTTTTATTATTATTATTTTACTTTTTGTTAAATACCGCTACATCGTGCTCGCATATTAGAATCAACATTTTGTAACCAAGTAATATGTAAATATAAATTTTGATTTAAAAGAGTGCCCATGGAGTTTCTTGCACGTTCTTCTCCATAGGAGTCTACGCCTTGGAACGTGCAAACTAGCTTCAATTTTGACATTTCAAAAGTGCCTGTAAATGGTCTATTTGAAATAAATGAGTTTGACTTTGACTTTGACTTTGACTTTGAATTATTTACGTAAGTTAATTTTTACGTAACTCGCGGTGCGCGAAAAAATAACACCGCTATAGTGGCGCCAGTTTTTTTTTTTATGGTAGGTAAAAATCATCCAATGACGAATCCCGCTCTTGGGCGGAGCGGGAAACAGTGTCAGACTCTTACTGAGTAAACAACCTACCCTGCTCTTCCCTTGCCTTATTCCCAGAGCCCCGGTATAACGCTTTCGCACGAACCCTCAGCTCCAGGAGGCTTCGACCCTGAAGGGTGTTTACTGACAACTCCTTGAGGCGCGCGGGAACAGTGCGCGCCGTTGACGATCGGCCTCCTCCTTCACTAGCATTACTGCCTCGCAGAAGATGGCGACCGCCTGCCATTCCTCTTCGCTGCGGACCGATCACCCCCACGAGGACACGGCGATGCTCATTCAGTTTGAATGCAGTTGACACGACTGCAAACTAAACGTGCCTTGCAGTCCGATTGCAGTTCATTTGCAGGCGTCGGTTCAGTGCAAACCTAACTTATAAGTTGGATTTTTCTACAGCTACGTACAAGGAAAAACATTTCAACTCGATACCTCTAAGCGTTCTCAAGATAAAGGGTCTTGACAGAAAAGTAGACAATTTTTATTAAAATGTGTTTTCTCTATAAATATGTATGTAAGTACATAAATAAATTGTAAAATAAATAAATAAATGCACTATATTTTTAAATATTTCGACAACGTATAAAAAAAATCCGAACTTCTATCCGCAGTCAAGCACTAGTTTATTGCAAGTACAAAAAAAAAAACTTAGAACCGATACTTCTTTTAAATGTTTGGGTAAGAAAGTCATCAGTTGCCGGATTGAAGCTTTTAAGGTGTGGTGTTGGAGGCAAATGCTCAGAATCCACTGGACGGACCAATGAGGCTCATCACCAATTATGCCAACGAAGAATTTTTGATTTCTTTGGCCACATTGCCAGGAAGACAGGTGATAACAGTATACAATAAACAAACCGCCTAAATATCTGATTACGAAAAGACATCATTATAAAAGGGCTGGAAGGGGTTAAGAGGCTTATGTGCTGTGATTATTAGAGATCAATTAAATTACTTTATTATTATTTTTTTATATAGAAACCGTTGTTCTTGATAATGTGTTCTCAAGAGCAATAGTGAGTCTTGTCAGATAGTGGACTTCTTATTCAGTTACAATAGTATTAACCAGCGTATGAAGATACTTCCTCAGTCTGTCGTCTGTGGGTAGGACGGACACAATACAAGTGTAAGCTTCTGCCAGATACCTCGGTCTCCTTCGATACCTTAATTTTTTTTCTAATCTGCCAAAGCTTGCGAGGTCGAAATTAGTTGAGGGATTCTTGCAGGTTTTATTACATTTATTTATTTCCTTATCAAACTGCTTGCAGCGTTTTTTGATTTTTATTGGTACTGCAGTCACTATCAAAAGAATCTAGTACGGTGCTCTGACCAGTTGTACAGTTTATATCCGTACTAGCTTTTGCCCGCTTCTTCGCCCGCGTGGTATTGGGGTTGAGGTTGAGGTTTCCGGGATAAAAAGCCTATGTCCTATTCCGGAGTGTCTCCTATGCCTGTGCCAAATTTCATCCAGATCCGTCCAGCCGTTTCGGCGTGATTGAGTAACAAACATCCAAACATCGTAACTTTCGCATTTATAATATTAGTAAGATCATTACTATTTCACTATTATTTTGCATGAAATGTATCATGTACACCAAGTTTAAACAAATAAAATTTTACTTTGAAAAATATTACTTAATTAAATAATAAATTTTACTTAATTAGCGTTTGTGGAATATTCCACAGACGCGTGCGTTTGCCTGAAAAAAAGGTTATCAAAAAACACCGCAAAATTTCGATCGTTTTAATCCCGTGGAGGGTCGAGCCGGTACATGAAACACTATCGATTTGGAAAGGTAAAATTGAAAAATAAAGTACGGCTTTATAAACACGAATTCATTTACACATGTGCGGCATTAATAGCTTTAAGAAAACGTTGTAGGATGGCTCCCAACACTGCGTCTTCCGGTACGCGGCCACCACTCCTGTACCTTCCGACCCCAAAGGCCATCTGTTCTGCGAGCAATGTGTTCTACCCATTGCCACTTCAGTTTGGCGATTCTTCGGGTTATAATTATCGGTAACCTTGGTTCTTCTGCGGATATCTTCATTTCTGATACGCTCACGCAAGGAAACTCCGAGCGTGTAATATTATCCCAACGAATATTAAAACAAGGAATACGATTCAGCAGAATGAGTGTGACAGTAGAGTGGTCCGAGTGTATGGTGTGTCGCGTGGTGCGCTCGAATTAATGATGCGTTATAGATCGACGTCAGCGCGGCGGCGGCCGCGGGCTGGATATTGTTAGCGCCGTCAACCGTCAGCGGTCGATACTCGCTGGCGAGCAATCACAATCGTACCCCAAGCAATAGATTGTTCTCAATTACGGATTCAGAACAATTCAGTTTTATAAACATGTATCCACAGTGGCTGCTCTAAACCTCTCTTGCGAATCCATTTCCTAACCTCATATATACAGCCCAAGAGTTTGTGTAAATGTGAGATAATCAAACAAACAACATCCGCGCGCTCCGACAGCAGTAAATAAAGATCAGCCTTCATCTGCCGTAGTCCAAGTGCGCGAGTGCTGTATGATCTATACGGAATGCCCTTAATGTCGTTGTGTCAACGACGACGTTGTCATAACGACTTAAGCTGGATCGACACACGAAACGACTGACGAAATCTCCGGAGGAGCGTTACTAAAAAAGTTTCGTTTTCGTCACTGTACAAAGGTACGAGTAAGTTCACAACCTCACCCTTTAGGTTTGAGGAGTTCACATCGGCGTCGGGTCGACGATGAAGTAAGTAGGACTTGTCCTCGAGAACCGGCGGAATTTCGAGGAGCACTTTGCGACGGGAAACTACGGAACCCTACATTGAGTGTGCCTCGTTACGATCTTGGACGGTTTTTTTAAATTTTGATATTACTGTAATGTTGTGTAATGAAGAAACCTTTTTTTTTTCAATGTTTGTAAATGTGAGGACCCATGGACACCAAGGACACCAACCATGGAGTAATTTATGGTTTAAAGATAGACCATGGCAGTTGAGAGTTTGTCATGCTCACTTATATGTCTCACTAGCTTTTGCCCGCGGCTTCGCCCGCGTGGTTTTGGGGTTGCCCTATACAAATGATAATTTTACACTTGATCAAACGAAATGTGATGATATTATTATAAGATAGAAAATTATCCATAAAAACACGAAAAATATATAAAGAATATTAGTCATTTTAAAATTCAAGCTATTTAATTTTTTTGTTAAATTAAATTCTCTACTTTTGGTTTTAATTTTTTTTTTCTCTGTATGTAATCGGTGTATGTTTTTTAAAGTAGTCTTATTTGAAAGCTATAAAGACACAAAACAAAATTACTTATGAGGTCATTCTACACAGAGAAAACTTAGTAGCGCGATTCAGACTATCAATTTTAAAAGAAAAATGATGTTGCAAATTTTCAGATAATTTATTCAAACTTTATTGTAAACGACCTACCGCTACAATACGGTATTTATCACCGAGACCGTCTTTTATTTAACACTTCTAATAGGTTCGAGAATCCGTTCCTTCAGACGGTCTGGTGTGATAGGACAACAAAAATAAAATAGGTATATATCCCACAGGAACACATGCGTTTTTTTCAGGGACAAAAAGTAGCGTATGTGCTATTCCGGAGTATACTATACCTGTGCCAAGTTTCATATAGATCCATCCGGCCGTTTTGGCGTGATTGAGTAACGAAACAAAAATAAGAAGTTGTATATCCCACGGGAACCTTATGTTTTTCCGGGATAAAAAGTAGCCTATGTCCTATTCCGGGGTGTATGCTATGCCTGTGCCAAATTTCATCCAGATCCGTCCAGCCGTTTTGGTGTGATTACTCACAATGAAACGAAACAATAAACGTGTAGAAATCAACCAAAAAAATACGTTTAAAATTTTGTTTGACTTGCTATAACCTCTCATAAATCAATTGTGATGAAATTCGCACAATATTTAAAAAACCCTTAAAATATACTGCAAATTGAATATATATGTTTCAAAATAATGGGCCTTCGTGCTGCCAATGATTCGACCTTAAAGCTTTTGAGATTCTGATGCGTCGAGATAGTGAACTGTCGCGCTCATAATTCATCAATTTCATGTACTGTCGAGCAAACGTTTTCAAGCAAATGTTATTCGAGCAATCGTCATTCGATTTCAAGTAGGGAACCCATTTACAATAGTCAGCTTGTTGTTAGTAAACAAGACTGATGAAGTAACATTTCCACTGCACTACATCACTTTGTGCTGTTGCGTGGCAGCTGAGCACGGACGCGACGGAACAGCACGCGCTGCGGCGAGTCCGCCTTCAACGCGAGGGGAGCAAACTGGTTGGGAGTTGCACTACAAAGCGAACTGGTTTGTATAGACATAACATTCATCTTTATCCAAATAAGAATAATATTAATTATTTAAGTATTTCATGTTGAACATAACTGCCTTTTACATCATTCGATTTCGAGAGAGAATACGTAGACGTGAAGATTACATAAAAAGAAGCAAACAACTCTGCCAGGCCAGCGATATATTATCGAGTCTTAGAGTGGTGTAGTAAAAAGTGGCAGAAGTTGGATCCAAGCAACTTGGCCAGCCATACGCTTGGCTATACCTGGTGGCTAGCTACCAGGATGTATAGAGCTAGTATGTTTCCGATTCGGCTAATGTCGCCAAAGCGAGACTTCCGCATCACCTTCTTGCAACATTAGGCAGTTATGTTGAAGGCTTTCGTCTTTTCTCATTTGGTTTGCACACACGAATCTCGATCAGAATATATAATATAGTTTAAATATTTATAAACAACACTAGCTTTTGCCCGCGGCTTCACCCGCGTGGCATAGCGGTCGGGGTTGGGGTTTCCGGGATAAAAAGTAGCCTATGTCCTATTCCAGAGTGTATCCTATGCCTGTGCCAAATTTCATCCAGATCCGTCCAGCCGTTTTGGCGTGATTGAGTAACAAACATCCAAACATCGTAACTTTTCCATTTATAATATTAGTAAGATTATTTACATGGTATGTATTGTGGTAGGCGCCGACAACATCCAAAGGCTTCTAAGAACGCACCTCGACTAAAAACGCAACATACTATTTTTTCCTATTCTAAGTCATATGATGTATTTGCAGACGCCACAGGCACCACACCCTCATATTTTTGCTGTTTTATGATGTTACAGAAGAGATTGTATAACGAGCGTTTTTTACTATCAAACTATACACTTAAAGACTTGAGCACACTAAAAGCAGGACAGGCGCAGCACGTTAGCGGGGCAGGGCGGTTGCGCCGCGGTAGATGTCACACCAGAAACATGAGCAGTCAGAGACCAGTTTGAAGGCGGGCCTGCTTTATAACTGCGTTATGTGTGTCGTATCGATAGACTCAGTATACTTCAAGATGTCGAACGGTTCTGACTCTGACGAAGAGGAGCTATTGTTGCTTCTAGCTTTAAGTAAAAAAAAAAAAAATGGGTTCACGATGTAAATAAGAGAAGAAGATCATATAAACATTAATATTTCCACACCAACTTAATTAATTTTTCATTCGTTTCCATGATAAAGTTGCGAACTGCGCTGCGTCTGTCCCGCTCAACTGCTTTGGTGTGACTCTGACTAGTCAGTATGGCGCATGGTTGCTAGATGCCAAATTTTTTATCTCATACCAGGGCTGTCAAATATCTCGTAATTCCAGAACAAAATCTCGTAAAAGTATAAATAATAAGAAATTGACCTTAATTTTAGTTATACTACTCAAAAATAAATGCGTAAAAAAAAATGCCAATAATAGTACAATTGTAAATTGCATTTTAGTATTTGTCATTTATTTTTTTACAAAATTCAAACTCGCCAAGATTTTAATTTAAGAAACTTTAATTTTAACTTGTAGCAGAGATTCCCGGTCAACGACGAAAAATACATTTAGTTATGAATCTGATATGCTTTGACAAGTTTGTGGTATGGACAATTATATTCTTTTCTTTTTGTAAAGGTTTTTGTTTTATATTTGCAACATTGTTAAAATCTCGTAAAAAAGTGTACGAGATTATTTTTTTCTCGTTTCTCGTACAGAGACTGCTAAATCTCGAAAAGGTACGAGATTTCTCGTACATCTGGCAACGCTGGTATGGCGGACGTACTAATATACAACGCGTACGTACTGCGGCCGCCCCGCGCCTGCGCTGCCACCGCCCCGCGCCTGCGCTGCTACCGCCCCGCGCCTGCTCTGCTCCCGCTCACAAGTTTTGTAGGAGAGCAGTGCGCGCGCGGCGCAGTAGCGGAGCAGGTAGGATGAGCGGGCCCGCGTTTGTGTAGTGTGTCATCCCACATATAAATATTACATTGTTTTCTAACGTAGACGCACTGCAACTGCTTTTGGTGTGCCCAAGCCTTAAGACTTCAGCACACCAAAAGCAGTTGCAGTGCGGTAGCAGTGTTTATAAATGCAGTAATTTATAAATAAGCTGAAATTGTTTATTTTTAACCTAACCATGAATGAATAATAAATCTGAGTATACATATAGGTATACCGTGTACGTCACCGCAAAATGTAGAGAACCAGATGATAATTGTTGTACCTGTTATTGTTATTTATGATTGTGTTAATCCCCAAGTCACAGGCTATAAACCTAGTTCGGGAGCCAGGGACGATACATCTTGCTAATAATATTGTATCCTATTACTTACTGAACCTCTGTAGCAATGTTATTGAAATAAACGTATTATTATTATTGCTAATGTTTAATTAATTTGTTATGCCATCGTAAGCCTGTTGAAAAGTGTTGTTTGATACGCGTGTGCATTTGTCAGTGCAGTCGAAGCGGACTGCCTAGGGAGTGACTGGTGACAGAGCGTTGAGCGCGGTATTGAACATCACCCTGCGGTAACAGGTGCCACACAGCGGCTGCAGCGGTTCCACCATTACAGGATCCGTAACTCCTCTCTGGATCTTCTTACATCTTATCTCAGTGATAGGATTCAGAGAGTTGATATAAACGGGCAAAGATCACATGGATCTGTTATAACGATGGGTGTCCCCCAGGGCTCAATTCTTGGCCCGTTTTTATTTCTAGTTTATATAAATGATTTACCTTACCTAATAAAGGATTACCACGATATAGTGTTGTTTGCAGACGACACTTCACTTTTGTTTAAACATAAACGTCAGCAGTCAAATACTGACGATATAAATATTGCTCTGTCTAAAATAGTACACTGGTTTAACGTCAACAACCTGCATTTAAATGAAAAAAAAACCAAATTTATTAAGTTTACAATGCCTCATGTTAGGCAAGTTGAAACTAGTGTACAAATAAAAGGTAAAGATTTGAGTCCTGAAGATACCATAGTGTTTTTGGGTATTACTCTAGATTCTAAGCTTCAGTGGGGTCCTCACATTGATAAATTGTCTAAAAAACTTAGCTCTGCAGCATACGCTGTCAGAAAAATTCGTAATTTAACTGACTTAGAGACAGCCCGTTTAGTTTATTTCAGCTATTTTCATAGTGTCATGTCCTACGGCATTCTACTGTGGGGAAATGCCGCCGACATTCAGACAATTTTTGTATTACAGAAAAGGGCTATTCGTTCAATTTATAAATTAAGTCCTAGATACTCACTAAGAGATAAATTTAAAAACATTAATATATTGACTGTGCCTTGTCAATACATCTTTGATAATATTTTGTATGTGCATAAAAATAAAAACATGTTTAAAAAGTACAGTGATATCCATAATGTTAATACTAGGAACAAACATAAATTTGTGGTTCCTACAACCAGGCTCAAAAAAATTGGGGGCTCATTTAGATGCCAATGTGTACACTTTTATAATAAGCTTCCCAGTAACATTCAAGAACTTAGCCTGAATAAATTTAAATTGTTTGTAAAGCGAAAACTTTGTCAAAAGGCTTTTTATACTGTTAAGGAGTATCTTGAGGATAAGACGGCTTGGGATTGACCTGCTCCAGCACTATTATTGTAGTTGTATTTATTTATTTATTTTTAACTTTGGACTTGCAATAATTTATTTTGCAGTTACATTTTTTTTGTTATTATTGTGAATGTGAGGACTATGTCGATTACTTTTCCTTTTCCGTAATTTTAATATGATGTCTGACAGATTTGAGTATTTGATGCGGCCTACACAAATGTCCTTTCTTTGGTATTGATCGTCAAATCGTTGAGCTCCTTAGTAGTCCTAAGTTTGAGCTACACGAATACTGACAAATGCTTGCACTGACTGGACAGGTCCACTCAAATCTGTATGGTTCTTTCCTCAAAAGACCATCTCAGACACTAATCTGCATGGTTCTCATATGATTTGACCAATACATGGTTACTGTATGGACTTTAAAAGAGACTTTGACCCCTGAGTTTGTTTCGGTGTTTCTTCTCAGGGTAGTCAGCTAGGAAACACCGGACTCATCTAGCTTAAACTGACGAAAAGAAAAAAATATTGACGTGTAAAAGTGTTATTTTAAAACCTGTTTACAAAATAAATATCATTTATCATTTATCATTTAGCGCTCATAGAAATCAGCCATTCCTTGGGGGTCCGTGACATTACTTCGAGAGTCTTTTGTGGTTGATTGACGGAACGTTAACTGAACGATTGATCGAATATAATTTATTTCGTTACAACCTGTTATCGCCAAACGCTACTTCGACTGAACAATTCACCACATACCTGCTTATTTATTAATCGATAGGATTCGGTGGGCCCTTGGGATCCAAGGCAGTTGGCAGCTGCCTCAAAGGCAGTTGTATAAAACGATTGGAAATGTCTGGTACACCCGATTTCTGTGGGTACACCTAAGAGTAATGAACTTGATCTCAAGGTGAACTGTATAAAACGTGGGGAAACGTCAATAAGGTCAATAAATTTGATCCTGTTTGGAGTAAAGATTCATTTAAAATAATAAAATGATTTTAGGTTGTATGTTGCCCGAAACTGATCTGTGTGTGAACTGAGAGCGACCCGCGGCGAATGAGTTTTTCAAATTCGTTCGTCGCGCGACAATGCCAGTATAAAATTGATACAATTCATATTGCACTTTTTTTTCGTTCAAATCCCAAGGTCAATTTATAAAATGTGAGGAAAAGTCTGGTACAAATGACCTTGATCGATCTTAAACCCAAATATATAAAATGGAGGAGACGTTAGGTACACCAAACGTCAATGACCTTTATGTCAAAGTTAAAAACAACTTAGAATCCGAAAGGTCAATGAGATTGAAGCCAGGGCCAAGGTCAATGTACATAAAACTGATAAAAAACGCCAAGGAATACTTGAGGTCAATGACCTTGCCTGCAAGGTCTAACAAGTAATTATATAAACCTGACGTTTCTTCACATTTTGTACATTTCACCTTGAGGTCGAG
Organism: Mythimna loreyi; assembly: GCA_029852875.1. Classification (NCBI taxonomy): domain Eukaryota; kingdom Metazoa; phylum Arthropoda; class Insecta; order Lepidoptera; family Noctuidae; genus Mythimna; species Mythimna loreyi. Next base: position 24,264,673 of record CM056785.1, read on the forward strand.
GTCACATTCAGTGTCTCCAGATGTTTCCCCTGACCCCTCTCATTCCATATCCCATCAAGTCGCGAAGGCGTGACATCGATTGATAAATTATTTATTCGTTCAGTCGACTTTCCGTTAATCGACTATATGACTACCGAAGTAAGTTTACGGATCAATTTCTTAGTAGCTACCTACAAACATAATAGGGCCAGCCTCACTTGTGCTCAGAGCACGAGCATAATGCTGGGGCAGGGGCGAGTTGCTAGTAGCGGCGCTGTGGCGCTCCCGACTCGTGCTGCACTACTCTTGACGCAGGTAACTATTGTAAACTACATATACACAATTTGGCTGCCGTGGCGGAGCTGTGGAGGGGATGTAGTCGTGGCGGCTCACTCTCTGACCTGAAACAAGGTGCGCACTTGACGTACTTGGCGGCGCGGTCATGTCGCGTAATGAATTGGGCGCCCCCGCCGCCGCCGCGCCTCCACCCCCCGCGGCTCCTCGTTATTGCGCTGTATCCATTCTCATCGGTCGTCTGATTACAGCGCCTTGTGCGCCGCCACCTCGCCGCGCCCGCGCCCTGCGCTCCGGTTCCGACGCCAAATACTTACTACTAGTTTCATAATAACTACTGGGTCATTGTCAGTGCACATGCATACTTTGTGATGCCGGTGTAAACTAGTGGAACCAAGACGTCACCTCCGTCGCACGCGGGGCTCAGTGGAGCGCGCGGCCCACTGTGCCCACCATGCTTTACAAACACTGGTCTTGTTTTAAAAGATCAATCCTTATTTAATGAATGCTGCTCGCCAGTATTTCATCATCATTTATTATTTTCATCATTATTTTAGTAGGAAGACATCTACTGTTCCCACATGTTTCCCCGGTCTTGTGCGTCTCGCATCCATCCGATTCCTGCGACCCTCACCAGGTCATCGGTCCATCTTGAGGTATCTCTAAGCTGTGTCTTCCGGCGGGTGGTCGACGCACCTGAATCTTTCGTCCCCATTTACATTTAAAAAAAGAAAGTATGTAAGTAAACGTATATATAAGACAAGTAATCTTACGCTTGCTCACTTCAACTCCTTATTCTTTCACTTGTTATTACTTACGAGTAGTAGGTCCCGAGTTTAAATCCAGCTAGGTGCATTTCTTTGTGCAAAAAAAACGGTGAAGGAAAACATCGCGAGGAAACCGGCATGTCCAAAAGAACCAAAAATTCGAAGATACGTGACATTTTAAAATTTTCTAAACTTAAAGTTCAAAAGTTCCCTAGCGCGGGGAGAGTCGTACCAGGCGGCGGTTGAACTAGCGACACGTGAGGTTGCGACAGTTGTAGAGAGGATCCAGCAGTTGGGACTCGAGTAGGCGCTGCACGAGTCCGAGGCCATGTGTTTTCACAGCCCTCGGAACGCGCCACCAATAGGTTCCCAGCTAACGGTAGGAGGAGTTCACATCGGCGTCGGGTCGACGATGAAGTACCTGGGACTTGTCCTCGACAGCCGGTGGAATTTCGAGGAGCATTTCCGACGTCTGACTCCTAAACTCAATCGGACAGGAGCTGCCCTCAAGCGGCTCCTGCCGAACCTGGGGTGTCCAAACGCCTCCTGCCGGAGGCTCTACGCCGGCATCGTTCGGTCCATGGCCCTTTATGGAGCACCAGTATGGGCGCCGTCGCTGCGTAAACGCCCGGCGGCCCTGCTGAACGCCTGCCAGAGGGTCATGGCCATCCGGATGGTGCGGGGATACCGCACGGTGTCCCGCGAAGCGGCGAGCCTAATTGCTGGCCTACCACCATGGGATTTGGAGGCAACAGTCCTTGCACACATGCACGATCTGCGCGTGGAGATGAACATGTTAAGGCATGGCGGAAAGAGCTCCGGCGGGATCTCATGGTGAAATGGAAACAGCGACTGTCGCAACCCAGCGCTGGGCACTCCATAATTTCGGCGGTAGTGGCCCTCTTTGAGGCGTGGCTGGATAGACCTCACGGCGTCCTCACCTTCCGCATGACGCAGGTCCTCACCGGACATGGCAAGTTCGGGAGGTTCCTGCACCGGATCCGTGCGGAAGCCACTGTGTGGCCAGCCCGGAGGACACGTTGGAGCACACGGTAGAAGTGTGCCCCGCTTGGGAAGAGCAACGCCGTGCCCTCGTGGGGGTGATCGGCGACGGCGACCTCTCGCGCCGGGCCTTGGTTCAGGCAATGGTCCACAGCGAGGAGGAGTGGCAGGTGGTCGCCACCTTCTGCGAGGCAGTAATGCTCGTAAAGGAGGAGGCTGACCGCATAAGGCAAAGGCAACGGCGCCCACGCCGTAACCGTCGCCGCCGCGATCCTGCCGATATCCGGCCACCGTAGACACTATCTTGCGGACGGTGAGCAATGGGTAGCTCGCCGTCCGGTCGTCTGGTAGCAGTCCATACCGAGCCCAAGTCGTCGACGGCGCGCTCCGTTCCCGCGCGCCTCAAGGAGTTGTCAGCAAACCGTAGGTAGGGGCCCTACAGGGTCGAAGCCTCCCGGAGCTGAGGGTTGGTGCGAAAGCGTTACAATGGGGCTCTAGGAATAAGGCAAGGAAGGCACGGGGTAGGTTCTTTAGTCAGTAAGAGTCTGACACTGTTTCCCGCTCCGCCCAAGAGTGGGATTCGTCATTCGATGATTTTTACCTACCATAAAAAAAAGTTCAAAAGTTAGAGGGACACACACACATCATTCTTTACTTTTGGAGCGATTATGACATTATCAAAAATTATTTTGGTAAAATCCTATTCATTTTTAAATAACTTTCACACGTTAGGGTTGAAATGAAAAAAATAAAATTAAAAAAGTTGGGGTCCATAACGGCGGCGTTTTAATGAAGACCTGAATGTTGATAATTATCGTACCAGCAATAAAAAGTATAAAGGTCACGAAAATTTGATTTTGAAAATATCTCGACGGAGGTGTCATGTCATGTTGTCATAAAAATCGTGAATTATTTGCCTCTTGCATGTTTCTGTAAAATTATTAGTTTTCTGAGTAGAGCGTTGAGAAAGCGACTAGGTATATTGTGACAATACACTCGTTGCCATACTATTTTTGAGGTAAAATGCAAGGGTTTTAGTTATATTAATAATAATAATAACTTTATTGCCAGAAAAAGTTAACAAAATTATTGTTAACATGCACGGACTAGGAAATATTAGAACAAAAATCGATGCCTCCCACGTAAGTTGTTGTAACCCCAAAAATGCAATTTTACAGGAGAGCGTTTTAAAGATACTTTTAGCGATACAAGCCACATTTTTCAAAGAATCTTTTTGAAATTCGGTATGAGCGTATAGTTTTTAATATGTTATTGTTTACTACATGTCATTACTTTATAATTTTAACAGTTTCTTGAATTTTGTTGTTACAACTGTTTACCGCGACATGAGGTCCTCACAAAATGTTGTAACTATCACTTACATTATTATACACGGGAGTTCAAGAGCCGATTTGGATCATATCTGATACTTACATGAATTTACGTCGATTTCAAATAAAAAAAAGGTGTGGTATGTGTATTATTACTTGATATAATAAAATAAATACAATGTTTTTTCGGCCTGATTTCATTTAGGACGATACCTTTTCGTTGATACATTACCGAAATACAAAAAAAGCAGAATATTTTCAATCAAGTTTATCAAAATTTTAAATTTTAGAGTTTAGAGTTTAGAATAAGAAACGATATTTTTAAGATTAGGAAAACATTAAGTATTAAGATTAAAAATCATTTTAAAAAATCTAAAATAAAAATTTAAGCTTTTTCTAAATTTAAATTATACTTTCAATTAATTACATCGTCCTTTAACCAAATTTTTACTACAGTTTAAATAATCAAAACTCAAAAATGTATCGTAAACAAAATGATTAAGAAAATTCTATTAACCAATAAGATTTAAAAATAGGAAAACCATCATCATGTTCCTATCTTAGTCCAATGTGATTTGGAGTCGGTGAAACAAGCTTATTCTTCTATTTTGTCGTATCACCCGTCTCACTATCACTTTGTAATCTTTTCCTCTCTCCATTTTTTTAAGTGACTATACTTGTAGCTGTAATATGCTTTATTCTTCTTCTTTTCGTAACCATATCCAAGACAAACGATAGGTAAATAAGTAATGTTTAATAACTCTACTATCTAGAAAAGCCTGCAAATATTAAGTTTTGCTCGTAATATAAGTACAATAGAGGGATTATTTCCCGACCCTAAAAAGCTGGTTTCATGCACCTAACTGGTGTATTTATATCATCAGCATTTCGGCATCATAAGGTATTGTTGCCGAAAGAAGTGGTCATCACCTTACAGTCTGATAAAACATAATATTGAATCTTCAGAACAAACTGGTACCTCTTTTATTTTTACGATATTATGATCTTTCAGATCTTATTTTCTCTGTGGGCAAAAGCTATAAGTTATTAATATATACACTAAAAGTTTAAACCTCTGTCTTAATATAACATTAGTGAATTTAGTCAAACATAGTGTGACTCAACTTGCAAGCAGTTGAAAAGACTTGAAATGGTAACAAACGATGGTTTTGACAGACCCAGACTTTTTCACAGGCTGTTAAATATCTCTTTGATCTGGGATTAATACTGCTGTTGGTATATCAAATTTAACTAACACCTTATTAAGAACTTAATCACTTATAGAAATGGAGAAAATGTTGTTTATACACGTCTGAAGTTTGAAGTTTCAGTAACGGCAACAGACAATTTATTCTTATTTACTTATGTTTCACAACAGTATCAGCATAAATTCTAAGCTTGGCTCTCCTATAACTAAATTAGCCATAGTTATGCATCGTTTTCTCTGTCACCTTTTTAGTTAAATTCATTGAAATAGTGCTTACAGCAGACTTAATAGACCAGTTTTCCTACTGGCTGTTTTTGGTATTTTACTAGAAAGGTTTTTCTTTAGAGATTTTTCAAAAAGGCCAATCCTTTTTGAAAAATCTCTGGTCTTTAAATGTGTATTTTTTTCATTACCTTTTTCAAACGATACTTTATTCAATCAAATCACTGATAGTAGACTTAGCTTGAAGAGTTCAACAGTGCAGAAACATGCAGGTGGTGACTAAGGTAAAAGTTACGAACAATGTTTTTTGATTTGGGAAACTAGCAATAAACACGAGCAAGAAGGAAAGTCCTGGTGTAAAATTTCGATGCCTTTTGTGTTCCAGGCCCACATTTCCTCGACACGACCTGGATGCCTTCCTTGATAATTGGTACGATAAAGCGAGTAACTAAGATAACTGGAAAGAATGGAGGGAGGCCTTTGCCCAGCAGTAGGACAGCACAGGCTAGCTATAATAATAATGATATAATATAAACAAAAATGGCTATAACAGTCGTAATCCAAATGGTTATTATACTACACAGCTATGAAATACGAATAAGTGAGCAGTTTCAAGGTCCAAAGTTCCAAATATGCCATCATCTGTTAATTTAGTCATTTAAAACTTCTCAGATTCATTGAAAATGGTTACCTAGAATGACTCTGACTTCAGTGATATTCATAAAACACTCCCTGAAAAATACATACAACGTACTTATTTCAAACGAATAGCGACGTAAATCGTTGTATGTGATGTTACAACTTACTTTTACATATCTAGCATCGAAGTAAAATGTTTTACGTATCACTTAACATAAAATAATTTTAAAATTAGCGACGTCAATTGTTGTATGGGATCAATACCATATTTTAAATGGTTATCATGTTAGTTAAAGATAAGATTAAGCGGAATAGTAATTGCTAGAATATTAAATTAATGACGTAAAAATTGCGTGAGAGGTGCAACTGGCACCGAATTCCAGCGTAATCTGTGATATGTGTTACATACAACGGACGCACGTGCGCTTTTCCCCGTTGTAAACCATTGCAAGTAATAAATACTACAGTCTACGCCGGAATCGTTCGAAATATACAACATTATACGTTTCAAAAGTACCTTAAATAATAGGTTTTTTGGACTTTTTGTTTTTTTGTAGGATAGTTTACATAAAATTAGACACTTTTACATAAAAAACCCAAAATCGCCATTTTGTGGGTTACAACAACTTACGTGGGAGGCATCGAAATACAAACAGCATCCACTGCCGAACTAGGTAGAACCTGTATTTCGGCATATGGCGCCACTCCCCTCAGAAATGAATCATTAAACTAGCCTATTCGATTATATTAATAAAAGTAAACATCATTTAGCTAAGTTATATCATCTAAAATCATGTGTAAAGGAACCTCTCTTTGTGAATTCTGATAATGTACGTGTATGTGTGTGAGAGGGTGTGTTGATAATTTTTAAATTAAACTGATACTAAATTATGCCCAGCTAAAGTTTAATATAATATATTATATTAAATATTAACTTTAACTGGGAACTTAAATAACGCAATGTTTCCCATCCATCATAAAAATGAAATAGTGTGATAGTTTATAGCTTAATGTTGACCGAATTAGTTTAATCAATTGAAAACATCGCTCCACATACCTACGGACTGTTCCATTGTAACATACATATGTACGTTAGAACAGATTGTCTCTAGATCGAGAGCCCGTGTCGGCGACGACGAGACTGTTAGTCACTACGCTTTAATGCATCTGCCATATAAGTGAAAAGGAAAACGCAGAGCGCGCAAGGTGGACCGCACTGCTAAAACATATCAATACGATTGCTTAAAAGGAAATTGTTTACTAAATTCGTCGAACAACCTCGACGTTACGGAAGTCTTGGCATTCGGAAGGAGTGGGTGTCGGCTGGTTGAGGCGCCGCATAGTGCGGCTCGCACGGTATGGCGCAGTGTGCATGGTATGGCGCGGTGTGGTATGGTATGGCACCGTGTGCCGAGTATGCCGAGTGGTATTAAGCGATCTGTTGTGGTATGGCATGGAATAATAATAATATAATAATAATAATCTTTTTTTATGAAATAGGGCATTTACAACAGATTACATTAAATATAGAAAGGTACACAGTTGTTTATTTGCCTTAACTAGGGTAAACTGTACTTTAGGCTAAACAGTAGTTTAATAGAAAACAATTAATTAACGCTGAAAATTACTAATAGTAAAACTTAATGAATTTAGAGAAACTTTATTTTTACAGCTACAGTTACATGTTTACAGTTCTTTAATTTTTAAATACTTAATTTTCTATTACATTTATTGTACAGAAGTGGGCCTTAAAAATAAGAAGTCTTTTTGATGTGTATGTGTTCTCGCTCACTCAGTATTAAACTAGCATTCATTGGAAGCACACGAGTTATCATTTCTTAACCTCCTACCCGATACAAACATATCATTGGCGACGAGGACGAAATTACCCTCACTAAGAAGAAAAAAAAAATGGCGAAGTCGTTTTTGGGGAATTTATCAACGTTTGATTACAAATCATGCGAGTGGTCCATTTATAAAGGACGGTTGAACCAATTTTTGAAGGTCAACGATGTGAAGGACGAAAACAAAAGTGCAGTTTTACTAACAAATCTTTCTGATGACTCATATCGATTGTTACGTAACCTGGCATATCCTGTCGAGTTGGAGGTTCTGGACTACAAGAAGCTGGTGGAATTGCTGGATACTCATTTTAAACAGAAGCAATGTTCATTTTCGGACAAGGCCAAATTTTACGGAGCGAAGAGGAGCTCAGGCGAGTCGTTGGGCGATTGGGCTGCACGACTGCGAGGATTGGCGAGCTACTGTAACTTTGGAGCGGCTTTAGACACAAACCTGACGGACCGTTTTGTCCTTGGTTTGGGAGCGGGACCCGAACGTGACAAGCTGTTTGAGCAGGATGCTTCCACGTTGGGGTTTTCGAGAGCTCTCGAAATAGCTGAGCGAGCGGAATGTGCAAGAGAGGCCAGGAACGTGATGTCCTCAGAAGTCACAGCAATAAAAGAAGAAGTCGTGTACAAAATAAGCGAACGTGAATGCAGGCGATCGAGAGACGGCAGCGGGTCACGTGGCAGGGGCGCTGGCGGGGCTCATGCGGTCTCGCGAGATGCAGGGCGCTTCTCGACGACGAAGAATGATTCTGATCAGTGCTGTGTAGTTTTCCGTTGTTCGGTATGCGGTTTAAAAGGTCACGACAGGGACAAGTGTCGCTACAAAAACTATAAGTGCCAAAAATGTGGAAAAGTGGGACATTTAAAAAAGGTGTGTAATAAAAAGAACAATGCCGGCCGTGTTCGCGTCAATAATATCGGAAGCGACAATAGTGAGACTGAAACAGATAGTAGCTGTAAGGAATGTCATAATTTCAATATAAGGTACGTAACAGATAAACCGTTGAGTTTAAATATTAAAGTGGGTGACACAAATGTGACTATGGAGTTAGATTCCGGGTCTGGAGTTTCGGTCATGTCAAAGAGAATGTACTTAGAATTGTTTTCACATAACAAGTTAATTGACTGTAAAATCAAAATGTGTTTATATAACGGACATAAAATTTCGCCGTTGGGATTCTTCCAACCTGTAGTTGAATATGAAGGCCAAAAGAAGAAAATTAAGATATATGTAGTAGACTCGAATGGCCCTCCCCTACTTGGGCGCGATTTCATGTCCACCTTCGGTTTAATTTTAACAAATGTTTATAAAATAAGCCAAGATGATGATGTAAATGCGTTATTGGAACAGTTTCCGGATTTATGGAAAGATGAACTTGGTTGTTTTAATAAGTTTAAAGTCCAACTGCAATTAAAGGAAAATTCAGTACCTAAATTCTTTAAGGCCCGACCAATAGCGTTTGCTTTAAAGGACAAGGTTGAAAAAGAGCTAAACAGATTAGTCAGTTTGGGTATACTAGTTCCGGTTAGTAGTTCACGTTATGCAACACCGATAGTACCTGTCCTAAAGGATAATAACACAGTTAAGATAGCTGGTGATTTTTCAGTAACTCTAAATAAGGACCTTATAATAGATAAGTACCCGTTACCTAGGATTGAAGAAGTATTTGCTAAACTTGGTGGAGGAGAACATTATTCAAAAATAGATTTAAAAAACGCATATAATCAATTTTGTCTCTCTGAAGATTCCCAGGAGTTAACTACCATTAATACGCCCAAAGGATTATTCAAATACACACGCCTAGTTTACGGTCTTGCAAATGCTCCTGCCGTGTTCCAAAAGGCAATGGAAGTCTTATTGTGTGGTATCGAAGGAGTCAGTATTTGGTTAGACGATATTTGTTTGACAGCGCCAACAAAAGCACTTCATATGACGAGGTTAGCACAGGTTCTAAGCAGATTAAATGAGGCAGGTTTGCGCCTTCAAAAGGACAAATGCGAGTTTTTTAAGGACAACGTAACATACTTAGGGTACGTTATCGATAAAAATGGATTACGAACGAACCGCGATAAAGTCAAAGCAATATTAAATGCGCCAGAACCAACGAATATCACGGAAGTAAAAAGGTTCTTAGGTGTAGTCAACTACTACAGAAACTTTATTCCAAATGCGTCGAGCATTATGAGCCCGCTCCACGAGTTGCTGCGCAGCGGCGCGCGGTGGGAGTGGGGACCGCGCCAGCGGCGCGCGGTGCGGCGCGTGTGCGCCGAGCTCGCCTCCGAGCGCGTGCTGGCGCACTTCGAGCCGAGTGCACAGCTAGTGCTAGCGGTGGACGCGGGCCCGCACGGGCTCGGGGCAGTCTTGTCTCAACGGGACAGCGATGGCGGCGAACGGCCGCTAGCATATGCCTCACGGACACTCTCGGCAAGCGAACGCAATTACAGCCAGATACAAAAAGAAGCGACAGCAATAATTTTTGGTGTCAAACACTTTCATCAATACCTATACGGTAGGAGCGAACCTTTTGTTCTTAAAACCGATCACCGTCCCTTGGTATCAATATTTAATAATAAAACAGGTATATCGATAACCACAGCTTTACGGTTGCAAAGATACGCTATTATACTATCTGCATATAACTATACAGTCCAGTATATATCTAGTGACCATAACTTAGTCGCCGATTATTTTTCCCGTGCACCTGTGTCAGATACTGCGTGCAAGGGAGATAGCGAATATGACGCGTACTTGTCATTAAATTTTTTAGACACGACCGACCCAGCTGTTTTGTTAATGGATATAAAGAAAGCTACCTGTAATGATCAGACTATACAAACGGTGATTAGGTATACAAGTGTTGGTTGGCCGCGCAAAATTGTTTGCGAGTCTATTCGTCCTTTCTTTTTATGTCGTACGGATTTGCAATTTGAAAACGGTATTTTAATGCGGGGTCATAAAGTGGTAATTCCGATGACACTTCGAGAAAGAATGTTGCGTGAACTGCATAGCACACATTTAGGCATCGTCAAAATGAAATGCAATGCGCGTGGTAGGATGTGGTGGCCCGGTATAGACGAAGATATTGAGCGATGGATCGGCGCATGCGATGTCTGCGCGAGCGTCCGGCCCGCGCCGCCACGAGCTGCGCCCGCGCCGTGGCCGAGTCCAGCGGCACCGTGGGAACGCATCCACATCGACTATTTATCTATACGTCAACACACATACCTTGTAGTCATTGACGCGTACTCCAAATGGTTAGAATGTATTTATATGCGGAACGATACCACCACCCAATCTTTAATAAGGAAATTAAAGCAAATCTTTTCCATGTTTGGTTTACCCCGTACTTTAGTCTCGGATAACGACGCTAAGATAAATTCAAAAGAATTTAATATTTTCTGTTCCAATAATGGCATTAAGTACATGACAACTCCAATTTACCATCCATGTAGCAATGGTCAAGCTGAAAATTCAGTGAGGACATGTAAAAAAATGTTAAAAATAATATTAAATGAAAATACTGCACAACATGTATTACACGAAAAATTAATGGGATATTTCTGCCGTGCAGACACTAAAACGCAGTAAAATAGCGTATTTTACAATACTTTTACTGCGTTTTAGTATCTGCACGGCAGATTTATTCGAATATAGGAATACAGAACACTGTACTACAGGACACTCGCCCGCAAAATTAATGTTTGGTAGGAATTTGAGATCGCGTCTCGATTTAATACTTCCAAAAGAAAATGAACCCCGGAAAACATTGTTAGAGGAGAGTGAGTTGCAGAAATGTAGAACTTTCGTAGCAGGGGATAGGGTATGGGTCCGGTGGTACAGTGGTCGAAAAGAAATTTGGAAATTAGGAGTAATAAATAAGGTGATAGGGAAAAGAATGTATGAAGTGTTAGTTGATGATCAAAGTTTATCTTGTGTTAGACATCTTGATCAACTATTACATTGTAAAGATAAGAAAGGTAATTGTAGTATTATAAGATCAACTGATAGTGTTGAATCTGTACCTTCGCGGGTTCCACCTGTTCCCAGTCCACCGACTTCACCAGTTCCGTCTGGATTGCCAACAACGCCCGAAACAATTAACGGATCAAATTTAGTCAGCACGGCAATGGGTGTAGTATCAGAGGAACCGGTGGAAGTGGAAACTGTTACAGCACCGATAGCTACAACTAGCTTTGAAGCTGATAGCAATGTAACTGATGCTGAGGCCCGAGAAAGTGCACGCCAGTCTTTAAGTAATTCGCCCGACGGCCAGGCTATTCAAGCCTCGGTAGTCGCACAGGATTCAGCTACTATGCAAGTGTCACGTGCACGTTCTCAGCGCGCCAGGAAAAATGTAGATTATTCGGTATATTATAAGTAGGTTAAAATAAGTTAGTAATAAGTTAATATATGAAACCAATTTAATATTAAGTATTTTGTTAACAGGTTTCAAAATTAGTGTGGAGGAGTGATGTGTATGTGTTCTCGCTCACTCAGTATTAAACTAGCATTCATTGGAAGCACACGAGTTATCATTTCTTAACCTCCTACCCGATACAAACATATCACTTTTACAAATACATATATATTTTAAGGATGCATTAGAATGGCAAATAGTCTCTTGTTAATATGTCGGTGTTGTAGGAAAGTATGTTGTGTTGTTTGAAACCTAAGTGCATCATGAACAGCTGGCGAGCAGTAAGCACGTTACAGGATTTGTATAGTGATCTGTAGGATAGATAGCTTTCTGTGCTATCGTTCATTCGTCCTCAACAATGAATACATTTCAAACAATAAATGGTTCCACTGCCGTTAATAGTTACCTATCGAAGTGGCGGTTGTTGCCGAGCCCGCGACTCGGCCGAGTATTACTCGCTACTCCTCCAAATTGCGCGGACTGGCAGACTGTCTCCCTGTGCGGCGCCCTGCGCGGACTGGCAGACTGTCTCCCAGTGCGGCGCCCTGCGCGGACTGGCAGACTGTCTCCCTGTGCGGCGCCCTGCGCGGACTGGCAGACTGTCTCCCTGTGCGGCGCCCTGCGCGGACTGGCAGACTGTCTCCCTGTGCGGCGCCCTGCGCGGACTGGCAGACTGTCTCCCAGTGCGGCGCCCTGCGCGGACTGGCAGACTGTCTCCCTGTGCGGCGCCCTGCGCGGACTGGCAGACTGTCTCCCTGTGCGGCGCCCTGCGCGGACTGGCAGACTGTCTCCCTGTGCGGCGCCCTGCGCGGACTGGCAGATTGTCTCCCAGTGCGGCGCCCTGCGCGGACTGGCAGACTGTCTCCCTGTGCGGCGCCCTGCGCGGACTGGCAGACTGTCTCCCTGTGCGGCGCCCTGCGCGGACTGGCAGACTGTCTCCCTGTGCGGCGCCCTGCGCGGACTGGCAGACTGTCTCCCAGTGCGGCGCCCTGCGCGGACTGGCAGACTGTCTCCCTGTGCGGCGCCCTGCGCGGACTGACAGACTGTCTCCCTGTGCGGCGCCCTGCGCGGACTGGCAGACTGTCTCCCAGTGCGGCGCCCTGCGCGGACTGGCAGACTGTCTCCCTGTGCGGCGCCCTGCGCGGACTGGCAGACTGTCTCCCTGTGCGGCGCCCTGCGCGGACTGGCAGACTGTCTCCCTGTGCGGCGCCCTGCGCGGACTGGCAGACTGTCTCCCTGTGCGGCGCCCTGCGCGGACTGGCAGACTGTCTCCCTGTGCGGCGCCCTGCGCGGACTGGCAGACTGTCTCCCTGTGCGGCGCCCTGCGCGGACTGGCAGACTGTCTCCCTGTGCGGCGCCCTGCGCGGACTGGCAGACTGTCTCCCTGTGCGGCGCCCTGCGCGGGTGTGTCCGGCCTCGTTATCGGAAACACCAGTAAAGTGCATGTCTAGCTTCTTCTCGCGTCACCTGTGTAAAAACAGAAGTATACACCGTTAAATCTTGATCGTTTTAATCCCTTGGAGGATCGATTCAGTACATGAAACACTATCGATTGGTAAAGTTAGAATAAAAAAACAAAGTACTTTTTTTTAAAACTCGAATTAATTTAGGCATGTTCTAAATTAATTTCTTTAAGTAAAAGTCAGCTGGGCGAGTTCAATGACCTGTAGGTAGTTAGTACGCAACGACTGACAACTACCAACAAGGTCAATGACTCGTTTACTTAAAGAAATTAATTTCGTAAATGCGTAAATCAATAAGAGATTAAGAAAAAAAGTACGTTATTTTTTTATTTTATCTACACAAATCGATAGTGTTTCATGTACTGGATCGACCCTCTTCGGGATTAAAACGACTAAAATTTAACGGTGTATATCTATGGTCTAAAACAATAAATGTCATCTATTTAATTTAAACGAGTGTTATTAGAAGCAGAGTGTACGAGTTAGGTGATCATAGAATGATCCATTGATGGCCATATCTAAAGCGACGAGCTCGCTGGCCAGGCCTCCGCGACGCGGGCGTCGTCCTCCAGCAAGCACACAGTACCTACTCATCCTGCATGATATCAGTATGTGCTTCAAAATGGAACTGTACGAGAGTAAGAATTGATGACAAACTTGAGGCAGACTCAGCGCTCAGTACTACAGAGCGAGCGAGCGGGACGCCGCCGGGGCGAGGCAGGCAGGTGACGGGGGGGGACACTGTAAATTGAGATTCATTTGACTAAATGAAGCGTCAATCGCTTATTCGCGGTTGACGAGTATCGATTGTTCCGCTATTAGTACAGTCAACAGAACACTACGACTCAGCGAGCGCCTGGAGCACCTCGGACCACTCGGACATCGGCAGTGTTTATATTGCGCAAACTGGATGCTGACACAATCGTGCTCAAGTGGAGCAGGCTCCTGTGTGTTCAATAGTGCAAGTGGCGGGCGCCGCCTGCACAAAGAGCATTAGCTGTACAGTCGAGTGGCGGCGCTCCACCACCAGGAACTCAGTCGGTCTTCACTGAAGTGCACCATTGAGGTGATACATTATCGCGCGGTGCTCGTGTGTCGCGGAGCGGCGCCAGCTGCTCGCCGTACGGACGAGGGCCGAGTGACAAACTCTCACTCGATAATTAATTAATTCGACTCAGTCTCAATTTCGAAAATCACCAGTTCGACTACTCATTGCTACAGAGCATATGTTCGCCTAGCATTAGTCCGACAGAAGCTACTTCGACGGAACCCTTCTAGAAGTGCACTCGCTCAACTAATCTCTATAATTTACGTTAGACATAATAAATGTGGCGATTAATAATAATTAGATGTGGTTAAGGTCTAAGCTACTGAACAAAAACAATAAATAATTACGTTTTCCACACTTCACTTTCGTTTATGTTTGTTGGTTATAAATAGTAATAATACATTTGAATATGTAACTTTAACTGATTTTGTATCAATGCGTATAACTGGTCCTTTTATTATATTTGACTAGCGACCCGCCCCAGCTTCGCACGGGTGCAATGCTGATATCTTATGAATAAAAATGAATCGCAAAATGTGTTGGCAAGCGCAAAACTCGAGAATAGCTGAACCGATTTCGGTACTTAGTTCTTTTTTTGTTGTGTTTGTTATTGTCAGTAGAAGGTTCTTATGAAAAAAAAAATAGGGTATAGTAGGGTAGAGTAGAATAATCTGTTGCCGGTAGCGAAGTCATGGGCAAAAACTGGTTAAATATATTATGCGTGTATTATGCACATAAACCTTCCTCTTGAATCACTCTATCTATTAAAAAAAACCGCATCAAAATCCGTTACGTACTTTTAAAGATCTAAGCGTACATAGGGACAGCGCAACATTCTTTTATAGTATGTAATGATATGTAATGATGATGAAATTGCGGGGGAAAGGTTTATAATCTATACTAATATTATAAAGCTGAAGAGTTTGTTTGTTTGTTTGTTTGTTTGAACGCGCTAATCTCAGGAACTACTGGTTCGAATTGAAAAATTCTTTTTGTGTTGAATAGATCATTTATCGAGGAAGGCTTTAGGCTATATAACATCACGCTGCAACTTATAGGAGCGAAGAAATAAGGGAAAATGTGGAAAAAACGGGGAAAAATATTCATCTTTGAGGGCTTTCGTTGCGTGCGCTGCGAAAACGGTAGAAGATACCAAAAAAATATGTATGAAAGAATTATTCCTCTTAAAATGATCTAAAAAAATGTCCGCGACAGTATATGTCTATCTTTTAAGATTAACTCACTAGAACCGTTTTTATGGGAATCAAATTTGGCCGAAATTAATGCATTATTACCAATTTATTTGTTAGAGTTGTATCAACATAGTAATATTAAACTTTATCCAAATAAATGTGTTGTTGATTAAGAGTATGGTTATTGTGAACAAAATTGTCTTTGACATCACTTATTTTCAATGAACATCTTAGAAGATATTACAATTTTAAAATTACTTCGATATAAAATTCACACGCGCCGCATAATGTGCAAAATATGACGCTGCGCCTGGCCGGCGAACGAGGAGAGGGGTTGCTTGCGGGCGTTTTTTTTGATGGTAGGTAAAAATCTTCCAATGACAAATCCCGCTCTTGGGCGGAGCGGGAAACAGTGTCAAACTTTTACTGACTAAACAACCTACCCCGTTCTTTCCTTGCCTTATTCCCAGAGCCTCGGTATAACGCTTTCGCACCAACCCTCGGCTGCAGGAGGCTTCGACCCTGAAGGGCCCCACAGTTTGCTGACAACACCATGAGGCGCGCGGGAGCCGTGCGCGCCGTCGAAGACTTGGTCTCGGTCTGGACTGTTACCAGACAACCGGACGGCGAGCTACCCATTGCTCACCGTTCGCAAGCCAGCGTCTACGGTGGCCGGATATCGGCGAGATCGCGGCGGCGACGGCTACGGCGAGGACGATGTTGCCCTTGCCTTATGCGGTCGGCCTCCTCCTTTACAAGCATTACTGCTTCGCAGAAGGAGGCGACCGCTTGCCATTCTTCTTTGCTGCGGACCATGGCCTGAACCAAGGCCCGGCGCGAGAAGTCGCCGCCGCCGATCACCCCCACGAAGACACGGCGATGCTCTTCTCAAGCGGGGCACATCTCCACCGTGTCCTCCGGGCTTACCACTCAGTGGCGACACCCGGGCGTCTCTTCCGCACGAATCCGGCGCAGGAATCTCCTGAACTACCCATGTCCGGTAAGAACCTGCGTCATGCGGAAGGTGAGGACGCCGTAATGTCTATCCAACCACGCCTCAAAGAGGGGACTTACCGCCGAGATTATGGCGTGCCCAAGGGGGTGTGTTGCTCTATGAAGTACTTTTAGATAAATATGTTCTTTTAAAAACTAAGTTGTCTAAAATAATAACAGAAATTGACACGGGCAAAGTCGTGGGTAACAGCTATAATTTATAAAGCTGAGGAGGTTGTTTGCAAAAATAAATATGATGCCCAAAATAACTATTCCACGCGGACGAAGTCGCGGGCACAGCTAGTTATATTATAAAGCTGAAGTATGTTTTACCTGGCGAGCTAATTTATATATTTATTCTCTCATCACCCTCATCACTCAGAACTAGTGAGTTTCGAAATTGAGACGATGTTGAAATAATTAACTGTCGAAATTCAGATCGGTAGCCGGCATGGCGTACCGCACGCGCCGCCTCACAGGCGCTGCGTGGACGAGCTCGCACGACCAGGTGACGACGTGGCCGCGTTTGGGGAATTGTCAATAATTCATATTAATAAATGTATTACGGTAAAGATATGAACGACGGCTCGGCGGCCGCGGCGCGTCATTTGGCGCTGCAGCCTCCGCGAGCGCTCAGGGCCGGCGCGCGAGCCCCGCGCCCGGCTGCGCCCGCGCTTCGCCCACGCATGCTCTCGGCGTCGAGAGCGAGCTGCGGGACTCCCCGGGCCCGCCCGGGTTGCGCGTCCTTGTAGCCATCATTACAATGTTATCGTTCTGTTTAAGCCGACTACTATATTAAAGGTTCTTTACCTCAAAAGGATAAAGCAGAATCCTTATTGGATTACTTCGTTGTCTATTTTCCTGTACCCTTTATTTTCGAAGCGTTTGAAGGTATCGACAACTTCAAGGGACCGCCCCTTAAAGCTGTCAAGTTAAAAGTTAAAGAAAAAACTTTAACAAAAAAAAAATACAGTCGTCTTCAGTGTAAAAAAAAACACAAAAAGTGCTAAATAATTTTAATTGCGGAAGTCGGTATTAAATAACAAAAGACCAAACTATTCAGTAACCTACTGTGATAGAAACACCGCCTTCCGAAATTAAAGTTATTCTGTACGTTTTGTGTTTTAAATTGAATTCTGTTGTATTTTTTTTTGTATAGATTTTTTCTTCAAACTTTTGTAGTAAAACCCCTCAGCCAAACTTAAAAGATATCATGCATGTGAACATTAGATGAAAATGCAAAATTATTATATCGTGGAGTTGATGTGATGATGGAATTGGAAGGTGACCACAGGAGCTCTGTAAATAAACGATACAACCCTGTCAAGTGTGCGCTCGTGTGATTCGTCGTTTCGTTTTAATTATGATATATACCGCGCTATAAAAGCTAGTAATGAAAAAGATATTCTCATGAAAACTGTTTTTTTATTCCCAAACTATGTAATGTGTACCAATCTCGTACAGAGCTCTCGGTGGACAAGTCCGACTTGCTCGCGTTTTTTTTCCGAATGTCGACGACCGCGACCTGCAACAGATTAGTGTTTGGCTCGTCAACACGCCGTCGACGCGGTATCATTACATGAAGTTCAATACTCGATTATTAAATTCTTTGCAATAATATCATCAATTGCTTACTTAATTTGTTCTAGCTTACTTAAATGCAGAAAGGAAGAACAGATTAAGTGGTGCAGCGACCGGTACAGCTACACCATGTCAACACGTAAGCAAGTAGCCGCAAGTTGTGACAATATGCGGGCGGCCGGGCCCGGCGGGCGCGTGACGTCACCGGCGCGGGCACTCCGCTGAGTCAGCGTGGCGCACGCGCCGTCTTCAATGGGCACTCCCCCTCCCCCGCGCCCACCCGCCGCAGTCACATGACGAGCGAGACCGCCCCCCCCGCCGCCGCACGCACGCCCCCCTCTCTGCCAGCCGTCCGACTTTCCTGTGCACCCCCACGAGCACACGAGCGCGTGCGCCGGGTCGTCGACCTGACCCGGTGCCGGCACTACCTTGCACTACTTACGTACCGCTTGGGAACGACCTTGGCTGTGCATCCCACTGCTGAACACAGGCGGCACAGCCAACACCGGGTGGCCAAGCGAGCTGGCCCGTCAATACATCACATGAGCTGGTAGCCAGGTGCATGTTCTTAGTCAATGCGTCCAGATTGGATCGCGACATTACTATTCCAAGTGAGCTGTCGTCACATGAGCCGCAACCGAAGTGCATCGCTAGTCAGGCGCCGCGCGCCGGTGTGCGTGCGGCGCAGTGTGCGTGTGCTCGTCACGTGAGGCCCCCCGCGCCCCGCGCCGCCGCCGCGCCCCGCCCGCCGCTCTGTCCCAGAAACCTGTTGTGTGAGGACTGCGCATGGGCCCGCACGTCATCAACATCTAAATACATATTGCGTACAAAACACTACTTTTACCTTACTAAGGTGTTTTTAGCTATTATTTTAATCTTCTTAGGGTCTTAGTGAAAATTCGTAAAAGCTTATAATAACAGCGTGTATAGATATGTACAAAAGCCGCTGATCTCGCACCGCCCTGGGCCACTGCTCGCGGGCGGCCGCTCCTGCTAAAGAGTTCAACGCGCGCTGCACGACAGCACGACCTAAGCATTGCTGATTGCAGTAACCTTCTTTAAGACAATTTTTATAAATCTACATAGGTTTGATGAATGATTGAACCACGATTGCCTAAACGCGGTCGTTTTTACTATGGGGTAATATGTGATAAGATATGAACACCCCACCTGTCTCAGAACGTCACCAATAAACGCACGTGCGGTAACACGCTGACTGGATACACTTGACATTCAGAAGTAATAGCCATCTTTGATTCATTCTGCAGTCCATGTACATGTTACAGTTGTGTCCAGTAGCAGCTCTGGTCATACATTGTGGCGTGATGTGCAGCTGGTGCAGACGAGACGCGCAGGCTCGCACTCAGCGAGCATCTCGACACTCATCATCGTCATCTTTTCAGCTAAAGGACGTCCACAGCTGGACGTAGGCCTCCTCCGAGTGTCGCCACAACGAGCGTCTCGCATCTACCGCATTGCCGCGACTGTCACCAGGTCATCGGTCCATCTTGTGGAAGGCCTTCCAACACTGCGTCTTCCGTTGCCTGGTCGCAATTCTAGAACCTTTCGGCCCCTTGGACCATCGATCCATCCACGAGCAAGTGACAAATGTGCTTAGTATACGCCACACGCCCGCCCCGGGCGCTGCTCTACTCCTCCCCTACTTCCGGCCACCATACGCGCGGGCTTGCGGACAGCTCGCTATCCGATAATATTGACCATTTTTAATTTTGTTTTGTTAAACCTAACCCAACATAAAAAAATATTTACCAAGTTCGGTCCATAAATTAAAATGTTTGCGCAAATTAATAACCCCAATCACATGGAATTTCAACATTAATTGGTAAAAGAAAAAAATTACACGAGCGTTCCCTCCAGAGCGTAATGTTGTTATGAAATGGTGGTAACAAAACACTGATGTGCTTCAAGCAATGTCGCCACATTTGCTATCATTTATTGAAGTCTTTCATCGCCTGACTCCATAGTCCTTCATCACATCTTTACTCAATTTAAACGGGACCACCTGGGAGACAAAATATGAAAAAAAGATCAAAATGGGTTTACATTTGCACAAAATATCGCTGAAGAACTAAGATTAAATCAAAACAGCTCCTTATAATCGATGAAAAAAACACTCTACTTGATAACCTCATTCTGGTTTTTTAGAAGTTAAACATAGAAACATACATTTCTTTATATTTAACTAGCTTCTGCCCGCGACTTCGTCTGCGGATTTTTTTTTTATTTTAACATATTTAACTCTGTTCCTACACAATTTCTCGGGACAAAGGGTCTTGACAGACAAACGGACAACAAAGTAGCGCTCGGCGCTAGTCTCCCTGTCCCTTGCTCCAGAGACGTGCTGCCTTCAATCAGAGAGACGCTTCGCACGTTCAGCGTCGAGCACGGGCCCGCGATGAGGAGGAGGCCGAGCGCATGAGGCGTCAGCGCACGTGCCCCGGAGCCGCCGGGACTGCGAACCCGATGTCTGGCCACCGTAATGGACCTGTGTAATTTGTGTCTGCTGTAATTTGACCTGTGTTACAAATAAAATATTCTGAAACTTGGTGAAACTGTGTAACAGTGTAGGTTATTTAATGTTGCGCCGTACTGAAAACATTGTGTAATGTAATACGGTTACCGCACGTTTCAGCCAGATTTTAAATCGATTGAAATAAAATACGCCGCACCGCATTGTATCGATACAGCCCTCCGACAACAACAACAAGCCCACACAAATATCAGTAAATGACTTTACAATTGGCAGTGGCGTTATGACAGTTTCACAGGTACCTAGCTAATAGGACAGTGTGCGCAGGACTTGCATGACTGTGTTCCACCAACTCATTTCTATCATCGGCCAACCCGACGCACGTTGAGTATTCGTCCTTACGTTGTTGAAACCTCTGCGGTTCGGACTAAGCGTTTAGTTTCGTCGTTTATTCCTTGCACATCGATTATAAATTTTCTTCAAGGCTAGAGTGAATAGGCTCTTAATAAACTCGTGCGCCTTACCATCAATGATTGCATCACTGCTTACCATCAGGTGGGATCGCAGACAAGCATTAGTTACAAACAAAAAAAAAAACACTTCCTTGTAAACTGAGTTTTATCGCATTACGATTAGTTTCAATATGCCATCTATATCACCTTGGGTTTTTTTTCATTTCTTTCCCATTTTTTTTTTAGATTATGGCCCATTCCCTCTCCTAGAGAGGAGGCCTGTGTCCCAGCAGTGGGAACATTAAAAGGCTGATGACGATGATTTTTCTAAAGCAAGTAGTCGGCGATTTTTGTGGTTTTAAGATTTCATCATCATCAATGATAGTTTAAATGAATTGGAAATATGGACAGAACATCATAAAAAATATGATTATTTGCGCAATAAATTGTTATTAACAACGAATTAACAATATTTGTGTTCTAAATTCCAAAATACTTGACTGTTTATATTTGTAGAGAGTATATTAGTGTAGCGGCTTGATATCTTTACTTCTCCTTAAAAAAATACACACTATTAATATTGTAATACTGTGGCAAACGTTATGTGCAGAAAAAGTCAATTAAATACAATTTACCTTATATATTTGTGAAATATGTGAAAAAGAAATACTAAAAAAAGTTGAAGAGAATTCTATATTAAATGCTACGCCGCTGCCGCTAGACATGGTAATACTTGCGATTGCCTGCTGCTCGCTAACTAAAATGTATGGCAACTTTAGGACATTTTACAAAAATTCGTCGTAATTTTCAGAGAAAGTCTTCGAAGTGTTAATACACTTCGAAGACTTTGTCTGTTTTTTTTTAATAAAAACTTCGTTTAATATACGTGCTCATTTATTACTGCAGCTCTCGGCTCCATAACACAAGCTTTCTGCACTTGTATCTAAATGTACTTTAGTGCAAGAGCGAGCGAAGCGAGTTTGGGATTTTAGCGCACACCGAACCGGACCTTCGTGGTTATTTTACGCAATAAAAGCTGAATGGAAAGAATGGAAAAAACAATTTTTAGAAACTTAAAAACACAAAAATAAGACACAGTCACAGCCACAGTGACAGCTCTCGCAATTAGATATAAAGAAGGACTACTCATTGATTATGATAAGAAAACAAAGACTTATACTGGATATAAACAAATCGATAGACTCCAAGACAATGATAGATCTTATTGCAGCAGGTACAGGGATGTACTCAAGGACACTACTGATTTGTTCAACGAGATAAGAACATATTATGAAGGTATGATGTTCAAGAAAAACTCAACCAAAATAAAGAGTGGAACATCCCTTAATAAACATAAAACTAATGAGAAGAAGCCATGTAAGACTTGTGCATCTACGGAGGAAGGATCACATATAACCGAAGGAGTCATCTTGCTACAAGAAACATAAAAATGAATCTGAAAACAGTTTTTAAGCCCAGAAATGTAAATAACAAATCAAAATATGGAGAAAAAAAAAACGAGTAAGTTGTCACTTTGGCATCCTAGCTAGGTTAGCAGGGTACTCTGTGGCCTTCAGTAAGGTTTTGCTCCATTGTGGTTTAAGCAGGGCAACGTTGATTCTTGAGTGCGAATTGATGCACGATAAACACATAAATGTAGATTGCTTGTATATTAGATTATTTATCGTCGACCCTGACTTAAGCTCGCTCTATAGAGACACCCGCCGTACAATAAAAACCCTCGTCCTCACATGGTGGAAGAGAAATTGGTGTTAGGTAGGTCCTGCTTATATTCTTCGATAAAAAAAAAATATAAATGCTTGGTGCCCCAGCATTTCTATTCGTAGGGGCGTGGCTCATTAAGTGTATAGTTGGTTTTGCTGCTGTTACGAGGATCCCAGTAACGAAGCCCTACTGAGCGAGTCCCCCTGCACTACACCATCAATCAAAATCAAGCTTGAATTAGAAAACAAACTTGAAGTGAGCGGCATTTATAATCCAGGCTCACAAATCTCTTTGATAAATTCAAGGCTGAAGTAAAAGAAAAAGAAGTACAATGTGAATACAGCATATATGAAAACGGTTAATGGTGTGAATAAAACAGATGGCTTGATAACAATAAAAATAAAAAATAACATGATAGAAAATGAAAATTTTGATTATTTTATAATCGGATTGGATATAATAAAGAAATTCTAACTAACTTTAGAGTTAGTTTGATTTTCTTCTCTTTTTCGAGGACTTGCAAATAGAACAAAAGAAAATAATAAATAAAATAGATGAAATGTCAAAGGATAACAGAAATGTAGAAAATAATATAAAAACATTTGCAATAAACTCTAATGAACACATAGAAACAGAAGAATTTATAAGTATGACAGACCATTTAGATAATGAAAAGAAAATTGAGATTGAGAAAAGTATAAAGGAATATAAAACGATTTTAGCTAAGGGCAAGATGTGTGGACATGTGGGATCAGTTAGAGATTATGAAGCCTACTTAGATTTACTAGTAAATCGGTACTGTAGTAAAAGATCATACAAATGTACAATAGAAGATAAATTAGAAATTGAAGAGCAAATATCCATGTTACTAAAGAATAACTTAATAGAAGAATCCTGAAGTCCTTTCGCTGCTCCAGTGACACTGGCTTTTAAAAAAGCCCAGTCGTCGACGGCGCGCACTGTTCCCGCGCGCCTCAAGGAGTTGTCAAGAATCCGCAGGGACCCTGCAGAAGGGTCGAAGCCAACTGGGGCCAAGGGTTCGCGTCTGAAAGGAAGGCTCTGGTCCTGGTATATAAGGCAACGTAGGAATAGGGTAGGTTGTTTAGTCAGTAAGAGTCTGACACTGTTTCCCGCTCCGCCCAAGGGCGTGATTTGTCATTGAATGATTTTTACCTACTAAAAAAAAACACTGATTAAGTTGTGTGGCTTTTGAATGGTACATACCGAAATATATATTAACAGAAATCTTTTGCCTTATTATTATTATTTCTGTGTTTGTATTCAATGTTTGTTATGCTTATAAAAATATGTTATAAAAAATTATTACAATCGTTTATTTAACTAATCGTTACATCAAATAAGATTATAGATGCAGACGTTATGATGTAAACATGAGAGATTTAGTAATTTATCATTATACGACTTGCCGTCTATTGCTTCGTTTATCTCGGGGATTACAGACAGCACGCCGGTGGGCGCAGATACTCTTATCTTTACTGATACACTGAACAACTGCCGCGGTCAGTTTGTCCGCCAACGTCTCCTGCGCCACCAGGGAGGTTGTGCGAGGCTAGGGTTGCCATCCGTCCGGGTTTCCCCGGATTTGTCCTAGTTTAGAGGACATCCGGGGAGCGTCCGGGGAAGGTTTCATTTGTAGACCGAGTTTAAATAAATAAATAAAATTGGTCCGCCCGCGAGACACGCACTGTGCTCGCACACCACGATCAACCGACGAACCAAGTATATTCACTGTTGTCGTTGATCAAAAAATGAGTATGGGATTATTTTGTTTTAAAATTTTAATAATGTAACTTACATTGCTGTAGGTCTAAACTGTAAAATGTTCCGTTTTGTTGTTTAATATTTAAGAGCATGAATTTTGTTTATTTTTAGAGTTCCGTAGTCAACAAGGAACCCATATAGCTTCGCCATGTGTGTCAGTCTGGTTGTCTGTCCTTCCGCGTATGCGTCCGCGGATAATCTCAGCGACCGTATGCACTAGAAAGCTGACATTTGGTATCAATAATGTATATCAACTACGCCGACAAAGTGCATAAACAAAAAGTGGTAAAAAATGTTTTATTAGGGTACCTCCCTTACAAGTGGGAAGTGATTTTTTGACGTGACAACGTCTTAAATTAGGTTGCGGCTGGGAGTCACTTATGAAAAAGTGTAACGCTCGGTAACGTTACGATGAGTCACCGAACGAGAGAGAGGCCCGCCGAATGCCTTGCGTCTCTCTCCCACTCAACTATGATCGGTCTGCCGCGCGCGCAGCACTAGAGAATTAGGCGCATTTTTTCATTCAATTCCTTGTTCCTATTGTGCAATTTAATTATATTCATATCAATAAATATTCTACCGAGAAAAAGACGTTGTCACGTAAAATCTTCGCCCGTAAAACCGACTTTACAGGCAACCATTTTTTTTTCATTTCTACCAACGTAACGTGTGATATATTGTTGGACAGGTATTTAGAAATAATCGCTCCAAAAGTAAAAAATGAGGCGTCGTCGTCCCTCTAAGTTTTGAACCATAAGTTTAAAAGATATGAAAAAAATCTCAAAAGTAGAACTTAAAATAAAATTTCAAGGAAAATTATTTTGAACTTGATAGGATGAACAGTTTTTGAAAAATTAAAAAAAAACCTTTTGAACTAATTTAGCATGCAAGCATTTTTTTTTTAATTTTTACATATTTCATTATCCTGAGCGTATCTTCTTTCAAATAAACAAAATAAACAAAAAGATTAAAATCGGTTCACGCAAATTTTAAAATTACCACTGGGTACAGCGCCATCTCTCGGGTAATTGGATTACTAATTTTTACATAGGCATGGTTCTGTTACATTGTGAGAAATTTGTGACGGACGGGAAACTACGGAACCCTACACTGAGCGTGGCCCGACACGCTCTTGGTTGATTTATTTATTACATTGAATATGTTTAAAAAATGTTGTAGATATGTCCGGCTTTCGGACTCTAAATTCCAAGGTTTTCACGCGCCTTGTCCTGTTTTCCAAATTTTAGAGATGACAACCCTATGCGTGGCAAATATCCGAACTGCAGACGGACAACAGCAATACAGCATAATACTATAGGTATCGGTGTTGGATACGTGACGGATATTTGATAGTTTTCGATAGTTTAGGTTATAAATAAGAATTTTGAAATTATAAAAGTGAAATACAAATAGCAAGATTTGACTTTTGTTTCCAACATAGATATCACTTCTTTGACCACCCGGTTTCTTTGAACACAAACATCTCGATTCAAATAGGCTTGTAAATGTATTTATTTTATTTTGTATGTAGGTATCCAATAGTTTCGGTTACGGTTACGCAACTCCATAATAATCCTGGTTTTTACTCAAACTCACACGAGGACAGTTTTTTTAATTAACTACCGAGCAAAGCCGGGGCGGCGCACTAGTTCAAGATAAAGATAAAGCGGATTGACACTTCTATTTGTATAAATATCTGTGCAAGGTCAATATGTAGGCAGGTCTCTTGAACAATGAGCCTGCCTCAAGTGGCGGCTCATAATCACTCTTACCTTTTACTTAAAATAAATTATATCGTTACTTGTAAGGAACGAAATCTTGCCGACGCGAGATCCCGCACGTCTTCGGGATTTCTATTTTTACTGGATTCTCATGTCGCATTATGCTGACTATGTAATTATAAATTTTATTCTTTAGATTTTGGGCTTCTAGCTGAAAGCTAAAGTGTTCGTGTGTCTTGTATCCTAGGTTAAACGGAACGCGACGTGATCAATGGCAGGTTAGGTAACTTTTTTGAGGTGTAAAATCATCCAATGTAGGTATTTTCCGGGTATAGAGTGGAGCGGAAGTGGCGTAGGTAGCTACTAAAGAGCTAGGCGCAGCAGGGCCCCAGGGCCTCAAATTCAAATAGGGTGGCAAAAACTGATTAGAAAACCGCTTTTTTCCTCATTCAATAAGGAATTATATCAACTAAGGAATCTAAATAAAACATTTTGCAACATTATTTAAGTCAAATAAAAACAACATCGATCGAAATATTCCCGACAAACTTCGTTTCAGTAGAATAGCTCCTGTCTGTTTCTATTGTATGTGCAGTGAAACATTAGGTCATCCTAAAAACACATAAAAGATTAACATAAATAATAAAAAAAACAATAATAAAATGTATAGCTATTAAGAGCACACAACCGGTGACACGGGTGACACTATTACATACATCTCTCTAAATATTTTGGGAACACAGACATGTTGCGGATGTCACCACATGAGAGGTGAAATTCACTGACGCCAGTCAAACCGACGTACAACCGAAACTAATGGGACGGAAACTGAAGCTTGTTGCTACCTTTAATAGGTAACACACACGTACGTCACTAACCCTTGGAATAGCGTAATTACAGACACAATGAAAAGGCAAATAGGCCTGCGGACACCGGAGTCCTCGTGGAGCTTAATGAAAGCCCCGAAGCCTTAGGAGACTTTGTTAAAGGTAAGCACTAAGAAGTTTTAGGAAATAACTTTAAAGTTTTTTAACAGTGGGAAATAGTTTAATGAGTTCTCCCGCTTTAAAAAACACTTGTGATTCGCAAGAGTGATAAGGCCCAAAACCTTTAGAAAAACGGGAGAAATTACTGCCGTAGGTATACCTACCCTTATTACCGGTTTCTCACAGGTAATCCGGGTGGGTTGGGAACGCTAGCTAGAACACAGATACAATTACACAAAGTTGATTAATGAAGTGGGAAACGTAAGTTACATAAGTGCCTTGCGAGCTTTGAGTGCACCAACAATGAGAGTGACACATGTGAGCAACGGTGGCGGAGCTCGATGTTTACAATGTCAGGGGAGTGTGTGTGCGACGGGGCCCGGCGGGGCGGCGGGCGGCGGGCGCGGGCGCGCAGCCTCCGCGCATCTCGGGGCGAGCGGGCCGCGGCAGGCGGGCGCGGCACATCGACACTCCGCGCGCGACGCCGCCGCACCGCCAGTTGCGCTCCGACCGCGCCGTTGACCGCACATCCCGCGCCACCGCGCCGCCGCGCGCTCCGACACGACACTCAGCACCACGACCGGCCCACCGCGACCCCCGCCACAAGCCCGCTCTAGCTCCATGCGCCCCTGACGCTGCCTGTCGCACCGCACGCACCGCCCGCACACCGACCACCCGCACAAGTGAGTCCCGACCCCGTCGTCCCGATGGCGAGTTGACGCCGGCGGCGGCGCGCTGCTCGCACCGCCGCCGGTGAGGGCCCGCAGCACGGCGCCGCCGCCGCCGCTGCTCAGGTAGTCACTGTCTCTTGGCCGTTTGTTATCGCTTCGGGCCCCTCCGCGCAACCATTGCATTGCCGGTGCCCGTGAACATTATCTCCATAATAACGTGTTAAAAAATACTGTTGGACAACAGTGTAGCAGTGAGGTGAGTCACAGCGTTGTTCGCATTCCTTGGTTATTATCCTCTTTAAATTGTTGTTGTTAATTAGTTAATTGCAACGATTGCTCAAAGATAGAGCGAAAGCGAGACGTCATCGTATCCTAATGAAGTCGATTACTTTATTGACAAACGTAACCGCTGTCTACCAGGCCGTCTAACCTCACACATGATATAAACTGAATAAACAAAATCCCATATTCAATACTTATAAAGTTATCGCATTGCGCGAGAGTGGACACAGGTAGACGACTACAAATTCCTCGGCGTTACTTTCACGCGCCGGCAGCCGGCAGCGAGCGCCCGCAGCTCTCGCGGTACCCGCCGCGTTCTCTGTACACAAAATCCAGGCTCTTCAAGTCTATTATTAAATGAAACCAAAACGAATCACGCTTTAATATAACCAGGGTTCATACAACACACTATACCATATACTATATTTCAAACCGTCTGATACGAGTCATCAGGTGGGATCGCAGTCAAGCACTAGTTTATTGCAATTAAAAAAAAAACGTACCGAAGCCACCGCCGAGGTAACTTTCAGAAGCAGACTTCGCCAAACATTACAAAGCTGTGCCACTGCAGCACTACACTTAATTTATACAGCGACAGTGCCTCAACTAGCCTTTTAAACGTCCGGCGCAAGTTTCGACAAATGTGCCCGGTACGAATAATTAAAAAAAAATACTAGATATAAAATATAATTATGCGTAATGTGATACTTAAACAACACCACTTACTTACCTCTTGTGAGCGTCGGAGTCCTGACAATCTAGAGAATCGGCAATTCAAATAGGACGCGAATAATAATGTGTAAATGTGTTGTGTGTAAGCTAACCCAACATGATCCCGTGTCTGCGCGGGCACCCCTAGCACTGCCCTAGTTACGGCACTGTACAGCTACGAAATTTTTGATAAAGCAGTGTTCTACATACTTTGAACATTTTTACAACAAATATAAAAGTGAAAATTATTGTCATAAAATCGGCTATTGACTACCCGCCGGGCAAAATTTAAAATACGATAAGTGTAAATTAGTTGACTCGTTTAAAAAAAAATCGCGACTCTGACCCTAACTTCCAATTTCAAACGTGTACCTACCTATGTCTTGGAAATTACGTCCCCGCGATGTCGACATAGGTAGCTATACCCGGGAGAAATTTACTTTACAAAATACTCGGTGACTGCAACAAGCTCTTAATGTTAATAATTAGGCAAAACTTGAATCTTTGTATGTTCCGTGATGACTGGAAGTCAGCACGACTACTGCTGGACACATCGCACACTGGGAATATACAAACTTGCTGGTCCTCGGCTAACTTTAAAAGCCCCATAGTCCGGCAGAGCCGCCACCGAAGCCCAAAACCTATGTCAATTAGGTACTATAAATGCGAACCCATGTGAAAATGTTTTAATTAGAAACAGTGATCCGTCGCCGAGCGCCGCGCCGACGACGTCGACGACCACGCTTCGGAACGGGTTCGCTGGCTTTGCTGTTGAGGACAAACGGCGCAACACACTATATATAACATTACGTTCTTTTCCTTCTTAAGACAAGTTTTTAATGAATACGTGAATAATCTTAGTCTGTTATTTCGTGAAGTGAGCCGTGGATGAAATAAAAATTTAATAACTGGTCATAGAGTTGAGGAAAATTGTGGGAGAACGAACATTTTTTACGTGTAGACGACGAAATAACTAGTTTAACGATGGTGATGGACGGCGTTAGAATGTATGTGATGGACGGCGTTAGAATGTATGTGATGGACGGCGTTAGAATGTATGTGATGGACGGCGTTAGAATGTATGTGATGGACGGCGTTAGAATGTATGTGATGGACGGCGTTAGAATGTATGTGATGGACGGCGTTAGAATGTATGTGATGGACGGCGTTAGAATGTATGTGATGGACGGCGTTAGAATGTATGTGATGGACGGCGTTAGAATGTATGTGATGGACGGCGTTAGAATGTATGTGATGGACGGCGTTAGAATGTATGTGATGGACGGCGTTAGAATGTATGTGATGGACGGCGTTAGAATGTATGTGATGGACGGCGTTAGAATGTATGTGATGGACGGCGTTAGAATGTATGTGATGGACGGCGTTAGAATGTATGTGATGGACGGCGTTAGAATGTATGTGATGGACGGCGTTAGAATGTATGTGATGGACGGCGTTAGAATGTATGTGATGGACGGCGTTAGAATGTATGTGATGGACGGCGTTAGAATGTATGTGATGGACGGCGTTAGAATGTATGTGATGGACGGCGTTAGAATGTATGTGATGGACGGCGTTAGAATGTATGTGATGGACGGCGTTAGAATGTATGTGATGGACGGCGTTAGAATGTATGCTATTTCATGATGATTTATTAACTTAGAGCGCGTAAAATTTGATGAACCATTGCTTTTCTACATTTTATAAACCACGTATCTACTCAAACAATAATCCATTTGCACCACAGTGTCTTATATCGACTTTTGATGCCATAATAAATAATTATATGGGTATATATTGATATACCCATATAATTATTTCATTTATTTAATATGTAACATATAAATTATATTTTTAAATATTTCATTAAAAAAAATAAAAAAAACATTTAAAAATATAAAAAATAGTGTCCCACCGGTATCGGGAACAGGGTCCAAGCTACCGGCGGTCAGGGCTCCAGAGAAAGGAACCTCCCTAACTATATGAGCCGTGTCCAGGAGTACCGCTTTCTGAATCAAGCCCTTGATCCAGCCGCCTAACGAGAGCCTCCTAAGGTGTTGGTCGAGGCTCTTGGCTATTAAGCCATTGGCTGACACGACTGTCGGTACAATGATTGCCGAATCCACATCCCACATGTCGACAACCTCGCGAGCCAAGTCAATATACTTGACTTGTTTATCTTTCTCGGCTTTTACGAGGTTCTCGTCATGAGGGACGGATATGTCAACAATCATTGCACGCCTCTCGCTTCGGTCTACTACCACTATATCAGGCTTATTGGCTAAAATAGTCCTGTCAGTGATGATAGACCGATCCCAGTACAGGGTGATATGACCATTATCAAGAACTGGGTCGGGCTCATACCTGTAGTACGGCACTTCCGATTCCACAAGAGAGTATTTCAGAGCAAGTTGCTGATGGATAATCCTGGCTACGAGGTTGTGCCTGTGCAAGTACTCGCCGTTAGCTAGACGAGAACCAACGACCAGAGAACAACCAGAGATTATGTGACGTATTGATTCTCCCGGACGGTGACAAGCCCGACAAATGTCAACCGTGCCGTCCTTCACAATAAATCTCCGGTAGTTATTCGTCATGATAACTTCGTCCATAATTGCACAGACAAAACCTTCGGTTTCCCCAAAGAGGTCACCGGAACGCAGCCAGGATACGGACGCCAATTGATCTACATCAGGCCCGTGAAGGGCCCGGATAAAGAGTCCGTGAAGTTCCTTGCTCTGCCACACAACCCTGCGATCGTTAGTGGCAAGCACTACAGGTTTGCGCCAGTTCTCGCTAGCCAGGGAGAGCGGGGTGAGTCCCTTGTCCACCGCCACTACATCTCGATGCATACCCACGTCGACAGCTAGGAAATATTCCCTGAGACTGCATACCTCACGGTTGTGTAGGGTCTTGGCATTTAAAAAACCGCGACCCCCACACTTCCGTGGGATATACAGTCTCATCACCGACGAACGTGGGTGGTGCATTCGGTATGCAGTCAGCAGTGTATGGACCCGCCTATCCAGGGCGTCAAGTTCCGTTTGAGTCCATTTGAGTACGCCGAAAGAGTACATCAATACCGGCATGACCCAACCGTTGAAGGCGCGCACCTTGTTCCCGCCTGAGAGAAGGCTATTAAAAACTTTCCTCAGGCGTCCAAAGAAACGTTCCTTCAACGATTGCTTCATGTCTGTGACATTGATGCCTAGGGCTTCCGACATACCCAAATACTTATAGGTTTCGGTTGGAGAAAGGGATCTCAGATTTATGGAATCCGTGAGTTGCGCACCCATGGATTCCACTACCTCACCTCGCTTTACATGCATGACTGCACACTTGTCCACACCAAACTCCATCCTGATGGCACTGCTGAAGGTTTCAATTACCTTCAGTAGCTCCATCAGTTGCAGTTTGTTGGGGGCAAATAGTTTCAAATCATCCATGTAAAGGAGGTGAGATATAACCTAATTATTTATTATTAGGCTATTGCTCCATGCACGAGCAAATGAATTACTTAATCTTTTATTCTATTGAATCGACTAATTGCTGGATCAAAAGAAATTTACACAAAAAAGTTTATCCCTTGTGTAAATCATTTTACCGTAGGCACTCATTAAGTTATTTATGTTCGCCTGAACATGCACATATTAGTATCAGTGTGGGCTGTGGGCGTATCGACGATCATTACTTCAAATTTTATAATTTTACTGTTTTTTTTTTTACACTGTACTGAACTGAATGACAAAACAAATCAATAATATTTTGTGTTTTGAAATTACCCCACGAGTCACGAGCTCTCATTGACGTGGCTTGGAGACAAAGAAAGGCTTGAGTACGAATATTTCCTACTAGCTTTTGTCCGCGGCTTCGCCCGCGTACATAAAATATAGCCTATGTCACTCAGGAGTAAAGCAGCTTTCTATTGTTGCTAAAATTTTTCCAATCGGACCAGTAGTTCCAGAGATTACCTCCTACAAACAAAAAAATAAAAAAAAAACAAACTTTACCTCTTTATTATATTAGTGTAGATTACTTACTTGTTATTAATATTATTATCTTTTGGAGAAAATCGTTTGTTGTTATAACATAGCAAACAGACCTTATCTCCCAGTGAGGGACTTGTTTCACGTCTTCTCCGACATACAAGCACCGCTGACCAGCCACGTCCACCAGAGCTCGACAAACTGCGCCTGCTGCCTCGCATACTAGCGTAACGGTGAGCTTACAGCCACAGGGGCCGGAACCTTTTACGACGAATTAACACATCACGTGTGAATGTATTTAATGCATGCATTGTTACGTAAGTTATAGGAACTTGTGGCGTAACTTTTGACTCTAGCGCAGCCGTCTAATGCACTTGGTCTGGGCTGGATTATAGTTAGTCTGGGAGGCTGGACAGCTGGGGACGGACGCACTCCGTCCGTCTGGCGCGTGCCTTTGCCTAGTAGCATCACGCTCAGAGTGTCAACATGACGAACATGTGGAGACATTGTGGAGCACACACGCTCTGCTGCGACGCGCCTCGCCTCGCCTCGGGCTCTCTGCGCAACTTGCTATATTAATGCAGACAACTATGATACTGATGATGCGACGAATCTAAAACAGGGTATTGTACGTGTCCGTAGCTTTATTCCCTTGTACCCATAGATATAAGAAATGAGGAGACCCGTTACTTAGTGAAAAATGTTTCGAAACACGATGTCTTCAGTTATCCCTACATAAATATATACTGTGCCTACCACCGCACATGCAGCAATAGTCACACGGTCGCGCGCACACACCTTCAAATTGGCTATTGAACGACTGGCCGTTTGGGGAAAAGTGCGCATTTAGCGCAAAAGCCGCGGACATGGCCCCTTGCCACTTCTTCAGTTTTTATATTTCTATGCTTGTATTTGAATGAATTAATAACCAAAACTATAGCAGAAAGTAGTGGATTAATGGCCGCGTACCATAACGGGTGGTACCAGGCCGTGCTGGAAAAGAACCTACAAGATTTTAGGGGACGCCTTTGCCGTGTAGTTCAGCAAAAAGTCGGACTTTAAATATAAAGCTACTGCAAAGTGAAAAAGTAAAAGAACTATAACCTGACTGCGACAAAAAAGTAAAAGAACTATAACCTGACTGCGACAAAAAAAGGACGCTAAAATCATATGAAAAAAGGTTTTTCAGGGTTCTGAAATAAACAAGGTTAGTGCAGAAACAAGAACAGAACAAAAAGAAAAGTCGTACTCACACGTCATTACAGTGTTGCGGTTTGTACCTATATATACATACACTGTTTCTCTTGTAACCTTGTTTATTTCAGTAGGTATTCTAAAAATCTTGTTTCATACTTTTTCAGCGTCGTTTTTTTTGTCGTAGTCGGGTTTTAATTCTTTTATTTTTTATTATTTAAACTATTTTTGTGTTAAATCACTTTTCTTCTATACCTACTATTTACGATAAAAAAATACCTGACTTAATTTTGTTATACATAGACATAATAATAATAATACATATATCCCCATCGCAGTATCTCTACGTTAACGTCGTGATGGAGCTTGCGCACTCTGACCAACCTAGCTAGTCTAGGGTGAGGGGCCAGAGTAAGAGACATAGGTACAATACGCAGGGCAGTTTTGTGGCGAACAATAGTTAGGTAGGTCGCTAATGCCATCGATGATGGAGAGGACGATCAAGATTACTTCCAGGAGATCGCTCCTGGAGGTAATCTTGTACTCGATCTCCGGCATGCCTTTATTGGCCGGCCGTAGTGAACACTGACGAGGAACAGAACAATTATAACTCTCTCTTGCCTTTACTGGCTGGCTTGAGCGGAGATTTATTTGCAAAAGCAAACGTGCTCGGGAGAAGGATATATACTCAGGCCCCTCTTCCCCACTGGGCACTATGGGCACGTGCCCAGGGCGCCGCGACCGAATGGGGCCCCCTACGTAGAAACCTTTCTCCCAATAATCGATACCTTGAGTGTTCATCTAAAACAGCTACTAAGTTCATATGAGACCGTTAGTCAACGTTTAAGTTTATTTTTTCACTTAAAAACTCTGAATTCCGAAGACGATGCAAAGAATTTTCTGAAAACTATCATGAAGATGTAAATAAAAAAGAATAGAAAGCTTAAAAAATGTTCAGAGTGAAAATGAGGCACCTAACAGTGTACAGGAAGTCTATAATCTATGAAAGCAAAACCAAATTGAAGACACATTTCCTAACATAGAAATTGCATTGAGAACATTTTTAAGCATGATGGACTAACTGCAGTGGAGAGGTCTCCTTCTCCAAATTGACACGAATAAAAAATGAATTAAGAAGTACAATGCTTCAAGAGAGGTTAGTTGGTCGCTGATGTCCATAGAATGTCATATTCTCAATACTATAGATTTTGAAGAAGTGATTAACGATTTTGGTCATCTTAAATCTAGGAGGGTACCTTTGCAATCAACATAGAATAAATTAATCTAAGGATTTTATGCTAAGTGAGTTACTTTTGTAGATTATTTTTTATATTTCCTATTTTTTTATAGTTAGTAACTAATTAAAAATAAATTTAGAACCTCTTTATCTATTACAACTAAATAATATTTTCTCAAGGTCATAGGGGCCCCATCATCCTAATGTGCCCAGGGCCTCAAATAGTTTAAAGACGGCCCTGTATATACTCCAGTAAGGTGCTGGGGATCTTGACCGTACTTCCGGGATTGTCCTGATCGGAATTCTGGTGCTTGTCTTCCGATTACATCACTAAATCAGTTTTAAGGAAACATTTTTATTTAATCGCTTAATTAACTATCTTACTGCTTTGTAAATACATACGAACGATTGTTTTGGAAATTATGCTGGTCTAATGCTAGTTTACGTCTCTCTCGTTTTACGAAAACCGGCAGACTACGTGGGTAACAGATGCCTCGCCATGCCACCTCCGCCGGGACCCGGAAAACGAGGAAGGCCTAAGAGGCGTTGGATCGACGTCGTAAGAGACGATATGCGTGTCAATGGGCTTACGGCAAAGGACGCGAAAGACCGAGCGAAGTGGAGGAGTTTGAGTTGGAAAGCGGACCCCGGGCACCGAGGTGAAAGCCAAGGAAGCAACCGGGACTAACGCTGAGATGATGATGATGATGATGAATGCTAGTTTACGTCTCTTGAATAAAAGTAATGGTCTTCAGCTCTTCAGTATCGTCGAAAAACGGGGGCGCTCGGTATGTGGAAGAACTCTAGATACCTAGATCAAACACAATCATGAGATGGCCACACGGGTGGCTGTTGGATGTCAATGGGAAAATTATTAATTTGCAATGCAACAGCAGACAAGTCCGTGGTTTCACCCTCTTGACCGCATTACAGTACCAGATCAAATCACAAAATTATCCGCTACGGGCGTGTCTTGATATACCACATGTAACTTTAAATGCGCAAATACTGCAATTAGTTTGCTCAGAATAATGAGCAGAATCAAATTTTTTTCACTTTTTAATAGAGTTAACATTTTTCCAAAACATTACTTACATTAAAATATTTGCCCTACCTATTTATTAATAAGTCAAGTTATCACGTGCTCAAACCTGGTAAAATAGGTCAACAAACTAGAAAAATTATTTATTTTCATACACAGAATAATAATAGTTGTTATTACTTCTAGAAATTGTTAGAATTGACAGTAAAAACTTTTACTTTTGGTTTTGTTAATTTTACGTTACACGTTGTATAGGTACTTCATAGCTACCAACAGCATCAAGTGTTGGTGCAGCAGCCAGTTGTCCGAGTGGCGCCCCTCTCGTGCGTTATCACGAAGCGGTAATGCGGATAATCCAGTGTGGCGCGCTGTGATTGATTCGCCGATGTGCAGGCGGTGCGGCGTGCGCCGGCGCGTGCCTCGTGCTCCTCTCTAAATATGTATTACATTCACGTACAACAAGCTGTGCACCCGTTTTGCCTAATATTATCAAACATTGCGTGATTTCGGTTTGTTCAAAATTCTACTTTGAAAACTATTAAATATCTAAGTGGAGGCTCTGAAATTGTAATTTATAAAATACATTAAATTTAAAGTGACGTTGTCGTTCAATAGCTAGACTAGACGGGTGTGCGTTCGTAGAGACTCGTGTCAGAGAGAGTTTATTGGAAAGAGTAATCTTATGGCTGTCGGGAACCGATTATTTATTATTAGTAACCATTTCAGCGCCATGTCCAGGAATCGTTCCAATTTTATTTCAGTTCTGTTTGTTTTATTTAGAAACAAGTGATCCTCTACACGCGGTTCCCCACAGTGCCGTGACAAGGATACAAGTATAAAACAAATGAAAAGAGAATATGTGTGAAGAGTGAAGAAAATGAATAATGACGTGCTAAGTATAGACAGACGACATACGTGTCCACACGACTCAGCTGGCGTGCTAGGTACAGACACACGTGTCCACACGACTCAGCTGGCGTGCTAGGTACAGACACACGTGTCCACACGACTCAGCTGGCGTGCTAGGTACAGACAAACGTATCCACACGAATCAGCTGGCGTGCTAGGTACAGACACACGTGTCCACACGACTCAGCTGGCGTGCTAGGTACAGACACACGTGTCCACACGACTCAGCTGGCGTGCTAGGTACAGACACACGTGTCCACACGACTCAGCTAGCGTGCTAGGTACAGACACACGTGTCCACACGACTCAGCTGGCGTGCTAGGTACAGACACACGTGTCCACACGACTCAGCTAGCGGGCATCAACTCCCACGTGCGCGCTTGAAAAGTCGCAAAAGCTTTTTAAGATTTACGAGGTCTTCGGAGAGTGGCGGCTCGGACCAGAGACGCGAACTGTGGAGGGAACGATATCCCACTCCTCTTAACTTCATTCCCCCAGCAGAACATCTGCCACCGGGACACGAACTGCAGTGGCCAATCTGGAAATCCCTGAACCGACTGCGGGTTCAAGTTGGTCGCTGCAAAGATAACCTGGCCAAATGGGGCTTCCTTGACCCATCGCAAGTACAGTGCCAGTGTGGAGCCCCTTCACAGGATATGCGTCATCTCCTTTCTTGCTCAGCTTGCACTACCACCTGCACCTTTAATGACTTGTACGAGGCTAATGAGAGAGCGGTTCAGGTGGCTAAATATTGGTCGGACAAAATTTGAGTCAAATCGACACGAAAAGAAGAAGAAGCTAGCGTGCTAGGTACAGACACACGTGTCCACACGACTCAGCTGGCGTGCTAGGTACAGACACACGTGTCCACACGACTCAGCTGGTGTGCTAGGTACAGACACATGTGTCCACACGACTCAGCTAGCGTGCTAGGTACAGACACACGTGTCCACACGACTCAGCTGGCGTGCTAGGTACAGACACACGTGTCCACACGACTCAGCTGGCGTGCTAGGTACAGACACACGTGTCCACACGACTCAGCTGGCGTGCTAGGTACAGACACACGTGTCCACACGACTCAGCTAGCGTGCTAGGTACAGACACACGTGTCCACACGACTCAGCTGGCGTGCTAGGTACAGACACGGCGTCCTCCTGCTCGCCTTATCAACCGTGCGTCCAGCATTACAGTTACATAGATTGTTTGTTGGCTAAGCGAGTTCCGTTTGCATACTGTACTACATAATATGTGCACATACAAGCACATGTATTTTCATTATTCATTAATATTCATAAAAATATTAAATTTGGTGAGTGATGTTCAAATAAAAGCTTTCTACTATAGGTATGCATAATATGAGGTTTGAATGAAATTGTGAACAAAATGGCTAGTGTTTGAATATAATCAGACAAGTCGCAGGCAGCAGTTAGTACTTGAACGTGCGTGTACTGAGCAGTTTCAAATATCATATAGTTAATATGGCGTGGTATAATATAAGTAAATAGTGGGCGCAGTGGCGTGTCGCGTCGCGTGGCGGCGAGCGCCTCCCCGGTCATGTGACGGCGGACCATGAGCGCCGTGCCTCGCAGCCACTATCAAATGTACTGCCATTTAAATTTAAAGTAATTCAGTTTGTTTTAATGACGTCGCGAGCCGCAACACAGAGACCTTGTTGATTGTAAACACATGACTTGGACAGCGCGCGCGCGCTCCTATCGACCGAGCTCTACGTCTGTACCTACTCAATTTAATATTTATTATCTATTCTTTTATTATGGAACTGTATGGAACGAACCGACAGCATACATTTTTAGGCCTACGTTACGTTGACGGTCAAGCATCACGGGCTGATAGACTCAAAGGGCCACAAGTCTGTTTCAAAACGTAGGCAAATGTTAACAACTAAAAGAAAAAATATCGGCATCGTAAATAGGTCAGCAATTCCTTTCTTTTCTATTGTATAAGTTAGGGCACTCTTGAACTGGACAATATTACCCTTGTTCTAATATAGGATTTACTAATCTGTAACTCAATCCCAAAAGAGCTTTTAGTGAATAACACGTAGCGGTGGACGGGAGGACACATCACGCCGTGCCACCTGCAACCACTCCTCCACGAGGCGATCTCTTTGAGAAGTGGCTACAGCGGTGCCAGGGCATTCTGTAAAGGGTTTTAGTTACAAAAATTCAGACGGGTGTTTCAACGGTGAAAACGTTCAATGGAAAGAATTGTGGAACTTAATATGTTGTTGAATAACACAATAAGTTAATCACGGATATTGATATAGGATCGCATAGCATCAGCCAGTATTTAAAATCCCGAAAGTTCATTTGTCCGAAGTTTAAAATTAAAATCCTGAAATTGTGTTTCACAATTTCTCTAGTCACTATGATGATTAAATAAAACATTCTAAAGCATAAATTTAATTAGCATAATATTCAAGATTTCAAGTAAAAAAGCCGGCATGCAAGCAAGCATGCAAGCAAGCATGCAGCAAGCATGCAGCAAGCATGCAACATCAAGTTACAATAAGATTGGGTCGGGGGCGAGCCCACGCTTTTTACC
Organism: Mythimna loreyi; assembly: GCA_029852875.1. Taxonomy (NCBI): domain Eukaryota; kingdom Metazoa; phylum Arthropoda; class Insecta; order Lepidoptera; family Noctuidae; genus Mythimna; species Mythimna loreyi. The sequence goes on from CM056785.1 coordinate 24,304,417, forward strand.
GACTTCACAAAAAGGAGGTACTATGTTCGGATGTTTGTATTTTATTGATTTTTTTTCTGTATGTTTGTTCATCGAATACCCCGCCAATCATCGACGGATTGAAAAAATTTTTTTTTTTGTTCGAATGTAAATAGTTCTGAGGTGGTCCCATTGTCACCAAGTTAAGATCTGATGATGGAATCTTAGAGAAGTCGAGGGCAACCCTCAAATTTTATAGTTTTTATAGTTCCATCGTCGACCGCATCGTCGCTTTCCGTCAGTTGAGATAGCGGTCAAGCGCGAAACTACAATCAATAAAAAAAAAAAGTTTCACTTATTGTTTTTCGCATATTTTATGAAGTATCTTGTGTATTTACGTATGGTTGTCACTATATCAGGTAGCTGGGCTGATGATGGAAGGTACAACTCCTTAACAGTAAGAAGTTACTCGAACAGGCAAGGACTGTTTTAGTAAATTATTTTGATGTTTAATAGGGCATTTGCCACTTTTGTCTCAAGATCATCAAATCAAGACCTGATGCAGCAATTAGGATAGTATGCAGAGTACCTAACTCCTTGAAAACTAACAGCAGATATATCGTGTTTAGGCTCATTGAAAAGGGCTCGATGTGTGGATAAACGTATCGTTAACGAGGAACTCCGAAGTACATAGAGACCTGATGCTCAAGCCAGGAGCATCAGAAAAAGTACAAACCTTGCAATTACAGCACCGTAGTCGTGTTTGGGATCATTTTAAACACTCTGTTTATGAGAGTATCGATTCGCAACTAAAGAGTGAAATAAAAAAACTTTTACAAAAAAAATTACCGACTTCACTAAATCACGAAATTAAAGTTATTTTCTTATTTTTTGTGTTTTTTTTCGCCATTGTGTAGGTACCTAGAAGCTATGGGATAAGAGCGGATTTTCGAGTAGTAAGCGTAATGAAACAATTTTAGATTTATTCTTGAAAGTTGGTATTATTGCACTAGGTTGCGTTGATGTTAGAAAAAATCTTTATTCAAATACCTATTTGTCATTGTTAATTGAAAAACCGTGATTGGCAAAATTGTTGATTAAGTGCTGTTATTTAATTTACCATCCGTTTTTTTTTTTGTAAGTATGTGCTCTGGTTTGGTATGCGCCCGCTGTGCTGGAACAGATAATATACGGCTTTTTCTAAAATTCTAAATAATCAGAGTAACGAAAAACATGACGTGGCACATAATTAGCAATAGCTGTAGATGATCACGTTGTCTCTATCAACTAATTTGACAATATTGTGATGCACATCATCATCAACTAGAGTTGCCGCGAATAGTGGTTATAGCGAATAGTCGAATACCGATTAATCGCCATTCACTTTGGCGAATAGTCGAATAACTCGACATCACTATTCGACATAAAAAAAAACACATTAAAAATATTTCTAATTTCTTCTAAGGTTGTGAGAAAAGAAAACAATAAAGTTAAAGAAATCTGTATCGTGTTATACATGTTTACATATAATGTAGTAAATTTAATTTTCTCTTAATCACACCAGCAAGCTCTGTTTATTCAGAAAGACTATTTTCCGAGGCAGGTTTAATTTACGAGGAAAAACGAAACCGACTTGCTCCCGAACGTGCAGAAGTTCTGTTGGATTTTAAATAATAATTAAAAAGCCTAACTAATTTAATTTCATGAATATGATAGGCACAGGCACCTATTACAGATAATTATTGATATTTTGTATTGTTTTAATAGGGAAAATAATTTAAAAAATGTTTGTTTAACTTACCAATTAGTTTTTTGTTCATTAAAAGTTTATTTTAGACGATTATTCGCCGAATGCCGAATAATACCTACTAGCTATTAATCGATATTCGACGAATATTTAAATTAATGTCGAGTAATGCCGAATACCGAATAATAGCGAGTATTCGCGGCAACTCTATCATCAACCTAGCGCCAGTCCCGGTTGCTGCCCTCCTCGGTGCCCGGGGTCCGCTATATTGTGATGCACATATGTTTTGTAATTATTTTCTTTCGTTGATTTGGTCTTCTGTGCTGCGCAAGTCTCGACTAAACTTTTTTACTGATTCTCGATTCTTTCAGATTACTAGTTTTCAACAATATTTCTGCTGTCAAAAGTCTTAAACCCCTACAACCTCATAACCAAATAATGCAAGCACGCAAAATATGTAGGTATTCAAAGTACGGAAAAGCATAAATATTTATTTTGCTACCAATAATCTCGTAAAGTTCGGTGATATTGTCAATTTCCAACCAATAAAAGCATTCTATTCTGTTTTACTCTACTGGGTATAGGGATACATTTAGGCTACCGGTTAATGTTGATACGGGGGGCGATCCTAACAGTGGTGACCACGCTATTCTACTAAAGGTGCTCTTGTGTCAGAATTGTACTGACTAAACTCTACCTTTGCTGGTCTTTGGGTTCCCTTGACCGTCAGTGATGTTTACGTTTCCTAAGTTGTAGAAGTGGACTACGAAAGGTCTGTTGCATTACCAAATGCGTTAGTGCCAACGGCACAAAGGCAACGCGTGCGATCCATCGCGCCGTTTGGTTTACCTTCAATCGTCTCGTAATATTGCTATGATCTGCAGGAGTCGCAGAAAGCAAGAATAATCCTGCCACGACTTAATACAAGTTCTCATAATTATGTAGAACGAAGAGCAGTAGTGGCCCAGTGGTAAAATTTCATCACCATGACTCTCAAAACGGTGAATGAAAACCATCGTGAGGAAACTAGCATGTCCTAGGAACAAAACCTCGAAAACGTAAAGTCTACCAATATGCACTGTGCCCACGTGTGGGTGGTGGATCACGGCACCTGCCCGGTTCTGATGTCATGCTTTATGTAGACTACATATAGACGGATGATGGCGGAACTGCGTCAGGCAGTTCGTGTTAGTGTGCAGGTAGTAAGGAGAGCTTTCTGTTGCAGAATGATCCCGAGGCGCAAGCACAACGCGTCGTCCGGCTCGCTGCCGCCGCCCGACGACAAGCACGCCAGCAACGACTACATCCGTGAGTACCCTCTCTACCGCCTCAACGTTAACAACTGATCGATACTAAATTATATTTCAACTAGGAACTTAGCTACCACGATGAGTTTCTATTTTTACGGTCAACCAGGCCTTGTAGTTATTACCGAGAAGTTGTGCGCAGTTAGAGCTGCACAGTGCCGAGAGTCGCTTGCATTCACTACGCGTGATTCGTGTCGCTCGCTCGCGATGACTGGCGGAACAGCACTTGATGAAGTGTGAAATAGACGGCGCGCGCGTGGCGGCGCGCCCCTGAACTTGACCGCGCGCGCGTCCGACTGCGCCACGACCACGAGCCACTCGCGACCTCTCACTGCTACACAATGTCGTTTGCGTGGCACTGTAGACTATCCGTTTCTGTTGACAGTGTCCGACAGCGCGGCCCGCTGCGGCTGGCGCGCGGCCCTGCGGCGACGCTTCAACCGCAAGACGCTGCACAAGCGCCTGCCTGTGACGGCGTGGCTGCCACAGTACAACGCGGAGAAGGCGCTGGGCGACTTGATCGCTGGCATCACGGTGGGGCTCACGGTGATCCCGCAGTCGCTGGCGTACTCCAACATCGCGGGGCTGCCGCCGCAATACGGGCTGTACGGCTCATTCCTGGGCTGCTTCGTATACATCGTGCTTGGTGGCTGCCGGGCAGTGCCTGCCGGTCCTACGGCCATCGCGTCGTTGCTCACCTTCCAGGTGGCGGGTGGCGTGGTGGAGAAAGCCATCCTCCTCAACTTCCTAGCGGGGCTGGTGGAGCTGCTCATGGGCGTGCTCGGGCTCGGTTTCCTCATCAACTTCGTGTCGGGCCCGGTGTCCTCGGGCTTTACGTCGGCCGTCGCCCTCATGATCGCCACGTCGCAAGTTAAAGACCTGTTCGCGATTTCCGTGAGCGGCACCACGTTCCTACAGCAGTGGATCTCCATCTTCCGCAACTTGCACGCGGCCTCACTGTGGGACCCTGTGCTAGGCTTCTCGTGCATCGCGCTCCTTCTGTTTATGAGGGTGAGTAGCATGACTGATGACTGAAACCAGTTCTTAATGTCACTATTATATTATTTTCAATCACGGGTAATAACTGTGTTAACGACTATGTTTCTTTGTTTTTCAGAAAATTGGTATGATAAAATTGGGCGCGAAGTCTGAAGATGGGCCAAGCACCAGGCAGAAAGTAATAACCAAGTGTTTGTGGATGGTCAGCACGTGTCGCAATGCCATCATAGTAGTGGCCACCGGCGTGCTGGGCTACTGGTTCGTGGCGGTCTACGGACAGCCGCCCGTGCGCCTGATGGGTATGTACTGCTCCAATATACGTCTTGATACTTTCTGTGATATTCCAAGACTCAAGTATTTTTTTCTGTTTTTGTGCAAACGCCAGCCGAGAATAGTCGCAGTGGTTAGTAGCGTAGAGAGTAGAAACACTCACGTCATCGTTCAACTTCATGTAGTGTAGCTAGCATCAGTGAACATTAGCGAGCACACGTGTCGGTGGGCCCCGAGCAGACAGTGAGAGTGTGCGTGTTGCAGGTGCCATCCCGTCGGGCGTGCCGATGCCGCAGCTGCCGCCCTTCAGCTACGTGCGCGCCGACAACTCCACCGCCGACTTCCTGGACATGGTTTCAGAGCTGGGCTCCGGGCTGCTCGTCATTCCGCTCATCGTGCTGCTGGAGGACATCGCCATCTGCAAAGCGTTCTCGGACGGCCGCACCATAGACGCGACGCAAGAGATGATCGCATTGGGTGTGGCCAGCGTGGCCAACTCCTTCATGCAGGCGTACCCGGGTGGCGGGTCGCTGGCGCGTTCCGTGGTGTCCAACGGCTCGGGCGTCAAAACCACGCTCAACGGCCTGTACACAGGTGAGTGTTGCCGCCGCCGAGCTCACCGCTAACGTTGTGTTGCACGCAATTCGGTGCTGACGCCTGCTTTTATTGTTGCAGGTGTGATGGTGATCCTGGCGCTTCAGTTCTTCACGCAGTACTTCGAATACATCCCGAAGGCTGCGCTGGCGGCGGTCATCGTGTCCGCCATACTGTTCATGGTGGAGTACAACGTCATCAAGCCCATGTGGCGAGCCAAAAGTGAGTGCTTCTCTAGTTTTTGGTTTAATATACTTCGCTAATTCGACTACCTTTGGCATAACATGCATGCTCATAAAGATTTTACTCCCGCTCCATAGACAGGAGATTGTTGTGGCTAGCACTCTTGTGCATCTGTCAGCGTCAAGTTGTTTAGGCGAGTAGATTGGCGTTTATTTAGGTTTTGAAGAGAAAGGTATAGGTAGGATATATCCCAAGAGCTTCTAAACAAATTGGATCGTCTTCTCAACAACTGTATTCGATTCATATTTGGTCTTCGTAAATATGATCATATTTCTTCCTTCCGTTCTCAGCTCAAATGACTACCTATCCGCCACAGGAGATCCCTCAGATCTCTCTGCACGCTTTTCACTATTTTGAATGATCCTTGTGCTCCTGATTATTTAAAACAATATTTTAATGTGTTGGGCAGTTCTCATAATTTCAACCTTCGAGCTTCTAAAAACCAACTTCTTCAAATTCCTTCTCACCGTACTGGGTTTATGGCTAACTCTTACGCTGTTTCTACCATAAAACTCTGGAATGTGCTTCCCCTTGACATCAAAAAAGCTGAAAGTAAATTTTCCTTCAAGCGCAAAACTCGGAACTACTACTTAAAGTCCTCTCAACCTTAATTTAAGTCTTCGTCATAATAATTGACATATTTTAATTTCTATTAATTATATTTATTTGATATTTATCATAGTATTTATTAGTTTATTTTATTAGCATATATACGTATTTTATTATTATTAGTAACTTAATTTATATTTTAATCTATTTAAAATATCTGTTATTTATTTACTCTGCACACCTACCACAGTGTTGTCTTTTTTTAACCCAAAGGTTGACTGGTAGAGAATGCCTTGTAGCATTAAGTCCGCCTATGTATCACTACTGTACATGAAGTTTAAATAAATAAATAAATAAAGGTAGGGAAACATAACATGCGAAAATGGAATGGAATATGGAATTTTGAATATCGGGATCAGGAATATATATATATAATATATATTCTAAACTTAGTTATTAAAAATATTACATGAATAAAAGTTAAAAAGAAAATAAAAGTATAAATATTTATTTTATTTATATATTTTATATTCGGATATTGTTATCTATACTAATATAATAAAGAGGTAAAGTTTGTTTTTTTGTTTGTAGGGGGTAGTCTCTGGAACTACTGGTCCGATTGGAAAAATTTTAGCAACAATAGAAAGCTGCTTTACTCCTGAGTGACATAGGCTATATTTTATGTACGCGGGCGAAGCCGCTGACAAAAGCTAGTCATAAATATAATCAGAAAGAACACTATATATGGAAGGGTTAAAAGAAAAAAGAAGAGTTTGTATTGATGTAGGGAAAAGGACACGGAGTGTTATCAAACTATGTAAAAAGGAAGTACGGTCATGAATTGGGCACAACAATATATGGTTCAGGTCCCCAAAGTCATGTCCACATTCACATTGAGGACTATCTATAATATGGAAGCGTGCAAGATGCATTGGGCAAGTAGTATGGCCTAAACGCATTCTTATTAAAATGGTTGTCGCAATTTTGCCAAGTCTGAGGACAGAAAACCAATGTTTATGTGGGATTTGTGACTGTATACTAAAGTAGTATTTCCCCTTTTGAACAGCTACTTTCTGCCCAAACTTTACCCCAGGATTCCAGGAATATGGTTTCAGCCCTAAATGTGAACCAATTTAAAAATCGACTGGATAAATATTTACTCAACTGCAAGAAATGAACTAGTGGAAATTAACAGGATGCGGGCATTACCAGTTGTTTCAACTGCCTGCCTGTCTACAAATAATAATAATAATCCCTAAGATAATGAATCCCTAAGATAATGTCTAGGAAGAGTAGCCAAATCCTGAGTATAATTTTTGAATGGGGACCGTATCTCCACACACCACAGCCTCATTGGCAAGTCTATCAGCTTTTTCATTACCATTTATACCACAATGACTCGGTATCCAGACAAAGACAACAGAAAAACCCTTCATAACACAGTCAGAAAGTTTGCTTCTAATATGTGCTATAAGAGGAGACGGTGGTTTAGACTTAAAAGGATATCTCAAGAGCGCATGAAGAGCACTCTTGGAATCAGTTAAAATTAAACTATTTCGAAGTTTTAAAAGTAAAATGTATTCTACAGCTTTAAGAACACCAAGACATTCACCAGTAAATACAGTTGCTTCAGGTGGGCACTTTACCTTCTGGACAATATTGTACTGTGCATGATATATTCCTACCCCCACAAAATCATCCGATTTATTTTTTTCTTCCTTTTTCCTTAGAACTTTTCAGGTCATAGCGAATATATTATTCCGTTATATTCAAGTATTCATTGTTTTCTAAGAGATTATATCTCTCCAGTCTGCGTTGTGGAAGCGCGATTAATAAGGTACGAGATAAGAAATTGGGTTATAGTATTAGCAAAGGATTCATAACTTACTAGGATCTATGTGAATGTTTACAGAGCTGGACCTGATCCCAGGCGTGGGCACGTTCATACTGTGCCTCACGCTGCCCATCGAGCTCGGCATCCTCACCGGCGTCATCGTCAACATCATCTTCATCCTGTACCACGCCGCACGCCCCAAGCTCTCCGTGGAAATGCTCAAGGTGAGGAGTCGTGTCATCACGACTGTGGTGCAGCGGGTTGTGTGTGTTCTGACGATGTACGTATGAATTGCAGACGGAGCACGGCGTGGAGTACCTGATGATCACGCCGGACCGCTGCCTCATGTTCCCGTCCGTGGACTACGTGCGCCGCCTCGTCACCAAGCACGCGGCCTCCAGCTCCGTGCCCGTGGTCATCGAGTGCACGCACATCTACAGCGCCGACTACACGGCCGCCAAGAGCATCGAGCAGCTCACGGCCGACTTCCACGCCACGCGCCAGCCGCTGTACTTCTACAACGTCAAGCCGTCCGTGTGCTCCATCTTCGAGGCCGTGGCCAAGCCCGAGCACTTCGTGGTGTTCTACGAGGACGACGAGCTGGACCGGCTGCTGGCGGCCGACGAGCGGCTCGAGCCCACCAAGCTGCCGCCGGCGCGAGCCTAGACTGAACCTTCTGCTACTACTACCTAATGCGAAAACATATTTTTTGAGATTGACTTGATGGAGTGTGATATTTAGATAAAACGAGACGTTATTATTATACACGTAAGAATAGTAATTATATGTATATTGAAGTAGCAGACTGTAAATACGTTCCACTTCGCGCGAGCCGCTGAACCATCGGCGCACGACTGCGTCGATGTAAAATTGTCTTGTTGTGTACATACATAGAGATACTTATATTTTGTAGACGATAGAATCTGAGAGCTTATGGCTGTGCGAGCTGTGATGGCCCCGGGGCGCCGCGCCGCGCCGCGCCTCGCCAGGCGGGGCGCGGGGGCGGGGGGCGCTTCAAGGGTACTTATATTTATGGGTGCGATGTGAGGTGTGCATGTGTCGCTCATGCTTTTCTCTCGAGAGCAAAGCAGACCTTCGACTATAATATCAAACTTAAATTTTACTAGTAGGGACTAAAGAGTAACAAAACGTGATAGCTATGCATAGAAGTAAGCATCGATCTATTTATTTGTAGGAAAAGAAGTACAAGTTAGGATACTATCATTACTTTATCGTTAAGGGTTAAGAAGCAAGCTTTAACTGGCCTAGAGAGCAGGCGGCGCACGGCGTGTGACGCCCGTCGTAGCGCAGCAGACAGTGCGCCCGAGCCCCGCGACGCGCGCTCGCCAGCTCTGAGCTCGGGCGGCGCGTGGCGTGTGACGCCCGTCGTAGCGCAGCGGACAGTGCGCCCGAGCCCCGCGACGCGCGCTCGCCAGCTCTGAGCTCGGGCGGCGCGTGGCGTGTGACGCCCGTCGTAGCGCAGCGGACAGTGCGCCCGAGCCCCGCGACGCGCGCTCGCCAGCTCTGAGCTCGGGCGGCGCGTGGCGTGTGACGCCCGTCGTAGCGCAGCGGACAGTGCGCCCGAGCCCCGCGACGCGCGCTCGGTAGCTTTGAGCTCGGGCGGCGCGTGGCGTGTGACGCCCGTCGTAGCGCAGCGGACAGTGCGCCCGAGCCCCGCGACGCGCGCTCGGTAGCTTTGAGCTCGGGCGGCGCGTGGCGTGTGACGCCCGTCGTAGCGCAGCGGACAGTGCGCCCGAGCCCCGCGACGCGCGCTCGCCAGCTCTGAGCTCGGGCGGCGCGTGGCGCTCTGCTCCTCGGTTCGTGTAGGATTTATCCATTATTTTGTGATCCTCTACTAATACATTTAAGTAATAAATATATTTTGAAGATAATAAAATAGATTATAAATATTATGTCATTATAATATGGAAGTTTATCTAACGATTGTGATGTACTGTGTATGAATGTGATGGTTGCTGTGCCGCGAAAGATTTCATGAATTTATTCAGTCACCGTTCTAAGAACAAATTCAATAAACTCTTTGAGAGTAATATAAACTCGTAGTTTTATTTATGCCTAACGTTCCACAAGTGCAGGCTTTACCAACAGTTTAGCATACGCGGACGTTTATTTTCATTACTCATACTCTGAAAGTAGGTGTAAAGTTGCCTGCGGACAGGGTCGGAAGAAGTACTTTTACTCCCTAGGGAGCTTTACTTTTCAACTGACAGCTGTCTAAGGGGCCGTTCAAGTATTACGTAAGCAGATTTATTACAGTTATTGACCCCCCCACCCCCCTTGTCAGCAAAAGTAAGCAAAGCTCTTACCCCCTCCCCCCATGCTTACGTAAATATTTTTCGATTTTTTTTTAAATTATAATTTTAAAAAATTAGAAATTAGACTTAAAGTCGTTGACTAAAAATAAAAAAAAAACCTATGGGTTCTACTGAAGATTATCTTATTAAGCTATATAAATAAAAAGTATGCAATAAAAAAACTGCATTAAACACAAATGTTTGCTCTTGCTTGGGTATGCTTACAAAACGTCTACTCGCTGTAGCATCCAAATAAAATTATACACTGACAGGGGAAATTTAACCAAGAGAATAGCGCGCGGTAATTTCCCTACTCAGTAGGGGAATTACCGCGCGCCGTTTAGGGACTTGTTTTAGAACCGAGTAGGGCCTACTCGGTTCTAAAGCAAGTGCGTAAAAGCGGGATGTCGATGTCAATTATCGCAGATCGATCTTTATTAACCCGATCCGATTTTTAACAGACTTCAAAGAAACGAAGGAGGAGGTTCTCAATTTGTTTGGATTGAATTATTTATTTGTACTTATAGATTTTTCACTAGCCAGATCGAAAGGCTGTATGGAGAGTGTCATACAATAAAACAATAAAAAGATTGCATGTTTTAAATTAGAAATTATCAATCCGTATTATCCTTGATAATTTCATCAATCGTAATGTAATAATGATCCTTTACCTTTAGCTACATTTTTTTATGCAAAGCATTTATGATTATTATCGTTTTATAACTTCCTCAGTGTAATAAAATTTGTCGTACGAGAATCGAGATCGATTTTTAATATATCGACCTTATTTCATCGTTTTGTTTTTCGAATCGATCTTCAGGGCACCGGCTCGGATCGATTCCTAAGATCAATTTTTTTGTCACAGCTCGGCAACCCTACTAAACGTATGCATTTATTTGTAGGTAATTCCCCGAAAACACGTTTCGTTTTCAAGCAAACACAATGTGAGGGTTGCCATTTATGTTAAAAAGAAAATAATTATCATAAATATCATATATTTGAGAAAAATGTTGATCTGACCCATTTTTACAATTAAATAATAAAATGAAAAATATTGACAGAATAGCCAGCCGACCAACAAAAAAAAAAATGGCGGGTAAATGGTAGTTTCTCTATAATCTGTGGCCGATTGTGATTTTTTTTTCGCGGTGTAGAGTTTTGTTTACATTTTGCTAAATCTCTGTTATAAGAAATTAGTATTAACCCGATAAATTCATCAGCTTCATTTATAAATTTAACGCAAGATTCTTAAGAGGAGAAAACCGCTTACCGCCTAAATCAAAAGAAATATACCTACCTAAAAGAATACAAAGACCTTTGACGACAACTCAGGTTTTTATTATTTTTATTTTCCTCGTATTCGCCGTGTTAAATACCAACTACTATAGTCTGTTGTGTAGTTTTCTTTAATATACCTAATCATTCATAGTATAAAACAAAGTTGCTTACCGCTGTCCCTTCTATGCTTAGATCCAGGGCCGTTTTATCCATAAGGCAATGTAGGCAACTGCCTAGGGGCCCCGCCAGGTTTAGGGGCCCCGCGCTTCAGGAAAAATATAGTCCATGTTTCATAAACAGTAAAAAGAATAATTTGAAATTTCGATGACATGACATTTAACTAGCCATTTGCCAAACTATATACATACCTATATATTAAAAAAAAGCGTAATTATGAATAAAGTTTTAGACACAAAGTATATAAAGTTAGTAGCGTAGGGGGGCCCCGAGACGTGCATTGCCTAAGGGCCCCGACGTGCATAAACCGGCCCTGCTTAGATCTTTAAAAGTACGCAACGGATTTTGATGAGTTCTTTTTTAATTGATGGGGTGATTCAGGAGGAAGGTTTATGCATAATACAAGGTGACGCAAACGAATACTATAGATACAGTACCTACATGATTCTAGACCCCCCAGTGGTGTAATTTGTTGTCGGTTTTTTCCTTAGAGCATTTAACCTATGGAGACGGCAAAGCAGAGCATATCCCTCTGCCAAAGTACATTGGCCATATGACCATGCACGTTATATAAAACTAGTTCATGCGCGGCCGCCTCCATAATGTATCGTTTTGTGTCGTAATTAAGTTCTCTTCAAAAATAGTTTTGCAGTTTCCAGCTGTAAAAAATAAACTGCTGCTACAAATCTACGAAACTGTGGTGTTTCTTATCATAAAGTTAGTATGTGTTATGCGTTAATATAGTTTTATTTAAGTACATTGTCGAAATTAAATTTATACCATTACGATAGAAAAATATAGTGGTACGTAGGCAGTTTGTAGGTACTGGACGGTTGTACGTAGTAGGTACTATCAACTATAATGTGCTTGGATAGTTCAGACTAAAAATCGCGTTAAGCGCGAAATGAGGCCATCTAGCGTAAAATCAGATTAAAATGTTGTTATCATCAATGTGTTAGTTTTCAAACTTGAGAGGGTTAATAATTAATTAGTGGGTAGTTTCAATAATACTTAGACCTAAGACTTGTGGCTTAGTCACAAGTCTTAGGTCACAATGGATTGTTTGCTAAGTTAATTTCGATTAACTCCTTCGAGTTCTTTAAAATAATGAGTAATGAATATGAATTCACAATAAATATATAGTGACCAGAGTAGGTAACAAGGTGAAAACGTCTCAGTAATAGCCAGAGGGAAAGGTGTAAACGTAAGTAGTTTTATTTGTTATATTTAAAATAAAAAACTCCTATAATTATTATTGCCTATTATATATTTCTGTTTTATTGTTGCAGAGAAAAACAGTAGCTGTATGAGTGCCAAGGATATGATGATTTGAAGAAGAGAGTTCTCTGAATCAATATTAAAGAACGGGAAATTATAAGTCTAGCACACACAAAATTATTTATTGGACACGTGATTAAACTTCTATTTTTATAATTAAGCAACGGGAAAATGACATAGCCTCTAATAAACTAATTCGTCTTTTTTACAACGACAACTAAATATTCTATAGAAAGTTACATCGCACCAATAAACGATCGATGGACGATGGAGTAAAACATAGTACAACTGAATTATCGGCACATCGTGTTCGATATAATAAAAATCTCTACAAGTTTCGCAGTCAAACAGAGAACCCTCTAAAAACTACACAATAAGATAAGGGGGTATCAAAGTAACCCCATTCTTCGTTTAACTTTGATCAGAGCTTTATATTTCATGGTCTGTGCCGTCGGCTTGACCTGTGAGATTACATCCTTCAATTTACCCTTTGATTCATACGTGTCTTAGCTTCCCGTGTCGTCTAGCCGCGCTGCATCTCTGCTCCGCGCGGTCCCGCCCCTCAGAGGGGGGGCGCGCGGGCAGGAACGCGGGGATCGTCAGGACCTTGAGATGGTTTAGTCGTCAAGGGCTTACCTGGTCAAGCCTAGGCAAGACATGAAATATATCGTTTTTATCCCTTTGGGGGAAAAACGTTTGTTATTTCATGGTCTGTGCCTTCGGCTTGACCTGTGAGAAATATTTGGGTTCTGACGACACGGGAATAGCGTACCTACTGTGAATAATTTTTAATTAGAGTATTGTGAATGTCTTATATGCGAGTGAATGTATGTAAGTGCTTGTATTGAATTCAATAAAATGACATTGTAATCATAATCATGTTTATTGAGATAGTATAAAAACGGTTGCAAACCTATATTAATTAAGTGTTAATTATCACAAAGTAGTAAAACTTGAATTTACTAAACATAAGTCATTGGAATCATTTTTGGACGGAGTAGGTATTAATTATTTCTTTAAAATAATGTTTTTCAATACACTTACTCGAAAACTGCCACTTATCGCACTGTAATTAGGTTCGACATAACATATATATAGGTATATATCACCTGCGTGCTTTTGTTTCATTTATCATACCAAGGGCTTTTTTTTTCTTCCTTATCGTCACGGTCAAGCGTAATTATTATTTTTTTTAAAGTAAAGAGGTGCAGATTTTTGAGGTTTTAATATTTAATTTAAATCGTGTTTTTAACAGAATATAATAAATAAACATGATTATTTATGCAATAATTCGTATTAACAACAAATTAATATTTATCTGTGTTCTAAATTCAAAAATATTTGTATTTCTATTCTTAATATTGAGTAGGATGTATAACGGTTTGATGCATAGATATAAGAAAAGAGGTTTGATGTCTTTGCTTCTTTTTAACCCTGCAAAGGATAAGCGCGGGAAAAAGTGTATTAAATAATAGTCATAATAAGTAACTTATTTATTGATAGTTGTGAAAAATATGTTGAATGTAAGTTATAAGAGATTTCTTTAGATATTAAGCCGCTGCCGTCAGATATTGTGTTTTGATATAGTTTGCTGCAATCTAAATCTAAAATGTACGGCAACTTTGGAAATTTTTCTTCAGTAAGAAATTAACAAAAATGCGTCGTAATTTTCAAAGAAAGTAAGTGTATTATAAGTGTAATGTGTTCGTAAGTGTATTGAAAAACGTCGTTTGATACACGTGCGAATTTGTCACTGCAGCCTTCGGCTCCATAATACACTCGCCTACGGCTCGTGCGCATTCCGCCTCGGTCGCAATGACAATCTTTCGCCACTTGTATCAAAATGTACTATAATTACATTTTTATCACTTCTCCAGTTACCTTTTCTTGATAAGACCTGTCCTACTGTATGGATCAGAATGTTGGGCTGTGAAAAAGACGGATGAAAAAAGACTGCATGTAGCGGAGATGAGAATGTTGAGATGGATGTGTGGTGTGACGAGAATGGATAAAGTGAGAAATGAGTATATTAGAGGAAGTCTGAAAGTGGCGCCAGTGACTGAAAAGTTGAAAGGAAATCGTTTGTCTTGGTATGGTCATGTGAAGAGGAGAGATGAAACGCATGTCACAAAAAGGGTTTTGAGTTTACACGTAGATGGATGGAGAGGAAGGGGGAGACCAAAGAAGAGATGGATGGATTGTGTGAGGAGTGATATGAAAGAAAAGGGAGTTACTGATAGTGTGACGGGTGACAGGACAGAGTGGAAGAAAAAAACATGTTGCACCGACCCCAAATAAAATGGGATAAGGGTAGGATGATGATGATGATCTATAGGAACATTATTGTCCTTTCTGGAGGAGGCAACAGCAGACCTGATGCTGCCAGATGAGAAATTAATATTTAATTCTGAAACAGTTTTTATCCATCCTGCAATTACTGCTTTGGAAGCAGGTCCTACTCGACCCCTAGAGGTTATAAACAAAGACTGAATCTGATTGCCGCCCGCATTTCTTCTTGAATCTCACACATTAAGATACAACTTGGTCCATAAAACAGGATCAAGGTTCCTTTTTGGGACTTGTGAGAGTTTCCAGGCGGTTTGCCTATAGGAGTGACTATCAGTTTTTGAACTAAATTCTGGCCAAAAAGTAACCGACGATTTATCTATTACCATGCTATTTTAATCAATCTTATGTACCTAAGGTAAGATCATGGATTCGTCTCCCAGATGTTAACAATAGGAATAGAGCGAGATGGTGTGAGATTTGAAAAATACTATCTTCCTGAATTGAAATATTTTCTAACCAATTAATTAGATGCTTAACATCCCAAATTGGTTTTTTAACTGAAGGTTTTTTTTTTTTATGGTAGGTAAAAATAATCGAATGACGAATCCCCTCTTGGGCGGAGCGGGAAACAGTGTCAGACTCTTACTGACTAAAGAACCTACCCCGTGCCTTCCTTGCCTTATTCCCAGAGCCCCGGTGTAACGCTTTCGCATCAACCCTCAGCTCCGGGAGGCTTCGACCCTGTTGGGCCCCTACGGTGTGCTGACAACTCCTTGAGGCGCGCGGGAACGGAGCGCGCCGTCGACGACTTGGGCTCGGTCTGGACTGCTACCAGACGACCGGACGGCGAGCTACCCATTGCTCACCGTCCGCAAGCCAGTGTCTACGGTGGCCGGATATCGGCAGGATCGCGGCGGCGACGGCTACGGCGAGTGCGCCGTTGCCTTTGCCTTATGCGGTCAGCCTCCTCCTTTACGAGCATTACTGCCTCGCAGAAGGAGGCGACCGCCTGCCACTCCTCGCTGCGGACCATGGCCTGAACCAAGGCCCGGCGCGAGAGGTCGCCGCCGCCGATCACCCCCACGAGGGCACGGCGTTGCTCTTCCCAAGCGGGGCACACTTCTACCGTGTGCTCCACCGTGTCCTCCGGGCTGGCCACACAGTGGCGACACCCGGGCGTCTCTTCCGCACGGATCCGGTGCAGGAACCTCCCGAACTTGCCATGTCCGGTGAGGACCTGCGTCATGCGGAAGGTGAGGACGCCGTGAGGTCTATCCAGCCACGCCTCAAAGAGGGGCACTACTGCCGAAATTATGGCGTGCCCAGCGCTAGGTTGCGACAGTCGCTGTTTCCATTTCACCATGAGATCCCGCCGGAGCTCTATCCGCTATGCCTTAACATGTTCAGGCAGCGGAGTTTCACCCCGGCGTTGCATCTCCACGCGCAGATCGTGCATGTGGACTGTTGCCTCCAAATCCCATGGTGGTAGGCCAGCAAGGAGGCTCGCCGCTTCGCGGGACACCGTGCGGTATCCCTGCACCATCCGGATGGCCATGACCCTCTGGCAGGCGTTCAGCTGGGCCGCCGGGCGTTTACGCAGCGACGGCGCCCACACTGGTGCCCCATAAAGGGCCATGGACCGAACGATGCCGGCGTAGAGCCTCCGGCAGGAGGCGTCTGGACCCCCCAGGTTCGGCAGGAGCCGCTTCAGGGCAGCTCCTGTCCGATTGAGTTTAGGAGCCAGACGTCGGAAATGCTCCTCGAAATTCCACCGGCTGTCGAGGACAAGTCCCAGGTACTTCATCGTCAACCCGACGCCGATGTGAACTCCTCCTACCGTTAGCTGGGAACCTATTGGTGGCGCGTTCCGAGGGCCGTGAAAACACATGGCCTCGGACTTGTGCAGCGCCACCTCTAGTCCCAACTGCTGGATCCTCTCTACGACTGTCGCAACCCCACGTGTCGCTAGTTCGACCGCCGCCTGGTATGACTCTCCCCGCGCTAGGACCAGCGTGTCGTCTGCGTAACAGACCACGCTGACCCCGATGGGGAGGTCGGCGCGCAGCACGTAGTCGTACCCGATGTTCCACAAGGGCGGCCCTAGTACCGATCCCTATGGGACACCGCACGACATCTCTCGCCGTTTCCATTCACCCTGGTGACCGGGGTAGATAATGATTTTAACTGAAGGTGGCTTTGACAATTCAATGGCTTTGATAATTTGCTTAACTATTGGGCTATTCGTTATAGAATCCCTGTTAGTGGGGTCAGCATATGTAACAATAACTGATTTATGTAGTTTTATGGTACTGGGAGACAACTTCATCACTCTATGTAAAAAACATCAATGACACCCAGACCACCTTACAGTGAAGGCAGTCTGGGTAGTGCCGGACTCCTACCGGCTAAAAACCACTCCCGCCATGCGAAAGGCCCCTGCCATCAAGTTTCGCAGGGTTTTTGTTAAGGCTGTAGGTATTGTTCATCAATTTAAATTTGTGTTTGATTGTACATTGGAGATAAATAAATAATATGATTTCTATAAATAATTAAAACTGAAGTCATTAAGTCGCATTTGATTTTAAAATTTGTCAAACTTTGTACATAAATTAAATAAATAATATTATTTCAATATTGCTATTTTTAAAACCGTAGTCATTAAATTGCATTTATGCTAAAATTGTCAATTAATTAATAAATAATGGTGATAAATATGTTAAAATAAATAATAATAAAATAAATATTTTAGTATCATAATTATATGTGTCGCTATTTATTTCTTTTGTTAACGCGACTAACAATGACTATAATATATTCGAGGAATTTCTGCCGAGTTTTTAAGTTTTCCAGTAACAAGTGGAGACTATCTTTCGTCACATTCATGTCGACGTTCGATTCAAAATTGTGCCTGTGGGAGGAATACCCAGGGCACTCCGTTAGCAGGTGGAGGACGGTCTCCTGCTTGTCGGGGTCACAGGCACATGCTGGGTTGTCCTTGCACTTGAAGCGAGTCAAGTACTCGGAGAACCTACCGTGTCCTGTCAGGGCCTGGGTCAGCTCCTTGGTCATCCCTATCTTCCGCACCGTCCTGTATGTAGCAATCGCGCACGGGAAGAATAACTTAGTTGGGGCCGCCGTTTCCCCAGTACGATACCGCCGGTTCCATTCGCTGAGGGTATCCATACGGATCGTACGCTTAACGAATGAAACCGGGCATTTATCGTAATGGGGTTTCCGCTTATTCCTTAGGGCAGCCTCCTTGGCGAGCGAGTCGGCTCTCTCGTTGCCCTCCAGCCCCGCGTGAGCCTTGACCCAGAACAAGGAGACGCTCTTGTTCTGGGTGTTACTGCAGCGGATGGCGTCCCTCGTTTCCACGGCAAGGGTATGGAGGGCTTCGGGGTTCACGACTGCTTGGAGAGCTGCCATGGAGTCGCTGTAGATTGCGAACGCCGTCTCGGTCCTTCTGAGGATTTCCTTCATGGCTTCACAGAGGGTCAAGAGCTCAGCCTGGTAGACGGTACTGTAAGACGGCAGAGCAAGTTTGGGGGCCTTGGTCTCGGCCTGGTCGATCCACACGGACAGTGCGGCCCCGACCTTTCCCTCAATCTTGCTGCCGTCTGTGAAGATACGCACCGCATAATTGCGGTGCTCGTTATATTGTTCCTCGTCCACCAGGCGTCGCAGTGCAATAGCCCTCAGTGCTCAGCCGGATGTGGCATCTGCAATGCCGATGCCACTCGCTCGATCTCCCTGTCCCCCAGTGCTGGATGTGGTAACCCTCTCTTGGCCTCATACAGTGAGGCCACCTCAGATAGGTAGGTAGGTTAGGTAAGGTTTTTTTTTTTTTTTCTCCTACCGCCGACTTTGGTCGGAGCCTATGTTAGCCAATATATTTGCCATCCATACCAGTTCTCGCGTTTATGCCTCTCGTACTTTCATTCTTCATACTAGATCTTTCATTCATTCATCCTCTCTTATGCCATTTTTGGGTGGGATATTACTTCATTTTAACTTTAGGGTTATTTCAGTAACTGGGGAGACTGTTTTTATTTTTACAATTTCATTCTTATACTTAGTTTCCTATTTCTACTCTTACATTTCTGAGTCGAACAATATATGTGGGACCGTTTCGCAAACTTCTGGGTCACAGATGCACGGTGGACTCTCCTTGAGCTTGAAACGATTCAAGTACTCGGCGAATCCACCGTGCCCCGTCATAATTTGTGTGTTTACCGCGCTGATTCCCAATTTTCTGGTTATTCCGTAAGCTGTACGCACGTCAGGGAAAAACAGTTTCGTGACAGATGCCGTGTCACTAGTAACATATCTATGGTTCCATTCGTCAATCGAGGCCATACGTATGCTCCGCTTGACGAATGATACCGGACACTGGTCGTAATCAGGCTTTCTTTTGGAGTTTTCAGCGGCTTCTTTTGCTAGCTGGTCAGATCTTTCATTTCCCTGTAGCCCCACATGAGCTTTTATCCAGAACAAGGTCACTACCTTGTTCTGGCGGGATGCAGATCTAATGTTATCCCTAGCTTCTACAGCAAGAGGATTGCGTGAAGAGTGGCGTTTGAAGAGCCGCCATTGAGTCGCTGAAAATTCCAAAAGTTGAAGCCTTGAGCTTGCCTACTTCCCTAGTTGCCCTTGCTATTGCCAGGAGTTCAGCCTGGTAAACTGTGCAGTTATTTGATAAGGCAAGTTTATGAGCTCTGGTTTCGGCCTCACCATTCCATATGGATAGTGAAGCGCCGACACCCCCTCCGATCTTGCTTCCATCCGTAAAAATACGGACATCAAAACTGCACCTGTCTAACTGTTCTTGGTTTACCAGGCTGTCGAACTTTAGGTCATCGCGTGCTGCAGGATGGGGATCATCTATTGCAGCGGTCATTCGCTCTACCTCCCCGCCCGCCAGTGGTGTCTGGGGGATTCCCCTCTTGGCTTCATACAATGATGCCGCTTCAAGAACTCTAATGTCGAGGGGGTGTCCCAGTTCTAAAGTACTGCTACGCTACTTAATCCTATGACTAACCTAGGCACGGGTGTTCCTAGTAGGATTTTAAATGAAAGTGTAGGTAGACAGTAATTAGGAACATTTATTTTAATAGCTCGGTAGTATGGGTCGATTTTTAATTGGGTTAGGGCCTATACAGCGATTAACCTCCTCACTGGTCTAGCACTCCCCTGACGTCACTGGCCGCTGCAGGAGACGAGTGCTCGCGCGTCGATCGCCAGGTCCGACGACTGGTGTAGGGTTCGCCGATTGCTCTGCTACTGTCCACCACGGGGAAGCAGGAAATAAGACGTAACGGTGTACGTGAAACCCCAATCGGGGTTCAATTCACACACACAGAATATGTTGATGAGTAGTATTTAGAATTAGTTGATAAATTAATGTCGAGGGAACGGTAAAGACGTCTTTAAAAGCACTTGATCGCTATTAGCTTGAAACGACCGTGAAAAAAAGTGACGTGCGCTCGCCTCGACAACCAGAATCGTTATGCCGGCGGCGACGTGGAGTGTTCTGTCTCATCGACCTTGCCCGAGCGCCGAGAACAAAAGAACTTGTTTCCGGGTGCCTAATATGACGCTCGTTTTAATACGTGCGCGGTGATAAAATGTAGCTGGCCAGAAATATGATTTGATGCGTTCCTAATCTTTAATCCTTAGTCTTTTAGTTTTTTTTTTTTATAATTAATATTATTGTAATTATTTTATTATGTTTAATTTATTAATATTATTAAAATTAAGACATGTAACAATTAATGTTACATTACCCCCCTCGTCTCAGAAAGAGTTTTGTTCTCAAATAAAACTCGTCTATAGGTTACTACTAGCACTACACATTCATACAATCATCTTTCAAAATCCTTCCGTAATTTCAAACAAACAACCTTACACAATAGCTTCAACAATATAAAATGTTGTTGACGCGTCCTTACGTAAACAAGTTATCTGTGATTTATAGCACAGAAAACTAATGCTAGTCGTAAGAAGTTAATTTAGAGGTAGATTGTCTCAACTCCTACAATAACAATTTAAAAAAATATCAGTTAACAACATTTAACTACACTTGATGTTTTTTAAATCTTTGATATGCCAGACGCCTATATTTTTTCCTGACATATCTTCTAGTACGTAGACAAGTGGAGACCGTTTTTCAAGTATACGGCATTTGATAAATTTCGGTGCAAGCTTTTTACTGAAATACTTGTCTTTGTTACTTAAAACGAATGCGCGCTTATAGACTATATCTCCCACATTAAATTCAGCCGGCTTTCTACGTAGGTTGTAGTGTGCAGTATTCTTTTCATGTGCGTGCCATAACGAAGCCTGCACATCATTGAACACCGAACGAAGACACCCTAAGTTTTCAGCGTATAAGTCGCGAGGAAGGAACAACACTTCATCGCCCCACGTTGGGCGCCAGTGTCCCAGTTCTAAAGTACTGCTACGCTACTTAATCCTATGACTAACCTAGGCACGGGTGTTCCTAGTAGGATTTTAAATGAAAGTGTAGGTAGACAGTAATTAGGAACATTTATTTTAAATAGCTCGGTAGTATGGGTCGATTTTTAATTGGGTTAGGGCCTATACAGCGATTAACCTCCTCACTGGTCTAGCACTCCCCTGACGTCACTGGTCGCTGCAGGAGACGAGTGCTCGCGCGTCGATCGCCAGGTCCGACGACTGGTGTAGGGTTCGCCGATTGCTCTGCTACTGTCCACCACGGGGAAGCAGGAAATAAGACGTAACGGTGTACGTGAAACCCCAATCGGGGTTCAATTCACACACACAGAATATGTTGATGAGTAGTATTTAGAATTAGTTGATAAATTAATGTCGAGGGAACGGTAAAGACGTCTTTAAAAGCACTTGATCGCTATTAGCTTGAAACGACCGTGAAAAAAAGTGACGTGCGCTCGCCTCGACAACCAGAATCGTTATGCCGGCGGCGACGTGGAGTGTTCTGTCTCATCGACCTTGCCCGAGCGCCGAGAACAAAAGAACTTGTTTCCGGGTGCCTAATATGACGCTCGTTTTAATACGTGCGCGGTGATAAAATGTAGCTGGCCAGAAATATGATTTGATGCGTTCCTAATCTTTAATCCTTAGTCTTTTAGTTTTTTTTTTTTTATAATTAATATTATTGTAATTATTTTATTATGTTTAATTTATTAATATTATTAAAATTAAGACATGTAACAATTAATGTTACAGGGGAGCAACCCAGACAGCACCAGCGCTGAGTTCAGGGAGACCGTGCGATATGCCCTGCACATCTTTTGAGCGATTCCACGCTGAACGGTCGCGAGTTGCTTCTTAATACCCAACTTTCTGGCTGCCGGCGCCCAGACGCTTGCAGCGTAAAGTATTATAGGCTCTATTACTGCCACAAAAATCGTTCGTATCACCTCTGGGTGTAACCCCCAACTAACCTTTGCGGCTCTACATAGCTGCTTGTAAATCGCAACTGCCTTCCTACAAGCTATTGAGACATGTTTGTTGAAGGTCAGCTTTTCATCAATAGTTACACCCAGCTTCATCTCATTCGACATTTCTATGTCGATCCCCCCCATGCTCAGGCGTGATGTGTCGTATTTGAGTTTTCTGGTTATTACCATA